>CM070505.1:50868458-51488793 GCA_036346375.1 Guadua angustifolia
AAGCGAAGCTCAGGAAGGGGCTTGTGGGCAAAAGACTCGAGCGCTTGGTCGGGTGGCTTACCTCGTCCTTGCGACGGAGTACGTTTTTTGGGACGGGGTCGCCGATGACGTACTCGTGCGCCTGCTTCCCGAACATCTCGGTCATCCTGGCGGAGACCCAGGATTCTTTCGGCGCTGCGGAAGAAGCGGCTGTCAAGAGAAGATCGAAAGGTGGACACGAGCAAGACCTTGGGGCAAGAAGGCTTACCAGACGTGCCCTCGCGGGTCGAATCGTCGCGCCCCTGGATCTCGAAGAACGGGTGCTCCCTCCGTCTGAGAGGGGACACACGGTTCCGCAGGAAATCATTGGCGATCGCCTGCCCGTTGAGACCGTGCATGGCGCAGATATGAATGAGGGCGATGGCCATCTCGTCGACCTCGAGGTCGTCCGGCTCCGGGGTCTCCTTCTTGCGGTTAGCGATGGGGGTCCCTTCGTACACCAGCGTCCCGGTCTCGCCCCTCTTCAGGTAGAACCAGTGCTCGGACCACGGGCCGAGGGAATCCCGAGGCTGGAACTTGGGGAAGGACCACTTGAGCCCGACCCGCTGCCGGAAGTAGAGGCATCCGACCACGGGGTCCTTCCCGGAGCGGAAGAGACTGAAGTACCGGAAGAAGAGCGAGGGAGTCGGGAGGATCCCTAGGAATCCCTCGCACAGATGGGAGAAGATGGTGAGGAGAAGAACGGAGTTTGGCACCAGGTTGATGAGCTCGATGTCGCAGCTTGAGAGGACCTTCGCGACGAACTCGCTCTCCGGGGTCCGCAAGCCGAAGAGGGCGTAATGCTCGGTGCAGACGATCTCGTCGTCCTTGGGGTGCGGCTCGGTCTCGTTGCCCGGCAGCCGCCATATGAACGGATCCAGCAGCCCCAGGGACTCGAGCTCCTTCATCCTCGAGTGCGACAGTGTGCTCCTTCCTAGCTTGGCCATGGCGGTCTCGGCTGGTTTGGGCTAAGGAGGAAGGGAGGACCTTGCTCGGACAAGAAGGCTTGGAAGGTTGAAGGGCGCAGGTGCGAGAGTTTTTTGGACGAAGCGGCGCTGGGCTTATAGATCGCAACGCCACGGAATCCAGTCCACGGCGCCTCAAAAGGCGAGCCAACCGCGATTTGACGGGTGCAATTAAGGCTCAGGCAACGGAGTCGGGGCGCCGCCAGGTGCCCGCCAACCGTTCACATCCGTACCGACATCGGGAAGTCCGAAGGTCGCCAGGTGTCGAGGCCAAAAGACTCGCCTTGTGGTCTCCGCCCGACCTCGGCCAAGGAGCCAAGACCTACGAAGGTTCTTTCCGTCTCGAGAATAAGGCTCGAGGTCGTCCTGAGGATTCCCTCCGACCTAGAGCCTCGGGGGCTGGCTGACGAGGGCTGGATGCTCCTTGACCGGCCGGCGCGCGGTCAACGGATCCCCCAAGCTCGTGAGGCCCCGACCACAAGCGGGGTGCATACTGAGGCGCTCGACCTAGAGCGCAGTGGGCTCGAGCTCGACCCCGCGCGACTTCGTGCTCGGGCGGGGTCACGTTCGAAGTCCTATTCCGCCCTTGGTTTTCGGATCTGGCATTTGACCGGCAGTTACCAAGGCGCGGGTCGTAGGGATGACACAGAGTCTTGCACAAGTCCGGCGATTCTGCTTGACCCTCAACGTGCATAAAGGCCACTTCCCGAGGATCTCGCCCAGCCGTTGCATGTAAAGGAGGTATAAAGGCCAAGACGCGCAGGCTCCGAAGGACAACGAAGACAACACACAGCTCACACTACAGCTCGAGTTAGGAGTCATCGCTACTGTTTTGAGTTGTAAGCACCTCTTTGTACACAAATATAACAAGAATCACCGCCGCAAGGCGACTGGAGTAGAGCTATTACCTTCACAGGGGCTCAAACCAGTATAAACCCTTGTCTCGTGCTTGTTGTCGTCTTACTCCGACCATCACCACGATCGCTTTCTTCCTTCGTTTGAGCGAAACGCATCTAGGGTCCCATAATACACTGACCCCCACCTCACTTTTTGCGGTTGGCGATCCCGATCGTCGACACCCATGCATTCACAGCCTTCACAGTGGCTCAAGCTTATATGACTCTTGTGTATCGGCTCCATGGTATGCCCCGAGCTATTGTGTCAGATCGGGACAAAGTGTTTACTAGTCTTTTATGGCAAGAATTGTTTAAATTGTCAAGCACTTTTCTCAATATGAGCAGTGCATATCATCCACAGTCCGATGGGCAAACCGAGCGAGTTAACCAGTGCCTGGAAGGTTACCTTCGTTGTTTTGTGCACGCTTGTCCCAAACAATGGATCAAATGGCTTTATTTAGCAGAGTTTTGGTATAATACGAGCTACCATTCAGCTTTAAAAGCGTCACCCTTCGAGGTCCTGTATGGTCACTCGCCTAATCACTTTGGTATCAATACAACTGATGTGTGCACTATCCCAGAATTGCAGGAATGGCTCGTTCAACGTAAGCACATGACTGCATTGGTGAGACTTCATCTTCAATGTGCCCAGCAACGCATGAAGAACCAGGCCGACAAGTGTCGTTCTGAACGCACGTTTAATGTGGGAGATATGGTTTATGTCAAGTTACAACCCTATGTTCAAACCTCCGTGGTGTCTCGAGCAAATTACAAGTTGGCATTTTGGTATTTTGGCCCTTATGCCATTATTCGCAAGATGAATGAGGTTGCCTACGAGCTCCAACTTCCAGTGACAAGTTCTGTTCATCCGGTGTTCCATGTTTCACTCCTGAAGCCGGCTAAGGGAGCACCTCCACAGGTCAGTGAACACATCCCTGACTGTGATCAAAATTTGTGAATTCCTGTGCATATTTTGGATCGACGATTATGTCATCATGCCAGCAAAGTAATTCCTCAATTGCTTGTGCAATGGTCTACATGGCTGGCATCCATGGCCACTTGGGAGGATGAGCAAGCGATGAAAGATCAATTTCCTCAAGCTCCTGCTTGGGGTCAAGCTGGCTGTCTAGGAGGGGTGGATGTTAGCAGCTCACCTGAACATCCATACAAGGAAGATGCTTCGCAAAAGAAGGCGTCTGGACTGAAGATGGGAGGACCGACTTCACCTCTAGAGCGGAACGGCCCAACCAGGAGGATGGTGCGAGTCCAAAAGCCTAACCAGCGTGTCTTCGGACCGGAGTGGGTTACATTTAGAGACAATAGGCCTGTTACGATGGGCAAATAGAAGAGTATTGTAATGTGTGTGCGTTGTATCGGGAAAACGGAATATAAAAGGGGAAACTGGGTTCTGGAAGAGTCAGGTGGCGAACAATTGGCTGAGCCGTCTCCTTGGCGAGCGGTGTATTCCTTCAGGCGGTGGTGATACTTGTATATCTTCTTCTCTGAGTTTATCAAAGATTTCCAGATTGTGGTGTTTTCTGGGCGTTGGTGTCTCACACACAGGCCCATGATAGATGAAGGATTATGTTGTATGTTAACAGTAACTCCTTTTTTTTGTCTTGTAGGTAGTTGCAGTTCCTGAGGACATTGGAACTGCTGGTGTGAAGGATCGAGATGGCGAACAGAGGGGGGATGAATGGTCGCAAATAAATTTTCCCCCAAAATATTCCAACTAAAACCGTGAAAAGATCGCGCAAGGGAAATCGTGAAAAACCCGTAAAAACGGAACGACTAGACAACTATGTGCATCCCTAGCTTACATGGATGTTATCCATAAAATATGTGAGGGATTTTTCAATCACAATCCTAGTTGTCAAGTGTCCAAAAGAAAGAGGAATCAATTCAAATACTTCTTTTCTAAAAGAGATCAAGCCAAGACACAAAAGTCTCTTTTAGAAAAGCAAAAGCAGATATTTCCAGAATCTGTCTTTAATTTGAACAGGAGGTTGGTGGGTTTCTGCTGCTCACAAAATTATGAGAAATTTTCTCCCTATGAGCAGATGAGTCGTGAAGAACTCCACCAAATTTCAGATCAAAAATCCATGTATAAAAATCATCATAAATCTATGAACACAGACAGTCAGGAACTTCCAGTAGAAAATTTGGGGCTCGGTTTTCACCTCATGGCGCCAAAACGGTGCAACAAGTGAACTCCAAAAGTTTTCTACAGATGTATCTGGGAGTCCTGCACAATCTCCAATAAGAATCACGCAAAAAGGATTTTTCTAGATTTTTCTAAAAATCAAATACTAACTGCTACGCGAAGAACAAGTTCTGGACAGAACTGGAACTTGAAAGAAAAGATGATCTCTACTTAATCAAAGAGTGCAAAAGAGATGTAAAACCATATGAACACACTCAAAACATCCAATATCAGCATTTAGAAGGAGGGGAGGCAAATCCAAATTGCATGAATGTAGATTGCGGGAAGGTAAATGCGTAATGTAAATGCTGAATTTAAATTGCGTAAAGTAAAGACATAATGTAAATGCGGAATTTAAATTCACAATGATGTAAAGAAATTTCTTTGTATTTCTGGTGGGAAGGTTTACAAAGCCTCACTTCATGTGGGCAAAGCTCAAAGGAGCAACTCAAACCTTCAAGGGGAGAGGCCACCCCTCCACCCCTATTTATACTACTCTTGGGCCACCTACCACCCTTGGATGAATCCCTCAACCCTAGGACACTCATCTAAGGGCTAGGATGGACCCACTCACACAGCCATGCTAGAGCTAACCCAAAACCCACACACATACCGGGTTTTCTTGCACGGTTTTCAAAGCATGCTACCTAGACCCGCTAACCTATCAACTAGACCGCGATCCTACGGCCCTCATTGATCCACGCGGCATGTAGCTAGCATCATCTCCTTTCCTTATCTTCTTGGCTTGCCCGGACTCCGTCTCCGGTCATCTTCCGGCGATCTCCCGACCGTCTGGATCTCCGACGCTTCTCGCCTAGTCCCGGTCATCCTCCGCCTCTCCATGACCTAGCACCGTTACCCTGCAACCATCAAAGACAAGGAAAAACCTTTCACATAGCAATGCCCACAAAGATATTTTCAATGATTATCCCAAATCATTAATCAATCTTAATTACGCTCAACGGTCCGATGCTACTGCCCCCTGGCCGGTAGCACTAAGAAAAGCAACCAACACTCAAATTGCTTCAAATCCAATTCACTTTAAATCAAACTCAATTTCAAATCAACCCAAGCTTAAATCTCGTCAATTACTCATCACACACAAGGATAGACCTCCACATGGTCTTTCATGGTGCATTACGGGCTATTTCAATGCGACTGACAGCAAATGATGTTTTGGTAATGGTATCTCTTTCACACAATTTCAAGAATGCAAAATATGCATGCTGGGAATAATCTAGACGCTAATGCATTGGCCTTGTTTTATTATGTGATTAGCTGTGACCTGGTAATTGATGTACTTCCTGGGGCTGTTGCTGCTACTCATAGAAGAAATGGTGCAGCTGTTACTGCTTTACTATGTTCTGTTCCTGTTAGCGGACCTTCAGATGCTGCTTCTTCAGGAGGGAAAGATAAAGCTAAAAAACCAAATCGATTGAACATAGTTGGGCTGGACATGACAAGGCAATTCTTGTTACATATTGTATCAGGTTTGCTTACTATCTTGTTTGTATCATAATAGGGTTGTACCTGCTGTTTGTGATTCATATGCCTGTTAA
The DNA here is from genome assembly GCA_036346375.1 of Guadua angustifolia. NCBI lineage: Eukaryota > Viridiplantae > Streptophyta > Magnoliopsida > Poales > Poaceae > Guadua > Guadua angustifolia. The sequence goes on from CM070505.1 coordinate 50,874,100, forward strand.
ATATCACTTGTAGGGACTGATGTTGCAAAAGATGTTTTGAGTTTATAAGAGAAAAATCCGAGCTGTAGGTCAGGTAAGGTGGATGTAACAATATGTTTCAAATAAAGTGAATTTGTTTCCTCACAGAGATTCTGTTTTCAGTGCCACGCTTTTTATGTACTGTGACATTATCATGTGTCAGGGAAAACAAATGTGACAGAATTAGGTTTGATATAATCGAGGTTATTGCAAGTTGGTTATAGTAATTAGGAATGACTTAGTCATGCGTAGAAAAAACTGTCAGGAACTAAGTACTCTGTTCCTTTAGTGGGCGACTTGGTGTGGTTGCTAGGTTCTAGCAATGTACTCCACTACTATTTCAGCAGTTTATTAACTGGGTTTGAGGATATCAATTTATATTAGTTGTAGTGGAGAACTGCATGCAACCATTTGAAACTACTGAGTCATACCCATTGTACAAAGACAGCATTTATATATGCTGTCAGTGGTTGGCAATGTTTCCATGCTATGACACATTTGGGGACATCAAAGTATGACTTTGAAGGGATAAAACTATCCATTATGCAGTGAAACAAGGACAAGCTTATATACATGCTTGAATGTATTAGTGAAGAATAATTTGTTGGAAGGTTTATTTTTGTTAGCTTGCTTTGCTTGCTAGTTGCCACTGTGGCAATAATAAGTCATTTGGATAGACAGACCCATGGCAACTATCATTTACTGTGACAAGTCATGCTCAAATCATGCACTGCTACATATTGTTGTGAGCCTTGTTCTAATAACCTGCACCTCATTAGAAGCACTGGAAACCTTCATAAGGCTGTTTTTAACTAGAATGCTATCCAATATGTAAAACCTGCACCCCTTTCTGTTCTGTCACTGTTTCTTATGTTGTCTGTTTGTCATGTTTACATTGCTGTGCTTCAGATGGTGAACAGTATCAAGTCGTTGGCTTTTAGTTATAATCTGGGGTTTTGGTTGGAAGTGCTAGATGAATAGGAGAAGTGTAAGAATGTAAGATTAGTTGTATTGCAATAGCTCAAGGGGCAAATATATAGAGTACATGGACACACAAGATTAAACCCTGAAACACTTGGAAATACCATGAATACCCTTAACAATGCAAGGAATATGCGATAGCGTTGCACTTAGAAGGGTAGACACTAAAATAGGGGAAAATCCAAAGTCCTAGTCTTAAAGTTGTCGCATTGTGCAACTCTTGGAAAATGTGTCAAGTATCAAATGATCTCTCATCCGGAGTTGTGCATAGCCCATAAAGCACAAGTGCAGAGGCTGAGAAAGTAGAGGCAAGCGGGAGCAAAGTCGACCGCGACTACATGACAAAGATGCTGAAGCTGACACGAATAGAGAGTTGCAAATCAAGCCGAAGAGGTGTAGATAGAAGCATGACGGCGCAGATCAAAGTCCGAGACTGCGGTGGCGTGGTGCGGAAGAAGCGCTGCAGCCTTAGAAGCTTAGGGTGGTGGCTCAGAGAGAAGTGGTGGCATCATAACGACTTCTACGATTTGCGGTGGCCCAAAGAGAATAATGGTGGCTGTTGCCATATGAAAGGGGGAGCTAGAAAGTAATCAGTTGACTGACAAGGAATTTGTGAACTGGCACGGCATGGATGAACTAAGAGGTGCTACGGACATGGCTGGACGTAATGGTAGACTCAAAAGGAAAAGACGCAATAGCAGCTGGACAACAAGCACCAGCACTAGAATAGCAGTAGCGTAGAAGCACCAAATATGCAGCCCATCATCAATAGCAACAGCTCATAGTACAAAATAGAGCAATCACTCCAAGAAGAAAACGACGACAGTGGTGGTGCTCCAAAAGAGAGGGAGCAGTGGGCGACGGTTGTGGCTGGAGGATGACGAATCGAGGGCCGGCGATGTTACTGTTGCAAAGAGGAGGAAGCCGAAGCTAGTGAGGTAGAAGCTGGATTTGGAGTTGGTAGAAGCTGATGGAGAAGCCGCTGTCTACAGTCGAGGCTAGAGTCGATGGAGCCAGAGCTGCTTCGGCCAAGTTGGGGTATAAAACCCAATCGACCAGGGCCTCCTCAGCTCAACTTGGTTGCCCCTCCACCACCTTTGCCATGGAGGTGGTTGCCTCCTTGTCCCCTTCCGGTGTCACCCTCGACACCTGTGAGCTGTGTCCTCTTCTCCTAGAAGTCACTAGATGTGGCGGCCGTTGAGGTGGAGGAGGCCGGTGCGGTTGAGGATGATGGTGGAGGCTTGCGTCTGGTGGAGCCACGGCTCCCAGTGGTAGAGGTGACCGGATTTGTGTGGCTATGACCAGATCTAGTTGGATCTGGATGGCGGCGAACTCGGGGATGGAGGATCTGGCGGCAAGCAGCTCAGGGATGAAGGCGAGTGGATCCAGCCCTAACGGTGACAAATCTGGCTAGATCCGATCAGCGACGGCACCACTGTCTCCATTTGTCTTCGCCATCGAGGTTGCTCATGTCGAATCAGATTGTGGCGTTGCTACTGCTATTGCTACAATGCTAACTACACCTACAAGGTGGCCGCTCTCTGGAGTAGAGATTGCTCCTCTCGGGGGCTGCAACAGCGAAAGATGATCTTGAAGCTAGGGTTTGAACGTTAGCTCAGATACCATGTTAGATGAAGAGAACTGCAAGTGTGTAAGGTTAGTTGTATTGCAATTGCCCAAGAAACAAATATATAGAGTAGATGGATACACACAAGACCAAACCCTAGAACATTAGGAAATACAACAAATACATTTACCAGGAAGTATCTTTAGGGTGATGTTGCCTGGTAGTTATCTTTAGTAGCTTGTTTTTTGTCCAGCTGCTCTGTATTATTCTTAGCTGGTCGATCTCCCAAGCACTCTTCTTTCTGTACTGAATCTCGAGCTTTCTCAATAAAGCTGGGCCAAGAAGTTCTTTGGTACAAAATAAAAACTATATAATTTGATTGAACAATTTGTAACATGCTACACCATCTTCAAAAGCAATAGAACAATACTTTGGCTGCTTAAGTTTGAGTCAGAAATTTCACTGTACTTCAGATCTGTTTGGATCATGTCCACACTATTGCAAGACACCAGTACACGATTCCAGTTGACTCAACTTTAGCTTGTCTCAAAGCTCGCTTTACCTTGACTATTTTTAAACATCCATTTTAACTAGTGACTTGGGCTGATCTGACAAGACACATTTTTTGAGGCTGCAACTGTAGTGCATTGCATGGGGCCCATTGTTTAGTGCAAAATCTCAAACTGTGATGACTGTGGCCATTCTCAGTGGGAGTTTCATTCTCATTAAATAACATGACACATCATTATGTTTGGTGACATTGCAAGGTAATTATGAAGAAAGAGATAGAGAGAGTTTCATGAGAGGTGAGAGAGTTTCATCTAGATAAAACTTGAGATACACAGTTACCTAGACAAAATCTGATGTGGCACTCTTGGAAACTGAAAAATGAAACTATGCACTGAGAATGGCCTGATGATCTCAATTTTAGTGCAAAATCTCAAATTGTTTATTGCAGGGACAAGGCTGGAAAATTTAGGTAATGGGTTTATGGTAATAGAAGAATGGTAGGGGACCAAAGAAATATTTCATCCATGCCTTTTCTGGTTGTGATGTGCAAACTACAAGGGGTGGACCAATTGACTCAAGCAAGGCTGGGAAAATTTTCAGATGACATGAGCCTAATAAATGCCTGTTCCTTTGTGGGATCAGAGTTGTTTGTTACGAACTTACTTGCTTGAATTTTTCTGTATATTCCTTTGATAGTTTAATTGCAGATTTAGATTTATTAAGACATAACTTATGATGATCCTTAATGTTTAAATGAAGTGGATTGTTTTCTGTCTATTTTGTCTATAATTGCATTTGTTAGGTGGCCATCAATGTGTTTTAGTGATAACTAATAACTAAGCCTTTTCAATTTGTATGATCGATATATACTAAACTAGCAATTAGAGAGAGGGTGATTGATTGTGCAGAAGGTAAAATCAAATTTTTGATGATTTTTGAAACACCCCAATTTGGACTTAGATTGCCTGATTCGGATTCAACAAAACAGAGTGATATACGTTCATTAAAATAGTAATTTCTAAAGATCTCACCGTTGGATTGATGTGGAATTTTAACTGTAGAAACTAGATTCAATTTCGAAACTAACCCAATAATAATCAGCTCGATCAGATCTATGGATCTAGAGTTATGACCTTCACAAGATGACTATAGCTAATAATGATGAAAACTCACTATTATAAAACAGCACATAGGTGACACTCTATTTGTGACGGCTTTTTTTGGAATTTTCACAAATAGCATTATCAGTGGCGGTTTAAAAAAATGGTGAGAAGACTATTTGTGATGGTTTTTATTTAGAACCGTCACAAATAATGCATTATCAATGGCAGTTTTTCTTTGGAACCACCACAAATATATCTGCGACAGTTTTAGCCAAAAACTGCCACTGATAATGTGAGTATCTGTGGCGGTTTTTGGCTAAAATCACCACTAATAATGTGAGTATCTATGACAGTTTTAGCCAAAAACTGCTACTGATAATGTGAGCATCAGTAGCGGTTTTTGGCTAAAACCACCACTGATAATATTATCTGTGGCAGTTTTAATTTGAAACCGCCATAAATAATAAAAATAGAAAATTTTAAATATTGCTAATTACCTCTCTTGCCTTCTAATTTGAAAGAATTGAAATTAAATAATATTACATTTGAAATAATTAGAATTAATATTCCATTTGCAATAATTGAAAAGAACGACCAAAACAGATTCAAAACTTCGGAGGCCGTTTTGAGGCTCTAAACGATATTTTTTTGGAATTCCGTCACCGCGCACGCACTTGCATAAACCATCAAGATCCGACCATCTGATTTTCACACACTTATGAAATTCGAGTGTTACTTTTCGTTATCTTTCCAACGAGCCAAAGAACGCTCCGATCGGAGTTACGAGTCAAAAGTTATGATCATTTTAACAAAAGTGCTTAGATTTCGTATTTGCAAAACTAGAATCGGCGTCCAAAAGAATATAATCGGAGAGCTCATCGTGTGATGATTCCAGAAAGCACAAGAACAACAAAATCGAAGGTACGAGTCAAAAGTTATGGTTTTTTACAAGTTTTATGAATAGTAATGGTACATATATTGTGAGCATAATTAATAGTCAAAAGTATGGAAAATAAATTCTATAGCTTTAAATTTTGCTAATTACCTCTATAACTTGCTAATTTGAAATAATTGGAAATCAATGTGCGGGTACTTCACAGGGTTAAGAGGAGGAGAGACGCAATATATATCAGATGTTATCATACCACCACTAAAGTACTGAATCTTATGTGACATTAAAAATGTTTGAATCCAATCAGAATTCTGAAATTGAGCATTCTTAGGCGAGAGGAGTATTAGGATGGGTGACCTCCTGGGAAGTCCCCCGTAATTTAAAAAACGCTAATGATAATATTATCAGTGGCGGTTCTAGCCAATGAAACTGATAATGTGATTATCAGTGGCAGTTTTTGACTAGAACTGCCACTGATAATAACCGCCACTGATGTGCTTTTTTCTAGTAGTGACTGGACAAACCCTAATTACGAGATTAACCAAAATCTATGAGGAATTAACAAATCAAACTTTTCAGATCAATCACTTGATACCCTAAAAAGGTTTTGAATGGATTATATCAAAACTATTATGGTGAAACTATAAATCAACATAAAAATAAAATAGGCATGCAAACGAAGAACAAAAATGAAGAATGAGATTACCAACACATCAACTTAAAAATCTTATTTTTTTATTATCGAGATGTGTTCATGTTGTGCCCCAAATCTGCAAATCCGGACACTCTGTGCATTCTGCACTAGTCCAGGATCGCGCTAGTGCACACAGGCTAAACAGGGTATAGTACCACAATCATACACAGCGGAATATTAATAAAGTAAATCAATCATGTATATAAACGAGTTGTACGACCTTATGGTCTGAAAGACCATGTGGAGGTCTATCCTTGTGTGTGATGAGTAATTGACGAGTATTGAGCTTGGATTGATTTGAAATTGAGTTTGATTTGAAGTGAATTGGATTTGTAGCAATTTGAGTGTTGGTTGCTTTTCTTAGTGCTACCGGCCTAGGGCGGTAGCACCGGACCATTGAGTGAAATTATGAGTGATTAATGATTTTGGGATAATCATTGAATATATTTGTGGGCATTGCTATGTGAAAGGTTTTCCTTGTCTTTGATGGTTGCAAGGCGACGGTGCTAGGTCATGGTGAGGCGGAGGATGACCGGGACTAGGCGAGGAGCGTCGGAGGTCCAGACGATCGGGAGATCGCCGGAAGATGACCGGAGACGGAGTCCGGGCAAGCCAAGAAGATAAGGAAAGGAGATGATGCTAGCTAGATGCCGTGTGGATCAATGAGGGCCGTCAGATTGCGGTCTAGTTGATAGGTTAGCGGGTCTAGATAGTATGCTTTGAAAACCGTGCAAGAAAATCCGGTATGTGTGTGGGTTTTGGGTTAGCCCTTGCATGGCTGTGTGAGTGGGTCAATCCTAACCCATAGATGAGTGTCCTAGGGTTGAGGGACTCATCCAAGGGTGGTAGGTGGCCAAGAGTTGTATAAATAGGGGTGGAGGGGTGGCCTCCTCCCCTTGAAGGTTTGAGTTGCTCCTTTGAGCTTTGCCCACATGAAGTGAGGCTTTGTAAACCTTCCCACCAGAAATACAAAGAAATTTCTTTACATCATTGTGAATTTAAATTCCGCATTTACATTATGTCTTTACTTTACGCAATTTAAATTCAGCATTTACATTACGCATTTACCTTCCCGCAATCTACATTCATGCAATTTGGATTTGCCTCCCCTCCTTCTAAATGCTGATCTTGGATGTTTTGAGTGTGTTCATATGGTTTTACATCTCTTTTGCACTCTTTGATTAAGTAGAAATCATCTTTTCTTTCAAGTTCCAGTTCTGTCCAGAACTTGTTCTTCGCGCAGCAGTTAGTATTTGATTTTTAGAAAAATATATAAAAATCCCTTTTGCGTGATTCTTGTTGGAGATTGTGCGGGACTCTCAGACCCATCTGTAGAAAACTTTTGGAGTTCACTTGTTGCACCGTTTGGGCGCCATGAGGTGAAAACCGAGCCCCAAATTTTCTACTAGAAGTTTCTGACTGTCTGTGTTCATAGATTTATGATGATTTTTCTACATGGCTTTTTGATATGAAATTTGGTGGAGTTCTTCACAACTCATCTTCTCATAGGGAAAAAATTTCTCATAATTTTTTGAGCAGCAGAAACCCACCAACCTCCTATTCAAATTAAAGATAGATTCTGGAAATATCTGCTTTTGCTTTTCTAAAAGAGACTTTTGTGTCTTGGCTTGATCTCTTTTAGAAAAGAAGTTTTTGAATTGATTCCTCTTTTTTTTGGACACTTGACAACCAGGATTGTGATTGAAAAATCCCTCACATATTTTATGGATAACATCCATGTAAGCTAGGGATGCACATAGTTGTCTAGTCGTTCCGGTTTTTATGGTTTTTCACGATTTCCTTGCGCGATCTTTTCACGGTTTTAGTTGGAGTATTTTGGGGAAAATTTATTTGCGACCATTCACCCCCTCTGCTTAGCCATCTCGATCCTTCAATTGGTATCGAGCCGGTTTTGCTCTTCCATAGATCTTGACCGGTCTCAAGAGCCATGGCGACGGACAAATACTCCACCAAGCCTCCCATTTTTAATGGAGTTGATTTTCCTTTTTGGATGTCCCGAATGGAGTCATACATCACTGCCCAGGGCTTCCTGATATGGCAGAAGGTGAAGCTCCCATATGAGGTTCCTGCCGATGAGAACGCCACGGCCGGCAATATGGTCGACGTTGAGGCAAATGCTAAGGCGAGGAACATTCTCATACAGGACTCACCGCAGATGAGTATGATCGATTTTCACCTTCGCTCGCCCACGAGATTTGGGTAACCCTTGATGCTTACCATCGGGCACTACTCAAATCAAGACCGTGAGGCAGATTCATTCAAGCGCAAGTACAACAAATTTGAACAACGCTACCGGTGAGAGTCTCGACGAGTGCTTTGGTCGGTTTACTAAGATTTTGAGCGACCTCCGAAAGCGATCGGTTGTATATACCTCGACTCGGACAATGCTCGGCATTTCTTGACCGCGACTCGACATTTGGGTTTGGGAGATGAAGGTGACCACCATCAAGGACACCATCGATCTATCGACTCGACTCTTGATGGGCTTTATTCCGCCTCAAGACTCATGAGATTGATGTCGCTCTCGGAAGACGAAATCTCAATCGATGGCTTTGGTCACCGATCCCATTGGGTCCTCTTCTCGATTTTCTCTTGACTTTGCTTCGGTTTTCTCTCTCCGCTCTTTGCGGCGTAGCGATGAAATTCAGAACGATTTCTAGAAAATGAGCTTGCTCTTGTCGCTCAAAATTTTCCAATATTTACAAGAGAGTGAGAGAGAGGAAGAGAGGTGGCATGATCACCGCTTGAGTGTGGTGGCCCCAACCACATTCGAGCTTAACGCCCTAAGCCGGAGAAGGGCAAGAACGATGTCAACGGTTTGGGCAAGAACGACTACACCGACAAGAACCGCAACAAGAAGCCTCCAGTTCGTGAACCGACGCACGAGAAGAAGTACCGCAACTCCTCCAAGAACAAGAAGCTCTTCCACCGCGTCCTTGCCGCCCTCGACGACATCAACCTCTCCGACACGGAGACATGGAGCGACGAAGGTGAGGATGATCCGCAAGAGAAGAAAGGCGGTGACGACTTCTCCGGCATGTGCTTCATGGCAGGTGCCATTGAAGTGAGCGACTCCGAACAGACAAATGACACGGATGAGGTACCCACCTACGACGAGTTAAATGATGCCTTCTGTAAATTAGGCAAGTTTCATGCTAAGGCTAGGTCGAGGTGTTCTAAGTTAGAGAAGGAGGTAGATAGTTTGTCTCGGGAGTTAGCTTCACTTAAATCATGTTCCTCCCGAGACTCTGATAATTGTACTCTCTGTAATGCTTTGCTTGTGGAGTTGGAGAACCTAAGAACCCTGCATGATAGTGTGGTTTCTGATCTTGAGGCTCTTAGGTCGAAGGATGCTAGCACATGTTCTATTGATCCTATTCCTATTGATGCTAGTTTTCTTCATACTCACACAACTGCATCTTGTGAAAATTGCCCTAAGCTACTTACTGAAATTGATGCCATGAGTTGTCACCTTAGGAAGCTTTCTGCTAGAAATGATGAACTTGAATTGCATGCTTCTAAGGACCCAACGGCTCATGTGAGGGTTGTAAGCAACTAAAACTTGATAATGAAGCTTTGAATGCCAAGTGTGATGAACTTGCTAAGGACTTACTAGTTAAGTCAAATAATGGTTGCTTGCTGTGTATTGGGGTTGAGGATGACGTGGATAAGGTCCACGCAGAGCTTAGGAAGAAGTTAGAGGCCCAAAGTTGGTAGAATTAGAGATGCTTCTTGTGCTTCCTGTGAGTCTCTCAAATTTGAGACAGTAGTGTATAGGGAAAAATATGCACGCTACTGCTCGATCCTCTTCTTTGCCTCTTCTTCTACTCCTTCCCTTGCTCTTCATGCGCCTCACTTTTCCGAGAGTGTCAAGATCTTATGAGCACTCTCGAGAAATTTGTTGGAGGCAAGAAGAAGCTCAATCTCATTCTAGACCACCCAAGATTAGCGATTCAATCAAGGTCTAGGATTTGATTACTTGGAGCACGCTAGGACTCATCCTCCTACCATTATGCGTGGTTCCAAGAGTGGAGAGATAGTGGTTGCTCCTGTGTTGAGCACCACCGTGTTTAGGTCTCTTTGGTGTGGTCCACGGGACTTCCGACCGTATGATGCTTCTCTTGTTGCTTCGCCTAACAAGGCAAAGTACACATGAACCTTCTATAAGAAGGATGGTCACCTAGTAGATTTACGCTTGGCGCCCAAGATCACTCGGCGTGGCGTGTTGATGCTCTTAGGGTATTCGTGGTCATCCCTGCTCTGAAAGTGCTCCTAAGGCCATTAATCGCTACTAGACGAGTTAGAGAGTCGCCTGTTTTTGGGCGGCCCAGACTCGGTTTTCATCTTTGTTCATCGAGTTTTAGTCCCGAGTTGCTCGTGGTCGGGCTCTTTCCGCCGTCCTCTTGATATTCCTCGTTTTTCCCATCGAGGTAGATATCGTGGCGTGAGGTGTTTTCGGTAGGAGATTTAGGCACCTCGTTGGGATGGTCCGCCTTTGCACCACGGCGGGCCAAACCAAAGGATGGCCTCCAGATCTTCCACTAGAGCTGCTTCTTCTGATCTTGTTAGAGTTGAGCGTCAAAGAGACACTAGAGTCCAGTCTTCTTCTTCTATGGCTGGTACTTTGAGGCGTCGTGTAATTCAGTATTGGGTTCCCAAGTCTTCACTTTATCCCAGTACTGAGTCTTCTCTTTTGACTTGATCAGTTCGCTCGGATGGGGAAGGAGTTGTTTGGATTGTTGACTCGGTTGTTCTCGCCATATGACCGAGACTCTCGTTGGTTCTCTTCCTAGTCCGAGCACCCTATGATGAGTTGATCACTTTTGGGGATGCTTCTTCGTAGAGTCATTGCTAAAGGTACCGCTCGCATTAATGAAAATTTTATTCTTAAGGACGTTGCCTTAGTGAGTAAGTCGCAATATAATTTGCTTTCGCTTCTCACTTATCGATGACTCTTTCGAGGTAAGCTTTAAGAGCAATGCTTGTAGAATCCTCGATTCATCGGAGAGTTAGTTTATGGATTTCAAGATTTGGGAGAGTCTTTCGTCTGATTTTTCTGCTTTCTTTTGGAGACTCTCTTCGTGTTTGATTACTTCGAGTCCGTGATCTCTCCTTCGGCATAGGAGACTTGGTCACATTGGTTTTGATCATTTGACCAGAGTTAGCAATGCGATCTTATTCGTGGTTTGCCCAAACTCAAGATGGTCAAAGACTTAGTTTGCTCTCCCCGCCGACATGGCAAGATGTTTATCGCTTTCATCCTCCAATCACCATAGTGATGACCGATGCACCAGACAGCTTTTACACATGGACACCGTTGGTCCAAATAGAGTCAACAAGCAGGAGGGAAGTGGTATGTCCTTGTCATTGTTGATGATTTTTCGAGATATTCTTGGGTATTTTTCATGGCCTCAAGGATGAGACTTTTCTCACTTCAGAGATTGGTTAGTAGGTTGTCTATTGAGCTCCTGTGTGCATTACGAGCTATACGCAGTGATAATGGCACCGAGTTCAAGAATTCCTACTTTGAGAGTTTCGTGGAGTCCGGGTTAGAGCATCGCCTCCTCTCTATACGCCCCTCAAAGAAATGGCGAGTGGAAAGGAAGAATAGGACCTGGTTGAGATGGCTAGACGATGCTAGATGAGTACAAGACTCTAGGAAGTTTTGGGTGAGGCTATAGCTACCGCTTGTCATGTTTCCAATCGCTTTTCTTGAGAGCACATTTGCATCGCACTTCTTATGAGTTGAGGTATGGGCGAAAGCCCAAGTGTTTCTCATTTTCGCTTTTGGTTGCAAGTGTTTCATCTTGAAGTCCGTAACCTAGATAAGTTTGAGTCTCGTTCTTCCGATGGTATTTTTCTAGGTTACTCGACTTCTTCTCGTAGCTATAGGGTCCGGAGTTGTGATGCGAATAGGATCATAGAGACCGTGGCGTGACCTTTGATGAGGCTAGCCCAGAGCTAGACCTCGATATTTCGTGCTCTTCTTATCCCTCCGAGACCATCTTTGTAGAGGATGAGGATGATGGAGATGATGGTGCTCCACCGATCCAGCTTCTCTACACCGAGGTGCCTCCTGCTTCCATTTCGCACCTCGTGGAGATCACCTTTGCCTTCAGACTCTCCTTCAAATGAGTGGCTCTGTTCCTTCCTCTTCGCTCAAGAGGAGAGGCCACTCGCTTTTGGTCCTCCTCGTCACATTCAGCGTTCTCATCCACCGAAAGCAGATCATTGGTGATCTATTTGAGCGTGTTACGCGCTCAAAATCAGCTTATCTTCTTTCGCTTCACTCTGCCTTTGTTGCCTCTTTTGAGCCAAAGGATGTTACTCATGCATTATCCGATGAATCATGGATTAATGCTATGCATGAGGAACCGGAAAACTTTGAGAGGAACAAAGTTTGGCAGCTTGTAGAGCCCCCATCCGGTCATAATGTCATTGGGACCAAGTGGGTGTTCAAAAACAAGCAGAGTGAGGATGGGGTTGTCGTCGCAACAAGGCTAGGCTAGTTGCACAGTGGCTTCACTCAAAGTTGAGGGTCTTGACTTTGAGGAGACCTTTGCCCCTGTAGCTAGACTAGAGGCGATTAGAATCCTGCTTGCATTCTCTGCATCCTAGGGCTTCAAGCTCTATCAAATGGATGTCAAGAGTGCATTTCTCAATGGCTTCAATGAGGAAGAGGTGTATGTCAAGCAACCTCCAGGATTTGAGAACCTCAAATACCCGAACCATGTCTACAAGCTTTCCAAAGCCTTGTATGGACTTAAGCAGGCCCCTAGAGCTTGGTATGAGAGGCTTAAGTTCTATCTTCTCAGTCATGGTTTCAAAATGGGTATAGTAGACAAATCTCTATTCATCAGACACTAGGATTCTCATTTTCTTGTCGTCCAGATTTATGTGGACGATATTATCTTTGGTGGTTCATCTCAGTCTCTTGTGTCTCATTTTTCTGAGGTGATGAGCACAAAATTTGAGATGAGTATGATGGGTGAGTTGAGCTACTTTCTTGGCTTCCAAATCAAGCAGACTCGGGAGGGTACTTTCCTGCACCATGGTAAGTACACTCGGGACCTTCTGAGACGGTTTGATATGTCTGATGGAAAGCCCGTGATGACTCCTATGGCCACCATTGCCGTCCTCGAGTCTGATGAGGATGGTGAGCCTCATCGATCAAAAGGAGTTTTGAGCATGATTGGCTCTCTCTTGTATCTTCTCGCTTTGCGGCCGACATACACTTTGTCAGTGTGTATGTGCGCCGCTTCGTGCTTCTCCTCGCAGATCTCATCGCCAGCAAAGGAAGCGCATCTTTAGGTACCTTCGAGCTACCATTGACTATGGTATCTCGTACTCTTCTTCCTCTTGTCTATCCCTTAGAGCCTTTTCCGATGCTTGACTTTGTCGGGTCAGAGGATAGATAGGAAGAGCACTTCGGCACTTGCCAATTCATTGGCACTTCTCTTGTTTCTTGGTCATCTAAGAAGCAATCCGAGTCGCATGACCCATCACCGAGGCCGAGTATGTTGTCAGACCGATTGTCAGAGCTGTGCTGCTCGATGAGATCGACCTTGCGGGACTTTGGGTTAGAGATAGAGAGTGTTCTATTTTTCTGTGATAACACTTCGCTATTTGCATTGCCAAGAACCCAAGCAAAGACTTTAACCAAGCACATTGATATTAGATATCACTTCCTTAGAGACCATGTGGAGAAAGGTGACATAGTGCTTCAGTTTGTAGAGAGTGTCCACCAGTTGGCCGATATCTTTACCAAGCCTTTGGATAACTCTAGGTTTGTTGCCTTGAGGAGTGAGCTTGGAGTTGTGTGCCCTTATGGCCTTCTGTGAGGGGGAGCTGATATGTATATTATGTATTATATTTTATTTCAGTTTTTCCTTTCTTTTGTATTGCTCTAGGTGCTTATGGGTTTTATTCCTTAGAGTTATGAGTTCACTTCACTTAGACTTCTAGCATGCTTTGCATGGACCTCTCATCTTGTGCTTTAGGTTGCTATCATGCTTAATTAGCTGTTCTCTCTTCTCTCTAGGTTGAGTTCCTCACAGCCTTATAAGTCTAGCGGTGTTGGGCCCCCGGTAGACAGTGTCTGTGCACTCCTTAGTTTGGGATCTAGAGACAGCTTTCCTATGTTAGTCATTGGGGAAGATGAGAGCGAGTCCGAGCCATAGTGTTCTCTACTATCTTTTCTATACTCTATAGCCACCCGATTCGCGGCTTGACTTCTTCCCTCCATTCTGTGTTTCGGCTTTAATTGAGTTCTTTTCAATCTTTCTTGAGCTTAATCTTGCTAATAACTCAATTTGAACCAGATTTGTGCTTAAAATGAAATCACATGTTGAGGGGGAGTTTAAGAATATGTCTCATGCATTGCATATAGACTTGATTTTTCATTTTATGAGTTTCGTCTATTATGCAAATGATCCATGTTTCATTTTATACATCATGCTATATTATGAAGAAAATTACTTGCTTAGATATGTCTAAGTTCATTTATCTTGCTAAGCTTACAAAAATTGAAAAATGAGCGTTAAAAGAAAAACTTGATAAAACATGTTGCTTTTACTTGTTAAGTTTCTTCTCTAGGTGTTTTTGCCATGATTTGTGAAATTCTGGAATTCTCTAGAGTCCCTATAGCAACTTGGGTGAATCTTGTTTGATCCATACTTGAGTCCTTCACTAGCTTAACGATGAAAATGCAAAAAATAAAAGTGAAGCAAAATTTACTCTTCTTGTGCGCATTAGACTCAACACCTCACATTTACAAGACGGCTTCTCATTGCACTTGAGATGAACTTGGAATGGGTTGTGTATGACCAAGATCATTCTCTTAAGAGTCTCTCTTGAGATGATCGATTATGGCTTGAGTCAATTGCTTTAAAAAATGCAAAAAAAATATATGTGGGTAAAGAATGCAAATAATGTCAAACATTTGCACCCCGCTATGTCTTTCAAAGAAAATTTGCATTCAAGAAACAAGCTCGAAGGACCTTGTATGAACTTCTAGATTCTCCAAAGTGTTGAGTAGGTTGAACTCTAGGCTTTCCACTTGCTCATTTGAATGGCTTTGCTTCTAGTTTTGAAACTAATGACAAGTGTTGCTCATGTTCATTCTTGCTAAAAATGACATGGTTTTAATTAAATGTTGCAAGCAAAATGTTTATTTGCACTTGGACATGCCCTAGCTTAGTCTTTTTTTGCCATAACTTAGCTTGGTGTCATAACTTGTCTTGTTGGTCACATGTATAATCTTCAAAGCTCTCTTAGGCTGCATTACTTGCATAAAAACAACAAAAAAAGGGGAGAAAAGAAAATGTCATCTTGATGCCTATATTGCCAAAAGGGGGAGAAATTGTAGAAAAGGCATCATTTTGCACTTCAGGCTGCGCTCCCCCTCCTCAACGTCCGCGTCATGGCTAGCGGCCATGAGGATGATTCGGTTTCGTAGTGGCGGAGAGGGGGAGAACAGAGACGTGGAACTTCCATACTCGGGGGCCGTATTCGAACCCGAGCTCGCGAAATACGCTGCTCCGGAGGACGCCATACCTTGAAAATCCGGGACTTCTTCTGGTTGAACGAAGCTTTCGGGCCCCACGGTGGGCGCCAGCTGTCGACGATCGGGACCACCTGACCGCGAAAGTGAAGGGGGGATTAGTGTGAATGAGGGACCCAAGAAGCGCTTCGATCAACAATGGTGTAGACGTAGGTCGGTGCGTGGCGTCAGCGAGCAGGGAACAGCCAAGTATACTGGTTCGAGCCCCCACGAGAGTAATAGCTCTACGTCCAGTCTTCTCCGGAGGTGGAGGAATTCACTAAATGTGCGTATAAAGAGATGGTTACAGCTCGAGCTTGAGTGTTCTGTTTGTGTATCCTGGTCTATGGCTAGTGTCATTCTGCCCCCATACACACGCCTGCCGGGGCCTTATATCCTCCCCGACGCCGCCTGTAACGGACGGGAGAGATTCCCGGGGTAGTGACTTCGTGCGCATTGAAGGTGGTTGTAACTGCCCTGGAAATGCCGCCCACGTCTGCCTTGATGCCATCACCCAGGTCTTGGTAACCACCGGGTAAGCGCACTCCTTCGAGCTAAGGTCGAGGTCGAGCGGGGACCGCCCGAGCTTGAGGTCGTGCGGGTACCGGCGTTGTCTAGGTCTTGGTCGAGGCCTTTCGTCGTAACGTCTCGAGCTGGGGGCCCATTTGACCACGTGTTGACTTGTCAGATTTTCCCAGTCCTCGTCACATAATTAATTCACTACTACACAACAGGCAATCCTTGTCGGCATATCATTGCCGATTGGGCTAGAGCCGTCAGTGATAACATATCATTGCCGATTCGAAAGCTCGGCCGTGCGAGAAACGTATCACTGCTAGTTCGAGAAAACAACCGGCAGTGATAACACAATATCACTGTCGGTTTATACTCAAAACCGGTAGTGAAGTATCTGTAGGATCGAAATATACTAACGTAGCAATCAGATGGGGGTGAATGATTGCGCGGAAGCTAATATCAAATTTTTTAATGAATTTTTCCTAACACACTCCAAATTAAACTCAAATTGATTGGAGACCGATTTACCATCGTGAACGATCGGAGACCATTCACTTAATCGGAGAGCGATCGAGCAACCACTTTCGCTTGGAGAGCGATGCATGCGACCGGTTTCATAATCGGTGAGCGATCTGCGACCAGTTCATAAAAACAGTAATTCTCGAAGATCCAATCATTAGATTGATGTGAAATTTTAACTGTAGAAACTAGATTCAATTCCGAAGCTAACCCAAAACGAATCAACTCGATCGGATCTATGGATCTCAAGATATTACCTTCGCAAGATGATACCTTTGCAAGAGACCGAATTCCGCGATAAACTTCGTGACTGCTGCGATCGATGCTCTAATCTACGCCGAACTAAAAACAACTCAAGGTGCTGAGAGCTCTTCAAATTCTTCTAGTTGCCTTCTTTATCACCAACACATGCATGCACTAGAATTTTCTAGTCGTGAAGATCCACCAAGAGATAATCAAACTCCAATCAAGAAAATCTCTTGGATACATGCAACGATCAGGCCCTGAACTTTCTGGCCGCAAGACACAAAGCTACTCGGACTTCCTTTTTACGAGACGTTCCAGCCGTTGGACAAAAAGCAATGACCGTAAGAAAGATTTTTATTTCTCTTTGTCTAACAGTACTCCAAACAAAAGAGTACAAACCCTAATACCTGGCTCACATAAACAAGAGACGCCTCCCCCTTTTTATACTGAGCAAGCATAAAGAGATTGAATACAACTCCACTTCCAACATGAAAAGAGTCTGCATACATCTCAACATGGCCAAAAACAACTCTTGCACGCATGTACAGCCCACATGCTGTAATTACGTGACTAACCAGCCTTCATATGCGTCGTTCTCTAGCCCGAACGTCCCGCATGACATCTTCGACCACCAAGACCTCGATTCCTCCCTGAACCTAGTCCCAAACCTCAGTTCCTCCATTAACCTAGTTCCGATCCCGTCATCGACCACGTTCACTCTCGAGCAATACTTGCACATGAATAAACAAGAAATAAATCCGAGCACAAGTCCACGACTTGACTCAAAGTCAATCCATACAACCACTCACACGAGCGCATTGCATCAAGCAAAATCATTATCAAAGTCAATCCATGCAACCACTCACACGAGCATGTTGCATCAAGCAAAATCATTATCATGCTATCACAAGTATATCAAATAATCATCTCAAACAACATATGCACATGCACAACATATGCCATGATTGGAACCACTTTGCAATGCCAATTTCATTACTAAGCCAATTTTTCAGCACATGATTTCACAATATCACTGTCGTTTCCAATTAAAACTGGCAGTGATATCGGAACTTTGACTACCGGCTTTACTCTTGAACCGGTAGTGCTAAGTATTTTCCCGTGTAATCTGACCTTATCACTGCTGGTTCTGTGTAGAGCCAGCAGTGATAAGGTCTTTATATAGCTGCCCTAACCGACACCTTCCCCGACCGAGCAGAATAGAGAGGAGCTCTGTTTTGCTCGGTTGTTATTATCTTGGTAAGTTGTTGCTGAAAAATTGTATTAAAATTTGTCTCATATTTCTCTTCAAGGTTAGTGACTTGATCTATATTATATTTGTAGTTAAATTTTACTTTATAGATTGCTCTAGATATTGATAATTGCTGATTGTATGGTGTGACCGTGTGAACATTTTAGGTCGGTAGTGCTCAAATTAAGATCTAGCTATATTATTGAATAAATTATAATTCTTATTCATTTTAGTGATGTAGTGGATTTTTAAGTAATGAAAATTGCTAGATAGACAATTATGCATAATTGTAATTATTTTAAATAATGAAAAATTGTTATATGGAATTTTAAATAGTAAAAATTGCTAGATGAATTTTAAATAGTGAGAATTGCTAGATGAATATTTAAATAATGAAAAATGGTAGATGGATTTTCCAATAATGAAAATTGCAAGATACATAATTATTTAGAAATAAATCCTTATATTCAATTATATGCTTAGTTGATGTATATTAATTTAATTTAATAACACTACGTAAAAAAATGAAATGAAGAAATCTTCTAAATAATTAAAAATGCTAGATGGATATTTAAATAGTGAAAAAAGTTTGATGTATTTTAATATAGGCAAATTTGCTAGATGTATTTTTAAATCTAATCATTTACAATTACATTGTTATTTGCGCTTATATGCTTATAATATGTTTATTGATTTAATTAATTAGCATCGCATGACTAATGTAAAGAATAAATTATTTTGGTATCATTTATTGATATACTAAAATGTAGTTCGATATAATTAATTATAGATGGACCGAAGGTGGATATATGATATAGACCGTCGCGGTCCAGAGTTCTTCAATGATGTGACTTGTTTTCTGAATGCAGTTGCGGCACACAAGTCAAAAAATTTGGCGGACTATATGTGTTGTCTATGCGTTGATTACAAAAATGAGAAACTGTTTTCTAACATAGAGTCAATACGTGCACACTTGATTCAAGGGTTTCAAGGCTGGCTATACCTGTTGGACTGAGCACGGTGAAGATGAGATTGTACATGAAGGGCAACACATTGATGAAGATGACAAAGACAACGATATGACGGCGGTCAAAGATACGTTCGTTGATAGCCACGAAGATGATCTAGATCAAATGTTGCGTGATGGGGAGGGGGGCTTCACGAGTGAAAGAGTGTTTCAAAAGTTCCAGCGTATGGTAGAGGACTCTACAACGCCATTTTACCCGAGCTGCAAGGAGGAGCACAAAATGCTGCATACTGTGCTTTCACTACTGTAGTTGAAGGCAAACAATAGTGATAGGATTTCAAAAATCCCAAAGCACGCAACCTTTGAAATGAAATAAATTGAAAGTTTCAATTAATTGACCGGAGACCGGCTTATCACTGACGTTTGTTCATAAAACCGATAGTGATATGGCTTATCACTGCTGGTTGTTCATAAAACCGACAGTGATATGGTTTATTACTGCTAGTTGCTTGTATCAACCGGAAGTGATAAGTATTATTACTACCGGTTTATGGAGTGGGCCAGCAGTGATATTCTAGTATTATTGCCGGTTTGTGGAGTGGGCCAGCAGTGATAAGTACTATCACTGCCGACTCTATTTCTAGCCCAGCAGTGATATACTATCATTGTCGGTTCTTGTGTCGAGCTGGCAGTGATAGTCCACCTCTATAAATTCGAAAGCCGCGCCCCCTCCTCTCAGTTACACCCTATGTCTCTAACCTAGCCGCCGTCGCCTCGGAGCTCGACCTCCCCACCGTCGCCTCCCCATCGTGACCTCCCCACTATCGGCTTGACTTCCACGCCATCGGCTTGACTTCCCCGCCGTCACCTCAGACTGAGACCTCCCCACCATCGCATCGACGTCCCCGCGGTCGCATCGAACTCCCCGCCGTCGCCTCGACCTCCCTGCTGTTTTCCGCTTAGGTGACCTCCCCAAAACGGCCGGCCAAGCCTCTCTCTGGTCTTTGTCGCCACTCACCGCCGACCAAGCCGGTTGAAGCTAGTCCTTGTTGCGCACGAATGACGGCAGTAGTAACTATGGTTGCTTGCGATTTGTCAATTTTTAGAAGTAGTTTGTTAATCGGAAAGGAACCTGCTTTCTTATCTAGTCATCAATATGTTTTGTATCATTAGGTAGTCTAAAGTAGGATCACAAAATAAATGCGGAACTAAAAATCATTAGATGAACTAACCCGGTGAGGAGGAAGAAGTCATTAGGGTTCAATCAGTTGGTCTTGATGTTGGTGAAGAGGAAAAACAGAAGATGCGTGACGAGGAGGTGGGACACCGAGATCTTCTTGGTAGTGGTGACCGTCTTCGTTAGCCTCAGTACAAAAAATTTATATTAGAGAGGTGTCGGAGAGAAACAAAGCTCGTGATGAATCCTTAATCAAAGAGTGTCGGCTTCTCCACCTTTTAATGTCGCACTAGCTAACAGGACCGGAAACCAATTCTGTGCGGTTGCACTCCCGACCAAAGAGCTCACATGAGTTAAGGTAGGCCTAGCCCCTAAAAAATCTTGGTTCCGTTGGTTTAGCCGAGATCGCAACCAACACACGCTAGCAAAACAAGGAAGAGCCGACGCTGCTAAAGCGTACTGTGAAGATCGAGCCAACCCAACGCATCAACCCCAGTTGATCCGTATCAGAACCCCTAGCGTAATCAAGGTTTCTATGGTCAACATAGTGCAGAACAGAATGCAACTTCTGCCATCCTCCTACATTCCTACTAAGTCTCCTGGTTCCTGGCGAAAATATGCACACCTCAACTGGCGGAATGACATCCATATCCGACGGCGAGTTACAAGTCTAACACAAGTTCCCTACAATGTATAGAGTTTTCGGCAGTGTATGATGCTACTATTGCTTTTAAGACAGAGCCTATAACTATAATTAAAAAGAAAACGACAAAGAGAGCTTCCCTACACGGCCATATGTTCTGATCCAGCTCCAATTGTCATCCTCCCAACTGGCAGGGAAGGCCGTGTAATTTTATTATTGGTTGCAGGCTACTTCTAGCCTTGAAAGCAACTGCTGTTCGGTGCGGTGTTTAAAGACAACCTCTGAGCTTCTCTCTCCTCTAGGAGAACAAAAATCACCAACACTGGATGCTCTATAAACACTAAACCTGACAACTTTCAGTAAGGCGCGTTACTCAGGACTGGAACAATTTGGTCTGAATCGATAAAGATATCTAGTAATTACTGGATGGTAACAGGGATAATAGTAACATCATGCTGACAGTAACACTCCAAAAAAAAAACAAGTATATAAATTGTGGCACAGAACCGTTTCCTCCAAAACAACCATCTCAAGATGCATAAACAGCACGAAGTTCTGGTTGATAACCAAGCACTGTTTGTTTAGGCTTAGGCTTCTTTGGTTTATAGCTTAAGCCAGTTTTTGGACTTAAATAGCATAAAGCAATTAGCATTTACATTTAGTAGATGTGAGCAATTTTTACTCTTAACTTTAATACCCTTCAATGGTATTAGTCTACTACTAACCTTCAATAAACCAAAAAAAAAGCACTTCTCCTTGTGACTCTGGCTTTTGGCTTTTCGCTATATTGAGGCCTATAGCTTTTGAAAAAGCCCAGATAAAAAAACATCCATTTGTTAGGTTTTAGCTTTTTGTCTTTTAAGTTGATGAAAAAGCCCAAACAAACAGACCTAAATAAGCTTATGTTCTGAATTAGGTGCCAATTAGTATAAGAACCAAAATAAGATTTTAAAGCATTCTTTGATAGGAAGTTGGGAACATAGTTAACGGACATCACTAACAGTCATCAAATACATATTAAAGCATTCTTTGATGGGAACAGTCACCAGACATCACTAACAGTCCCCAAATACGCTACAACAAATGTACCAACACTGACAGAAATCAAAACAACTCATAACTGAAGCCCTAATTTTTTTTCATGTAAATGGGCTTTTTCATTCCTAGCCTACCGCGACTTGTTTGGACAAAAGGCTTGATTGTTGCTGTAAATGGGCTTTTTCAGAAACTGGAAAGAGATATCATATACAAAAACAATATGCTTATTGCTCATTTGGCATTAATCTAAGACTACAAGCTTTTGAAATGCATAAAAATTTAGTTCTAACTCATCTGGCACTTGATTTTAATCACATTCCCTCAGCAACTGATTTAGAGTACAACACATATAACAGTTTAAAATTGACTACTTTAGTATTATTATTATTGGCGTACTAACTTACTACTACTAACAAAGGCAGACAATTATGCTACAATTTCTATGAAGTATCATAAACTTAATCAACAGCAGACCTTACAAAATCCTCTAGTGGGGCACATATGCAATTGCAAATACAAATATCCTACAATCGTTGAAAGGAGATGCGATTCTGGTTCAATATGTAACAAGGTACCATGCAAGGCATCCAAGCACAACACAATTTCCCTAAAATTACAGGCTAATCACTAGAAAAACCAAATCCACAACGAAAGCAAGATTCGAAACAATACTAGATCTAATTCAGATGTAAACCATAACCCTAAACAGTAAACAACCCACTATCAGACAGATAATAAGGTGAATCATATATCAATCATCACAAGACAAAAGCATTTGATAAGAATATGGGGGAAATAAACAGTATATTTCGAAGCAGTAAATCTCAACAAAATCTCAACCAGATCTATCCTTCAACATGATTTAACACATGAGACATCACCACGTCTTAATTAAACTCTTCCCCACGTCTTAATTAAATTCTTCCCCAAGACCCATACTAACCATGACGAAGTCTTCATGGACAATACCAAACAAGAGATAATGAAGAGATTGATACCAAGAACCAGATACTAAAGGCTACTAGACGAGACGCACTCTGCACCTAGAAGCGGAGCTTGGTGAAGAACCATCTGTTCTTGCCGGTCTTGAACCTCTCCTCGAGGCGGGCCTTGGCGGCCTTGCAGGCGGCGACCTTCTTGTCGCGGGTGGCGAGGGCGTCGGGCCCGCCGGAGGCAACGTCCTTGAAGTCGACGTCGAGGGTGTAGCGGGTGGGCATGAGATGGGTGAAGTTGACGAGCTTGAGGAAGCACTTGACGCGCGACTTCTTGGCCGTCTTCTTGGCCGAGTCCTTGCGGATCACCTTCTTGGGGTACTTGGCGAGGCCGGCGACGAGGCAGTGGCCGTAGGGGCGGTCGCGGGTGCCCTCCTCGAAGACGCGAACGATCACCGCCTTCCGGCCGGCGAACCGGCCCTGGAGGAGGATCACCGCCTTGCCGGGCTTGAGGAACTTAACCATTTTCGCGTGCTGCGCCGCCGCCGCTGCAGTGAGTGGGTAGGCGAGGGTCTGGTGGTGTGGGAAATGGGACGAGGTGAAAGGGCGCGGCTTATATAGGGTGGCGGCGCTAGGGTTTTGAGGAGGGGGGATGAGTATGGACGATTGGATTGAGATCTGACGGTCCTGCAGTTCTTGGATCCCGATGGGCCGGACATGGGTTCGGTCAGAGAGGGGCTTGGGTCGGACCGCAGCTGCTTCCGTCCGTAAGGGTCTTCCATTATTTATGGGCTCATCGTATGCCGTGTTTCTTCCGTTCCAATCTGATGGTTTGTGCCACCAAAAAAAATTCAAATTTCACGTATCTCATGAATGAACACAAATTGAACAGATTGTTCTCACAAAAGAAAAACGCATAATAGAATTTAGAGTTGACTTTTAGATGCCTTTTGTGTGTCACTAATGAACTCTTTTATGTATTGTAGGACCACACATACTCCGTACAGATATGCCCAAATGGGCAGCCCTTCACGGCCCAGCCTGATTAAAAATCAGCACGGTCTGTTTCAAGATGACTAATAAATAGATCGTATTGTGTCGGCCCACGTGCTGTGCCAGCCCACGTGCCAAGGAGTCGGCCCAAGCACGACCATGAGCTAACAGACATACTGCGTCTTGTACCAGTTCGACGGCCGTAATAGCATCGTGGTCGGCTCTTAGCCCGGTAGTGCCAAAAGAATTCAAAAAAATCCAAAAAAATTAGAAAAGTTAGAAAATAGAAAAACTATGAAAAAATGCAGAAAAAATATGAAAAATGAAAAATTTAAAATAATTATAAAAACTCGAAGGATGTAGAAAAACTTTTTAAAAATATATATAAATTAAGAAAAAGCTAAAATATAGGATAAATTCTAAAATAAGACAAATAATTTGAATCAAATAATAAGCTTTATTGATGTTTGGCTGTCTCATTAAAAACTTTGTCTAGTAAAAACTCAATACGAGAAAACTTTGGTAAAGAAAAAAGAGTATAACCTATAACTCAATGATACAAGAAAAAAGTGAAAATTACAATTATTCTTCCTCATTATCTAGATAAAGATTTTCGAATGTCTCCACCAGCTCAGCATTTTCTGCAGTATATTGAGCTCGTTGATCAGGTTATTCCTAATATTTCACAATGAGAAGTATTTCTACCATCTCTCACTTGTCAGATTTATTTTTCTCTGCTAGATTATTCTTCCGGATAGACTGAAAGCAAACTACAGAGAAACTGTAAAGACAGGAACTGTTAACACATCATGTGCTAATATGGAAAGCACCGAATATGTTATCTTGTGCTTGTGCCACCACTTCAAAATGTTAAAGTCCTCCTCTTGCTACTCTTGGTAGTTGACAGTGTCGCTATTGAGATAAGCGGCTAGCTCCCTACCACCTGATGTGTCCAGGTTTGTCATTGTTGTAGTCAAACTCCATGAGGAAGAGCCACTTGTACCCTATATCTTTCCCCACGTAGTTTTCTTCTTACCTGCTGTGGGTGCTAGTAGAGGTCGTTGCATGCGAACTCCAATAAACTTCCGATCATACTTATCATAAACTTGAGATAAGTTAGCACGGACATTTGAATAATAACTAGAATAATCAGTACCTACCGCATCACTTAAAAGTGAGAGAATATTAGAGGATCCTCGAACTTTAGCTCTAAAATCTTAAATAAATACAAATGCATATAACATAGGAATTTCTTGCCAATATTTTAAAATTTTAGTTTTCATAGCATAAACAACTTCACGCAAGATATTATCATTTTTGTAGCTCTTTAAGTCAGTAGCAATTTCTAAAATATGATGCACAATTAAATGAGAGGTTACGTAATAAACTCTAGATAAAGCAATAGTGAATTCAAAAAAGTTCTAAAAATGACAGCAAGTATTTAGCAATATAACAATGTTGCTCTGTGAGTAGCGGTTGACCATCTTGTGTACGACAGTACGTGTTAATAAAAACAGAAAATATGCTCTCGTATAGCATGAGATTCTTAAGCATCAAGTAAGTAGAGTTCCATCTAACAAGTATATCCAGCCCAAACTTACGCGGACGCACATTCATTGCAATGCAATAAGTCTTATTTGTTACTACTCATTGATTAGAATAATTTAGGTAAGATATTGCAGTACGAAAAGGTTCAACATACTGATTTAACCTCTTCATGTTGATGAACGCGGTATGCTATGCTAGCACAAATTAAAATTTCTACCGCATAACCAGAAAGCTACTCGCAAGAAGGGGATCACAGATTGTATTACCACTAAACGCGCGGTTGCGGAATCCTTCGCGCATTGGTGTAGTGGATCGTTCTTGCCGTGGATCGTCCTCACGCGGATCGTCCTCACCGTGGATCGTCCTCACGCGGATCGTCCTCGCTGTGGTTCGTCCTTACCACGCCGCAGCAGTAGCAGCGTCACCACAATGATCCACACGCCCCGGATGGAACGCCAGGCGTCGCGCAAGCAAGCACTGAGTCGCTCGGCAGGGGCAATGAGAGGTGGAGGCTAAGGTTCTGAACGTGAACAACATCTTTCACGCCCACCCTTCTCCTCTCCTTATATAGCCACGCGACGAATCCCTAAGCCAGGGCCTATTAGGGCGTTAAGCCCATGAGGTCCATTAATTACGGATCCAATCCGAATTAATGCGTCCCAGCCCATTAAGTGTGTGACCCTGTAGGTTCATGTACATTTGGACATAGATTCGAAAAACCCTTTTCCAATCCAATAGCTGGTAGCGGTTCCTTGCAAAGCATGCCAACTCCCAAACGCATATGATCAAATCAGATAAAACATTTCAAAAGTGCTCATGTAATAATCCCTTTACCAAACTATATGAAGATCAAACTCAAGGCAAGAAGTATGTCATCCTTTGACAATTCAATCCATCTCTTGTATCCGTGATATATTAATAAGTTGTGATTGACTTCTTCAATCACGGCATGGCCATGCACTTCCTTAATCATATCACACGAGTGGCCTAGACATATATCTCCGTTACACTGGAGTGACAAATTCCATCTTGACTGCTCACTTCCCTCTGCATGTTTCATAGCAAACATGAAAGCTACCTTTATAACTATCCGGTTAGGAAATAGCGTTTGGTGGCCCCAAGGTAAACTATTACACATGTAGGGAATGTGACAATCTTAGGTCTAAGGATCATACATCCACTATGTATAAGATACACTGATGACACATAAGAATGTAACATTCTCGCAGTGTCCTATTGCGGGTCTATCTAACCCATGTTCTTCATCATGAGTTCACAGTGTATTGATGATATCTCCATATCCGATGATCTATAAAACATGATCATCGATCAATACATGTGCTGATCTATTCATCGTTGTCCTATACGATGATACCCGATGTCGGGACCCGGATGTGCAAATCCGAAACCCTCTGTGTATACAAAGACTAGTCCAGATCACGCTTAGTGCACACAAGGAAACATAGATGACATATCATTCCATACATCAAATAACTAAAAAGAAGCAAATTATTATTGAATAAAGCAAACGACCTTATAGTCAAGGTTCATACACCAATGCCTCTTGGCTTAAGAAACAAATAAAGCATTGCGGCGGAAATAAAATAACTTGGGCTATTCGACATGCCACAGTAATCGTCTGGGAACGCCTTCCTAGTCGATTTAGTCTTCATAGTACTCCTCTTGATACTCATTACGGTCCTTCCTCAAGAATCGAACAACAGGGCATAAAGCCGTGAGTACAAAACGTACTCAACAAGCCGTAGGGAAATGATGCAATATATTCATGCACGGCTTGACAAATGATAGTTATATGGTTCATTTGCAGAAAAGCGATAACTTGAATTTAAATACAATAAATAGATTGAAGGCAGATTGATAAAAACAATAATAAATAACTGGTAAACCAATGGTAGACAACATGAACAGAATGACGAGGCATCACCCTACATCATTCGAAACAAGTATCAACCACACAATTCAACAGTATAGCTTGAGACAACCAAACAACAGTGAATTCCCCGTTCACATCCCAACCATTTCACATTTCAAGAAAATACTCTATACCCCGTGTGAAATCCCCGGGCTTGTCCATGACCGCGGACACGGCTATTCGAATAGTTTACACTCTGCAGAGGTTGTACAGCTTTACCCACAAGACATGATCATCGAGAGAATCAAGGCCAAGATGGAGGAAGGACAGGCAAAAGATTTTAAACTGGACGAACAAGGTACATTATGGATGAAGGAACGTATTTGTGTACCCAACAAAAAGGAATTAAAGCAGTTAATATTGGAGGAAGCTCATGGCTCCAAGTATTCAATTCACCCAGGAAGCGCAAAAATGTATCAAGATTTGAAAGAAAGGTTCGATGGCGAATATGAAGAGAGAGGTTGCCGAACACGAGCAATCGTGTGACGATGCCGCCGAAGTCAAAGCTATGCATCGAGACCCGCAGGATCGCTGCAACCATTGAAAATACCAGAGTGGAAATGGAAAGAGATCGAATGGATTTCATTATCGGGTCGCCAGGACGCAGGAGGTTATGATTCCATATGGGTCATAGTGGATCGCTGACAAAGGTCGCACATTTCATACCAAAGAAGACCACCTACTCAGAGATAAGTTGGCAGAGCTATACATGGCGAGAATCGTATGCTTGCATGGAGTGCCAAAGAAGATAGTATCGGACAGAGGTACCCAGTTTACCTCAAGGTTTTGGGATAAATTGCATACAGCAATGGGCACCCGCTTGAACTTCAGTACAGCTTATCACCCGCAAACGGATGGACAGACTGAAAGAGTCAACCAGATATTGGAAGATATGTTGAGAGCTTGTGCGTTAGCATATACATCAACTTGGGATAGATGTTTGCCATATGCGGAGTTTAGTTACAACAACAGCTATCAGGCAAGTCTTCAGATGTCACCTTTTGAAGCCTTGTATGGTCGACCTTGTAGGACGCCGTTAAATTGGAATGAGACCGGAGAGCGTCGTGTCTTCGGACCAGACATACTTCAAGAAGCCGAAGAGCAAATAGCACTGATCAGAGAAAGGTTAAAGATTGCACAGTCAAGACAGAAGAGCTACGCAGACAACCGCCGTAGAGATTTGAGTTTTGAACCGGAGGATTACGTGTATCTCAGAGTTACGCCGCTTAAGGGAGTCCAGAGGTTTCACAAAAAGGGTAAACTTGCGCCAAGATATGTAGGACCATTTAAGATCATCACCGTAGTAAGGCGAAGTCGCCACCAAATTTGGAGTTACCACAGTCGCTAGCAGGAGTGCACAATATTTTTCATGTATCGCAACTCAAGAAGTGTCTCCGAGTGCTTGAAGAGCAAACATCACTAGAAGAAGTTGAACTACAGGAAGACTTGACTTACAAAGAACAACCGATAAAAATTCTGGACACATTGGATCGGAGAACAAGAAACAAGACAACCCGTTTCTGCAGAGTTCAGTGGAGCAATCACACCGAAAGTGAAGCCACCTGGGAACGAGAAGAAGATCTGAAAAAGGAATTTCCAAACCTATTCTATAGTTAAGCCTCGAATCTCGGGGACGAGATTCTGTTAAGGGGGGTAGGTTTGTAACGTCCCGAATTTTGGCCAGATTTTAAATTTTGGAGTTATTTGAATTTTTATGAATTAATCAACCTTTATTTGCATTTAATTGCATTTAATGGAATTTATCTAAATTTTCTGGGATTTATTGGATTTAATTGGATTTTATTTATATCATTTTCCCTTGAGAAATTAAATACCAGAAACTATAATTTTCAAAAATTAAAACTAATATTTTATTTAGGCTCAAAATGCTCTGAAATATTTTTGGAATTTTTCTAGAATTTTTCTAGTATTTTAGTGCCCTAAACAATTACTTTGAATTTCTACATTTATTTTTATTCTAAAAGTCTGAAATTCCTCGCTCTGTTGTTGGGCCGCCCAACACCGTGCTTGCTTGAGAGAAAACCCTAATCACCGCCGCTCTCCACCGTTGGATCGCGACGGACGGCCGACGGATCGGGCGACATCGGATCGTCGCGATCGACCGCACCGCTGCCTCTGTTGGCCGCCGCGATTTGTCGGGATTTCTTGCGCCTTCGAGGCATCTCGACGATCGCGTCGTTGCTCATTAAAATGGTCTCTTCACCCGCCATTTGTTCCGTTCGGACGTTAGCTCGTGCACTCTAGCTTCCCGCATAGCTCGCCGTAGTTGGCAATCCCCTCCGCCTCGGTTTTGCTCATCTTCCGCCGTGCTCCGCCGTTCCCCGCCGCACCTGAAACCAGCCCCGAGTTCCTTGCGTCGCGCCGCAGCCGTGTGGTTACTTCTTCCGACCGGAGACACACGGAATCGCCGTCGCCCACTGCGTCTTCTCCAAGTCCGGTGACCAACGCCGCCGCCTCTTCTTCGGAGCTTCGCGACTCACCACAGCCGTCTGATCTTCATCCGACACCCAAGGTAACGCCACGTAGGCGTTAACGATGAACCGCTTTGTTAGTTCTTCTTATTGTCGATTTGAATCCGACGGTCGGGAAAGTATGCATGCTTGGCCGGATGATTCCTCGACGCGTGTCAGTCACCGATATGTGGGGCCGGGCGCTGTTCACCGGGCCCACACGTCAGTGGGTGGACCGTCGGTCGTCTTTGCCGTCGGCCAAGATGACGTCATTCGCCCACTTGTCGATGGCCGAGGGCGACGTGGTTCGCTCTGGTGCCGACACGTGTCGAGCCGAGAGAAAATAGCCTGAAAAATCGGTGGAAAAATAGAGGATTAATTCGATTTGTTCTTTTATGAATTTTCAGAATATTGCAAAGGCTATAACTTTTGCGTTTTAACTCGGATTTGAGTGATTCCAGTGCCCAAAAATTTGTAAAATTGTGAACTATTTATTGGTGATTTTTATTTTATTTTTAGAATTTATATTACTGTCTGTATAGTGTATTTATTGAGTGATTGCTTGTGTCGAGTAGACTCGAGTCACGGGTTTCGCGAGGAGAATTTGAAGACCCGTCGCGAATCCTCGACTGAACCAACTCCTCTTCAAGGCAAGTCGTGCTTTGACCATGTTGCCCCTAGATTTTAAAATATATTTTGATTCAACTATTGCATGCTATGTTAAGTATAAATGATGTTGTTTATATGGGAACGATGAGTTAAAATGCCTATCTCGTTTATGCCACCTTGATTATATTGTTTATATGCCCCAAATCCTTGTCCACCCTAAGATGTTTAATATGTTGGATATTACTATGATGCCAACACGGAGGCTAGACCGTGATTAATAGCTTATCCCGCTTAAATGCGATGAATGAATTTCAAACAAAGAAACTAATATTGACTAAACCATTATGGAACGATTTTTGTAAAAGTGCGATAATGTCATATGATGGAATGGGAATAGTCACCGTGCGGTGCTATTCGGGAATTGATATGAACAATGGCATGTGTTGCTTAAATATAACATGGGGGGGAAATGTTTTGGACCGGGGCAAGTGGCAAGAAGGCTTCGTGCTGTGGGCCTGTGGCAATGGGCAGTATGAATGATTGAGAAGGTGTGTGCCGAGTTGTATGAAATGGATGTCTTGCCCGGACGATTAAGGACTTAACCTTGCGAGCCTTTGAACTGAAGTTCCGTGTACAACCACTTGTCCTAATGGGACGGACCTAGTTAAGTAGGTTTCGACCTCTTTCCTTGAAACCTCTGGGTGACAAAGCACACCAAAGGCAATCAGAAGGGAAGCGATACTGTCTTTGCGCTTGGTACCCATTCAGCAGATTTGCCCTGCCTCTAAACTTCGCTCTGAGTGAGGGAAGTGTTAGAAGGAGGTAACGGAGAGGTTCAACTGTTAAATGTTAGTCTCTGAAAGACTTTGTTGCAATCAATCGCTTTGTGTGGTGAACGATCAGATCCTGTGGGTAAAGTGTACAAATTCTGCAGAGTGTGTGTGTGAATCTATTCAATAGCCGTGTCATGATCGACATTGCTCGGTGATTATAGTCAAGGGTTAGATTTTAAAAATAAAAGAGGTGGAATGGGTGGTCGTGTGCCAACAACCGATGAATGAAATTAGGGTCAGGTGCCAAACTCTTGGAAAAAGAATTGAGAAATTAATTATCAATAATATTGATTTTACCGCTTTTAATCTAAAAGGATTACCTATTAAAAGAAATGCTTTGCTTCATGCAAAATAACCAATTAAGCCTTTCCTTGAATAAGCCTTGCATATAGTAATAGTCTGTGATTGTGCATGACTTGTTGAGTATGTTGTATACTCACCCTTGCATCGACAAAAACCTCGAAGAAGAAGAAGCCGTGCGACTTGGAATGAAGAGTTCGTCGAAGGCCGGAGGATTAAGGGTTGAGCCGCACTCAAGAGCTCGTGGCTAGGAGTGGTTCCGCTTATCGTATTTTGCTTTCACCAATGAACTTGATATCGATGATATTTATCGCTCTGCGTGGCAAATTATTGTAAGGCGACCATAAGGTCATGTAACTCGACTATATTATGCTTGAAGTACTTATTTATTTAATTCCACTGTATGATTGTGGTACTTCAACTGCTTATCCCTGTGTACTAGCGTGATCCTGGACTAGTACGGAATACACAGAGTGTCCGAATCCGCGAAGATTCGGGGCACGACAGGGATGGTATCAGAGCGCACCGAGGCGACATTCGGGTGATGTGGCAGACCGCGACGACGTGGCATGCCACGCGGCGGCTAGGGCTGAGGTGGCGGCTGACGCGGCTGCTAGGTCTGACGTGGCTTGCCACGGGGCAGACACATGGCGGTGAGACGCGGCTGACGTGGCGGCACTGACGTGGGCTAGCCACGCGGCAAAATCCGGAACGTCGGATCCGAATCGGATGGCCACGGGATGAAGATGCGGCGGGGATGACGCGGCTTGATCCGAGACGTCGGAGGGCGATCGGACGGCGGAGAGCTCGTGAAGGAACTCGACGGCGAGGGGCGGCGCGCACTTACCGGAGCCGAGGAAGACGACACACGAAACGGCGGAGGACGGCCGGATCGGGCGGAAGAATCTGCGGATCGGGGAGAGGGCGACGCGACGAGTTCGACCGTGCAGTCGGCAACGACGGAGGTGCACCGGCGCGGCCAGGAGACGGCGGAGAAAGTGCTCAGGACGGCGGCGCACTTCGGCGAGTTCGTGCGGCGCAACCAGGAACTCTCCGGCGGTGAGGAATAGGGCGACGGGTGCGGCGCGGAGAGGCGAACCTCGGGCAAGGGGCAGCGTCGGCTTAAATAGCCTCGGGAGGCGTGAAGAACACGGAGACCAAGCGGCGTGAAGGCTAGGGTTAGGGTTGCGGCGTGACGACGGGCCGACCCAGGCAGTGAATGAAGATGGGCCGGGAGGATTCGCCCGAGGAGAGTTTTGAAAAATTAAAACATTTTCCGAATTAGAAAAAATCCCAGAAATTCAAATAAAGGCAAATAAATTCAAATAAATAGCAAATAAATTCAGAAAAATCTCCAAAAATACAGAAAAATTCCTTGAAGCACAAGGAACCCAATAAAAACTGGAAACCTTTAATTTGATGCATAGATTAATCAAATTAAATCTTCTAATTATTAGAAAATTCAATTTAAGCTTCGGTTAATTCCAAGAAATTGCAAATGATTCATTTTTGATTTTAAACATTCCAAAACTCAAATTTTGGGATGTTACACCCGATCAGAGATACTTACAGAATCATATCAATAAGTAGAGAATTTCATAAGCAAGTCACATACTTGCTGATCAATATAATGATATACATTCATTGGATCAATAATCATATTATTATTCATAAACATAGTCATGTTACAATCATCTATATGACTACCTCAAGGGCATAACACTAACACTTCAAACCAGATTTAACTATAAGATTAATAATATGGTAAGCATAATGCTGATGTAATAAGAAAGATTCAGCATATGAATTGAAGATGTTAAATCTTATTCATGGTAGAACTATTTGCGAAAACATTATCTAATGTTATTGCAAAAATCTTATCACTAAGGCCAAAATCTTCGACAACTTTTATAATATAATCAACAATATTTTCACTAGTGTGTGCTACATCAATTAATTTTAATTCTATAATTCTTTTTTCTAGTTGACATTCATTGTTTACATAATAAGCGACTACACTAAGGCAATTCTCTTTAGCTCTACCACTCTATATATCAGACGTCAAAGACACAAAAAAAGTACAGGTACTAAAATTTTCTTTTAGCTTATTGCGACAATTATTATAATATTTAATCAAATCTCTAGTTATTGTCTGTCTAGAAACTGCAGAAAACTTAGGATTATGAGTGGTTCTAATATAGTTTTCAACCACAGCTGACTCACCAAAGTTTAAAGGAAGATCTTAAGAAGCGATTAAATGACAATGAAATTTATGAGCTACCTTAGAATTGTAGTCCCAGTTATGTATCGTACCATTGGGGTTGTATTGCAGCTGCGTCTGTCTCAAAGCTATCCTCGCTTTTTTCTACAGCTCTCAGCATGACTCTTTAAGTGCCCTATTCCATCTAATGATTTCGCAGCTAATTTGTGCTTACAATATTTACAAACAGAATACCTGCTCTGGACGCCATCTGATGTCTCAAAAATCTGCTTGAAATCTTCCTAGATTCCAGATGTACTGTATCTTGTTCTTTTCACCCCAGTGCTTGCTGACGCAGTAGCACTTATCGAGCCTGAGGATAGCACAGCTCCTACAGCTTCTTGCGCTTCATAGGATGCAAAAAGCTCCTCAGGTGAAATCCCGAAATCAAAAGCTGGGAAAGACGGAAAATCCCTGTGCTCTATAAAGCAAACTGCAAGAAATAATTACGTTATTAATACTAAAATATGATTTAAAATACTAATAAAATGAAAAATATCACAATTATTACCTTGATTTCTTGACAGAAGCCAAAAGCTGAATTTCAAATTTTTGACAAAACTATGTTGAATTTTGCCAAATTACCACCAAGAGCAATAGAATTTCCATAAAGAATGAATAGAAGAGAATGCAAGATTACTGGTGTAGAAATGAGGGGGGGCAGCCTTCTATTTATAGGAAAAATTCATAATTTTTTCAAATTTTTTATATTTTTTTGAATTTTTAATCCTCCAACGGTTATAAAATGGCTATTTTTCAAACTAAACGGGCTAAACAGGCCGTGCCGAACTAAACCGACCATGCCTTCCCCTAATCATGCTAGGCTACACAGAGTCGTGTCGTGCTAGCCCAAGCACGGCACAGGTGAGTGGGCCATGCTAGCATGGCACGTTTACAGTTGGACCATGCTGTGCTCAGACCGGGCCAATAGCGTCGTGCCTTAGGCTGACCGGTTGGCCCAACCTATTTGGACATCTCTAACTCTATATATTAAAGTTGGAAGTTTTCCCGGTCACTGGCGCTACCCACATCAATTTGTGAGCGATGTGGCCGCTCGTTCCCTCACCGCGTAGCGCGTGGGTCACCCAGGTGCTCGCCCGTGCATACGACGGGCACAGTGATGAGCTAAGTTGCCCACGTGACTCAGCCTCTCGCGGAGCTCAAGTATTTTGCCGCGGTCACTTTTTGCATTCGAGCACACAGAGCAGCGATGAGGGTCAGGGTTCACAATACCGTTTTGAATGCATTTTTTGTTAGCATGGCGGTACCGGTGTTCGCGAAAAACTACTCGAAAATTGTGAAAAACCGAACGGTTTGCAAATTCAAACCGGTTTGAATTTTGATCAAACATGCACATGAAAATCGTGGTTTTTTACGAACCGGTTTGAATTTTGATCAAACATTCAAACCGGGTGGTTTTTGGAAAAAACTACGAAAACCGACTAAGGTTGGAAAAATGGGGGGAAATCCAAAAAAATGGGAAAATTGCAATAAAATATTGTAAAATTTGTAAAAATATAGGGAAGGCTAAAATTTAGTAAAAATGTAATAAATATATAAAGAAGGTATGAGAAAACACGAAAAAATTCCAGAATGATCTCTCCTAAATTTGAAAAAAAATTGACATGACCTTTAGACAATTGGAGGTTGTAAATTAGGTATTTAACAATAATATGTCAATAAATAATCTTTCATTGCAATACTACAATCGCACAAGTGCAAAAATAGGCATTTACATAGCCACATAGCAAAATCAATCACAATTTCACTACCATTCACTTGTCAACACCATTTACATTGTAATACCTTTTAATTAAAGTTGTGGAGTAGGCATAGGCATAGCTTCGTCATTCTTCTATTATCGCAGAAATACCATGTTCGATCTACATGAACGGAATATCAGTAAAAAATTCCACCTACAATAAAATTAAACATACAATTAAAACAAAATTTTGACACGACCTTTGCTATATTTATATGTGAAAAAATAACATTTCATTTCAATAACATTCACATATCATTCCAATGGGTGCAAAAAATAGGCATTCAAATAACAATACCATTCACATTGCAATGAAATAAAACATGGGAATGAAACATTACCTTCAGGGCTACAGGTAGTATTATTGCGTGTACACTTGGTTGGTCACGTTATATTCCTCAGTGGACATCAAGGCCAATCCTCGTGTAGCTAGCAACTACGCATTGTAATCGTGCCAGCTTTGCCACATCCATACGCTTGTCGTTTGCTATTGTTGATACAACATGGCATAAAACTCAAGGTCGTGCCACTCGTAGACCCATTGCGTGGGAGGTTGTGCATAAGTATTGGAGATGGCATAGTCATAACTGCTATATGAGCTATAGCTCCCTTGTGTCTCAACGACGCCATAGGAACTAGAGCGGTCCTGTGGTGCGTAGCTATCCTATGGTGTGTGTGCATCCTTTTCCTTCTCCTTAATAGTTGTCCTGTGGTTGAGGTTCTTCTGATTGATGAGTGGCAGGTATGGGGGTATTGTCACCACCATCGGTGTCTGTCTTCAAGCTGCTATAATTGGACTTTTGGTATGGTGGGCTCTGACGAACCCTATCCTCAGTAGAGTCATCACTTGCTACGTAATGGAATTCATTTGTGGCATGCTTCCCCTTTCCTTTGGAGGATACTCTCCTTTTTATTATATCCCTTCTCGAGACTGATTGGTGCTTTCTCTTCCATGTATGAGTGTCCCCGACTATCTTATCTGCCCATTCGGAGATGGTTTCAGCTCCCGTGTTTTTTCTTAACTTAGTAGGATGAACCGGATCTATAATAAATTGTGATGGAAGAGGAGTGTTACTCTATATATCCTCCTCATCAAGTAATGGTTCACCATTGGATCTTTCTTTCTCCATCCACTGTCAAATCTGGTTTGTATCGTCGCATATTGTTAGCTCCAAAAGCCGTTGGAATGGATCATCTTCATCCTCAACGACGGTCTTTCTCGCTGCTACGAACTCTGAAACATCCTCGACAACAGACAGCCGTGATCTCCTCTAGCTCCCCTGGAGGAGCCACTGCCACTGCCACCACCGTGCTCGTACCTCGCACTTGCCCGTCTTCTAAATTCTGCCTCCACCCTTGAGGCAGCCATGGCATGTTGGAGTTGGGCCTCCTCATCAGCATCACCCGTGTTCTCTGAGTATACACTTTGCCTCAGTGGGGAATCTCCAGTTGCTGCTTCTTCTTTCCTCAGCATCTCATCTCTCCTTTCCTTCTTCTTATCCTTCGTCATGTCTAGCTCATGCTAAAAGTACTCGCGAACGTCCACTGAAACTTTACTATAATGGACGACACCCGTACCATGTCCTGCCAAGTGCTGCTTGAATCATGTCACACCACCTCTTTTTTCTCTTTGAGATAGTGATTGCATCAAAATCTAGCACCGAACTTCTCACCGTGCTCCCACACCACGTCGACATCTGCCATATGTTAAAACAACATAATAAAAGTAAACATATGTACAAATATCGCTACTTGAATAAATATTATCATTTGCTACTTGAACGAATAATACGATAACAAATATTCATATTTTACATACTTGAACAATTATTGGTACTACATACAAGCATGCATCAGTGAGCCAATTTTTTATATGTACAACCAATAAGTAAAATTCATCATATGTGACTCAAAGAATGGTCACACAATTCATAGCCACAACGATAATAATCAAAGCATCACAATCACCATGGGTATCAATTTATTTTTCACCTTCGCCATCATCTATCATCCAACGATAAGTACCAACTTTAATCAACACATATATGTTCATTGAACGACATGGCAAAATAGTACAATCTAGTGAATCCACGGATAGCACACCAACGAATAGTGCATCAACTACTCATTCAACATTAACACATACAAATATACAATGATTGACTGATATGCTCTTACTGTCATTTTCTGCTTTTATACCTAGCTTCAATTAACAACACAAGAACTCACAAGTCTCACATAGACATACTCTTAATGTCATTCAAATGCTGAGCGGTTTTCACAAAAACCAAACGGAAATCACAACAAACTGACCGAAAAATCACCTAAAATCGCAAATTTCGTTCGCGCCAATGAAAACCGACCTTCTCGCGGTAAACCGCAAAAACCGCTCGGTTTCTGCAACAAACCGAGCGAAAAGCATGTCTTCTCCAGTGGTTTTATGGTGTGGTGACACCGGATTTGGGCGGAGGCGGTGCGGTTGGCGGCTACTGGAGTGGGGAATGAGGGTGTGCAATAATGGAGCTGGTTACCCCTTCGCTTGAGTGTCGGTAGCACATGCCCTTCGAGTGGGCCGTTCGACCGGGGTGGGCCTGGCTGGCCTAGGCGGCCCAAATGAGGTTTGGCTTGTGGGCCATCATTTTCCTTTTTTTTTTGCTTTTTCAATTTTCAACAATTCCAATGGCTCAAAAATGTCTCTAAAATTCATTTTTTTAAAATAATTCATGCCAGAGGCCATACAACAATTAATACTAATTTTAGAAATTTTTTTGTTAAATTTTTCTATTTTTTTTAAATTTCTGAATTTTAATTTGAATCAATCTCAAAAACCGATTGGTTTTATTTACCGAGCCGCGCGCAGTTTGATCGAAAACCACGGTTTTCGCATGAAAAACCACGGTTTTCTAAACCCTGGTGAGAATTCACCCAGCTGTGTTTGTTTAGCTCGTATATAGAATTGCATGCTCGTTTTTATTTTCTTCCTATCTTGCAGGAGCAGTGTTTCAATACTTTCCATCTCAACACAAGTTGTATAAATTTTGAAGCAAGCGAAGGGGTAAGTAATCACTTTCTACTATTCATTTATACTTTAATATTTATGCAACTGTCAAAAAGAAAAGCATAGAAGCACCTCTTATCTTGCAGGCAGTTGTTGGTTGTGAATGTAGGGGACTGCCGTGCAGTCCTATGTAGGAATGGCTTAGCTGTGGAGATGTCTTGCGATCGCAGGCCAACATATGATGCAGAGCGTCAAAAGGGTTACTGATGTTAGGAAACCATGAGGCCCACGAAGGCACATATTGGTCCTTTGCCGAAACTCTAGACGTAGGCTATAAATATGGAGGAGGGGTACCACCCTAATGTACAAGCAATCAGAAATAAGAGATCAATCTATTCCTCCAAACTCTGTCTCTCTCTCTCTCTGTTCTCCACTAGAAATCTATTAGGGAACCCTGGACTATTCGATAATACGGTTCCCTAATACGTTATCAGCACGAAGCTCTACTGGCGAATAGATTGAAAGGTGAGAAGAGGTAGGAAACATTATTGATCTGTCATCGTCAGACCATGGAGAGTCATGCTGCTGTATATATAGCTCCTCTAGATGCTGCATCTTTCTTTACTGGTTGTAAATATTTACAATTTCGATCAAAAGATACAAGTTTTGTACATTCTGCGGCAGTCTTTCATTAGTTTCAAAACTACCAGCAGCCTGCCATCATGGCAGGAAATACAGAACAACAAAAGTATTCAGTTCAGTTCAGGGTGGCCATCGATCTGTGATCTTCAGGCATGGAAGAGTAGGCGCGACGCATGTAGCGTCGACTCAGCGCACGCAGCTACTGCCCGGCGCGGCATGGCGCTGGCGCACGACATGCAGCCAATCGACACGAAGCCGCCGCCGGTGCGGCGCGACGCGGCAAGAAGCCGCCGATCGGCGTGGTGCCCACTACTACAGAATCGACTTTCACAAGCGGTCTGTTACAAACGGTTAATGCGTGCGCTTGTGATCTCGCACCACAAGCGGTTCGTGGAAACAGATCGAAGGGTCTCTAGAAGCGGTTCTGAACACGACACTAACCCTTCTAAAGCGGTTAGTGTCCTAACTCTAGAAGCGGTTTCGTGTCCCGAACCCCTTCTAGAGTTCTAGAAGGGTTCGGGACACTAACCCTTCTAAAGCCCAAGCTCTAGAAGCGGTTGGGGACACGAACCCTTCTAGAGCCGGCTCTAGAAGGGGTTCGTGTCCCCAACCGCTTCTAGAAGCCTAGTTTTCGAAATAATAAAAGGAATGCATGCCCTACTCTATCAGAGAGCACGCGTGGGTGGGTTGGTTAGATGGGTGAGACGTGGGTCACGAGGAGGAGGTCGTCGGTTCGAATCCCAGTCCTCACAATATTATTTGTCTTTTGAAGTAACTTCTACAAGCAGTTATAAAACCGCTTGTGATACTGACGGGAGTATCACTCACGGTTGCTTACAAGCGGTTCTAAAACCGCTTCTAAAAACGGTTTCGAACCGCTTGTGATAGTCCCATCTGTAGTAGTGGCCGACGCAAGACCGACCGACCCAAAGCGCATGCATGCAGGCAGCCACTACGCATAGCACGCAAGCATGCATGACTTGCATGTATGCATGCGGGTGGACGTGAATTGAAGGACATGCATGCACTTGCTTCTTTCTTTTGCATCTCTACTTCTTCTAATTAGGAGTTAGTGGTGTCACG
Source organism: Guadua angustifolia (assembly GCA_036346375.1). Lineage (NCBI taxonomy): Eukaryota > Viridiplantae > Streptophyta > Magnoliopsida > Poales > Poaceae > Guadua > Guadua angustifolia. Next base: position 50,914,146 of record CM070505.1, read on the forward strand.
TCCGTTCTCCACCACCAACCCACAAAACTAAACCGTACGAAAAAAACCGGTCTATTCTTTTTTTGCTTTCGTTCCTCGCGACAGTTCTCGATCTCGTTCCTTCCGAACAAAACCGAACCGGCCCCTTCCTCTCCTGGATAGCTCCAGATTTCATTCGTTCCGATCTGATGTGTCGCTTTTAAGAATCAGAAGTACCGAACTAACTAATTATATGTGTTTGGCGAGTGTACAAACTTACTCTATACTAGCTAGCAAATCTATTTGGGGAGTATATATGTATGCCTAAGGGAGTATGTATACTTGATTGTACTTGGGGAGTATGTATACATGAGGGTGTATATCATGTTAACATGTATGCAGGGAGTATGCACATTTTGACGTGTTCGGAGATGGATTAGTATGAACTATCTATACCAAACTTCTTCCTGTATTTGAGGGAGAGGGTGCATGAAGCAATGATCAGTTGGATACTCGGCCTTCCCTGGCCGTGAGTGCTACATGCATGTATCTTACATTTCTCTTTGTTTCCTTTCTGAACGATATATTTCATGTCTTTATTAAATGGAGTATGGAGTATACGGCTCAAAAGGATTAAGTATGGAATATATATACTCCTTTTCCATACGTACAAATACCTCTACTAATATAAATTTGCAGTTGATGGCAGCGGTCCGTTCTTCCTGGCCCTCCTCTCTCGGCCATATATGTTGTACAGTTTTCACAGAATCAATCAAGGGAATTCATTCAAGATCTCCCATGTCGTGCCGCCGCGGCGAATGAACTCGACGAATTGATCAATAAGTAACGGACCGACGTACATGGCCGCGAGATGCAGGGGGCCGAGTGCCGCGGTCAGTAGTAACTACGGCCAGAAGGACAGCTAGAGAGCGACGCCTACCGGGTGTCGTGACCACAGCGCCGGCCAGTTGGACTTGAACAAGCGTACGACGCTTTGGCGCGGTTGCTCGACGACACCGGTGAGACGTCGTCGAAGGGCATGGCGAGAGGAAGAGGAACACGAGCTGGTAATATAAATTGCGAAAAGGGATAAAAATGATTGATTGATTTTTAATATTGGTAATATATATTGCTACGTACAATATATTTGGTTTTAATTCATACTGGAGAAGAAACCATAAAAACTTTTGTAATCGGGAGAAATAGATGTTTGATCTTGTAGCATAATTTTCTTTTATTGTTTGACCTTTATATTTCGTTATTAATTTTATTTTTCGTAGCAACGCATAGGCATTTATCTAGTATGCATCTAGTTGCATGCACTTGTGAATTGAAGGACATTTCCATTGCATATGCATCTAGTTGCTTGCATGCACGCACAGCACGCGATGCAGCCGGCCGGCCGGCCCGACACTACGTGGCGATGACGCACGGCACGCAGCCGGTCGGCCCTACGCGCACACGCAGTCGCCGATGCGGCACCCGGTCAGCCCGCCCGCAGGGCGCATATGCACAATGCGGCACCCATGCGCACGAAGCGGCAAACGCGGGCACGAAGCCGCGCTCATTTCTTTCACTACTTTTACGAATATTTATGCATCTCGTATTTATTACTTTCATTAGTTTATTGGAAATTCATGAGAATTTAATTTCTGCATTTTATGAATTTTTCAACCACTTTTATTAGATTACACGAAGTAATCTAATGACGGAATTTTGTAAACATGCAGATGTCTGGCATTGTGAATCGTGAATTTGAAAAACTGGCCCCGCATGGTCAAAACTACCTCACATGGGCATCAGATGTTAAGATCGTACTTGGGGCAAGAAGCTTCGAGCTGCCATCGGCTTAGGGTCCTCGAAGGACTTGCAACCTACAGCCGAGCAGAACGATCAAGCTTTGCACTTCTTTAGGCATCACCTCTCAGCCACCTTGAAGAATGAATATATGGCTGTGAAAAGTGCACTTGAGCTATGGACTGCACTTCAGAAGCGGTTCGAGAAGCTCAAGTACTCCATCTTGCCTCAAGCACAGCAAGATTGGGTCCGCCTGAGGTTTGCGGATTACAGAACAGTGGCCGAGTACAATTCTGCCTTGCACAAAATTTTTACCAATCTCTCCCTATGTGGCAAGCAGATCACTGATGAGGAGAAGATTGAGAAAGCTCTTTCCACTTTTCACCCTAATGCTATCCAGAGCGCTCGCAGCTATCGTCAGGATGCATACAAGGAGTATAGCGAACTGATTGATGTTATGCAAGTTACTAAGTCACAAGATGACGTTCTTCGCAAGAACTTCGTCTCACAGCCACCTGGAAGAGGCATTGGCACAGAAGTCAATGCCAACAGCTACAAGGTGAGAAAGCCCATTCAAAGGAAGAAAGATCGGAAAGGTGGAAAAGAGAAGTATCAGGCCAAGGAAAGTCCAAAGCCCATGAGAAGTAGGATGGCAAGGAAAAACCACCCACGAAGCCATATGGACAACAGAACCAAACGTGCTTCAGGTGTGGCACCTGGGGACATTGGTCCAAGATATGTCGGGAATCCAAGGATGTCATCAACGCATATCAAACCAAAAAGAAGGCCAAAGATAATGCACCAGCAGAGGCGCATTTCACCAAAGTAGGCGATGATGACACCATGGACACTGACACTCCACTTATTTCGTCCTCTCAGTCTAGCATGGACATCGATGCAGCAGCCAAGCTCATGGCAACTGAAGAAAAGACCCCTATTGATGACATAGAGGCAGAAGTCAATGCATTCTTTACAAATTTCGTTTAATGCATTAATTGCATTATTAGTATTTCTTTTATGGTTGCCTAGTGTATTTTGAATAATGATTTGTAAGCTCTAGAAGAGCACGAATTTTCTCATGAATTGAATTGCAATTTATTCTTTATTCCAGTATTCTATCTTTGCAAGCAATGTTTGAATTATCTTGCCACTATCTAATTAGCATTATACTTTTGTATAGAAACTGTGTAGCGCCCAAATGGAGGAGATATGCATTGTTGATAGTGGCACAACAAATACAATCTTAAGAGAATCTAAGACTTCTAGTCGATCACAAAGAACGCCGGAAAAATTACTACGATCGCAGGAAGCGATTCATATATAATAGGCTCCGGAAGAGCCACAATTATTTTGCCAATGGGTACTACTTTGGTCATTGAAGAAGCCCTCTTGTTCCCTGAATCAACACGCACTCTCTTAAGTTTTAAAGACATCCGCGCCAATGGGTTTCATGTAGAAACAAATGAAGAAAATGGCAAAGAATATTTGTGCAATGTGAAGCATGCGGTATGTGGAAAAATGGTATTAGAAAAATATCCCTCATATGTATCTGGGTTGTACTACACAAAAATACATGCACCCGAAGTGTATAATTCTTTGAAGACTGTCTTTAGAAGCTCTGAATTATTTTCTTTATGGCATTGTAGATTAGGTCATCCTGATCTTAGAATCATGAGAAATATAGTTAACTCGCAAGGTCATGGCATTAATGTTAAAAATTTTCCGAATCATGAAGATTTTGTGTGCTATGCATGTGCCACCGGGAAATTAATAATTAGACCTCTATTATGAAAGTACAAAATGAAATCCCTGCATTCTTGGAACGCATTCTGGGGATATTTGCGGCCCAATTCAGCCATTATCAGGGCCATTTCGGTACTTCATGGTGCTTATTGATGCCTCCTCGAAATGGTCGCACGTATGTTTGTTGTCAACAAGAAATCATGCTTTTGCAAAGCTGATCTCGCAAATCATCAGAATTAAGAATGTTTTTCCTGATCATCGTGTGAAGTCCATTTGAATGGACAATGCCGGCGAATTTACTTCCAGGCATTTGATGATTATTTCACAGCAACAGGAATAGCCGTTGAGCACTCTGTACCGCACGTCCATACGCAAAATGGACTAGCCGAAGCACTAACAAAGAGGATCAAATTCATAGCCCCACCGCTCCTGCTAAGTTGTAACTTGCCCAACACTTGTTGGGGACACGTAGTCCTGCATGCAACATCACTCATCAATTTCAGACTATCGGCCTACAACATCCATTCACTTATGCAGCTACTGCAAGGGGTCATCCCGAAGATTTCCCATCTTAGAAAATTTGGTTGTATGGTGTATGTACCTATACCACCCCCACAGCGAACTGCAATGGGCCCCCTCCACAAGTATGGGATATACGTTGGTTATGAGAGTGCATCCATAATCAGGTACTTGGAACCCATGATTAGAGACTTGCATATAGTCCGATTCGCTGATTGTATTTTTGACGAGGACCGTTTCCCGTCATTAGGGGGAGGAAATCAACTTTTAGATGAAAAATGCCGGGAAATCATATAGCATTCCACTGGGATCCCCGCTCATGACCCCCGCACTAATGAAGCAAATCAAGAATTCCAGAAGATAATTGATTTGCAAAACCTCGCAAATGAACTACTTGATCATTTTTGTGATTGAAGAGCGTGGTTAAGTCGCATGTACCTGCTAGAAATGCACTAGAGAGGGTTGAAATACTAAAGAAAACAGAAGGTATCCCTCATCCTGTTCAGAGGCCTCAAAGAAAAAGGACAGGAAATCTGGCTTCTCAAATGCAAAGTACCAAGAGACGTTTGGAGAAAAAAGGGTAAGAGGACTTATCACAGCTAATCACAAAAATACCCCAACGCAAGAAGGGGAGCCAGTTGAGACCTGGCACTGGAAAGAAGCCTATGGAAAAGGCAATTCCAGATCTGAACCTTGCATTGCAGGAAGTCGTCAGAAATAATGTGTGCGCACACATAGGCGATGAAAACTAAAAGAACTTGCTCCTGCGATGGGGAATAGCAAAGAAGAGCAAGCAGAAGTGCATGAAGAAGCACCTCATGACGAAATGGTCATAAACTTTGTAACAACGGGAGAATCCCTGAATAGAGCAACAACCAATGTCGATGCATACTTCGCAAAGAAGATTGCCACAATCATCGACCATAATTCCGAGCCTGCATCTCTCGTAGAATGTAAGAAAAGGCTAGATTGGGAAGAATGGAAGAAGGCAATCACCGCAGAATTAGTCTCTCTGAACAAAAGAGAGGTGTTTGGCCCAGTATGCCGCACACCTCCCCATATAAACCCCATAGGTCACAAATGGGTCTTTGTTCGGAAGAGGAATAAAAACAACGAAGTTGTAAGGTACAAAGCAAGACTTGTTGTGCAAGGTTTCACTCAACGTCCTGGGGTTGATTATAAAGAAACATATTCTCCGGTCATGGGAGAAATCACCATTAGGTACTTGATCTCAATGGCAGTCAACTTGAAGTTGAAAATGAAACTGATGGATATTGTCACAGCATATCTGTATGGAAACATGGATTCAGAAATATACAAGAAAGTACCAGAAGATATCCCTATTCCGAATCAAGACAGAGCAAATAGAAACCTATACAGTGTGAAATTAGAGAAATCACTGTATAGGCTAAAGCAGTTAGGGAGAATGTGGTACAATCGTTTGAGCAACTTTCTCCGCAAGAAAGGCTACACAAACAGGAAAGATTGTCCATGTGTATTTGTACAATGATCCCCGAATGGATTTTGTATAATCTCCGTCTATGTGGATGACTTGAACATTATTGGGACGGATGAAGAAATTGAAGAAGCTTGCTCATACTTGAAGTTTGAGTTCGAAATGAAGGACTTGGGTAAAACCAAGTTTTATTTAGGCTTGTAGCTTGAGCATGTCCAAGGAGGAATCTTGGTACACCAATCATCCTACACTCAGAAAAGTGTTAGAGAAATTTGGTTTGAAAAGGCATATCCTGCAAAGACTCCAATGGTCGGAAGGTCGTTACAAGCAGACCTAGACCCATACAGTTCTAGGGAAGATGGGGAGGAAGTCCTGGGAGTGGAATTCCCATATCTAAGTGCGGTTGGAGCACTCATGTACCTCGCAAATAGCACTAGGCCAGACATTGCGTTCGCCGTGAACTTGCTAGCCAGGTATAGAGCAGAACCCACCAAAAGGCATTGGAATGGGATAAAAGACATCTTCTGTTACCTCCAAGGAAGTAAAGACCTTGGCTTGTTCTTTAGAAGGAACAATGAATTGAATTTAGTTGGCTATGCCGATGCTGGGTACTTATCTGACCTGCATACTGGCAAGTCACAAACTGGGTATGTTTTCCTTTGTGGTGGAACGACAATTTCCTGGAAGTCGTCTAAGTAGACTCTTGTCTTGACGTTGACAAACCACTCGAAAATCATTGCTTTGTATGAAGCCTCCCGTGAATGTGCATGGCTTCGAAGAATGGTTCACCACATCCAAAACTCATGTGGCCTGAACATTGAGCAAACCCCCACTATAATTTATGAAGACAATGCAGCTTGTGTTGCTTAAGTGCAAATGGGATATGTGAAAAGCAACCTCACAAAACACATCAACCCCAAGTTCTTCTATGATCATGAAATGCATAAGATGAATGAGATCAAGATACTGCACACTAAATCGAGTGAGAATCTTGCAGATTTATTCTCTAAATCTCTCCTAGCATCTACTTTTGAAAGGTGCGTTAGAGGAATTGGAATGATGAGACTAAGAGAAGTGCAGATTTTAGGAGGAGAACTTTCACATACTCCTAAATAAATCTTAAACATGAAGTTTGAGTACCCAACGTGGATCTCAAAGATTAGCATTGAAGTTTTGTAGGATCGGATGGCGACAATCAGAGGGGGGTGAATGATTGAGCAGAAGATAAAATCAAAATTTTCTTGATTCACAAAACCCCCTAAATTAATTATGAAACATTGCTCTCGGTTTCAACAAAAATAGATTAATAGACGTTCACTAAAACTGTAATTACCGAAGATCCAATTGTCGGATTGATGTAAAATTTTAACTGTATAAACTAGATTCAAATCCAAAACTAACACAAGAAGAATCAATCTGATCAAATCTATGGATTAAAAGATATTACCTTCACAAGATGACACTTTTGCAGTAGATCGAACTCCGGACGAAAACTGATCTTCAACGCCGGGCCGATGAAAACGTTGACCACGTTACTTGCATCAGATGATGTCCTGTACGATGCCTTCTTCTGGTCGCCATTGCTTGCATGCATGCAGACACAATGGAGCCGCCAGCTTCTAGTCTTTCTAGCCGCCGTCTTCTTTTAGTTGTCCATGCATGCGCAGCCGTCGGCCACCGATCGAGAGCACAAAGAAAAATTACGCCAATCACCGGAAAAAACAACCAACAAGAAGAAGCTTGCACCGCCAGAACAACAAAGAACACCGCCATCAACTTCTAGTCGCCAGGAACAAATCACGTCGCCCGGCCGCAAAACACAAGGAAACTCACGGCCAAAAATCTCTCATGCATGCATGCAATCCAGCTCCACCGGCCGACCAGGAAGGCAAGGATTATCTAGCCGCCCGCTTCTAGTCATGCCAGCACTAATGCATGCAAAGCAAATAACGCCAGGAGCTCAAGACACAAAAACAAAAAACGCAAGCAAGCAAAAAAGTTTCCGGCCACCAGGACAACCCAGCACGTCTTCACGCCAAAGGAAGCTCTCGGCACAGGAAAAGAAACAATCTCTCCAGCCGTCGCAGACGCCCGAAGACCCTTTTGTCGCCAGGAGAAACGGCAATGTCCAGCCGCCGCAAAAGCTTCTCAAGCAATCAGCCAAAAAACCGTGACACATAAAAACGGCCGTCACAGCCGCCAGAAAAAGCTTCTCACTTTCATTGATCAGGTTTCAAGTCCTTTTATACAACTCAAAACCCTAACACATATATGCATATCCATCTGGCCCAATACACATGGCCCAATATATGCATACAACCCAAAATTCACACATGCACGCCAGACGCCCGCCTCGCCGTGACTCACGTGACTAACCACCTTCGTGTGCACCTTCTCTAGCCCAAACGTCCGCATGACATCCTCGACCACCAGACCTCGATTCCTCCCTAAACCTAGTCCCAACCTCGCCTCCATGAACCTAGTTCCGTCCCACATCGACCACGTTAGCCCTCGAGCAACACCTGCACACCAATAAACAAACAACGTATCCGAGCACAAGTCCACGACTTGACTCAAAGTCAATCCACGCAACCACTCACATGAGTGCATTGCATCAAACAAAATCATTAATCAATCATAATTATGCTCAATGGTCCGGTATATCGCCCTAGGCCTAGCACTAGGAAAAGCAACCAACACTCAAATTGCTTCAATTTGAAGATCCAATTCAAATCAAACTCAATTTCAAATCAATCCAATCTCAAATCTTGTCAATTACTCATCACACACAAGGATAGACCTCCACATGGTCTTTCAATCTCCCCCTTGATGAGTATATTGACAAACACATGAAAAGGCATAAGTATTGAGTTTGAATAAAGAGAAGAAAGCAATTTGAATGCAAAGCCAAACTTGATCAAAGAAATAGAAATGAAGAATATGACCAAATTGGCAACTTATGATCTATGAACGATAGCAAAGATTAACAAAGATCATAAGAAAGAAGAATCAAGTGCAAAATGATGCCTTTTCTACGATTTCTCCCCCTTTTGGCAATATAGGCATCAAGGTGACATTTTCTTTTCTCCTATTTCTTTGTTGTTTTTATGCAAGTAATGCAACCTAAGGGAGTTTTGAAGATTATCCATGTGATCAACAAGACAAGTTATGACACCAAGCTAAGTTATGGCAAAAAATAGACTAAGCTAAGGCATGTTCAAGTGCAAATAATCATTTTGCTAGCAAGATTTAATTAAAACCATGTCATTTTTAGCATGATTGAACATGAGCAACACTTGTCATTAGTTTCAAAACTAGAAGCAAAGCCATTCAAAGGATCAAATGGAAAACCTAGAGTTCAACCTACTCAACACTTTGGGGAATCTAGAAGTGCACACAAGGTCCTTCGAGCTTTTTTTTTATTGTATGCAAATTTTTCTTTGAATCTTTGAAAGACATAGCGGGGTGCAAATGTTTGACATTATTTGCATTCTTTACCCGCATATGTTTTTTTTGCATTTTTAAGGCAATTGACTCAAGCCATAATCGATCATCTCAAGAGGGACTCTTAAGAGAATGATCTTGGTCATACACAACACATTCCAAGTTCATCTCAAGTGCAATGAGAAGCCGTCTTGTGAATGTGAGGTGTTGAATCTAATGCGCACAAAAAGAGTCAATTTTGCTTCACTTTCATTTTAGCATTTTCATGTTAAGCTAGTGAAGGACTCAAGTATGGATCAAACAAGATTCACCCAAGTTGCTATAGGGACTCTAAAGAATTCCAGAATTTCACAAATCATGGCAAATACACCTAGAGAAGAAACTGAGCAAGTAAACGCAACATTTTTATTAAGTTTTTCTTTTAACGCTCATTTTTCAATTTTTGTAAGCTTAGCAAGATAAATGAACTTGGACATATCTAAGCAAGTAATTTTCTTCATAATATAGCATGGTGTATAAAATGAAACATGGATCATGTGCATAATAGACAAAGCTCATAAAATGAAAAATCAAGTCTATATGCAATGCATGAGACAGATTTTTAAACTCCCCCTCAACATGTGATTTCATTTTAAGCACAAATCTGGTTCAAATTGAGTTATTAGCAAGATTAAGCTCAAGAAAGATCGAAAAGAACTCAATTAAAGCCGTAAACACGTAATGGAGGAAGAAGTCAAGAAACTGCGAATCGGGTGGCTATAGAGTATAGAAAAGATGGTAGAGAACACTATGGCTCAGACTCGCTCTCATCTTCCCCAATGACTAACATAGGAAAGCTGCCTCTAGATCCCAAACTAAGGAGTGTACATGCACCTGCTCACCCAGGGGCCCCAACACCTGCTAGACTTATAAGACTGTGAGGGAACTCAACCTAGAGAGAAGAAAGAATAGCTAATTAAGCATGATAGCAACCTAAAGCACAAGATGAGAGGTCCATGCAAAGCATGCCAGAAGTCTAAGTGATGTGAACTCATAACTCTAAGCAATAAAACCCATACGCACCCAGAGCAATATAAAAGGAAAAACTGAAATAAAATATAATACATAATATACAGATCGGCTCCCCTCACGTAAGGTCGTAGGGCACACAACTCCAAGCTCACTCCTCAAGGCAACAAACCTAGAGCTATCCAAAGGCTTGGTAAAGATATCGCCAACCGGTGGTCACTTCCACAAATCAAGCACTATGTCTCCTTTCTCCACATGGTCTCTAAGGAAGTGATATCTAATATCAATGTGACCAAGTCTCCTTTGCTAGAAGGAGAGATCACGGACTCGTATAATCAAACACCAAGAGAGTCTCCGGAAAAAACAGAAAAATCAAACGAAAGACTCTCCCAAATCTAGAAATCCCAAGAACTAACTCTCCCGATTTAATCGAGGATTCTACAAGCATTGCTCTTAAAGCTTACCTCTAAAGAGTCATCGATAAGCCGAGAAATGGAAAGCAAATTATATTGCAGCTTACTCACTAAGGCAACGCCCTTAAGAATAAAATTTTCATTAATGCAGACGGTACCTTTAGCAATGACTCTACGAAGAAGCATCCCCAAAAGTGATCAACTCATCAACGGGGCTCGGACTAGGAAGAAAACCAATGAAAGTCTCCGGTCATATGGCGAGAACAACCGAGTCAACAATCCAAACATCTCCTTCCCCATCCGATTTAACTTTGATCAAGTCAAAGAGAGCGAGAAGACTCAAGATCGATAAAGTGAGGACCGGGAACCCAATCTTCAATCACACGACGCCTCAAAGTACCAAACACAGAGGAAGAAGATCGACTCTAGTGTCTCTCCGACGCCGACTCTCACAAGATCGGAAGAAGCAACTCTAGTAGAAGATGTAGGAGCTTTCACCGGTTTGGCCCGCTGTGGTGCAAAGGCCGACCATCCCAACGAGGTCGCCCAAATCTCCTACCCGAAAACACCTCACGCCACGATATCTACCTCGATGGGAAAAACGAGGAATATCAAGAGGACGGTGGAAAGATCGACCACGATCAACTCCAGGACTAAAACTCGATCAACAAAGATGAAAACCGAGTCCCGGACGCCCAAAATAGGTGACTCTCTAACTCGTTTAGTAGTAAGCAGGCGCTTTAGAGCACTCAGAGTCCGGGATGACCTCGAATACCCTAAGAGCAGCAACACGCCACGCCGGTGATCTTGGCGCGTTTAAAATAGAAATCTACTAGGTGACCATCCTTCTTATGAAGGTGCATGAATACTTCGCTTGCTAGAGGCGTAAGTAACAGAGAAGCACCCATACGCTCGTAAGTCCCATGGACAACCCCAAATTTCCTAAACACAAGTGGTACTCACCACGAGCAACCACTATCTCTCCACTCTTGGAGGCACGCATAACTGAAGGCGGATCGCGCTGCGTGCTCCAAGTAATCAAATCCTAGACCTTGATTGAATCGCTAATTTTGAACTGGTCTAGAATGAGATTGAGTTTCTTCTTGCCTCCAACAAATTTCTCAAGAGTGCTCATAAGATACCGACACTCTCGGAAAAGTGAGGCGATGAAGAGCAAGGGAAGGAGTAGAAGAAGAGCGGAAGAAGAGGATCGAACAGTAGCGTGCATATTTTTCCCTATACATGGTCGCCTCAAATTTGAGAGACTCACAGAAGCACAAGAAGCATCTCTAATTCTACCAACCGGGCCTCTAACTTCTTCCTAAGCTCAAGTGGACCTTATCCACGCCATCCTCAACCCCAATACACAGCAAGCAACCATTATTTGACTTAACTAGTAAGTCCTTAGCAAGTTGATCACACTTGGCATTCAAAGCTTCATTATCAAGTTTTAGTTGCTTCTGACCCTCACATGAGCCGACTGGGTCCTTAGAAGCATGCAATTCAAGCTCATCATTTCTAGCGAAAAGCTTCCTAAGGTGACAACTCATGGCATCAATTTCAGCAAGTAGCTTAGGCAATTTTCACACGATGCGCTTGTGTGAGTATGAAGAAAACTAGCATCAATAGGAATAGGATAAATAGAACAGAGTATAGAAAAGATGGTAGAGAACACTATGGCTCGAGACTAGCTCTCATCTTCCCCAATGACTAACATAGGAAGCTGCCTCTAGATTCCAAACTAAGGGTGTGTACAGACCCTGTCTGCCAGGGGCCCCAACACTGCTAGACTTATAAGGCTGTGTGAGGAACTCAACCTAGAGAAGAAAGAATAGCTAATTAAGCATGATAGCAACCTAAAGCACAAGATGAGAGGTCCATGCAAAGCATGCCAGAAGTCTAAGTGATGTGAACTCATAACTCTAAGCAATAAAACCCATAAGCACCGAGCAATATAAAAGGAAAAAACTGAAATAAAATATAATACATAATATCTGGATCGGCTCCCCCTCCCGAGGAAGGTGGTAGGGCACACAACTCAAGCTCACTCCTCAAGGCAACAAACCTAGAGCTATCCAAAGGCTTGGTAAAGATATCACCAACCGGTGGTCTCTCTCCTGGCTGAAGCACTATGTCTCCTTTCTCCACATGGTCTCTAAGGAAGTGATATCTAATATCAATGTGACCAAGTCTCCTTTGCTAGAAGGAGAGATCACGGGACTTCGAAGCAATCAAACCGACCGAAGAGTCTCCGGAAGAAGCAGAAAAATCGGCACGAAAGACTCTCCCAAATCTAGAAATCCATAAACTAACTCTCTGACGAATCGAGGATTCTACAAGCATTGCTCTTAAAGCTTACCTCTAAAGAGTCATCGATAAGTTGAGAAATGGAAAGCAAATTATATTGCGACTTACTCACTAAGGCAATCGATCAGAATAAAATTTTCATTAATGCGAGGCGGTACCTTTAGCAATGACTCTACGAAGAAGCATCCCCAAAAGTGATCAACTCATCACGGGGGCTCGGACTAGGAAAGAAAACCAATGAAAGTCTCGGGTCATATGGCGAGAACAACAAGGAGTCAACAATCCAAACATCTCCCTTCCCCATCCGGCGAACTGATCAAGTCAAAAGGAAGCGAAGACTTCGATCTTTGGGATAAAGTGAGGACACAGGAACCCAATCTTGAATCACCACGATGTCTCAAAGTACCGACCCACGAAGGAAGAAAGGCTGGACTCTAGTGTCTCTCGGACGCTCGACTCTCACAAGATCGGAAGAAGCAACTCTAGTAGAAGATGTAGGAGCTTTCCTTTGGTTTGGCCGCCCGTGGTGCAAAGGCCGGACCATCCCAGCGAATTGCCCAAATCTCCTGCAAAAAACACCTCCACTTGCGATATCTACCTCGATGGGAAAAAGCGAGGAATATCAAGAGGGCGGTGGAAAAAGCGACCACGATCAACTCGAGGACTAAAACTTCGTTGAGCGAGTATGAAAAGCAAGGTCTGGGCGTACGCCCAAACGGTGACTCTCTAACTGTCTCTAGTAGCGATGTCGCCTTAGGAGCACTTCGAGTGCAGGGATGACCACGAATACCCTAAGAGCAGCAACACGCTCACGCTGGTGATCTTGGCGTCTAAAATAGAAATCTACTAGGTGACCATCCTTCTTCTGAGAAGGTGCATGAATATACGCCTTGCTAGGCGCGAAGTAACAGGGGCTTACCATACGCTCGAGAAGTCATATGGACAACCCGGGGACCTAAACACGGTGGTACTCACCACAGGAGCAACCACTATCTCTCCACTCTTGGAGGCACGTTACAAGCCCGAGGCGGATCGCGCGTGCGTGCTCCAAGTAATCAAATCCTAGACCTTGATTGAATCTGCTAATTTTGAGCGGTCTAGAATGAGATTGAGTTTCTTCTTGCCTCCAACAAATTTCTCAAGAGTGCTCATAAGATCTTGACACTCTCGGAAAAGTGAGGCGCATGAAGAGCAAGGGGAAGGAGTAGAAGAAGAGGAAGAAGAGGATCGAGCAGTAGCGTGCATATTTTTCCCTATACATGGCCTCAAATTTGAGAGACTCACGGGAAGCACAAGAAGCATCTCTAATTCTACCAACTGGGCCTCTAACTTCTTCCTAAGCTCTGCGTGGACCTTATCCGTCATCCTCAACCCCAATACCTGACAAGCAACCATTATTTGACTTAACTAGTAAGTCCTTAGCAAGTTGATCACACTTGGCATTCAAAGCTTCATTATCAAGTTTTGGTTGCTTCTGACCCTCACATGGTGACTAGGTCCTTAGAAGCATGCAATTCAAGCTCATCATTTCTAGCGAAAAGCTTCCTAAGGTGACAACTCATGGCATCAATTTGACAAGTAACCGGGCAATTTTCACGATGCGGTTGTGTGAGTATGAAGAAAACTAGCATCAATAGGAATAGGATTAATAGAACATGTGCTAGCATCAGCCGACCTAAGAGCCTCAAGATCGAAACCACACTATCATGCGGGGTTCTTAGGTTCTCCAACTCCACAAGCAAAGCATCACGAGAGAGTACAACTTCTCGAGTCTCGGGAGGAACATGATTTAAGTGAAGCTAACTCCAGACAAGGTATCTACTTCCTTCTCTAACTCCGTAACCCTAGCTCTAGCTCTAGCATGAAATTTACCTAATTTGCAAAAAGCTTCATTGAAATTTGGTTATAGGAAGGTACCTCGTCCAGTCATTTGTAGAGCTTCGAGTCGTTGATGTCGTTGGTGTTTGCCATGAAGCATATCTTGGAGAAGTCGTCGCCGCCTTTCTTCTCTTGCGGATCATCCTCGCCTTCATTGCTCCATGTCTCCGTGTCGGAGGCTGATGTCGTCGAGGCGGCGAGGCAGCAGTGGAAGAGCTTCTTGTTCTTGAAAAGTTGCAGTACTTCTTCTCGTCTTGTAGGCTCATGAGCTGGAGGCTTCTTGTTGCAGTTCTTGTCGGTGTAGTCGTTCTTCTTTGGAACCATGCGGAGTCGTTCTTCCCTTCTCGATTTAGGACAATTAAGCTCGAATGTGGTTGGGGCCGCCACATTGAAGCGAGTGATCCACCACCTCTCTTCCTCTCTCTCACCCTCTTGTAGGCGTGAGAAAACTTCTGACTAAAAGAGCAAGCTCGGTTCTGAAACTTGTCGGATTGGTCATCGCTTAGCTGCATAAAGTCGCGAGAGGAAAAACCAATAGAAGAATCAGAGAAGATCAATGGGATCGGTGACCAAAGACCATCATTGTGATTTCATCTTGCGAGCGGCGTCAATCTCATGAGTCTTGAGTCGGGAATAAAGCCCGTCAAGAGTCAAAGGTCGACAAGTCGGTAGTATCCTTGATGGTGGTCACTTTCATTTCCCAAACCACGAAGATCGAGTCACGGTCAAGAAGTGATGAGCATTATCGAGTCGGGGTATGTGCAACCAAGCTGCGGAGATCGCTCAAAATTTTAGTAAATCGACCAAAACACTCGTCAAGACTCTCACCGGCATGTTGTTCAAACTTGTTGTACTCACGCTTGTGTTGATCTGCCTCACGGTCTTGATTTGGGTAGTGCCCTCATGGTATGCATCGAGGTCACCCAAATCTAAATGAGCAGATCGCAAAGTGAAGATCGATCATACTCACTACTGGTGAGTCCTGTATGAGAATGTTCCTCGCCTTAGCATTTGCCTCAACGTCGACCATATTGCGTAGTGGCGTTCTCATCGGCGAGAACCTCATATGGGAGCTTCACCTTTGCCATATCGGGAAGCCACGGCGATGATGTATGACTCCATCCGGGATTTCAAAAGGAAAATCAACACCACAAAAATTGGAGGCTTGGTGGAATACTTATGCATCGCCATGGCTCTCGAGACCGATCAAGATCTATGGAAGAGCAAAACCGGCTCTGATACCACTTGTAGGATCGGATGGCGACAATCGAGAGGGGGTGAATGATTGAGCGAAGATAAAATCAAAATTTTCTTGATTCACAAAACCCTAAATTAATTATGAAATATTGCTCTCGGTTTCAACAAAAACAGATTAACAGACGTTCACTAAAACTGTAATTACCGAAGATCCAACCGTCGGATTGATGTAAAATTTTAACTGTATAAACTAGATTCAAATCCAAAACTAACACGAGAAGAATCAATCCGATCAAATCTATGGATTAAAGATATTACCTTGGCAAGATGACACTTTTGCGATGGAGTCGAACTCGGGATGGCGATCTTCAGCAGGGCGATGAAAGCGTTGACCCGTTACTTGCATCGAGGCGATGTCTGTCACGATGCCTTCTTCTGATGCGCCGTTGCTTGCATACATGCAGAGACACAATGGAGCCGCCGACTTCTAGTCTTTCTAGTGGCCGTCTTCTTTTAGTCGTCCATGCATGCTGCTGACCGTAAACCGTCCGTCGAGAGCACAAAAGAAAAATTACGGCCGATCACGGGAAAAACAACGGCGCAAAGAAGCTTGCAGCCGTCGAGAATTTCAACAACACGGTAGATGAACTTCTAGTCGCCGAGAACAAATCCGCGTCGCCCGACATAAAACACAAAAACTCACGGCCAAAATCTCTCATGCATGCATGCAATCGGCTCCGGCCAGAGCCGGGAAGGCAAGGATTATCTAGCGCCAGCTTCTAGTCATGCGACGCACTAATGCATGCAAAGCAAATAACGCCGAGGAGCTCAAGACACAAAAACAAAAAATGCAAGCAAGCAAAAAGTTTACGGCCAGGACTACTGGCATGTCTTCACACCAAAAGCTCTCGGCAGGCGAAAGAAATAATCTCTCCGGTAGTCGCGACACCAAAAGACCCTTTTGTCGCCCGGGAGAAAGCGGCAATGTCAGTCCCATAAAAAGCTTCTCAAGCAATCGGCAAAAAGTGACACATAAAAGCGGCCGTCCGGAGTACGAGACTTCTCACTTTCATTGATCGGGTTTCAAGTCCTTTTATACAACTCAAAACCCTAACACATATATGCATATCCACGGCCCAATACACATGGCCCAATATATGCATACAACCCAAAATTCATACACATGCAGCGTCGGCCACGCCACTTTGCCGTGGCTAACCGGCCTTCGTGTGGACCTTCTCTTACTGAACTTCGCATGACATCCTCGACCACGGGACCTCGATTCCTCCACGAACCTAGTCGAACCTCGGTCCTCCATGAACCTAGTTCGGTCCGTCATCGACCACGTTCACCCTCGAGCAACACACACGCGAATAAACAAACAACGTGTCCGATCACAAGTCCACGACTTGACTCAAAATCAATCCGCAACCACTCACATGAGTGCATTGCATCAAACAAAATTATTAATCAATCATAATTATGCTCAATGGTCGAATGCTCGCCCTAGGCGGTAGCACTAGGAAAAACAACCAACACTCAAATTGCTTCAATTTGAAGATCCAATTCAAATCAAACTCAATTTCAAATCAATCTAATCTCAAATCTTGTCAATTACTCATCACACACAAGGATAGACCTCCACATGGTCTTTCAAGTTTGGATGAATTGTACTCTTTTTCCTTAGTAAGTTTTTCACGGAAGTTTTCTTACATATGGTTTTGATGAGGCAATTTGTGCAACATAGTAAGCGTATGCTATGTTCTCTTTCTCCAAATATTTTTTCCCACTGGGTTTTTCTGGAGTTTTGATGAGGCATATGCATCTCGCGGCAAAAGGATCAAGGGGGAGTGTTAGGAAACCCTGAGGCCCACGAAGGCCTATATTGGTCCTTTGCCGAAACCCTAGATGTAGACTATAAATATGGAGGAGGGGTACCACCCCAATGTGTAAGCAATCAGAAATAAGAGATCAATCTATTCCTCCAAACTGTCTCTCTCTCGCTCTGTTCTCCACTAGAAATCTATTAGGGAACTCTGGACTATTCGATAGCACGGTTCCCTAATAATTGAGTCTAGGGGATACATTGAAGACGGTTACCGAACTAGCGTGCAATCTGCGCATGTTTTCGCTCCGCCATTGGGTTGTGCTTGACAACTTGAAAGAAGTGAAGTTCGTGTGTGACATATGGTGTGCATCTTTTTTACTTGATGGCTCGTTTTAAAAAATGGAAATTAGTAGCCTTTTCTTGCACCTTAGTTACAACATGAAGCAAGCGGATTGCCAGGAAGTAAATAAAAAAAAGATTTACTTCATGAACTGTAGATACAGAAGCAAAAATGTGAAAATCAAAGAGCACCTTGTGGCTGGTACATGCCGTAGATTTGCACAAATAGCGGCGGATGTCGATCTTGGGCTAGGGGAGTAAACAACTGGGCTGGGAGAAGAAAGGGAAGTGGTTGATGTCATGGATCTTGAAAGGTGAGAGGTAGCGACTATCGTGGGTTGAATTGGTGATGCAAAAAGGGAAGCCACGGAAGTGTCGACATGAAGGATGAGACGGTTATAGGGTGGCCTAGACTGGTGGGAAGGGGAGGGAGGGAAATAAACGAAGGGGTGGTTGCGTCTTACGTGGAGTTTCTAGGAGGAGACTCATGGGGACGGTGGGCCTGGTAGAGTGGGATGAGTAGTCATACAAGTGAGGTGGTTTCTTGCAAAGACGCAAAATGAGGTTAAGGCCCGTTTGATGCAGTTCAGGATTCTAGTAAAGCGAAGCGGTTCGGATTCTTGGTAAAGCGTTTGAGTAGAATCGAGAATCCGGAGGAGCGGGTTCTTAGCCGATTCGACCTGGCGTGTAAAAATCGAAAGCGATTCACTTTGAAGCGTTAAAGTCCTATTCCGTTTGATTGGATTTATTTCAGATTCTAGGAGAAACAGTCCGGTTCCAAGTTGCCAAATAGGGTCTAAACCATCATCTATCGCATGAAGAGGAGAGGTACGAGAATCATCCTGTCATACAAGGTTAACTCTTTCTTTTATTAGTTATTAGTTAAGAGAAAGAGATAAACTAGGCGGAATCCGAATGACGGGCGATTCCACGACATAATACTACGTATATTATATCCTATAGTGTTCCGTCCTCCTCGCGCTAGCTACGTCAATTCTAAGCGACGTGTTCGCTCCGCGTACGTCGCTCGCTTGACTTAGCCGATTACGTAGCCACTTTACAACAGCGGCTGCATGGTGCAGCGTTAACGCTCCGCACGCTCATGCCTCGTGAGACGTGTGGTGCGAGTGCACGTCTGGCATTTTCTATGCGAAAAAGCGCCTGAGATTTCCAAAAAATATAGAGTAGTCCTTTTTGTGGGGAGGCTCCCCAAACTTCTGAATTTTTGTGAAAAGGTGACCAAAATTTTCTGAAATTACATATTAGCCTATTTCTTTTGTAGGAAGGATCCCGAAACTTCAGTTTTTTTGAGAAAAGGGCCCGAAGTTTTCTAAAATTATAGATTAGTCCATTTTTTTGCTAGAAGGCCCCCAAAGCTTCTTTAATACCCCAAAATTTTTGTTTTTTTACGAGAAGGGGCCAAAATTTTTCTAAAATTATAGATTAATCTATTTTTTTGCTAGAAGGCCCCTGGAACTTCTTTAATTTGTTTTTTGGCCTGCCACTTTTTTTTTTGCAAAAAAGTACCTATATTTTGCCTCTCGAAAATTCTTTATTACCCTGAAACTTTAGTTTTTTTTGGCAAAAAGGGGCCTGGAATTTTCTAGAATTACATATTAATCCATTTTTTGCGAGAAAGCCCCCGAAACTTCTTTAATTTGTTTCTTAGCATCGATTTTTTTTTGCAAAAAAGCATCAAATTTTCGCAGGGGACCTACGGAACTTCCGAAATTTATTTTAGCATGTAGTTTTTGACAGAAAGCTATCTGAAACTTTCTAAAATTACATAATAGTCCAATTTTCCCCATGATCCCCTCAAAACTCCATGCATTTTTTAATGCTTGACGTGTGACGGCTGGCGCGGCATGTGCCGTGCCCATGCATTAGTTTGTATTGTTTCTTGCAAGTTTTCTAAGTTCTAAACTGACGCCAAGATAATATAAGATTTTGCATGTCGATTTTCAGAGAGAGAGAGAGAGAGAGAGAGAGAGAGAGAGAGCGCTAAAACTACAATATGCAACGTTTTAGTGGCTTAAGCCTTGAACTCATGAGCCAGGTGATTCAATTATCATGTGAGTGTCAATTGTTTGCCGCATTTCAGCGTCGTCCATGCTACTCAGGCGGGCAGGGGGCTGGATCCTGGATGAATGCATACTTTTATTCATATGGTTTGTGTTTAAATAACGCTCAACAAGCACCAGTGGTCTAGTGGTAGAATAGTACCCTGCCACGGTACAGACCCGGGTTCGATTCCCGGCTGGTGCAGGTCGCATTCCCCCTTTTATTTTTTTGTTTCTTCCCGCAGGATGCAACGGCCGATCAACTTACTTGTTGCAAGTCGCAACTAACTTGCACCACTTGAAGCATGAAGAGCAGAACTGCACAAGTGATTGTTGTTTAGCCCTGCTCTGGCCTCTTACCCCCACCACCCAAGTGACATAGCTAGAATTTTAGATAAGATTGGTCCAATTAAGAAAGACAATACAACCGCATAAGGCACATGCGTGATCTAAAATCTAAATTCAATTTTCTACCGCATGAGCACAAGACACGATCCAAATCTAATTACCTGACACACAAGCACATACGCAGAGGCGCTGCTCAACAACGAAGAACGATTGAAGTATTAAACGAACCAATAGTGACTGCGAGTTTGCGACGTTCTATCTTCCTACTGACTACGTGGGCTAAAGAATACACGATGAGTTAGAGCATTGGTTATGTCGTAGTACAACTGTGCCAACTACTAGCTATGCCCCAGCCCCCACCCCCCCCCCCCCTCTAAAAAAGATCGAAGAAGAAGAAGAGCACATTGCAATTCCTTTTTCCCAGATGATTTGTACCGTATCACTTGGGAGCAAGCCGCAAGCGTCTGTTCCTATCTGCAAGAGTTTGATTTTCTCTTTTTTTTTTTTGGTCAGTTCAGACTTCCAAATGTTCAATTAAGACCCATAATCGAACCACGTCAAATAGCTTACATGTTTTAGCGTTATGTAGTCATGCTTTGACGTGTTTGCGCGACGGAGAGGATTATAGCAATGCCACCGTGTCTAGTTACTCACGGGATTGGAGAAATTTTCAGCCACTGCTTTGTGTTTATCATGCAGATTGAGACATTTGGCTTATTCAGTCAGACTCCAGCGTCCAAGTTTGATGGTCTCCACTAGGGGTAAAAACGGATCGGATATGGTCGGATATTGCTCTTCCGTATCCTAACCCATATTTTTTCCCGGATTCGAACGGATCTGGGCTAGCCGGATCCGGATACTGAATCCGGATAGTTTGGGATCTGGATACGGATCGGATATATAACGGATTCGGATCGGAAGCGGATAATCGGAAGCGGATAATGCGCGATATATAAAGTAATATATGTTGAATCAAACCACTGCGAATACATGAGAATAATTCAAATCTATTGTCTAATATAGAGTTTAATGTAACCGTTCACACATAAGACAATAACGGTACATGTCTACATCACGATAAACAATAGAAAAAGTTTAACAGAACCGTTCACACATAGTATTTTTACTAATTTGATTGAACTTGCTCATTGTCTTTTCATCATCTGATGCAAACAACGAAGCTCTAGGTATAGCATCTAGTCCAGACATGGGTTTTGCTTTTGAAACATTGCTAGGAAAGCTTGAGAACAAATAACGTGGTGAAGAATCATAAGCAATCTTTGCTCGATGAAGATACTTCTACTGTTTGTTGTTTCCTCGATTGGAAATTTGGAATATATCTTATTTCTCATATATCTCTGTTGCTACTAATTTCAAATAAACAGTAATACTATGCTATTTTATTTGTATGAGCTTCCCTGAAAGCAATCAAGCATGCATCTCAAGTCTGAACTGAAGAAAATTCTACAACCTGATGGACGATTACGTAGCCACTTTACAACAGCGGCTGCATGGTGCAGCGTTAACGCTCCGCACGCTCATGCCTCGTGAGACGTGTGGTGCGAGTGCACGTCTGGCATTTTCTATGCGAAAAAGCGCCTGAGATTTCCAAAAATATAGAGTAGTCCTTTTTGTGGGGAGGCTCCCCAAACTTCTGAATTTTTGTGAAAAGGTGACCAAAATTTTCTGAAATTACATATTAGCCTATTTCTTTTGTAGGAAGGATCCGAAACTTTGCAGTTTTTGTGAAAAGGGCCAAGTTTTCTAAAATTATAGATTAGTCCATTTTTTGCTAGAAGGCCCCCAAAGCTTCTTTAATACCCCAAAATTTTTGTTTTTTTACGAGAAGGGGCCAAAATTTTTCTAAAATTATAGATTAATCTATTTTTTTGCTAGAAGGCCCCTGGAACTTCTTTAATTTGTTTTTGGCCTCACTTTTTTTTGCAAAAAGTACCTATATTTTGCCTCTCGAAAATTCTTTATTACCTGAAACTTTAGTTTTTTTGGCAAAAAGGACTGGAATTTTCTAGAATTACATATTAATCCATTTTTTAGAACCGAAACTTTTTAATTTGTTTCTTAGCATCGATTTTTTTGCAAAAAGCATCAAATTTATGAGAATCCATCGGAACTTCGAAATTTATTTTAGCATGTAGTTTTTATGGAACTATCGAAACTTTCTAAAATTACATAATAGTCCAATTTTCCCCATGATCCCTCAAAACTCCATGCATTTTTTAATGCTTGGCGTTGAATTGGTGCGCATGTGCCGTGCCCATGCATTAGTTTGTATTGTTTCTTGCAAGTTTTCTAAGTTCTAAACTGACGCCAAGATAATATAAGATTTTGCATGTCGATTTTCAGAGAGAAGAGAGCGCTAAAACTATCAATATGCAACGTTTTAGTGGCTTAAGCCTTGAACTCATGAGCCAGGTGATTCAATTATCATGTGAGTGTCAATTGTTTGCCGCATTTCAGCGTCGTCCATGCTACTCAGGCGGGCAGGGGCTGGATCCTGGATGAATGCATACTTTTATTCATATGGTTTGTGTTTAAATAACGCTCAACAAGCACCAGTGGTCTAGTGGTAGAATAGTACCCTGCCACGGTACAGACCGGGTTCGATTCCGGCTGGTGCAGGTCGCATTCCCCGTTTTATTTTTTGTTTCTTCCCGCAGGATGCAACGGCCGATCAACTTACTTGTTGCAAGTCGCAACTAACTTGCACCACTTGAAGCATGAAGAGCAGAACTGCACAAGTGATTGTTGTTTAGCCCTGCTCTGGCCTCTTACCCCCACCACCCAAGTGACATAGCTAGAATTTTAGATAAGATTGGTCCAATTAAGAAAGACAATACAACCGCATAAGGCCTGTCGTGATCTAAAATCTAAATTCAATTTTCTGCCGCATGAGCACAAGACACGATCCAAATCTAATTACCTGACACACAAGCATCATAGCAGTAAGCTTAGCTCAACAACGCGTATGCCAACTCTTGCCAGCATGGTTGGAGGGAGGCGCCCGGCGTAGGAGATGATCGAGGTGAGGAAGGCGGCCAGCCGCGGTCTTTGAGAAGGATTTGGAGGAGGAAGCGATCGAATCTGGAGTGAGAAGACTCGATCTACTGGAGAAAACAGACAGGTCATGGGGGCGGTCACCGCCTCACGATCGCAGGACTCCACGAGTCAAGGCCTCAAGAGCTCGACCCATATTTTCCGGATACTAGGCGTTCAGTATCCGATCCGTATCCGTTTATAAATATCCGGATCGGATCCGGATCGACCGATATCCGTTTTGCTTCCGGATCCGGTCGAAACGGATCCGGCTCCGGATCGGCGGGAATTATCCGTCCGTTTTCACCCTAGTCTCCTCTCCACCTTGGACACTAGGGGTGTAAATGGATCAAGTATTACCCGATCGTACTTGTATCCGATGCAAAATTACTCTAATGGAAAACTATTTTACACTACTAGCCGGGTACGGGTAGTACCCGGGTAGGTTAGGTTCGGGTTCAAGTCAGGTATGGAATCGGCAATACCCGACGTGCAGGTGGATTCGGTGCACCGGATAATTCTTACAATCCGAATTCGGGTATCTACTAATTCGAAATTTTGGCAAAATTGCATTGAAAAAAAATAGTTCAAAGCGATGTCGAAAAATTTTGAATTTTTTTAATGTTCCTGACACATCGGAGATGTTCTCATTAAATTTTTAGGTGATTATAAAATTTGACAAATTTTTAAAAATTCAAACATTGCTACTATCCTGATAAAACGCTGATCGGCAAATTTGAACCGAATGAAAATTAGAACAAACGAGGTTATAAAATTTTGAAATTTTTTGTGGATGGTCCTGACATATCTATAATATTTTCATAAAATTTTCAGATGATGATCAAATGTCATAAAGTTTTAAAAATTCGAACAGTATTACTGTCTGTTAAAAGGTTTATCGGTAAATTTGAGCGAAATGAAAAATTATCTAAACTATGTTATAAAATTTTTAAAATTTTATATAATGATACTGATGAAATTAGTAATCTCTCATAAAAATTTGAGATCATGATCACACTCAAGAAAATTTATAAAATTCTGACAAGGTAAATGTCTCAATTATGTTCTACTTACTATCAACCTAAACAAAAGAGGAGCACATGACCTGGTTTTCTAGAGTACGGACGCTTGTGATTTCACGTTGATAAACTTTCTTTGTCAATTGTCATGAGTACTTTCCATGGTAATGCTTCTTGTCTCTGCTGAACATAGTAAACAATGGTTTCTATATATGTTCACCACATGCACTGCATTAGAACTTTTGCTTCATGAGTGGGTTCGAATTACTGCAAGGCTAAGAAGCCTGTAAAGGCATCAGTGATCACACCACAAATTCGGACAGGCTTACAGGCTAGCCTTGCAGTAATTAAAACCCGAACCATTCTTACCATTCTCAGACTCTCAGACATCAGTAATTCAATATTGACTCATCACACATTCTTACCATTCTCAGTCAGTAGATCAAACATCACACATTCAGACATTCTTATCATTCTCAGACAATAGATCAATACATTCTCAAACATCAAACATCACACATTCTTATCATTCTCACTTCTCAGTCACTAGTTCAAAGTTCAAACATCACACATTCATATCTTTATCGACAATAGAGCATTCTCCTCACCGCTTCTTTGAAGCAAATGACGCCGAGGGAGGGGAGCGCCAACACGGGACCGCTGGCCGGGAGGGCCGAGAGGGAGGCGGACGCCGAGGACTGCCGGTCGAGGGGATGGCCAGAGAGGGAGCGCCGTCCGGGAGAATATGCCGTCGAGGGAGGGGAGCGCCGGCCGCCGGTTGGAGGGAGGGGAGCGCCGGCAGCCGGAGACCAACGGTCGGGGAGGGCGGCCGCGGTCTTTGGGGAAGGATTTGGAGGAGGAGGCGATCGGATCTGGAGTGGAGACTTTGATCTCTGGGAGAGAGACGACGGGTCATGGGGACAGGGTCACCGCCTCACCGGTCACGGACTCACGGGAGTCAAGGCCTCAAGGGCTCAAGGCCAAGCCGATTAGCCGAGCGTTTGATCGGGCTGGGCTCAAGTCACGGGCGGGGTGGGGTGAGTAAGGCCGTAAGGGTGACGGCCTAGGCCTGACGAGTGACGAGCTGAGTGCCTGAGCGTGAGGGGATACTGCAGCCAACCCATGACCCAGACAATCCGGATATCCGAATTACCGAATACCCGATATCCGTTTCCCGACCCATATTTTCCGGATACTAGGCGTTCCGTATCCGATCCGGTATCCGTTTATAAATATCCGGATCTGGATCCGGATCCGACCCGATATCCGTTTTGCTTCCCGGATCCGGTCGAAACCGGATCCGGCTCCGGATCGGACGGGAATTATCCGTCCCGTTTTCACCCCTAGTCTCCACTCTCCACCTTGGACACTAGGGGTGTAAATGGGTCAAGTATTACCCGATCTGTACTTGTATCCGATGCAAAATTACTCTAATGGAAAACTATTTTACACTACTCGCCGGGTACGGGTAGTACCCGGGTAGGTTAGGTTCGGGTTCAAGTCAGGTATGGAATCGGCAATACCCGACGGGTACGGGTCGGATTCGGGTACCCGGATAATTCTTACAATCCGGGTACCCGGCGGGTACTACTAATTCCCGAAATTTTGGCAAAATTGCATTGAAAAAAAATAGTTCAAACGATGTCGAAAAATTTTGAATTTTTTTAATGTTCCTGACACATCGGAGATGTTCTCATTAAATTTTTAGGTGATTATAAAATTTGACAAATTTTAAAAATTCAAACATTGCTACTATCCCGATAAAAGCGCCGATCGGAAAATTTGAACCGAATGAAAATTAGAACAAACGAGGTTATAAAATTTTGAAATTTTTGTGGATGGTCTGACATATCTATAATATTTTCATAAAATTTTCAGATGATGATCAAATGTCATAAAGTTTTAAAAATTCGAACAGTATTACTGTCCTGTTAAAAGGTTTATCGGTAAATTTGAACGAAATGAAAAATTATCTAAACTATGTTATAAAATTTTTAAAATTTTATATAATGATACTGATGAAATTAGTAATCTCTCATAAAAATTTGAGATCATGATCACACTCAAGAAAATTTATAAAATTCTGACAAGGTAAATGTCTCAATTATGTTCTACTTACTATCAACCTAAACAAAAAGAGGAGCACATGACCTGGTTTTCTAGAGTACGGACGCTTGTGATTTCACGTTGTCCAAAACTGTTGTCATTGCCTCCTATTCCTTTGGAATTGCCCCAAGTTCCTCTCCTCCAATTCTACTATGTGTTGAACTATATATGTGAATTTCACTTTATGTATTGGACTTTGTGTGTTTATTGAACTCCATGTGTTTGATTATGTACTATTTGAACTTTTTGTTGGACTATGTATGTTTGTTAGACTATACGATATTATCTATTGTATTATGTGATGTACTAGTGTGATACTTGGATTGTTTTCATCGCATGTTTTAATCCTAGGTATTTCGTGCATCACCCGATAAAGTACGCGTTGTCTGTATTATACCCGTCCGCACACTACCCGGAACTCGATTTCTACCTATTCGTAGAAAATGCTACCCGTTACCTGTACCCTACCCGATTTTTACTACCCGTACCTGTACCCGTACCCAAAGAAAAAATAATAAAATAGAGTATGGAATGATCTACTATCCACCCGTATCCAACCCGTTTACACCCCTATTGGACATTGCTTTCAACTTTCCTACGGAGAAAAGTAGTACAACATACGTGAACGGAGAAAAGTAGTACAACATACGACGAGGTTCCAGCGTCTACAAGGAAAAGAAAAACACATGCAGCTGTTTGGTTACCATCTCGTACGAGCTTAGCTTCAAGAGTCTGCATCGTCTCAGCTTAGCCGGAAATGGTCATGGAGCTTGTTTCCCACGAGTCTGGCTGCGAGTGCTTTATGTATCGTGCTGGCTTGGCTCCGCATCGTGCACAAGCAATTAAACAGCCATCTTACATACGTGGGTGCAGACTCACACAATACAACGAGCAACCAAGCGCTGATTCCCTGACCTCCGCAAATTTGATCTTGTAGAACCAAACAGTATAAAAACCGAAGGGAGATAGTGCCTAGACCAAGTCACCAACCACCTTTTTTTTTATGACCCAACTATCTGAAATTCTGAACATCCCGAGCGAAACAGAAGTCTCTAGTTAACTTTGTTTCACAAGTATTATGCGGCATACTTTTGAAAAAACGAATCAAAATGTACGATTTTTTAATTTTGGTTATTAAGTTGGTTAACCTAGCATAGTTCACTTGGTCTATAATGCGACTATATACATACATATATATACACACACATATATATATATATATATATATATATATATATATATATATATATATATATATATATATATATATGTATACATATATGGCTGCGGCGTATTTGGTGCAAACTCTCTCTCTGATGCAAACCTGAAAACTAACAACCTGGGCCTCGGATCTTCCCCGGATGGTTTAGATGCACAGAGGTGAGATTCCACTCATCCACTTATACTAATATACACTAAACCCCTCGTCTAATCCGGTCCCTAGCCAGCAGTCCATGCTAATTCCTCCGTCCCATCGCGTCAGGCTCATCTAATCCTTCCTCCCTCACGCACATTTGGCCCGCCCCTCTGCCTCCTTCCTCCCTCACGCCAGAGACTAATCCGTCCTGGCCGGGCTCCTCCCTCACGCGCATTTGGCTGGGCTCCCTCCCTCACGCCGCCGCCGCCGAGCCGGGCTCCTCCCTCACGCCGCCGCCAAGCGAACTCCGGCGTAGCCGCCCAGCAACATCCGCCGCCGCCGCCAAGACGGGCTCCGACCGCCGCCAGCCCTCCCACGCGCCAAGCCAGGCTCCCTCCGCCGCCGCCAAGGCCTCCGACGCCGCCCCGCCCTCCGCCACCAAGCCCTCCCACGCCTCACGCGCCAGGCCCTCCCTCTGCCTTGCAGCTCCCATGGCATAAGAGTATCAGTAGTCTTTTGTTCCTTCTTTTTCTAACTTATATGATGAAATACATATTTGTTCTTTTGCTACGTATTTTGTGCAGCATTTGGAATGTGATTAGCCACTGCCATGCTTATTGATTAACTAACCTTCATACTTTCATCCCCCTTGTCAGGAGGGCTTCTTGAGGACACCCTTGCCGTTCAGACCAATTCCAGTAATCACTGAAGGGACATCTTCACCAACTCCCGCGACTGCCAACATAACAGTCCCAGCATTTCAAGCTAACCTGACTGCATGTACTATCGATTTCCTGAGTCCGCAAAGTTATTCTTCACCATTTCCTCCTTCGAAGGCAGGGCCTCTAGTTCAACTTGCAGCTCCCATGGCCGCAAGTATCAGTAGCTTGCAGCAGCGCTTGCAGCTCCCATGGTTGTTTTCTAGTTGTGATTGGAGTCCTCTGTTATTCAGTTCAGGGTCCAGGTCGGTCTTTTGGTTTATGTCTTCTGAATCGGAGTCATTTGCTAGCAGAGAGTTTGTATTGGGTTTGGTCTATTGTCGGACAAGTACAGGAGCTTGTCTCGGTTGGAAGTTCATAAGGTTGAATTAGAGTCCATTTAAGTTTTTCCAGTCCAGATTGATATCTGTAATTGGTTTCAGATTATGTTTTGAACATTGAATCAGTATTTTGGCAGAAAATAACTTCACTTGATCACTGAAATAATATGTGGATGTGTTTACTAAAAAACTTGATAGCATGCAGTAATGTTTTGGAAGCATAAATGATGTGGAGAATAGGTGCATTTATGCCGGTCTGTTCATGAATCTTTGTACTCTGATCTGAATACATATTCAGTCGATGTCCCAAATTTAGCACGGGAATGCGTCAGAGTTGAGGCTACGATTGTGTTATAGATGTTGAGAATGAACAATAGTCTCGAGTAATTGGTGTCATGTTGCAATCCGTCTTGCATGTGTTGATATCTGATGGAATGGTATCCTTTTTGCCGGAATATTGAGCTTGATAATTGACCGAACATGTGAATGCTAAACCCAGAGCTGCTTGTCGTTGACTTACTAAGCCGGCGGACAACAATCGGCTAGAACCCAGGTCCCAGGCCACAACATGGCCAAAATGTACAGTGTTTTTCATTTTTTACAGAGAGCGTGTACAGAGTACAATTAGATCTTCCCCTTCACTCCGTGTGGAATATCTTCTGTCAAAGTACTATGTTATACTCTCTGCAAAACTTAAGCACTAAAATTTATGTCTACTGGAGGGTAAGGATTACACTGTTAGGATTTGGGCTGCTTCACACTTATCATTTGGGGTATTCTTCTGGATCAACATCTGCTCCCAAAGCGCTTCAAGCTTTAAGCATATCGTTATCCAGATTCCAGACAACTCTGACCAGCAATCTAATCTCGGCTATCGTCTCAGCTTTGGCTTTTCCCCCATCTCATCCTAGCAGGCTCTAACATCAGCTCATTTTTACCTCTTCCTCACAACTCAAGAAAACTTGTGTCCAGTTGAGCGCATATGCCTCTACGACAAATTAACAGTTCGCCTTCCAGGTGAGTTCATGAATTCACTGACGTCCAGACATTGAATTCATCCATTCTTAGCGCGAAAGAACTTGAGCTGGGTTTTCCACCTCCACCATAAGCCTAAAAGTTTTACAATGCAGCATGATATGAAACTAAAACATGTAATACAGCAAATGAAATTTATTAACCAAACAATTTACAGTGGCAGATTCTGGAGCTGGGTCATACCCAAGCATGAAACCAAGTTTGTATGAATTTACATCATATATAGATACATGTCCAGAAGCCTGAAGGAAAAGGAGATTTCATAAGCCTGAAGCCTGAAGGAAGTGTCTCACGTTAACATTATGCAGATTTTCAGTCAAAACATGCCTTAAACCATTTCTGGGAAAAGTTGTCCCTAAGAGTCATTCTGTTCACATGCCACATAGTAGCACAATAGGACATTTCAATGCAGCAAAAATTGTGTGAATTTACATCATATATGGACACATGATGAGGATCAGCGCATTTTCCATTGCTTTTCTGACACCGGTATGTTACTGCATTTATCTCGACTAAATCTGAAGACCAAACTGGCTTTGATGGTTGAAAAAAAATGACTTCTGATCATCAACCTGATCATGAAGATTCTCTGTCCTGGTGACAAGCACATCAATCTGTTGCCCACGATCAAAGACCTGACATGAAGCGTATTCTATCAGATTTCCCAGGGAAGAATACTACTACCCAAAGACCGAAAAAACAACTGAAGCAGTAAACACACACGAACACTCTGAAAACACACGAAAGAGTTTGTGCTGCGTAACTCAGTGCAGCTTTTCTGATCTCCTTTCATTGCTATTTATTCTCAACTAAGTATAACAGAATGCGAAAGAATACAAACGTATTGAGCGCTTCTCACGCCACGCCTTTGGCCACGTCCAGCCCATGACCATACGACGTGCTTACTGAACATATCACAGAACTTAAACGTGCGAGCTAATCTCGCAACAAATTGACTAAGTGTGAGAACAGGACACAGACCAACAGGAAAAACGACTTAGACAAAGTAATGCAACTAAGCCTAAACTACCTTGACTAGGCACAAGATTTATTCTTCTAACAAATCTCCCCCTAAAACTTGTGCCTACTTGATAGACACCATACCAATTCTTTCTCGCAGCTCCTGGAATCTTGCTCGTGGTAGCGCTTTGGTCAGGATGTCTGCAAGTTGCATCCCAGTACCAATGTAATCCGATTTGGTAGCTCCATTCTCCACGTTCTCACGAATGAAGTGAAACCTTGTTTCAATGTGTTTACTTCTGTCGTGAAAAACTGGATTTTTGATGAGAGCTAAAGCAGACTTATTGTCCACCTTGAGGTCGACGACTTCAGGCGCTGTGTCCTTGAGTTCGCCGATGAGCCGGGCAAGCCAAATGCCCTGGCAAGCCGCCGTAGCAGCTGCAATGTATTCTGCTTCACATGATGAGAGAGCAACCACTCTCTGTTTTTGTGATTGCCAACTCACCAGATTATTGCCGACAAAAACGGCCTTTTGTTGTGCTTTTTGCGCTGTCCACGTCACCGCCAAGTCATTGTCATTAGCCGATCAGCCTCTTGTTCTCCCCCTTCGTGTAGCAGCATCCGAAGTGAATTGTTCCTGCTACATACCGAATGATCCTCTTGACTGCTGCAAGATGCTCAGTCGTCGGTTCCTCCATGAACCGGCTGACATAACCGACTGAGAAGGCAAGATCTGGCCTGGTGTTAACCAGGTACCGCAAACTCCCCACTAAGCTTCTGTACTCGGTGGCGTCAACTGGCGGTGAGTCACTTTTCTTGCTGAGCCTGAGTCGGGTCTCCATGGGTGTGGCACACACATTGCACCCCACCAGCCCAGCTTTTTCCACAATCCGCAAAGCATATGATGCCTGGTTCAGGAAGATCTTACCTCCAGCTTGGCGTACTTCGAGTCCCAGGTAGAAGCTTAACGGCCCCAAGTCGCTCATCTTGAACTCGGACATCATCTGAGCCTTGAATTCCCTGATCTCGCCTTGATCCCCGCCTACAACAACAAGATCGTCCACATAGACTCCTACTAGTAGCCGAGTCTGTCTTGTGCCACGCGCATACAAACCATGCTCCAGAGGGCTCTGGTGAAATCCAAGGCCCTTCAAGGTACTGTCCAGCTTGATGTTCCAGGCTCGTGGTGCCTGTCGAAGCCCGTACAGTGCTTTGTCGAGCTGGTACACTTTATCTTCTTGCCCATCGATGACAAATCCTGGAGGCTGGACAACGTAAACTTCCTCAGTGAGCTCCCCGTTGAGGAAGGCAGACTTCACGTCCAAGTGGTGGACCATCCACCCTTCTTGCGCGGCGAGTGCGAGCAGCAAGCGGACGGAGTCGAGGCGAGCCACTGGAGCGAACACTTCGTCGAAGTCGATGCCGGCCCGCTGCACATAGCCCTTCGCCACGAGCCGCGCCTTGTACTTCACGATCGCTCCACTGGGATCCTTCTTGAGCTTGTACACCCATTTGAGGCCAATTGGGCGATGGCCTGGCGGGAGATCAACAAGCCTCCAAGTCTTGTTTTCCTCGATTGATGCGATTTCATCCAGCATTGCTCGCCGCCACGCCTCCTCCTGCTCTGCTTGCATGAACGAAGTAGGCTCTTCTCCACTTACCAGCAGCAGATCCTCCTGCAGCTCTCGATTTGCTAGCCCTGGCGGTGAGCAAGGGCCCAGCAGGTCGTCGATGAGGCGATAGCGAAGTGGAGCGTCGTCGTGGTCGGCGTCGAGGTCTTCCTCATTGTACGGAGGTGGCGAGACGAACCTCACCGGCGTCGTGCCATCAGATTGCGTGCTTGCCGCCGCAGGACTCTCCGCAGGGGTGCGTGAGCTTGGTGGAGATGCACATGGTGGTGTTGATGCAACTACCTCGTCTGTATCCTCCTGGATCGTGGTGACCACACCCGGTTGACTCACTGAAGTGTACTCGATGACAAACTCGCTGTCAGTAGCGATGTTATCTTCACTCCAGGCCCATTGTGCTTCTTCTTGAAAGACGATGTCCCGGGAGATATGGACACGCCCAGTCCCAGGATCATAAGCGCGATACGCTTTAGAACCTAGTTCATAACCCACGAAAATCATGGGTCTGCTCCTGTCGTCGAGCTTCTTGGCGTTTGGCCTGTTGAGCTTGACATGCGCCATGCACCCAAATGTGCGCAAATGATGCACGGCCGGAGTCCTTCCGTTCCAGAGTTCATACGGAGTCTTGCCACCAGTGCTTTTGGAGGTCGATCTGTTCAGAATATATACTGAAGTATTGACAGCCTCCCCCCAAAATATACCTAGCAATCCTTTCGCCTTAAGCATGCTCCGTGCCATCCCGACCACTGACTGATTCCTCCTCTCGACAACTCCGTTCTGTTGGGGCGAATAGGGTGCCGTCAGCTCTCGCCGCACTCCAAGCTCGGCGCAGTACTCGTTGAAGCTTGCGGCAGTAAACTCTCCTCCCCGATCCGTACGGAGAGCCTGGAGCTGCTTCCCACTCTTCTTCTCGGCTGCGGCTTGGATTCGTTTGATGGCAGTCGAGGCAGCATCCTTGGTGGGGAGCAGCACTACCCACATGAAACGACTGTAGTCATCGACGAGCAGCAAGAAATACCGGTTGCCACTGGGTGTCTCTGGTGAAATTGGGCCGCAAAGGTCACCATGTAGCAGCTCCAGGGGCTTGGTGGCTCGGTACAACGCATGCTCAGGAAATGCTGTGCGACGATGCTTGCCGGCAAGACAAGCTTCGCACACCTGCTCCACCTGCGTCAGTACCGGCAATCCTCGAACATGTCCTTCTCTTCCCATCTTGCGCAGAGCGGCGAAATTGATATGCCCGAACCGAGCATGCCATCGCCATGAGTCTTCACTTCCGCGTGCTGTTAAGCACATGGGTCGCCCAATGTTGACGTC
The DNA here is from genome assembly GCA_036346375.1 of Guadua angustifolia. Classification (NCBI taxonomy): domain Eukaryota; kingdom Viridiplantae; phylum Streptophyta; class Magnoliopsida; order Poales; family Poaceae; genus Guadua; species Guadua angustifolia. The sequence continues at coordinate 50,947,956 of CM070505.1, forward strand.
GATGAGATACAGACGGCCAGGGTTTCGATGAACCTTGGCGAGAAGACGCCGCTCCTCGTCCCGGATTCGCATGACGCCATTTTCAATCAACACTTGGTTGCGCCCTTCGTCCAGTTGCCCGACGCTGATGATGTTGGCGGTAAGGCGAGGTATGTAGTAGACATTGTCGAGGGAGCGATGCTCTCCATTCTTACACGCGAAGAGCACCGTCCCGCACCCTTCAATCCACACGACCGAGCCGTCGCCAAATCGCACGGAGCCAGTGACCCCCTTGTTGATGTCGGAGAATGCTTCCAGGGAGCCCGTCATGTGGTTGGAGGCTCCTGTGTCCAGCACCCACCGGCGAGGATCCAGGTTCTCCACGCCTTCCACCGCCGCGAAAACCTTCTCCTCCAGTAGCTCGACTGTGCATCTCGACGAACCCGGTGAGGGCAGCACAGTCGCAGTGGTTGTGGGCGCCGTCGGTATGGGATGCGCCTTGGCACGGTTGAAGTCGCCACCTCCCTCACCAGATGGGTTGGATGGGGATCGATCTGAAGACGGCTGCAGTGTTGCGCTCATGCTCCCTTGTACAAAGAGCAGCGTTGGCTCGTCGTCCTGGGCCACATGGGCCTGCTCTTCCCGTTTGGGCTTGCTTCGGCACTCCTTGGCCTAGTGACCAAGCTTGCCACACCTCTTGCATTTGTCATTGCCGCGGCTCGATCCTGGGCGAGACTCGTCTGGACTCCCGTTTCTAGCGCCGCGACCACGCCCTCTACCTCCACGGTGCCTACCTCGGCTTCCAGAGCCACCGCCTCTATGTCCCGTCTCCTGCTCCTTCTTCCTGAATCGCTCAAGCCACTCTTCTTCGGTGAGATAAAGTTTACCTTCGCCGCCCGCGGTCTGTGGCTGGAGTTGATCCTCTGCCGCTTTTAATCTTTCGGTGACTTCTTCCACTGTTCAGTGTCGCCATGTTGAGCAGGGTCTCAATTGAAAGAACTAGCTGATTGAAACGGGGGGCGCGACTCGAAGCAGCTTCTCGACGACCTTTTGTTCCGCTCGGGATCACCAAGAATGGCCAGCTAGTTGACCATGCCTGTGAGACGCATCGCGAAGTCTTCCACCAACTCGCCGTCATGGAACGCGATCGTCTCGTACTCCCTGCGCAGCTTCTATGCGTTGGACTTGCGGATGCGCTCGTCGCCAATCCACAGGACCTTGATGCATTCCCATGCCTCCTGTGCCGTTGCCTTGGTGGCCAAGGTGGAAATCATTTCTGGTGGCACTGCACTGCAAATGGCCTCCAGTGCCATCCGGTCTTCATGGAGCTCAACGCCACCTGGTTCGATTGCACTCCACAGACACCGAGCCTGCAGTTTGATCTTCATTAACAAAGACCAATCATTGTAATTCGTCTTGGTTAGTAGCGGATAATTCGCCGATCCGCCTGCCTCCTTGACCACGCGGTGTATAACCAGCCCGCGGTCATTCCCGCCGCTACCCGAGGCACGGCCGCCGGAACTTCCTAGAGGGATGCGCGCTGCCGGCGAAGCTGATCGTCGTCGATGCATGGTAATGCCCTCGAGCGCACGATCCTGAGCTCAGCTCTGTGACCTGGAAGGTGCTCTGATACCAATTGTCAGATTTCCCAGGGAAGAATACTACTACCCAAAGACCGAAAAAACAACTGAAGCAGTAAACACACACGAACACTCTGAAAACACACGAAAGAGTTTGTCTTTGCGTAACTTCGGTCAGCTTTTTTCGATCTCCTTTCATTGCTATTTATTCTCAACTAAGTATAATAGAATGCAAAAGAATACAAACGTATTGAGCGCTTCTTCATGCGCCTTTGGCCACGTCCACCCATGAACATACGGCGTGCTTCTTGAACATATCCGCGAGAACTTAAGCGTGCGAGCTAATCTCGCAACAAATTGACTAAGTGTGAGAACAGGACATAGACCAACAGGAAAAACGAGTTAGACAAAGTAATGCAACTAACCTAAACTACCTTGACTAGGCACAAGATTTATTCTTCTAACATATTCAACAAAATCACTGGAATAAGAACTTCTTATAAACACAAACACACACACACACACAATAAAACTGACCAAGCATGAAGAAGGTTCAGAGAAGGTAAAACCTTAGTAATGAAAGGGTAATGCAATTGTCCCTTCATCGATAAGAATGAAAAATTCAAAATATACCTTCAAAGCGGCTCGGACACCTCAAAAGGAGGAATAACGGGTTTAAGTTTAATGACCATTACCGGTCTTAACAACCTTGAGGTGAATTGTCACTTTCGGCCAATTCACCCATTGTCAACAACTATAGATACATCGGCTTGGGCGGTGAAGATTGTAGCTCTATAAATCTTTGTTGCAACTAACTTTGTATGGGAGATCGTATCATGTGGACTTTTTAGGACAATTGCGACTATCATGAAAGCCTAGCTCATTGCATAATTTGCACAAGCGTGCAGCCCTCTCATATTTCTTTTTCTTCTTATATTGTTTTTGTTTCTTTACTTCCTTATCGAAGTGCCACTTTATTCTCTTGGCTCTACCTTTTGTGTGGATATCGGTCGGCGGAAGTATATCAATCTGATTAGGAAGTTGGGTACCAATGAACCCCTCCATCTCTTTAGTCCTGCTTTGTTGGTTACCAGGTAGCTCATGCCTTACTTCATCTAAAAAACTCTGGAATTTATTTCTAACAATTTGCACAGTTTCCACCGAATGCCCAGCTTGTTGGAAGATATCTTCCATGTCCTTGCGCATCTGAGAACACATTTTTCTGATCTCTACCTCTGAAGATGAATTTCCTTTCTCGTCCAACACGTGTCCCTCTGAATCAAATACGATCTCCCTCTTGCAATTTTTTGTCCACCTTTCCAAGATGTAGTGAGCAGGTAACTCATTTAGCTTTGCACCTCGTAACACATTTATAATGTGGCTGCAAGGAATTCCATACATTTCGAATAACATGCAAGAGCAATTAGCAATCATGGTGCTAGTATCAAAACGGACTTCTCTTACCTTGGGACTATCATCGAGTTATGCATATTATTTTTAAATTTCCTTCTACTGAATCTTTATCAACAACACAATGGTCCCTACAAGTAAGAACTTGATTCTGGAATTCTAAGAATTTAGAATGTGTGAAAACCTCACTTGCATGCTTCTCTAACAACCATCCTGTCTTTAGTAGAGGTGATGTGTGGAGGCTATCATTGTCATGTGCCAATTCCATCTCTATTTGTTCTTCCACTGCTGTGTCGAACCGAACCCAAAACTCAACCAATGCATGCTTATATCCAATGAAATGGTTGAAAAAAGAGTTTGTACTCTCTGACCTTGAGGTTGTCCTCAAAATCCCTCCCAAAAATATGTCTCTGAAGTAAGCTGGTATCCAAGATTCACGAATGCGGTAACGGTTAGCTAACCATTCATTAATGTCCAAGCTAAAATCAGCAATCATTGATGACCACTCTAACTCAAACTCCGCACATGTTTCAGAGGAATATACACATGAGTTCATACGTTTGTAAAATAGAGGATTTTCCCTCACTTGTGGACCTACCTTCTCTGGAAGCTTCTTCAATATGTGCCACATGCATAATCTGTGTTTGCTTTCTGGGAAAACAATGGAAATTGCTGCCTTCATACTGGGATCTTCATCAGTAATGATAAGCCTAGGTGCAGTTCCTCCCATTGCTTTCAAAAATGTACCAAACAACCATATGTAAGAATCAATTTTTTCATTAGATATCAATGCAGCCCCAAACAGTACACACCCACCATGATGATTTACTCTCATGAATAGTGTGCAGATCATGTTGTATTTATTAGTGTTATATATAGAATCAAAAGAGACTAAATCTCCAAAATGGACATAGTTCTTTCTGCAAGTAGTGTCCGCCCAAAAAACGTGCACCAACCTACCCTTGTCATCAACAACATAGTCAAAATAAAACACTGGATTGCAAGAATTCTTTCTAGCAAGATTATCAACAAAAAGTTGTGCATCTGAACATATTATACTACTTCTCAAGCTAGTATGGTAATTCTGCAAGTCTCTCTTTGTGCATCCCACATTCTGAAAACCACCATCACAAACACGTAGATATCTATATGCCAAGGAGGTGCCAATGCTAGCTTTATGGCAATCAAACAATGTTGTTTTGGCCTTCTCACTTACTTCTCTATTTGATCGTATGTAATGTTTCTTGGATGGCGTGACAAGGGCATGTGCATGCATAGGTTGGAACTTAAATATTGTGTATCTATTTTCCTTAGTGAGTTTGATAGCAATCATGGCCTCACATCCACACCTAGTCAGTTTTTGATGGCGTTTTCTCTTATTTTTGGAATCCAACTTCCCTTCACCCTTTTCATCACGAAAACCTTCCCTTGAGCAATAAAACCTTTTCCATAACACCACATCATTCACCTTTTTCTGTTGTCCAACACGAGCTGGAGATCCAGCTAAATGGGCATAATCTTTGTAAAACGCCTCAACGGACTTCACATCAGGAAACTCCATCCCGACAGCTGGCACCATCTCAACAGGTAATTCCGGTGTGCTTGTTATCCCCTACAATAGAATAGGTTCATTTTCAAGGTCACACTGCTCAAAGGAGTTAAAAGGTTTCACGCAAAAGGGAAGCTCGCACCAAGGTATGTTGGGCCGTTTCAAATCTTGAGTCGCAGAGGTGAAGTTGCCTACCAGTTAGAGCTACCGCAGTCTTTAGCAGGGGTACATGATGTATTCCATGTGTCGCAATTGAAGAAATGTCTTCGAGTACCGGAGGAACAAGCACCTATAGAAGCTATTGAAGTGCAAGAGGATTTAACTTACAAGAAACACCCAGTGAAGATCTTGGACACCATGGATCGTGAAACAAGGAACAAGTCAACCTGCTTCTGCAGAGTTCAGTGGAGCAACCACTCAGAAAGCGAAGCAACATGGGAGCGTGAAGAAGATTTGAAGAAGGAATTTCCCAACCTCTTCTTAAGTCAGCCCTGAATCTCAGGGACGAGATTCTGTTAAGGGGGGAGATTTGCAACATCCCAAAATTTACTCTAAATGAATTTATGGCATTTTTGAATCAATTGGAATTTTCTGAGATTTTATTTGGAATTTTTGGAGTTAATTCAAATTTAAGCTTTATCGAATTAATCTTATAAAATAAATATCATTCGTTTCACATGTACGTTAAAATTTAAAATTTAGTTTAAAATAAAAACAATTGGAAAATAAGAAATTTTCTTTTAAATATTCTCAAAAACATGATTATAAATTAAGTTTGTCGATTATATTAAAAACCGTACAAGTGTCTGATTTACTAAAAGAATTTTTGCAGAAAATCTATATATCAAAAAATCATGAAACCAATTTTGTTAAGTTTCAAATATTACCTAGTATTTTAGAGAATTTTTCCAAGATTTTTAGAGCTCTTTTTCTATTTTACCCAAAACGCATTTTGTTCTAACACTATTCAAAATACGGGATTTGATTGGACGAGGACGTGCAGAAACAGAAGGAGTTTATTGCGGGCGTCCTTTCCGTTTTCCTTGTACGCATCAAGCAGAGGCTGTCTCTTCATTGCTTGGTGGGAGTTTCTTCGGTTACCATTGCTTAATCACCACTTAATCTTTCCTCCTGCGCCGTTGCTTCCATTCCTCCAGATTTTGGCCATCTTCTCTTCACATCTTCATACCTCCCTACCATTCTCCTCTGGTTTGGATGTTGCTGGTCGCATGCACGCTGGGCGCCTCTTCTGCGTCGGCGGTCTGTACTGTCTGTCGTCTTAACCGGTACTCTCTCTTTTCCTTCGCGCGCGCTTTATCTCTATGATCGGTTTATCTTGTTATGTATTGAGCATGTATACGTATATATAAGTTGGGCGAACATTTGTATATATATACATGTTGTTAGTTTGTAGGTATATATATATATATATATATATATATATATTTTGGACGTTGCATGTATATGTAGTACCTACGCATGTATATCTATTTATACTAGGATCGTTTGTGTGAATACATATATACGCTAGTACGTAGTATATGAACATGTAGATATATTGGGATGATTTGCATATATAATTTTCTATCTGCATGTATACGAATATATTAGGACGAACAGGTGTATATATATACTAGTTTCTGTTGCCTCCTCATGTGAGTATATATATAGTACGATCGCAATATTTTGATTCGGTTCTCCTGACTATGCTCACGTCTTGGCCGCCGGTGCTGTCTCCGGTCGACTGCGCTCACCAGGCTGATTTCCCCTCTCTGTCTGCGTATGCATGTGGTGCATCGCCGATGAATCTCTGTATGGAATTGGTATGTTGGGCGCTTGCCGTCGACTATGCTCCACCGATCAAGCTTTCCCGCCACACTGCGTCGCTTCTTTGGCGATTTCTGCTGCCGCTTAGCCGTATACCACTTCTCTCTCGGTTTCACGTAGCAAAGCTCAAATTAATCGAAGAACATGCAAGTGACGAATGAGCGATGCCATGCGCCTATTCGGGAGAAACATTATTTGTACATGAACTTTTCCCAAATTGCGAAATTTGTCTTTTGTGTTGCAGATTCTTTTTAGCTCTAAATTGTATGCAACAAATTTTGTTAATTAGTAAAAATTAATACCTATCTATGATATTTTTTCTGAAATTTTATAAATAGATTTATAATGTTAAATTAATCGCAGAAGGTCCAAACTTACAAATTTTGTAGCTCTTAAACTATATGTCCAAAAATATCAAATAAATTTTATAAATCTTAGAAAATGCTAAACTAGTTATCTGGAAGTTTTCATGAAATTATGAATTAGTTTGAATTGTGGTATTTTCTGAATTGTGTGTTTGTACGTTGTTTGAGTGTTTATTTGGTTCTTTATCCATTACGTGTAAGCGTTGAACTGTCTTGAAGGTCTTGGAAGTTGAAGATCAAGCTCAAGATCAAGTCTTAGATCAAGACCGGTTGCTCTTTGAAGGCAAGTTGTGCTTTGACCATATTGCTCTTAAGTTTTGAAAATGTATTTTGATTCAAACTATACATGCTAATTCAACTAAAAATGGATTTAAAATAATTTGGGTGAATTAGCTAATCAACCTATTTGTTATTGCCACCTTCTTGTTAATATTTGTATGCCATGATTCCTTTGATAACCTAAGTTTGGTAATATTAGTTGGCTGATAATATTATGCCAACACGGAGGCTAGACCATGAATAGTTGCTTAGCTTTGCATATATCATGAATAATCTTCTAAAATACAAAGATCAATATTGAATAATGGAATATGCAATGTATTTTGAAAGGGTGTGATGTGTTGCCACACGATGATGTTGATATATGGAGGCCTGTGTGGTTCCATATGGATGTTAAGTTGTTGTTGGCATGTGTTACACAATAATCAACTTGGGATGGAAAATAATTTAGATCGGAGCAAGTGGTTGGAGCAAGTGTGACTGATGGGCCCGAGGGGCGGAGTGGTTTGTGCAAGTCTTACTCTGATCAACCCTAAGGACTTAACCTTGCGAGCCTTTGACCTGAGTCATTCATACAACCACAAGTTCCAGTATGGGACGGACCTAGTTGAGTAAATTGTGGAATCTATTCCTCGGTACTGTCGTGGTGGAGTGAGGCCCAGGTGTTTGGGTGGTAAAGCTCACAGGCGCAAGAGGGGGTCTCTGGGTGTGGTAACCAGTCCCTCTAGTGTTGAAACCTTAGCGGGCAGTACTGGGTTTAGACGGACCTTTGGAAAGGCTTTATTACAGTCGCTCGCCTTTGTGGTGTTTGACTGTATCTTGTGGGTAAAGTGTATAACCTCTGCAGAGTGTACAAACTATTCGAATAGCCGTGTTCACGGTATTGAACATTGCTCGGGGATTACAGCCAAGGGTTAGAGTTTTGAAAATAAAATGGGGTGGAAGGCCGTGTGCCAGTGTTAATGGTGAAATTTGATTAAGGACTGTGCGTCCAAAATTTTGTGGAAGACAGTTTGAGAAACTTGTTATAATTATATGGTTTTGACGCTTTCTATCTAGATAAATAATAATTCAAAAATGTTGATGCAAATGCAGAATAGCCAACTGAGCCATTCCTTTGTAACAAGCTATGCATGTAGTAATAGATCTGCATTCTGTGCATGACTTGTTGAGTATGGTGTGTACCCACCCTTATGGGCAAAATTTTACCAGAGGAGGAGTCTACACCAGCGTGGAAAAAAGAGTATACTAGAGGGCCAGAGAACTAGGGAGCAAGCCTCAGTCAAGGCGCTTGTGGCGAAGATGGATTACCATAACGTTTACTTTCTGCTGTTGTTTATCTTTTACTCTAAATAATGTAAGCCTTGCGTGGCAAACTGATGTAAGGTGACCATATGGTCAAACAACTCATTTATATACATGTTTGAAGTACTTATTTGTTATTCCGCTGTGTATGATTGTGGTACTTCAACCTTGTTAAGCCTGTGTGCACTAGCACGATCCTGAACTAGTGCAGAATACACAGAGTGTCCGGATTTGCAAATTCGGGGTATGACAGAGGTGGTATCAGAGCATACTGACTGTAGGACTTGACCCTAGATAGATTGGCCGTTCTTTAGGAACTTCAAAATTATTTTCTAAAACAAAATTTTAACTTGAAAAAAAATGATAAGTTCTTGACTTGTCTCATTCTTCTATTCTTTTCTCCTTGCTGAAAATTTCTATCTTTCCCCGTTGTTTTAAATGAAGATCTTATCTGAGTTGTTCCAAATAGTTATTGTTGCTTCACACTTAAGGAGAAAGCACTGGGTGTCGCTGCCAACCCTGAAGATCATGAAGACAGGAATCGTCGAACTCAAGAAAAGTGGTTCGATGGAGTGTTCCAGAAGTTAGAAGAACCAATGCTTTCGTAGCCAGTTGAGACTCATGTGTGAGAGTCGCGTCTGTCTAAGATAGAAGTGTTACCCTCATAGATGGTAGGTTATTGTGTGTTTAGGTTAATTTGGTTTTTCTGTTTCTTTGAGTGTGCGATTATCGTTCGAGCTTTTAGGCTTGGATAAGCAACCATACCAAGTTAGTAATTGTTTGCTTAAGTTTTTAGGTTAAACCTTTACATTGCACTAGTTTTCTTGTGCACTTGTCTCCTCTGTTCTTTCTTTTCTCTAAATCCTTTTGTTCTTCAGATGGTGAACACCCGAAGCAATAATGGAGCCAGTGGGAGCGGAGCTCGTAGAAACAGAGACCAGCAGGAGAATGTTCCACCACAAGGACCACCACCAGTCGATATGCAAAATTTGGGGGCATTCCCAGATGTAGCAGATGCAAAATCAAGCTGTAGCCGCTTATGTCAATAACAACCCGAATGCGCATCATGGAAACTAGTTCCAGTCCAGACTCTCGAACTTCATGAGGACTTGGCCACCAACATTCTCAGGAAATGTTAACCCAATAGAGGCCGATGGCTGGCTACGGACCATAGAAAGGAAGTTGCACATATCGGTGTGCACCCAATGAGAAGGTCTGTCGCCTCCCATCAACTTGAAGGGGCTGCGGCGAATGGTGGGAAAACTATTGTGCATCCATGAGAATCCCGGAGATCAACGGGAGGAGTTCTCGCAGCTTTCCACGGTACCATGTCTGGAAGGAATGATGGAACTTAAAAAGAAAGAGTTCCGATCTCTGTAACAAGGAGGCCAATCAGTGGCCGATTATTTGAACAAATTCACTCAGTTGGCTCGTTATGCGCCAGAGGATGTGGCAACGGACAAAGCAAGACAGTCCCGGTTTATGTGCAGCGGAATGGGACTGATCACCCACAATTTTCCAGACTTTCAAGAGTTGGTAAATAAGGCGCTGATCTTAGAGGACAAGCGTAAAGAGATTGGAGAGGACCGCAAGCACCGCATGACCAATCAAGGAGGACGTCCAAATCAGTTGAGACTGAGAGTCAATCCCCAACAATTTGCTAGATTCAAGCCACAAATGACCAACCAGAGGACAATATCTCGCACCGGATCCTCAAGTCATGGATTCAGAACGCCTACCGGAGAATAATCCGTAGAGTCGAAAGAGGCGTTGCTTCAGTTGTAATGAACCAGAGCATTACGCCAAGCAAAGGCCCAAAGAGAGGAAATGTGACCCGGCCAAGCTTTAATCTGGGGCCAACGCCGACAAAGACACCAACACCAGCTACAAATCGAGGAGGAGGCCAAATCGGAGCTGTGCCTTCAACAGTTATTAGAGGTCAAGTGAACCACATCACGACCGCTGAAGCTCAAGATGCAGAGGACGTTGTACTGGGTAAGTTTTTGGTTAACTTAGTACGTGCAATTGTTTTATTTGACTCAGGAGCTTCCCATTCATTTATTTCTCGAAAGTTTGCTTTGGGGAATGGGATGAAAATGGTAAAACTAAAATGTACGTTATTAGTACAATCACCTGGGTCTGAACTTCAATCAAATCAAGGATGCTTGGGAGTTAAGCTGGTCATTAATGAAGTAGAGTTCCTAGCAAACCTGATAGTGCTAGATACTCAAACCCTGGACGTGATCCATGGGATGGATTGGCTGACCAAGCACAAAGCCATATTGGATTGTGGCCGCAGAGTAGTGTCTGTAAAAAACCAAGATGGAGAAAAAGTGGAATTTCAAGCAACCACAGTCCGAGATGGAAAATTGATGGTCAACAATCTGGAGACTGTCAGTCTAGAAGATGTACTGGTAGTAAAAGAGTTTCCAGATGTGTTTCCCGAAGACTTGCTGGTATGCCGCCTGATAGGGATATTGAGTTCGTCATCGAGCTGGTGCCTGGAACCGCTCCTATTGCAAAGAGACCTTATAGGAAGTCCACCGAAGAACTAGTGGAGATGAAAAAGTAGATCGAAGAGCTTTTGGAAAAAGGTTTCATAAGACCTAGCTCATCGCCATGGGGAGCACCAGTACTGTTTGTAAAGAAAAAGGATGGGAGTTTCCGAATGTGTATAGATTATCGTGCACTAAATGAAGTGACGATAAAGAATAAATATCCTTTGCCCAGGATAGATGATCTTTTCGATCAGTTGAGAGGAGCAGGAGTCTTCTCTAAGATAGACCTTCGATCTGGATATCATTAGCTAAAATTTCGGATCGAGGACATACCAAAGACAGCTTTCTCGTCAAGGTATGGGCATTATGAATTCATGGTCATGTCCTTTGGATTGACCAATGCTCCTGCATATTTCATGAATATGATGAACAAAGTATTCATGGAATATTTGGATAAGTTTGTCATCGTTTTTATTGATGACATTCTTGTTTACTCCAAGACGGAAGAAGAACATGCTAGACATTTAAGGATGGTCTTGGAAAAGCTGAGAGAAAACCAGTTATATGCGAAATTCAGTAAATGTGACTTCTGAAAAAAGAAGGTAGAGTTTCTGGGTCATGTGATGACTCCTGAAGGAGTAGCTGTTGACCCGAAGAAAGTAGAGGCAGTGTTGCATTGGGAGCAACCAAAGACAGTTACTCAGATCAGAAGTTTTCTTGGTATGGCGGGATACTATCGCCAGTTCATTGAAGGTTTTTCATCGATTGCGAGACCTCTTACGCAATTGTTGAAAAAGGAGAAAAAGTTTATGTGGACGTCTGTGTGCGAAAAGAGTTTCCAAGAGCTGAAGAAGCGTTTAACTTCGGTACCTGTCCTGGTGTTGCTGAATACCAAGGACAATTTTGACATATATTGTGATGCTTCGCGTCAAGGACTTGGTTGTGTTTTGATGCAAAATGGCAAAGTAGTGGCTTATGCGTCAAGGCAGTTAAGGCCACATGAGCAAAATTACCCGACTCATGACCTAGAATTAGCTGCTGTAGTGCACGCCCTTAAGATATGGCGTCATTATCTCAACGGAAACCGATGTGAAATATATACTGACCACAAAAGTCTAAAGTATATATTTACTCAATCAGACCTGAATATGAGACAAAGGAGATGGTTGGAGTTAATCAAGGATTACAACCTTGGAATTCACTACCATCCAGGAAAAGCAAATATGGTGGCTGATGCTTTAAGTCAGAAAAGCCATAGCTTGAATTTGATGACAGCAGAAGATCAGTCTGATTTATGTAAAGAACTTCAGAAGCTATGGTTGGAAGTTGTACCGCAAGAATTTTTAGCCACCTTGGAGGTTAAGCCGACCTTAGAAGAGCAGATCAGGGAAGGTCAAAAGGATGATGACAAGATTAATAGGATCAAATCCAAGATGGACGAAGATTTAGCCAAAGATTTCTGAGTAGATGAGCAGGGTACCTTGTGGATGAAAAACAGAATCTGCGTACCTCATAAACCCGAACTGAAGGAGTTGATACTGGAGGAAGCACATAATTCCAAGTATTCAATTCACCCCGGTAGTGCAAAAATGTACCAAGATCTCAAGGAAAGATTTTGGTGGCCGAATATGAAGAAAGAAGTAGCTGAGAATGTAGCGTTGTGTGATGTGTGCCAGAGAGTCAAAGCAATGCATCAGAGACTAGCAGGACTGCTACAACCGTTGAAGATACCGGAATGGAAGTGGAAGAAATCGGGATGAATTTCATCACCGGTTTGCCAAGGACTCAAGGTGGAAATGATTCCATATGGGTCATAGTGGATCGGTTAACAAAGGTTGCACATTTCATACCCGTAAAGACAACCTACTCAGGAGATAAGTTAGCAGAGTTATACATGGCAAGGATTGTTTGTTTGCATGGAGTGCCTAAGAAGATAGTATCGGATAGAGGTACCCAATTTACCTCATGATTTTAGGATAAGTTGCATACAACAATGGGCACCCGTCTGAACTTTAGTACGGCATACCATCCATGAGCGATGGTCGGACGAAAGGGTAAACCAGATACTTGAAGATATGCTAAGAGCACATGCATTGTCATATACCACATCATGGGACAAATGCTTGCCATATGCGAGTTTAGTTACAACAATAGCTATTATCGACGATCGGGATCGCCAACCGCAGAAAAATGGAAGCGAGGGTTAGTGAGACTTGAGACCCGAAAGCGAGCTTAGCTCAACGAAGAAAAAAAAAATGGGGCGCCCAAGGTCGGAGCTAAGCGACAAATAACGTGACACGGGGTTTATCTTGGTTCGAGCCCTATGAAGGTAATAGCTCTACTCGGTTGCCTTGCGGCGATGGATTTTGTTACTATCGAGTCAGTAGTGTTTCTGACTCAAGCTCAACAATGGCGGTGTCTAGTGCTCGAGCTCGGTGTCCCCTCCTTGTCAGGCATCCTTAGCCTTATATCCTCCTCGCTTGTAGCAGACGGAGATATTCGGGTAGTGGTCTTCATGCGCATTGAGGGTTTGGCGAAGCTTCTTTCTGGACTTGTTGCGTCTTTGTTTACTCCTCACAATCCCACGTCTTGGTAACCGCCGAGTAAACGCACGTTCCGGAACCCAAGGGGACTCTGGCACGAACGAGAGCTGACCCGAGCTCAAGGTCGTGCGAAGCCGTGCTCGGGGTCATATGCGCTCTAGGTCGAGCGCCTCGGCATACCAGTGTGGTGGGGGCCTCCGAGCTCGGGTAGTGGTCCGCTGACCGTCTTGCCGACCGGTCAAGGGCGCCACCCTCGTCAGCTAGCCCCCGAGGCTTAAGGTCGTGGCTGGAACACGGGCCGACCTTGGGCCTCCATGGACGGGGTTGATTTCCGGAACCTTCATGCTTGAGGTCGAGGTCAGACGGAAACATAACGCCAGGCCATGATGAACCAACATCTGGCACCTCTTGGTCTCCGAAACTCTGGTACGGCCGGTTAGCGGAACCGTCCGCAACGCCTCGATCCCGCCGTTTAGCCTTAAATTGCTCCTGTCGCGTCACCTGACCGGCGCGCCCTCCGAGATGCCCTTAACCCTCCGGCCCATAGCACCTCGGTCTTATAAAGCTTGCGACCGCTGCCACTTCTCCGAACTCTCCGCTTCTTCGTAGTCTTTGATCCCTTGCTTGAACTCTCCTTCTTCCTCCGACCAGAAATCCCTCTCAACCGCCATGACCAAGCTCGGGAAAAGCTCTCTGACGGTGACGAGGATGAAAGAGCTTGAGAGCCTGGGGCTGCTGGACCCATGGTCGTGGTGACTGTCGGACGGGGAGACCGAGCCGCAGCCTCGGGACGACGAGCTTGTCAGCACGGAGCAGTACATGCTTTTCGGTCTGCGGACTCCGGAGAGTGAGTTTGTCGCAGACGTTCTCACCGTATGCGAGATCGAATTGATCAATCTAGTACCCAATTCTATCCTTCTGCTTTCCATCTTCTCACACCTGTGCAGGGGTTTCTTGGAATCCTTCCCACCCCCTCGCTGTTTCTCCGCTTCTTCTCGCTTTTCCGCACCGGGAAGGACCCTGTGGTCGGATGTCTCTACTTCCGGCAGCGGATGGGGATTCCGTGGTCCTTCCCCGAGGCGCCTCTGTGACTCCTTGGCCCGTGGTGCGGCGATGGTTCTACAGCGAGGCGAGGGCGGCGCGCTGGAGTTCGAGGGTACCCCCCTCAGCGGGAAGAAGGAGACCCCGGAGTCGGGCGACCTGGAAGATGACCAAGAGGCCATCGCGACCATCCATATCTGCGCCACGCGAGGCCTCACCGGGCAGGCTATCGCCAACGACTTCTTGAGGAATCGGGTGTTCCCCCTGCGGAGGAGGGAGCACCCCTTCTACCAAAATCAAGGTCGTGATGACCTGACTCGCGAAGGGGCGACCAGTAAGTTGCATTGCCCCAAGATTCGCTGTGGATTTGCTTCCTGGTTCCTCTTGATGATTTGGTCTTTTCAGCAGCGCCGAAAGAATCCTGGATCGCCGCCCGAATGACCGAAATGTTCTGGAAGGCCGCTCATGACTACATCCTCGACGAGCCCGTGCCGAGGAACGTGCTGCGCCGCAAAGCCGAGGTAGGCCACCCCGACTAAGTACTCAATTCGAGTGTCCACGAGGCCCTTCTTGAACCTCACATGTTTGCAAGATCATTGAGAACTGACCGAGACAACCAGGAGAATGCTCCCGCTGCCCGGCGGGGACAAGGGCAAGAAGGGGAAGAAGAGGCCTCCCCCACCCAGAGCAAACCGCCAAGTGGTGAAGAAACCTCACGTCGAGTGGGGCGACCGTGGCACGGTAAGGTTTCCTATGGCCGAGCCCCCGGGTCCTTTGCTCGCGTCCTTTGATGCCTGATATGCTTCTCTTTCCAGCAGTCAAGCGTGGCGGTCGCTGCCAGGACCTCAAGCCCCCAACCTGCCCAGTAGCGCACAACTTCGGACCCCAGTGCGCCGCCAGTGGGGACGAGACCAGCGGGCTCCAAGGTCCCGTGCTAGTGGGCCTGAAGCAGCGCCCCTGCAGCGTTGGGGCAACAGGACCTACGCCGACCCTCGAAGAGGCGGAGGCCAACGACCCACGTAAGTTCTTGGCTTTTCAGTTCGCTCCGCCCCCTTCATGTTTTTCGGGCTTAGCGTCTGTTCTTAATCGCAGACCTTGAGCGCCCACGCTCGAGACTTGCCGTTTGACAATGGGCTGCTTGTCGAGGCGTCAGTCCGAGTCCGAGGAGGAGGACTCCTTCGTGCTGGCTCCGCGCCGCCCCTCGAGCCGGGCACGCACTTCTTCTGGGCCACCGAGTTGGGCCCCGGTCGGCGGGTTCGACCAAGGGCTCGATGACCCGACCGAGGAGATCCAGCCCGCGATCAGCGAGGACTACGATACCGGCGAGACCTACGACTCAGCCGCTGTTGCTGATCCTCCCGAGGTCGACGTGGGGGAAGGCACCCAGAGCGCCGCGGTCGCAACCATGGCGACGCCCCAGGCTCCCCCGACCACGGTCGCTCCGGGCGCCGAGGTCGTGACGCCACCGACCGCCAAAGATGGCCGCACCACAAAGGTGCCGCGGACCTGCCCAACTACCGCTGCACCGGGCGCCGAGGTCGAAACACCCCAGCCACGGGGTCGGCGTGCAGCGGAGATCGCCTGGCGGATCGGCTATCGCTCCCCGTCTTGGGAGGCGAAGCGAAGCCCTGACCACGGAGGTCGGGGCCAACGCTGCTGACGCCTCCCCTCCTGCCGGCGAGTTGAACCCGCCAAGGGAGATGGCCGGACACCAGGCCGCTATCGGGGCAGAGACTGTGGGTCTTGGCCCAAGCACGTCGGGGGTAGCCGCGGTCGGCCCCGGCCTAGAAGCGCAGGTCGACGAGGAGGAGATCTCCCGCGACCGCATTGACGAGCGCGAAGAGTTCACCCGCGCAAGCCTTGAGACCCGTGTTCGTGAGCTAAGGACCCCACCGCACACCTTGCTGCATGTCAATTCGAGTTCCCTTGTTTCTACTCTCACCTTGCGCCATTCTCTCTGTCATGAAGGCGGTTGGCAACATCTCCCAAGGGCTGAAAGGCCTTCAGGAGCACGCCGTCGTACTGAGGGGCCTTATGGACGTGGTGGAGGTGGGGGAAGCTGAGCTTTCCAAGTTCATCTTGACCATCGTGGTTGAGCAGGAGGAGCTCGAGCTGAAGGCCAAAGAGCTTGACGACCTGCGCCAGACGATGAAGGCGCAGGAGGTGGCACACGCGGCTGAGCTCGAGCAGGCCAGGACTTCCGAGTGCGAGTTCTTCTACAAGGCCGTGGAGCAAGAGTGCACGCTGTCGGCCAAGGCGCTCGAGGCTGAGCGAGCCAAGGTCGAAGCACTGTAGAAGGCCACCGCGGAGCGGGCATCTTCCTTGCCGGTGGCGTCTCCCGACCTTGAGGCCAAGATCCTAGGGCTCGAGGAGGAGCTTGGACGTGCCGACGAGGCGCTCAAGATCGAGCGGGCCAAGGTTGAAGCGCTGGAGAAGGCCGCTGCGGAGCGGGCGTCCTCCACGGCGAAGGCGTCCCCTGAGCTCGAGGCCAAAATCTTGGAGCTTGAAGAGAAACTCGAGCGCCCGACAAAGCGTGGCGCGCCTTGGCCCAACTCAAAGATGAACGGCGCTAAGCCGTGGATGCCTCCAAAGAAGCCCTCCAATACCAAAGCGAACTATCGACCTTGAAAGGCAAGGTAGCCGAGCTCGAGCAGGAGAAGCTCACCCGCGAGATGGCTGATCTGTAGATGAACTCGCCGGTCGACCTGTAAAAAATACTTAAAACAAAAAGTTCTAACCGAGCTAGATTACTTTTGGAGAACAAAGAAATCTTGTCTTGATTCAAATTCATAGTCGAGGATATTTGGAGTTCGCCCCTTTCGCTTTTAGTTATGCTCCTTAGGTCGTGCGCAGATAGGATATCCGCATCCAGCCCCCGTTGGGTCCAAGGTCGAGCGACGCCGGTCTTGGGCTCAAGAGTTAGACGCAGGTAAATGGCCACGACCTGCAGAATTGAGAAAAAGTGCGCAGGGAAAGAACTTGACAATAAGCGAGCTCGATAAAGAGATGGGCACACCCAGACTAACGTTCGAAGCACGACCACGATCGCGCGCACTGCTCAATGGTCAAAACTGCGAGGCTTCGGCTCGAGCCGAAACACGAGGAAGAGCAGTTGTGAAGAGATTAAACTACGCTTGGCTCGACCACTGGGGGCAAACGTTAAGCTCGTGACGCTCAGACCAAGAACGAATGCGTAGGGCACGAAGGTCACGCTCGAAAAAGTATGGGACAACATTTAGAGTGCATAGTCAACAAAGAAAACAAGTAAAGGTCGAGAATAAAAGAACAGCTTTATTGAAAAGTAAGGTATAGAAATTACACATAAAACTTTCGAAACTGATCTATGTTCCACGAGCTAGAGAGTTCTCTGCCATCGGGCATCGCCAACCGGTAAGCCCCCGTGCGATCTGTTGAAATGACTCTATAGGGGCCCTCCCATCGCGGGGATAGCTTGTTGGTGTTGGACGAGCCCTGAATCCGTCTCAGGGCTAGGTCCCCAACAAGGAGCTTCCTAGGTCGTACTGACCGAGACGCATGTCTGCGAAGAGTTTGCAGGTAATGCGTTGATCGTAGCAATGCATGGCATCTTACTTCTTCTGCGAGGGAAAGGTCGAGAGACCGTTCGTGCTCGAAGTCGACCTGGTCGACCAAGCTGACCCTGGCAGAGCCCAGTGTAACCTCAGGAGGCAGGACGGCTGTCATGGCCCCAAATTCGAATTCGGCTCCTGCGGTTAGCATTAGCGCCAACCAAGTTTTTGGCCGCATTTGAGATCCATTGCTAATTTCAGAGTTTATCCCAAATTGCCATTTAAGAATTTCCAAGCTTAGCAAAAAAATTAAGAGCTAGAAATTTCAGGTTGCGAATATGGTTTTCATCAAAGTTTAGAGCCGTGTAACTTGAGAACTATAAGGATCTAGAATGCGTGGGTTAGCTGACCACAAACTAGAAACTTCTCTACAGCATGGAGGGGTTTGAACCAAAATCCAATGTCAAATGCTAATTTTAATCATAGCATCAAAACTGAAACCAAGTGTTAAAATTCCGGACTTAGCCATTTGCTTGAGGGGTCAAGTGAGCGCATACAAAAGAAGTTGGGGGCTGCCCCAAACCGAACCAGCCAGCACAAGCCTTCCCTGTCCAGCCCAAACCGAACAGCATTTTTCCTGGAGTTCTTCCCCCAAGCAGCCCTCCAGCTCTTCCCTGTCCAGGCGCAGCTCTCCAGCCCTCCCCAAGCCGAAGCTCCTTCCTGCTGGTCCCCTGGTGGCGCCTCCAAAGCTGCAGCACCTTCCCCAAGCCGGCCCCCTCCTCTTCCTCTTCCACTCCATGAGGTAAGGCTCCCTAGGGTTTAGGTTTGATGGGTTATTTCCTGGTCTTGGGTGCTGCCATGATGTATTGGGGGCTTAGATGAGTGGAGAATCAAGGTTTGAATGGGGAATAACCAATCTAGGGTTTGGAGCAAGTTCTGAATTTTCGAGCAGAATTTTTAGCTACTGCTTCGGGCTGATTTGAGAAAATTCTGAGCATCTCCTGCTAGGTTGGCTGTAGATAAAGTTGTGGGTAATCAAATTATCTTTCATTTCCAACTGGAATCACCTCATTTCGTTAATCCAGCTGAAAGTTATGTCTATTTTAGTGCTTGCTGCTCTGAAAATGCTGAAGATTTCGGGTAGAAACTTGAGCTGTGAATAAGAATTAGTTAGAGGCCGAATTAGAAATTAATTTTGCCTGTGAAGTTTTAGGAAATTTCTTGTAGATTGTGAAAATATCATCCTTTACTCAATTCTACTAAGTATAGAAATTTATATGTTGAATTTTGTGCATGCTGTCTGAAACTTTGAAAAATACTGAACTCTGAAAACTGCCCTCTGTTGCTGGCTGAACTGGGAGTTACCTGGGCAGAATCTGAGTGATTGGCTGAAGCTAATTTGTAGGTCTATGTCTTATGGTCGTGTAGGCTCTGAGTTTGCTCAATTTGGCTAAGTGATCAAAAAGTTATGGTCAATTGTATACATGCTGTCCTGAAACCGGTGTTTCTGAAAATTCAGACTTTGGGACTAAAGTTCAGAGTTGAATTGCAAACTTTAAAATTTGTTTTCTGATTTTTTGATGCATGGTAGAGTTAGATCACCCTCGTGTGGTCTTTTTCGAGTCAAGAAGTCATTTTTGGGGTTAGCCAAATAAAAGTTATACTTGTTTAGAGGAATGTGCTTGTTATTTTCAGATTTGTGCTATAGAATAGAAATAGAGAGTAGCATTGTAGTTTTGTTCTTAAATTGAAATGAATGCTTGCACTTTTGGATTGGTCATGAGGATGCATTTAGTATCTCATCTCATATGCATTGCATGCATCTCATTTTCTTTTCCATACATTGTGATCGTGTAAAACGAACCCTTGATGGTTAGCAGGCGGTGACCGAGGGGGTTACCGGAGAGCCAACCATTATTGAAAATCCAGCGGAAGCTCAAGGCAAGCACCTAAGCATGTTTATCCTTATGTATCGTTATTTTTGAGAATAATGTGATTAATTGAAATGTTAAGTATTGCATTAGGAATTGCCATGTGGGATAGGAATAGATCCTATTTGCTGCACGTACACCCCTTGTATTCGTCGAATATCTCCTTTTGAGCTAGACTATGGGTGTTAATGAGTCCGTGCTTAGAATGCTTAGATGTCGGGGTTGGGCCAAGTGACGGAGGGTTCTGTCACTTGTGGTTGTTATCATTACACACACATACTACGTATGTCGGACTTGAAATTGGGAAAGGTTTTGGAAAGAAATGAATTGTGGACCGGGTGGGGAGTTGGTTCATTTGGGTACGGAGACTCAAATGTGTAGCCCGTCGTGTCGATTAAGGACCGATCCGTAAGTGGAATAAGATTGAGCACACCGGTTGGTCGCATGCCCGATTATGGTACGGTAAGCCACTCTTTCTCTCATATGGAATCGATGGACCGTAACTTCTGTGGTTGGGCGTGGTTGAGGCGAGGCTTAGGCCGACTCTCGAGTGCCAAGCCGGGCTTGGGGCAGCTCGAGGGGTGCTAGGTTTTCGGACGCGAGGAGGGCGCTTCAACGATTGGGTATGATTGGGAGGGGTTGACACTAGGCCCTTGTGGTAAGTGTCGTGCGATCAATGCTTCCTCGCAGGGTTAATTAAGCGATTCAATTGCAGCGCTCTCGGATATGAGCACGCTTGGTCGAACTTCTTCTGCGTAGTAAACAACTTGAACTTGTGGTTCGCCGTTGGGCTTGAGCTAAATTTTGATATGAGATGACTTGCTTTACATTACATTAATTACAATATCATGCTAGAGGTAGGTCTGTTACAACTGCTAACTATATTGAGAAAAACTTGATTCGATGACTAAAATTGAAACAAAGTTAAGTATTTTCGCACTTTTAACCTAAGCTGCTTTACCTTGCTACCGCCAAATGCATCTCCTTTGGAGTCGGTCATATATGGACCCGGGTAAGTCTTGCAGTACCTTCGTACTCATGCTTCGCTTTGTGGTTTTCAGTGAGGATCGGTGGGCGGATCTGAGTTCTGCCCTTCTTGCCTCTCGGTGACCAAGCGGGGCACCGAGTAGAGGCTTAGCGACATCGACTGCGCCGGAAGTGTTGAGGCGAGAACACTTCGGAGAAGTTGTATTTTGCTAATGTGTTGCGATTGGATTCATTTTTGTTGTATAGATAGCCTTTTAAATTGTGTTTAAATCGTTGTTTAAGTCTCTGTCGATGTCTCGTGGATGGCTTCTAATTGTGATCGTCTTCTTTGTTGTGGTTGTTGCATTACTTTTGGATATATATATCTTTGCAACTGTGTTTTCTTGTCTGCTGAGTGGATGTCCATAGGTTCTAGGAGGGTCATGCGAAATTTTCGATTTTGGAGTCTTGGTCAAATTCTTAGTTACGGTGTGGTTTAGAGTCTTGGAGTTGTTGCTAAGTGTGGTTTGGGGTTGTCGGGTTTGTCTTTGTGCGGGTGTTTCGCGTGCGTGTTTGGTTGCTTGGTTTGAGTTCGTTGCCCCCTTTATGCAAATTGAATTGATATCGCATTGAAACCGGTATCTTGGGCGATCTGGCGAGTTCGGTCGATATCTGGGGAATCTGGGGCGGTTGTCGAGTTCATCGAATGGGCCGGCGTTGTCTCTATTGGGCTTGGGTGTTAGCTGCGGCGCCACCGGCGATCCGTTGCTAACCTCCAATTCGATGTGGACGACGGGACATTCGATAACCCGAGGACGATCTGGCGGCTCCTCTCAACGGCCGATGCGAACACGAGCTGGAAGGAGTGGACCTGTGGCTCGGTGACGTAGTGCGGATAGACCATAAGACGGTGGGAAGTTCCTCCACCCAGGTCTTGCCGTAGCGTTCGAGCTCATCTGCAACTCGTTTCTTGACGCCCTGGACGATTTGTCCGTTGGCGCGTTCCGCCGCTCCGTTGCTCTGAGGGTGAGCCACCGAAGCGAAGCATACCTTGATGCCGAGGTCCTCACAAAACTCCTGGAATAACTCACTAGTAAACTGAGTACCATTGTCAGTGATAATTTTGCATGGGACCCCGAACCTGGTGACCACGAACAAGCGGAAAAAACGGACAGCCGCCCGAGCAGTGATGGTCGAGACCGGCTCAGCTTCAATCCACTTGGTAAAGGTGTCAACACAGAACGAGCAGAACTTCTTGCCCCGATCACTGAGGAAAAGGGCCGAGGATGTCGGCCCCCATGTCGAGAAGGGCCAGGCAAGTGGGATAGTCTGAAGCGTGTATGCGGGTTGATGCGACTTCCGGGCGTGAAACTGGCATGCTCGACAGGTGCGGACAATATCGCGAGCATCCTGAAGCGCCGAAGGCCAATAATACCCCATACGGAATGCCTTACCGACCATAGTCCTGTACGAAGAATGTGCTCCACAGAGGCCTGAATGGATATCATTCAACAGGTACTTGCCCTCTTCCGTAGAGATGCACCGCGTCAGAATGCTGGAAACATTCCGCCTGTAGAGCGTCCCCTCGATGAGTGTGTATAAACTTGCCCGGCGCTTGATCCTGCTCCTCTCGGCAGGGTCGGGCGGTAGGTCGCCCCTCGCAAGGAAATTACGAATTGGTTCAGCCCAGGAGGGAATACCTTCGACCACAGCGAGCAAGACCTCTTGGTCAGAGATCAAGGGCGCCGCCAACATCTCCAGTATGAAATCGAGCGGGACCTCATCATCGGAAGAGGCGAGCTTGGAGAGGAAGTCAGCATTCGAGTTGTCCTTCCTGGGTATGTGCTTGAGCTCCAGGTTCTGGAACCATTTCTCCATCTTGCGCACTTCGGCTAGGTACTTTGACATTGAGTCTCCCGAGCACTGGTACTCCTTATTGTACTGATTGACGACGAGCTGGGAGTTGCCCTTGACGACCAACCGACGCATGCCCAATGCTTTGCAAGCCCGCAGGCCCGCCAAGAGAGCTTCATACTCTGCCACATTGTTGGTCGCCGGAAACCCAAAACGAACCACGTACCTCGGTGATGCGCCGTGGGGTGAGAATAAATTCCACCGGCGCTTGAAGGACCTCGAGCCGTCGAAGAACATGGTCCAAGGCTTTTCCTCCTGGACCTCGGGCTCGGGCGCGGGTTGGGACGTTTGCTCGACCACGAAGTCGGCAAGCACTTGCGATTTGATGGCTGTTCGAGCTACGACCTGGACATCGAATGCCGCCAGCTCCATAGCCCACTTGGCGATCGCGCCGCCGCTCTCGGGTTCATAAGATGTCCCCAAGTGGAAAATTGCTCGGGATAACCACGGAGTGCGCCTGGAAATAATGTCGAAGCTTGCGCGAAGTCATGAGGAGAGCGTACAGCAGCTTTTGTACCTGCGGGTAGCACTCCTTCAGGCCGTGCAATACTTCGCTGACATAATAGATCGAGTGCTGCTGGGATCCCCGCTCAGCCACCAGGACAACACTGACTGCTTGGGTGGTGGCCGCAAGGTAGAGCAGCAACCTCTCACCGGGTTGTGGAGTCGTAAGAAGGGGTGGGGTTGACAGGTATACCTTCAGCTCGTCGAAGGACCGCTGCGCCTCCGAGGTCCACTCGAAGCTCCCTTGCTTGTGCAGAGCTCTGAAGAATGGAAGCCCACGCTCGCCGAGCCTCGAGATGAATCTGCTGAGGGCGGCCATGCGGCCGGTGAGGCTCGCACCGCTGGTCGAGGTCGGGCGCCATCTTCTCGATCGCCTCGATCTTCTCTGGGTTCGGGCCAACCCCCGAGCCCCCGATCATGTAGCCGAGCACCTTCCCCGACGCGGCGCCAAACACGCACTTCTCGGGATTGAGTTTGATCTTGTGCCTATTCGGGTTGTCGAAGGTTTCTTCGAGGTCTTGAACGTGGTTGCCTTCGGAGGGGCTCTTGATGATGATGTCGTCCACGTAGAACTCAAGGTTGCGACTGATCTGAGGGTCAAACATCTTGGTCATCAGACGCTGGAACGTGGCCCCCGCATTGCGCAGACCAAACAACATAGTCGTGTAGCAGTAGGTGCCGAACGGGGTGATGAACGACGTCTTGCTCTCGTCGTCAACCGCCAGCTTGATCTGGTGATACCCTGAATAGGCATCCAAGAAGCTCAGCATCTTGGCGTTCGCGGTGGAGTCGACGATTTGATCGATCTTGCGCGGAGGCGGAAGTTGTCCTTTGGGCATGCCGAGTTCAACCCCGTGTGGTCCACGCACATTCTCCACTTTCAGCCCTTCTTCTGGACAATGACCGGGTTGGCCAGCCATTCGGAGTAGTCGATTTCGCGAATGAAACCAGCCTTCAAGAGCTTGTCGAGATTCTCCTTGATGACCGCGACTTTCTCGGGGGAGAAACGATGCAGCTTCTGGCGTACAGGTCGAGAGTCGGATCTCACCTGCAATTGGTGCTCGATCACTTCCCTCGGGAAGCCAGGCATGTCCGCGGGCTCCCAAGCGAATATGCCCTTGTTGGCGCGGAGGAAAGTGGCGAGCTCGAGTTCTATTTGGAACTCACTCGGTAAACATGGATGCATTTGGCGGGTCGCTCTCCTCGGCGGCCTGACCTTTGTCACCCCGCCGGGCTGGATCGCCGCCTTCTGATGAGCGCTCTTCACTGTCGCCTCTGGGCCTCATTGGGCAAAGATGCATCTTGAAGCAAGGGTCAAGGCCTTGGTCTCACATCCGTGCGCCGCCTGTAGATCACCCCGCATGGTTATGACGTCGTTTGGACCAGGCAGCTTCATACACCGGTGGCCATAGTGGTTGGCCGCCATGAACTTGACCAAGGCAAGCCGTCCAAGGATGGCGTTGTACGGGAGGTCCCTCTCGACCACCTCGAAAGTGATCAGCTCGATGCGGAAGTTGGTCGAGTCGCCGAAGGTGATGGGCAAGACCACCTGCCCCAAAGGGATGGGCGAGCTTCGGGGGCGATCGAAGAAGGGGCAGCGATGTTCTTAACCTTCGGTAGGGAATTTGCATCCGGTCAAGCGCTCGACTGCGGCAAGTTAAGGAACTACGCCATCGACCATGACACGACCGATCATGCGGTGTTGCCGATGGTCGGGTCACGACCAAGGCGGTCTTCAGGATCTCGAGCCATACCTTGAGTCGTCCACCGGAGAGAAGGTGATGGTGGCCCACCCCACTTGCAATCTTTGCTCGATGGGCTTCGGCGGCAACTCGGAAGATGGCCAGCGAGGCGCCTTGAGCTTCGCCGGGGTCGTAAGCTAATGAGCCGCCAAAGATAACATCGATCACGGTGCTCGCCTCTTTGGAACTCAAGTCGAGGTCGTCAGGGTCCGCCCCGGCGTTCACCCTATCCGGCTGGGCGTCTTCTTTCGGTAGCACGGGCATTTCCCCTCGGCCATCGTAAAAGGCTTCTAGCTTGCTTTGCCAAGCCCTGAAAGTTCGCAGGTCGTGGCCAGCCGCCCTATGAAATAGGCAGAATTTCGATTCGTCATAGCTGGCGCCCTCGGCTCCTAGCGGTAGCATCGGCCGCAGGAGCCCGAGCCGCCGGCCCTCCTGTTGGGGCTGGCCCTGCGCTTGACGAGGTTGAGGCCGCCCTTGACGAGGTCGGGATCCTTCCCAAGCCTGATCCCGGACCTCAAGGACCTCACGCTGGCCATCTGCCGAAACGATCACCCATGGCAGGCCGCCGCCGCTCCTGCGGTCGCGCTTCCGCTTCTTGGTCGCGGCGCTATGGTCGGCGCCCTTGGAGTTGGATGGGCCAGCCTCAGTGGGGTTCAGACCAAGCTTACCCTGGTTGTAGTCGTGTTTCCAGCGGACAGCGTCGTCCGCATCCGCATACCGCTTCGCCATACGAAAAAGCTTGTTGACGTTGAGCCTCGAGGTGATCTCCAGGTCCTTAGTAAGGCGTCGGTCGTGGATGCCGAACTTGAAAGCTTTTATGACGGCTTTGTTGGAGATACTCGGGATCAGGTTCCTCGTGCGGATAAACCGCCGCACGAAGTCATGAAGCGGCTCGTTCCTGCCCTGAATGACGCGATCCAGGTCTTTCTCCCTCCCTGGCCGCTCATAGCAACTCTGGAAGTTGGAGCGGAGGGCACTCTGGATTTGGCGTCACGACCTGAAGGTACCAGGCTTCTGGTTGAAGAGCCAGGTCCACGCGGCACCGTCCAGCACGGTCGGGTGGTAATTCGCCATTACGAGCTCATCGCCTCTGGCCGCCAGGATGGCAGTCGAGTAGATAGATACGAACTCGTCGGGGTTTTTGGTCCCGTCAAAGCGCTCTATCAATGCCGCTTAAATCGGCCGCCAACATGACGTGATTTAAGGTTGTCGAATCGCCATGCGGTAGTAGGTCGACGAGCGCCGCGTCGGGTGTAGTCATCACCGACGAGGTCCATACTGCTGCCGAACTCAGAGTCGAGGCTACCTCAGTGGCCCGACCTTTGACGAGAACGGCCACGACGCTGCGCACGGGAGTCACCTGGGAGGTAGCGCAGGTGATCCTAGACCCTGCGGCGCCTGGGCGGAATATCCGGGGAGAGGCCCCCCAATTCACTGCTGGCCGTCGCGGAGCTCGTAAAGCTCGGTTCGCGCCTGTCCCTGCTCGGGTTGGTGCCTGCAGGACGGTGGCGTGGCGGCGTCAAAGCCACGTCCCGAGACCGCTGCTGGCGGGAGGGCGTCCCCTGCGCGGGGGGCGACCTACGGGTGCGCTGGCGACGTCGTGATGAGTTGTCGTCACTTCTCAGGGAGTGGGTCCCTGAGTGATGACTTCGGTGCTGCGGTGGTATGACCTCGTCTGCAGCTCGATCGAGCTCTTCGGCCAGGGCTCGGCCAAAGAGTTCCGACCTCGCCCTATCGGGATCAGCCATGATCCGGGCGATAGCGCGGAGGCGCTCTCTGAAGGAAGCTTTGGGGCGCCGGAGATGTACCGGCTTTCTCCTGGTCCTCCCGTCGGAGGGCGGTTATGGCTTGGTTGATGGCGACATACACCATCCGGCGAGCCTCCTCAAGGGTCTACGGGTCACGGCCGTTCGCAGCCATGTCCGTGCCATGACTGTCCGCCATCAAAACATGCAGCTCATGTGGCGGTGGTGAAGGTGAAAACAGGGACGTGGAGTCGGAGTCTGCGCCCGAACCCACGCTCGAGGAATGTCCATCGATGAAGCGCACCATGCTCCCAAGATCTTGGCGCTTTTCCTGCGAATGAGCGAAGCTATCGGGCCCCACGGTGGGCGCCAGCTGTCGACGATCGGGATCGCCAACCGCAGAAAATGGAAACGGGGGTTAGTGAGACTTGAGACCCGAGCAGAGCTTAGCTCAATGAAGGAAAAAAACGTGACGCGCCGAAGGTCGGAGCTAGGCGACAGCGAACGTGACACGGGGGTTTATACTGGTTCGAGCCCCTATGAAGGTAATAGCTCTACTCCAATTGCCTTGCGGCGATGGATTTTGTTACTATCGAGTACAGAAGTGTGTTACAGCTCAAGCTCAACAATGGCGGTGTCTAGTGCTCGAGCTCTGGTATCCCCTCCTTCAGGCTGTGCATCCTTAGCCTTATATCCTCCCTGCTTGTAACGGACAGGAGATATTCCCGGGTAGTGGTCTTCATGTGCATTAAAATTTGAATGCTCGCCCGGACTTGTTGCGTCGCTTTGCTTTACTCCCCACAATCCCAAGTCTTGGTAACCACTGAGTAAACACACGTTCCGGAACCCAAGGGGACTCTGGCACGAACGAGAGCCGACCCGAGCTCAAGGTCGTGTGAAGTCGTGCTTGGGGTCATATGCGCTCTAGGTCGAGCGCCTCGGCATACCCCCAGGTCGTGGTCGGGGCCTCCCGAGCTCGGGTAGTGGTCCGCTGACCGGTCAAGGGACGCCTAGCTGTAACAGCCCAATTTTTGTTAATCCGGTAAGTGAGGCTTGTTATGCTAATATCTCCCATAATGTCATTTTATCCTCATTTAATTATAATCATACAAGTATTAGGACATTCATCTTGCATAAAGAGGGAGTAACAAAATCCCAACAATCATTTTCCAAAACAGCACACATGTTATTTTACCCTAGTCAATGACATGTGGGCCATGTTCATAAGAGAGAGTAGAGTAGGCTGCACATACCTACTATACCATTTACTACTTTACTCACCTTTACCCACTTACCTAACAAGTCAATGACACATAGGACCTACCTTGCCTAGGAACTTGTGGGCTGCACATCCTCTCCATGACTTTTCTCACTCCAATCACCCATACCCACTCTTTCACTCACCCTATGACATGTGGGACCTAGCCCCACATGTAAGGCATGAATGGGCAGCCTTTATAAGGTCCAAACCTTGGTTTCTCCTCCCTTTTCCTGCCCATTTGCTCAGCTCAAACCAGAAAACAGCAAGCACCTCTTCTCCAACACCTTGCCATTCTCCCCCACAAAATCCACTCAAATCTTGAGTTTGAGCTTGTGCATGCTATACCACTTTGAAGCCAAGGTCAAGAGCTTCAAATCCATCCAAATGGATTCTTGAGGCACTAAGTTTTGGGTGAGTGGTAATCGATTTTCATTCTTCCTATGTTCTGAAATTTTGCAATGGTGACTCATTTTCTTCCTCTCCATGGAATCCATCATCACACCTTAAATCGGGTCGCGCATGTCGCATGGAAGTTTGAGGAAGGCTAGTTGCTGTTGCAAGCACGAGCAAGCGAGGTCATCGTCATCTACACGAGCTAGGAGGAGACGAACCGCAAGAACCGGCATTGTGACACCTTCTTGTCATTCCCTCGCCGAAACCGACCTTCCCCAAGTGCAAAAGCAATCTTGTAGTGGTAATATTCTGCCCTAGTTCATCCCTTTGAAACACTAGTCCATTCCTTTGAAGTGTAGAGGACAATAGACAAATAGCCGTTTTTGAAAACAGATTGCTCAACCCGGATACTCCGGGGATTTCATCCGGACACTCCGGGAATTTCATCCGGATACTCCGGATAGGGCAGAATATGCGAGACCGAGGGTGTCAACCCAGACACTCCGGGGTTTTGTCCGGATACTCCGGATAGGGCAGACCGAGAGGGTCAACCCGGATACTCCGGGGTTTAAACCCGGATATTCCGGATATAATTCAATAAAATGTCTTAAATAATTGAACTTTTGACGCAAAACTTAATTAGTATTTCATATTATCATTAGTACGACACATCATGAGCATTTCATGCATCTTTTAATCATGTGCACCATTTGGATTCTTGATTTGGTGTTTATGGATTTGGATTTTCTCGTTAGGTGTTGACGCTTCGGAAGGCACTCCCGAGTACGACTACGCTTTCGAAGTCAAGAACGAGCAGCAAGGCACTACCTTACTCCTTGACCATGATTGCTCCTACTATTTGAAATTTACACTTTTGGAATTATTTTATCAATTGCATACTTACTTTCAACTACAATTATGATTGGGTAGAAATCTTAGCTATTACCACATTGTGATGTTATTCCCTTATCATGTTCTTTCCATGTCCATTGTCGCCCTAGGTGGTTGGTTTATTACTTTGTATATGGGTTCGTGCGAATTGCTTAGCCATACTTAGAACATCGTTAGAAACCGCGATAGATGGACTTAGTCCATTGGTCGCAATGATTGAGAATTACTATGATTATGATGGTTTCAAATGTTGGTTCATGAGTAGAGATGTTGGTTAAGGACACTAAGGATTAAATCCTGGTGACGTCTCTTTGAGTAACTATCGTGCGAACCACACGCCATTTATGGGACCGGCGTAACCAAGTACTTGTGTATGACTAGGGTATGTAAACCATGTGCACTCGGAATTCCTTGAGCTTAGTGCAGCGTTAAGGAATGACCGCCGGAATTCCTTGGGCTTAGTGGAGTGCCAAGGAATATCCTCGGAGTCCCTCGAACTTTGTTGAGTTGGGGATGTCCAACAACGGGTGTACTCCTTGATCCACACACACCGAGCACTGGGCACGCGGGATCGAGGGTCACAGTCATCCGGATGGTTTAGATACACTACCATGCATCTTTGAAAATGGTTTATCACGTTCACCTCGGCCGACACATCAAAGGAAATGTGTTAATAGCTTGGCTTATGAGTGTGGCGTGTCGTGTGGGTAAAGTCGTACCTCTGCGAGTTTAAACTATTGAATAGCGCGTCCATGGTTAAGGCGATCACTTGAGCTGTCGATCCTTTGGGCGAGTATTAAGGACTTGGTAGGAATGGGATGGGAGTGGGAAAAGAGACACAAGTATTGGAGTACTTGTGTGTGTAGTCGAACATGAGCGATGGAACTCATGGTTCGGAGAATGCTTGAAGGCATGATGCAAAATGTGATTATGATGATGTTATATTATGTATTAGATTTTACAAATGTTTACTAAATGCAAACTCTTATCAATCTATACATGCTTCGATTTATCCCAAATATTGCTTTATCTGAAAATTGCCATTTGCCTTCCTTTGATGTAGCAACCACATGTAGCTAGAAATCAACATGCAATGTATATTATTGTCTTGATACACTCTTTGTACTCAATCGGATTGTCCACTTGCTGCGGTGAGGATGAGGCCTTTGCGGGGACTTTTAGGGCAGATTTCGACAATTCTAACGTTTAGTCGCCGTTCTTGCCCCAGTTGGTTGCCTGAGGGTTTGGAGGCATGCCATGCTGGCCCTTTTGTTGTTTATCTTGTGCTTTCCATTGCTACTTGATGTAATAACTCTAAATATATCGTTGAGGACAGCAGTCCTACTTTTGGAATGTAATGATATTTATGCTTCCGATAATTGTGTATGTGTTGTGATGTCAATCTGTTGGATGAGAATCTGGCGTGTTGGCGAACTTTCACAGGACCAACACGGGTATAATCATGAGCGCTCGTGGTTCCCTTGATTCACTTGAGATGTACCGTGCATTTGGGTGAATCAGTGGAGTCCCGGGGACGGTTCCCCACAGGCTTGGTATCAGAGCCATATTGACTATAGGTTAGAACGGCCATGCTATGAATAGTTAGAGGGTGTTTTGAGTCAAAAATTATTTTCCTATCAAATAATTTTAGAACTGATAACGTTGTGCAATTCCTTTATTTCTTACCCCTCTTAGTTCTATATCTCACCCTTATGTTAATTTGGTTATGCAAATGAGTTTCTAACCCCTCTTATCCTTTCAACGTGACAGATGAGTTTTGGGCCATTGGTTTTAGTCACCCGCGCTGAAGATGTGGAGGGCTATCCTTCCCTCTGAGGATATCTTTGTGGAGAGCTAATTTCACTTATGCACCGTCTACGCGGTTTATGGTCGTGCCATAGGACCCGGATTGAAGACATACACTTGCCACGGTTCACATCATCGCTAGGATGGTGACGGGAGCATCCCTATCACTTCCGGCGAGGGGACGTCCGTGGAATGGCTATCAAGAGATGGCGTATGTTGCCATGTGCCATCTCCGTCATGACTTGTGGGAGCTGACTTTGCCTCCGTATCAGTATTTCCCGCAACGAGGACCGACAGACGAAGTCAACAGTGTTGCTGAAATTGAGATGGGAGAAGACTCTTCTATTCGACAGTTGTCGGGCTTGGTCCGTGCTTTGGACCGGGCTAATCGTTGCATTGTCCATGAGCTATGGGAGACTCGTGCCCGTCTTCACGCGGCACAAGGGCATCTTCACCAATTTGTTCAGATTAACTTGGTGCTGCGAGACATATTGTGTGGGAGCAACTCCACGGCGCCACACGATGTAGCCCCACCCATCTTTCAGTTTCCGCATGTGCCGGGGATAGAGACCCAAGATGTTGTGTGCAACAACGCGCGCATCAACTCGGGAAGTGTGATGCGTAGGCGTGTCCAGGAGTCTCCGGGGGTACCTAGGTTCTATATAGGATCACCACAGCGTCTCACTAACCCCTTGGACCCCGAAGACACCAGATCACCGGGATACCATCTTTTGGATGTGTTTCCCCAAGGGTTCCTTGGAGATATTTGAGTTGTTCCGGCCAAGCTCATCGTGGAGGGCAAGTAGAGAGAAGCTGAACTGATTTAATTGATGTAATAGGCTACCTTATGAACCTATGCTAGCACTTATATTTGGACTTGTCACCTTTAGTTGTCGCTCTTGACCTATGGGTTGTGAACTTGTGCTATTGTATCGAAATCTTGTTATTTGCTTTCATGAGTGATGTTGTGGCTTAAGAGCCTTCCTATTTTGATGTCTCTTGGATTTGGTACATGTTTTCTTGCTGCATACATATAGAATTTAAATTGTGTGACTTGCTGTCCGGATATTCTAGTTTGGCGTTGTTGTGGCTCTTCTGCTATTTGTTGCTAACTTGGTTTTGGCAGAGATGGCGGGAGTTACCACTCATTCCCAATCTCGGCGTGGCGAGGCCGCAATCCACCGGCTCCCAAGCAACTGAGGATCCAACTCAGGGGGTCACTCCTGACCACCCGAGTCCTCGCATCACCAAAATCAGCACCACCCTCGCGTGGAGGAGGAACTTCCACCCCCTCCTACCATGGCTCAAGTCCTCGCTCTTATTGAGCAAAACCGGCAAGATCAAACTTTGATCCTGCAGCAGATCGCCCGTAACACGGCCTATGCCCCAGCCCCTTTTCGAGGAGCCGAGGGGGCAGGACATCACGTGGCCAGCGGACTCGGCGAGTTTCTTCGCACGAAACGGCCAACATTCTCCCGTGCTGCGGATCCACTCGAAGCTGACGATTGGCTTCGAACTATTGAGCGCAAGCTGGCCATCGCTCAATGCCAGGACCATGAAAACGTCCTCTTCGCTTCACATCAACTCGATGGTGCGGCGTGCGCATGGTGGGACAGCTATACCGCCATGCAGCCTGCCGATCATGTCATCACTTGGGCGGAGTTTCGCGCGGCTTTCTGCGAGGCTCATGTTCCCGCAGGCGTTATGGCAAGGAAGAAGTGTAAATTTCTCGTATTGAAGCAAGGTGGTAAGACTGTTATGGATTATCTTCACGAGTTCAACTATTTGGCTCGTTATGCCCCGGACGAAATCTCCACCGATGAGCGCAAGCAAGAGCACTTCATGGAGGGACTTTCGGAGGAGTTGCAGCTAGAGCTCGCTGCTCATGACTTCCGAAATTTCCAGCACTTGGTCCACAAGGCCATAGTGGTGGAAGAGAAGTGGGGAAAATTGGAGGATTCCCGCAAGCGCAAGCGAGCTGCACAAAATTCAGCAAGCAGCCACTTGCAGCCACCGCGCATGGTGTGCCCCTCATTTCCAAACTATCAAGTTCCGGCGCCGCCAAGGCCCCCAACATTCATTGCTCGCCCACCGCAGCAAGGTCTTCCACCAACTGTAGGTGGAAATCAGCAAGGAGCCAACACTCAAGCTCGCCCAATTCTTGTTTGCTTTCAGTGCAAACAGCCGGGGCACTTTGCACGTCAATGCCCGCAAAAGAACCAAGCAATGTCGGGGATTCGACCCACTATCACACTGGGGGCAACAGCACCTTCACCTCGACCAACGCCTCCAAGAACCGCGCCAACCCCACCACGTGGTCGCATCAACCATGTAACAACCGAAGAAGCTCAGAATGCACCGGAAGTGGTGTTGGGTACGCTTTCCGTCAACTCACACCCGACTACCGTATTATTCGATTCCGGAGCATCTCATTCATTTATTAAAGAGAAGTTTGCCATGCATCATGAGTTCTCTATACAACTTATGCATCCACCACTTCTCATTAAAACCTCGGGATCGGAATTAAGGACCGATCGAGTCTACCGGGAAGTAAAGATTGAA
The DNA here is from genome assembly GCA_036346375.1 of Guadua angustifolia. Taxonomy (NCBI): domain Eukaryota; kingdom Viridiplantae; phylum Streptophyta; class Magnoliopsida; order Poales; family Poaceae; genus Guadua; species Guadua angustifolia. The sequence goes on from CM070505.1 coordinate 50,981,574, forward strand.
GTCAATGGGGTAGAGTTCCTAGCTGATTTGATAATAATTAAAACGGAGGGAATTGAAGTCATTCTTGGGATGGATTGGCTATCCAAGCACCAAGGATGCATCAATTATGCAAGCAGATCTATTTCACTTACCAACGCAAGCGGCAAAAAAGTCGTGTTTGCATCAAGTTCAGATTATGCTCACCTCTATGCCTTGAAGGGTGAGCCATTCCTTGGGATAAGTAGCATACCAGTGGTATGTGATTACCCGGATGTATTTCCGGAAGAGTTGCCGGGATGCCACGGACCGGAGGTTGAGTTAAATCATTGAGCTTCTACCCTAGCGGCCCGATATCAAAGCGACCTTACCGTATGCCTCCAAATGAGTTGATCGAATTAAAGAAACAACTTACGGAGCTGCAAGAGAAGGGCTTCATTCGACCGAGCTCCTCACCTTAGGGATGCCCGGCGCTATTTGTGAAGAAGAAGGATGATAGCTGGCGGATGTGTGTTGATTACCGTCCCTTAAATGCGGTCACGGTCAAGAACAAGTATCCACTTCATGGATCGATGATTTGTTCGACCAAATGATCGAGCTCAGATCTTCTCCAAGATTGACTTGAGATTAGGCTACCATCAAATCAAGATCAGATCGAGACATTCCAAAAACGTCATTCTCCACCGTTATGGTCTATATGAATACACCGTCATGTCCTTCGGTTTGACCAATGCACCGCATACTTCATGAGCCTTATGAATTCAGTTTTCATGGAATATCTCGACAAGTTCGTTGTCATCTTCATCGATGATATTCTTATTTACTCCAAGTCTGAAGAGGAGCATGAAGGACACCTCCGGAAAGTTTTGGAAAAGTCGAGAGCACCAACTCTCATAAAATTCAGCAAATGTGAATTCGGCTAAAGGAGGTTGCCTTCTTGGGCCATGTGCTATCGGAAGGCGGAGTTGCGGTTGACCCCAGCAAGATAAGGACGGTACTTGATTGGGAGCAGCCTAAGAACATCACGGAGGTTCGAAGTTTTCTCGGGTTCGCGGGTTATTACCACCGATTCGTGGAGAACTTCTCAAAAATCTCGAAGCCACTGACCGAACTTTTGAAGAAGGAGAACAAGTTCGTATGGTCAGCGGAGTGTGAGGCAAGCTTTCAATTATTGAAGGTTCGCTTAACCACTGCACCTATCTTAGTTCTGCTAGATATTCACAAGGGCTTCGACATATATTGCGATGCATCCCGCCTCGGGCTGGGTTGTGTACTCATGCAAGGAGGCCGAGTTGTGGCCTATGCATCGAGGCAATTGAGACCTCATGAGATGAATTACCCCACCCATGACTTAGAGCTGGCAGCAGTAGTGCATGCTCTAAAAATCTGGCGACATTACCTCATCGGTAATCGTTGTGAAATCTACACCGATCACAAGAGGCTGAAGTATATCTTTACTCAAGCCGATTTGAACTTGAGGCAAAGGAGGTGGCTTGAATTGATCAAAGATTATGATATGGGACTCCATTATCATCCTGGAAAGGCCAATATTGTTGCCGATGCTTTGAGCTGAAAGTCTCAATGCAATCGTCTTTCGGTAGAACCGGAATCGGACGCCATGTGCGTCGAGTTTCGAAAGCTCAATTTAGAAGTGATTAAGGAGGGATCCCTTGCTGTCATGGAAGTCAAATCTAATCTCTTGGACCAAATCAAAGAGGCTCAAAAGACAGACAAGGCCATGGCACTCATCCGAGCCCGCAACAAGCAAGGCAAGGCCAATTGTTTCACCGAGGATCCACAAGGTGTCTTATGGTTTGACAAACGGCTAGTGGTACTGGTGCCAAATTGTAAGAAATTGAAGGCATTAATTCTTGATGAGGCTCACAATTTCACATTTTCTATTCATCCCGGGAGTACAAAAATGTATCAAGATCTCAAGCCAAGACTTTGGTGGACCCGGATGAAACGAGAGATTGCCCGGTATGTCGCCGAGTGCGACGTATGCCAGCGAGTGAAAGCCGACCATTTGCGTGCAGCAGGCACACTTCAACCACTGCCTATTCTTATGTGGAAGTGGGAAGAGATTGGTATGGATTTCATCACCGGGTTGCCCAAAACGCAAAAAGGTTTTGATTCCATATGGGTAATCGTTAACCGATTGACGAAGACTGCTCATTTTCTTCCTGTCAAGACGACGGATACAGTGAGCAAGTTAGCTGAGTTGTATCTTTATCGAATTTTGTCTCTTCATGGTGTTCCCAAAAGGATTGTCTCAGATCGAGGTACCCAGTTTACCTCGCATTTTTGGCAATGCCTCCACAAGGCCATGGGGACTCAACTCTCTTTTAGCACCGCGTATCATTCGCAGACTGATGGACAAATTGAACGGGTGAACCAGATTCTTGAAGATATGCTTAGAGCTTGTGCCCTTACTTACGGCAAGAATTGGGAGAAATGCTTACCTTTCGCGGAATTCTCCTACAACAATAGCAATCAAGCTAGTCTCCGAATGAGTCCATTCGAGGCTCTCTATGGGAGATCTTGCAAAACTCCACTTAACTGGTCTGAGTCCGGAGAGAGACCCCTCTTCGGTCCTGAATTAGTCACCGAAGCGGAAGAGCAAGTTCGATTTATTCGCGAACGGTTGCGGACCGCACAGTCTCATCAAAAGAGCTATGCTGATCGTCGCCGTCGTGAACTCAAATTCGAAGTTGGTGATCATGTCTATCTCAAGGTCTCACCAATGAAAGGTATTCGTCGGTTTCATGTGAAGGGAAAGCTAGCCCCTCGTTACATCGGACCTTTTCGGATCATAGCAAGGCGAGGAGCTGTGGCATATCAATTGGAGCTTACCCCTTCGCTAGCCGATGTGCATGATGTCTTTCATGTATCTCAATTGAAGAAATGTCTCCGTGTTCCAACTGAAGCCACAGAGTTGGACACTCTCGAATTACAACCCGATCTATCCTACAAGGAGCATCCCATTTGCATTCTTGACGAGAGAGAGCGTGTTACTCGAAACCATACCATCAAATTCCTTAAGGTTCAATGGAGTAATCACACCTGATGAGGCCACATGGGAGCAGGAGGATTATCTTGAGTGAACACCCTACCTCTTCAATGGAGCCGTAATCTCGGGGTCGAGATTCTTTTAAGGGGGGAGGGCTTGTAACAGCCCAATTTTCGTTAATCCGGTAAGTGAGGCTTGTCATGCTAATATCTCCCATAATGTCATTTTATCCTCATTTAATTATAATCATACAAGTATTAGGACATTCATCTTGCATAAAGAGGGAGTAACAAAATCCCAACAATCATTTTCCAAAACTGCACACATGTTATTTTACCCTAGTCAATGACATGTGGGCCATGTTCATAAGAGAGAGTAGAGTAGGCTGCACATACCTACTATACCATTTACTACTTTACTCACCTTTACCCACTTACCTAACAAGTCAATGACACATGGGACCTACCTTGCCTAGGAACTTGTGGGCTGCACATCCTCTCCATGACTTTTCTCACTCCAATCACCCATACCCACTCTTTCACTCACCATATGACATGTGGGACCTAGCCCCACATGTAAGGCATGAATATGCAGCCTTTATAAGGTCCAAACCTTGGTTTCTCCTCCCTTTTCCTGCCCATTTGCTCAGCTCAAACCAGAAAATAGCAAGCACCTCTTTTCCAACACCTTGCCATTCTCCTCCACAAAATCCACTCAAATCTTGAGTTTGAGCTTGTGCATGCTATACCACTTTGAAGCCAAGGTCAAGAGCTTCAAATCCATCCAAATGGATTCTTGAGGAACTAAGTTTTGGGTGAGTGGTAATCGATTTTCATTCTTCCCATGTTCTGAAATTTTGCAATGGTGACTCATTTTCTGTCGTGCCCCGAATTTGCAAATCCAGACACTCTGTGTATTCTGCACTAGTCCAAGATCGCGCTAGTGCACACAGGCTAAACAGGGTTTAAAGTACCAACAACATACACAGCGGAATAATAATAAAGTACTTCAAACATATATATAAACGAGTTGTACGACCTTAAGGTCATCCTTACAATAGTTTGCCATGCAGGGCTTACATTATTCAGAGTAACAATAAACAACAGCGGAAAGTAAATGTCATAGTGATCCATCATCACCACAGGCGCTCTGACAGTGGCTTGCTCCCTAGTTCTCTGGCCCTCCAGTATACTCCTCTTTCCACGCTGGTGTAGACTCCTCTTCTGGTAAAATTTTGCCCGCAAGGGTGAGTACACACTGTACTCAACAAGTCATGCACAGAATGCAGTTCTATTACTACATGCATGGTTTGTTACAAAGGAATGGCTCAATTGGTTATTTTGCATTGCATCAATATTTTAAATTATTATCTATTTAGATTAAAAGTATCAAAACTATATAATCATTATATATCTCAATCTGTTTTCCACTTGTTTTGGACACACAGTCCCTACTCATTTTCTTTTGACACACAGTCTTCCCTCCTATTTTATTTTCAAAAACTACCCCTTGACTGTAATCCCGAGCATTGTCCAAGACTGTGGACTCGGCTATTCAACAGTTTTGACACTCTGCAGAGGTTGTACACTTTACCCACAAGATCTGATCGACACCACAAAGGCGATTAACTGTAATAAAGCTTTTGAGACTTCTATCTTAGCCTAAGAACCTCTCGTGTTGCCTTCACTATCACTTCCCTCACTCGAGCGAAGTATAGGACAGTGAACACTGCTGCATAGGGTACCAAGCCGTAGCACGAGCATCGCTCCCCGTCTGATTACCCCTGTAATCGCCACCCCGAGGTATCAAAGGTAAGACATCGAGCCCTACTAAGCTAGGTCTTCCCATTCAGGACATGTGGTTGTACGAGAGACTCAGGTCAAAGGCTTGCAAGGTAAGGTCCTTAACTAACCAAGGCAAGACTTTCTTCTCTCAGATTGGCATACAGCCCTCACAACACTCAACCCACCCCCATTTGCCACACAGGCCCACCTAGCACGAAGCCTCGGTCCACTTGCCCCAGTCTAAATCAATTCCACCCCTAAGTTGTTAACAGTGCAACACATGCTCATATTCATCTCTCATGTAGAACCACACAGGTCTCTACATTCCAATGTTAATACCAACATCATTCCACATTTCATTAAAAAACATTCACTATTCTTTAGTCAGTGTTAATTTTGTAATCCAAATAGAATGGTTCACGTACATGCATGGCTAAGCAACTATTCACGGTCTAGCCTCCCGTGTTGGCACAATATCATCAACCAACTAAATTTACCCAACTTAAGTTATCAAGGAATCATGGCATACAAATGCTATCAAGGTGGCATAAACAAATTGGTTGAATAGCTAATTCACCCAAAATAATTAAAGCCATTTTTAGTTGAATTAGCATGCATAGTTTAAAACAAAGTATATTTCAAAAATTAGGAGCAACATGGTCAAAGCATAACTTGCCTGGCCCTTGCTATCTTTATTATTCTTTACTCTTTATCTTTGACTCTGGATCTTCGATCTTCAATCTTTACTTCCTTGATCTTCAGCTTCTTTGAATGACTTCAGGATAACGCGTCTAACGATAACGAAATGCAAATACAACAAAACTCTAAAGGCATTTCAAATAAAATCCGAATTAATATTAGATTGGTACTGAATGGAAGGACTTGACTTTAGGAACTTGAACATGTTTGATTGAAGATCGAATGAAAGAGAACAGGCTTTTATATGATTTATCGAGAAGGATACGATTGATGATTAAGAAAGAACGGAGTATGTTCTAGGTAACATTTCAAGAGATTTATTAACTCAGCTGGATAGATACTGACATATGGGCTCTCGATCTATAGACCGGGTCCATGAGAATGATTTGGTTCACGATGAACTAATCTCAGACACGGTGTTGACTTTTGTTGACCGATGGGATAGATAGAGCTGGAACGCGAGAGAGATTAGGGTTTGACATGAGAGAGTGACATATGGGCTAATGGTCTATCGACCAAGTCCACGAAACGAGTTTACGGTAGATTAATGTTTATTGAGAGAAGGCACCGACACAAAAGGTCTACATGCGATCGGGCTAGGATTTGATCTAGGGTTCAGTCAAACTACGATGAAGAGACTTGACGATGATGAGATGGCGATGATATGAATAGATATGAGCGATTGCATGGCTCGGAGATGGTCTAGCAGAGAATGACATATGTGGTGCACATATCCTCGGGTTAGAGCACTAACATAAGGTTCGGCTATACAACAAGGATACGATAAATGATAGTGATGATGACATGGCATCTGAGATGACACAAAACTCGGATAGATTTAGGATTGATTGTAGTTGACCAACTAGTGGTACCACAATCGATCACACGGCCCACGATGAACTTGGTTCATCGAGCCGGTCTTAGGTTAGGGTTTAGGTTCAGCCACAAGCATTATATGGTGATGAGGCTAACTCATTGCATAAGATGGGGCTAGGTCACAACATGGCTATATGATACTACGGCTTTCACTTGTACATACGCGCATTGGACGGTAAGGCAAACGGTTAAGATGGCATGTCATGCGGGCGACGATTGGGTGGCAACAACGGAATAACATGGCTCTGGACAGCAAGGTATACTTGTCATGGCGACATGGCAAAAGAGACGGCTAAAACTGAGAACACGAGAAGAGATGAGATCGGCGACTAATCTTTTGGTAACGGCTTTAACAACGAACAGAGGCTAACGGAACTTCATAGATGGACAAAATAGAGATATTACCACCTACTGGACATGGAGACACGGTCACAAAAGGCTAGGATGATTGGCGGCACAAGATAATAGCACATGGCAAAAAAGCGGCGGCGCGAATAAAAAGAATTTTGGTAGATGCAACAGCAAAAGGGAAAATGTCTATCGCGTATAACACGGAGACACGAACTCAACGATATTGCCGGATTTGGCAGCAACCCAACGGATTTATCACAAACTGCCGATAAACGGCTCCCGGAGCTAATAGATCAAACTGCCATAACTATTAAAGTACTGCACGAAACCTAACCAAATTTTACATAGAGTTATCTGGGATCATTTGGCACAAAGTGACATAAGCGGATCTGAGTTTTACCTTCGGATCAGCGGAAGCGCGCGCGAAGTTTTCTTTGTCATAACGCGGTTGGATCGGAGAAAAAAATTTTCTGCGTAAAACTACAAGGTCAAAACCATGGGTTGGGGTAAGCATCATGTAGTGCATATCAAGAGGAGTCTACCATAAAAATTTCACGGCCAAACTCGAAAAAACGAGGGAGAACGGGCTCTAGCAAGATTTGATCTTTGGGCGGCCATAACATTTGATCCAGTGGATGAAATTGCACCAAATTTGGATGGAAGACAGAGGGTACCATGAGGCACGACGTGACGTAGACAGATCTTGAAAAGAGTCAACGAGTTGACGGGGAATGTGACGCCAAAACAGGCCGACGTGAGGGCGGCGCTCGGGACGATGCGGCGGCGCGGCTGTTCTGTTTGGAATCTTCCAAAACTGTTTCACAGTGGTGTTGCAAACCTCATGGGGGTGCTCCACAAAAAAAATTGAGGATGAACGGAGTTCGGGAGCGCCCGGTAGAGCTCGCCGAAATTCTCACCGGAGTTGGGGAAGAAGGCTTGCCGAGGGAGATCCGTTGTGATTCTGATGCTGATCTTTGAGTATGATGTGGGGAATAAGAAGAGGCGTCCAGGGTTCAATTTTCAGCTACAAAGGAGGAATAGATCAACAGGAAAAGCTCACCGGAGTTGGAAAAGAAATCGGTGGTCGGAGGTGCTCTGGTAGGTATTTTCAAAATATGATTTTACTAGAGCTAGAGGACAGCAATAGAAATCTCTGGTAAAAATTTCAGATCGAAATAAGTTCGGGAGTGACCAGGAGAGCTCGTCGAAGTTTTCGCCGGAGTTGAAAAGAATGGATCACACAGGGAGATCCAGAACTCCGATGGGAAAATTCCAGTTGGGTTGTAAAGAGAACGCATGTACGAATCTGTGGTTCAATTTATAGGGCGATCGGACCAGCGGATCGTCAGGAAACGCTCGCCAAAGTTATGACTGAAAACTGCTCCCGGAAACTGCCGGAATTACTGTAGTATTACTGTTTATTTAATCCGAATTAACCAATAAAATAGAAATAAATAGCAAACGGCGGTTCAAAAATCCGGGAAAAATCTGGAACATCACTCACAGCCTTGGTAACACAAATAAAATATTATTACATAAAATAATAATTTTATTCGTGTACAGTAAATACTTTTATATTGATTCTAATATCTTTTAATTTAGAAAATACTAAAACAACCCCAAAAATTCTAAGAAAATTCATGGAGTTTAATTAGGACATTTTGAGATCAAATAAAATATTTTGGTACCACCAACTATTTTATTTTTATATCAACATATATTTTTATTTTGTTAAAGTTTTTGGAAGGCTTTAGAAAATATATAATTTGACAAATGTAGGAAATTTCGAAGAAATTCCCTTAGGTTTCTTCATTTTAAATAAGATAATTTTAGCAAAACCAAATCTTTTATTTTGTCTCCAAACTATATTTTTAATTGATGAGACTTTTGGAAAGGTTTTGAAATCAAGATTTTAACAAATAATGGAAAATTCTCAAAGTCCTTGTGATATATTTTTTAAAAATTAATTGCAACTTAAATAGAGTTTTTTAAGGAAATAGTTTTAAGTTTTTCTAAAATAGGCAACAGTCTTTTTCTTTTGAACTCTAAAGAAATCCAAAAAATAAATAGAAGACAAATAACTTGAGACAACCGATAAAAATAATAATTTAAAATATTTTTATCCTATTTTCGAAATAAAATTTTAGGATGTTACAAACCTCCCCCCCTTAACAGAATCTCATCCCCGAGATTCAAGACTGACTATAGAAATACGGTCAGGGGAACTCAACTCTTGGGCTTCTTCGAACTTCCAATCAACTGCACACTAGACAGGTTGCTTCAGCAGGCACGCTTGCTAACATCCAAAATTTGTAGGTCGCTCTTTGCGGATGCGGTCCCTTGCAACTCCAATCGACTCAACAAGTGTTTGCTTTTACGGCACAAGAAAGGACTCATTCGCTAAGGCTCTTGGAACACATCTCACATCCATGCCGGCGTTTACGCAACTCCATTGACAAGTTTCCTTACTACGTTCCTAAACACTTGATTTTTTGCTCCTTGTAGAAACCGAACAAGTCGCATCGACGCAGCCAAACTTACTTGAAATTCTACAGTCTTGAACGAGACTTGAACAGCATTCCAGTTTGTATTGCACTCTCTTTGTCGGCTTGACTCTCGAGTATCGGCTTGAACTATATTTCAACTGGGTATTCCTTCACATTGGACTCAAGCTTCAATTATTCCTAATGTAATGGTGTTGGTTTGCTGGCATACACTGCGGTAGCTAGAGTAATTCTTCAGGAGGACAATTATCTTGTGTAGTTGTTAAACATACACAACAACTCTTTCTTCTGATGTGATGACTCATCCACTTTCTTGACTCAACCATAACAGAATAGACAGTTCTCCGCTGCTCCAACAAACTAAAGTTAACCTGATCACAACTTTATCTCAGGAACACTCTAGCGCCTCTTAACTGATTATATCTCTAGCCGAGGACCCAAACTATCTTGCACATGGGTAACGAATTTAACTCTAGGCTTAAACATCTCAAGCATTGATTTCCAATATGATAAGCTTTATTAAAAACTTGATCCTAATAATGGACAAATTAACCATCAGCATTCTGTTACTAGCACTTGCGTCATGGCTTCATCTTGAACTGCTTTACAATTCACTTTTTAGCGCAAATGTCTCGGTAGGTGGAGGACTAAGGTTCAAGTGGATAGGTATAACACCTTTTCTCCTGGGACAACTATTGGCAAAGTATCCTGGCTCATTGCATCTGAAGCAACGCTTGACCGACATCTGTTGGCTTCCTCTCGACATGGTACTAATCTTGGTAGGGGTAGAGCTAAGATCGACGTGATCCGTAGTGATCACTTCCTTCTAAGAGCAATTATTAGCGAGATGTCCTGGCTGGCGACAAGCAAAACAAATTCTAGACAATAAGCTTCTTCCTTGCGGCTTTTTCACTAGGGTGGTGTTATGGAAACTTTGACCATCAGGGCGAAGCATAGGTGAAGGTGTCTCAAACAAAGTCTAAGCAGTACGGCAACTGAGTTGTTGAGGGCACTCCTCATTCGCTGTTGCGGTGGTCCTTCTTCACAAGCTTTCTGACGCTTGCGGTTGTTCTCCAATTCCTTGCACTCCTCTTTCAGATCAAGGGTCTTGTTAACCATTTACTCTTGCTTCAACTGACTCCTGGAGCAAGTTGCTTCCATAGTCTTACCCCTCACTTTTGATGTTATAGTCTTTACTGAAGTAATTTTGGAAATGGTAATGGCTTCAGAGTTTGCTTGATTTTTCTGTGGGCATTCCTTAACGAAATAACCTAACTCACCACAGTTATAACATAAATGTCTTGGTCATTCTCCAGGTTTGTGGCTTCCTTCACAGCTAGAACAATTAATTGCATGTTCATCAGCAGTGTGTCCTATTTCGCCACAATGGATGCATGTACGGTCTTCTGATTGGTTCGGCTGACAACACTTCAAAGAACAACATCCCGGTATTGTATCGGGTGTGGAGATACCATTCTTCCTTGTCTTACTATGGTTTCACTGTCTTCTGATGATGTGAAGAGCCGACGAAAGACGGTGGTAAACTCTAACCAAGTGATGGTATGTTTATCCTTAAAGGTGGCGTAGAAACTCTTCCACCAGATTAATGCATTTCCTTCTAACTGGCACGTAGCGTAGGGAACTTTCTCTTTATATTCACATTGCACCAAAGCTAGCTTCTCTTCTATGATGCGAAGCCAATTTCTGCATCTCTGAGAGTGGCTGATCCATCAAACGTAGGCGGTTTGGTCTTCATGAACAAGGTAATCTTTAACTGTGAACAAAAGGTTGCAACTTCAGTTGAGCAAGGATTGATGTTGGCACAGATAACATTCATCTGTTACATCATTGTCTACATAAGCAGAGTCTAAGCGGTGAACAACTGATCCAAGTTTTGAATTGTCACGGTTGAGTACAAAGGGGCGGTCTTGGTCACTATCTCGCTTTAACACCGACACCATGAGTAGCAATCAACTAACGTGAATCGCCCCGAGTCACCGCTGCGGTCGATCCTTTCCAATCTGTTGACCACTCGTGGTTTAGGTAAGAGGAATAGCATAGATGAGGTTCATGAATCCTAGTGCGAGAACAGTTTAACCCAAAAACTTATACCAATATTATTAATAACTTGGTATGGTTGCTTATCCAAGCCTAAAAGCTCTGCAACGCATACTGCACACTCAACAAACAAGGAAAACCAAATTAACCTATGCACACAAGTCTAACGTCTAGAAAGGGTAACACTCCTAACTTAGACAGATGCGACTCTCACACATGAGTCTCAACAGCTACTCAAGCACTGATTCTTCGAATTTCTTGAACACTTCATTGGCACTGGTTCTTCTACCTTCTGGAACACCTCATCAGCACTCTTTCCTTGAGCTCGACGATTCCTGTCTTCACGATCTTCAGGTTCAGCAACGGCACTTAGTGCTTTCTCCTAAAGTGTGAAACATCGTTATCTATTTCAGGCTATTAAGGTAAGATTTTCAACTTAAATCAGCGGAGAAAGATAGAAATTTCAGCAAAAGGGAAAAGGAATGGAAGAATAAGATAAGTCAAGAACTTGTTATTCTTCAAGTTAAATTTTCTCTTTAGAAAATAATTTTGAAGCTCCTAAAGAACGACCAAACTATCTAGGGTCAAGACCTACAGTCAGTATGCTCTGATACCACCTCTGTCGTGCCCCGAATCTGCAAATCCGGACACTCTGTGTATTCTGCACTAGTCCAGGATCGCGCTAGTGCACACAGGCTAAACAGGGTTTAAAGTACCAACAACATACACAGCGGAATAATAATAAAGTACTTCAAACATGTATATAAACGAGTTGTACGACCTTAAGGTCATCCTTACAATAGTTTGCCATGCAGGGCTTACATTATTCAGAGTAACAATAAACAACAGCGGAAAGTAAACGTCATACTGATCCATCTTCGCCACAGGCGCTCTGACAGAGGCTTGCTCCCTAGTTCTCTGGCCCTCCAGTAACTCCTCTTTCCACGCTGGTGTAGACTCCTCTTCTGGTAAAATTTTGCCCGCAAGGGTGAGTACACACCGTACTCAACAAGTCATGCACAGAATGCAGTTCTATTACTACATGTATGGCTTGTTACAAAGGAATGGCTCAATTGGTTATTTTGCACTGCATCAATATTTTAAATTATTATCTATTTAGATTAAAAGCATCAAAACTATATAATCATTATATATCTCAATCTGCTTTTCCACTTGTTTTGGACACACAGTCCCTACTCATTTTCTTTTGACACACGATCTTCCCTCCATTTTATTTTCAAAACTACCCTTGATCAGTAATCCCGAGCATTGTTCAAGACCGTGGACTCGGCTATTCGAGCAGTTTTGACACTCTGCAGAGGTGTACACTTTACCCACAAGATACTGATCGCACACCACAAAGGCGATTAACCGTAACAAAGCTTTTCGAGACTTCTATCTAAGCCTAAGAACCTCTCCGTGTTGCCTTCACTATCACTTCCCTCACTCAGAGCGAAGTATAGGACAAAGAACACCGCTGGATAAGTACCAAGCCCTAGCATAGGCACGCTCCCCGTCTGCTATTACCCCGTGTAATCGCCACCCCGAGGTATCAAAGGTAAGACATCAGAGCCCTACTAAGCTAGGTCTTTCCATTCAGACATGTGGTTGTACGAGAGACTCAGGTCAAAGGCTTGCAAAGTTAGGTCCTTGACTGACCAAGGCAAGACTTCCTTCTCTCAGATTGGCATCTGACCCTCACAACACTCAACCCACCCCCATTTGCCATACAGGCCCACAGCCGCGAAGCCTCGGTCCACTTGCCCCAGTCTAAATCAATTCCACCCCTATGTTGTTAACAGTGCAACACATGCTCATATTCATCTCTCATGTAGAACCACACAGGTCTCTACATTCCAATGTTAATACCAACATCATTCCACATTTCATTAAAAAGCATTCACTATTCTTTAGTCAGTGTTGATTTTGTAATCCAAATAGAATGGTTCACGTACATGCATGGCTAAGCAACTATTCACGGTCTAGCCTCCCGTGTTGGCACAATATCATCAACCAACTAAATTTACCCAACTTAAGTTATCAAGGAATCATGGCATACAAATGCTATCAAGGTGGCATAAACAATTTGGTTGAATAGCTAATTCACCCAAAATAATTAAAGCCATTTTTAGTTGAATTAGCATGCATAGTTTAAAACAAAGTATATTTCAAAAATTAGGAGCAACATGGTCAAAGCATAACTTGCCTGGCCCTTGCTATCTTTATTATTCTTTACTCTTTATCTTTGACTCTGGATCTTCGATCTTCAATCTTTACTTCCTTGATCTTCAGCTTCTTTGAATGACTTCCGGATAACGCGTCTAACGATAACGAAATGCAAATACAACAAAACTCAAAAGGCAATTCAAATAAAATCCAAATTAATATTAGATTGGTACTGAACGGAAGGACTTGACTTTAGGAACTTGAACAGGTTTGATTGAAGATCGAATGAAAGAGAACAGGCTTTTAGAAGATTTATCGAGAAGGATACGATTGATGATTAAGAAAGAACGGAGTATGTTCCAGGTAACATTTCAAGAGATTTATTAACTCAGCTGGATAGATACTGACATATGGGCTCTCGATCTATAGACCGGGTCCATGAGAATGATTTGGTTCACGATGAACTAATCTCAGACACGGTGTTGACTTTTGTTGACCGATGGGATAGATAGAGCTGGAACGCGAGAGAGATTAGGGTTTGACACGAGAGAGTGACATATGGGCTAATGGTCTATCGACCAAGTCCACGAACAGGTTTCTGGTAGATTAATGTTTATTGAGAGAAGGCACCGACACAAAAGGTCTACGTGCGATCGGGCTAGGATTTGATCTAGGGTTCAGTCAAACTACGATGAAGAGACTTGACGATGATGAGACGGCGATGATATGAATAGATATGAGCGATAGCATGGCTCGGAGATGGTCTAGCAGAGAATGACATATGTGGTGCACATATCCTCGGGTTAGAGCACTAACATAAGGTTCGGCTATACAACAAGGATACGATAAATGATAGTGATGATGACATGGCATCTGAGATGACACAAAACTTGGTTAGATTTAGGATTGATTGTAGTTGACCAACTAGTGGTACCACAATCGATCACACGGCCCACGATGAATTTGGTTTATCGAGCTGGTCTTAGGTTAGGGTTTAGGTTCAGCCACAAGCATTATATGGTGATGAGGCTAACTCATTGCACAAGATGGGGCTAGGTCACAACATGGCTATATGATACTACGGCTTTCACTTGTACATACACTCATGGGACGGTTAGGCAAACGGTTAAGATGGCATGTCATGCGGGCGACGATTGGGTGGCAACAACGGAATAACATGGCTCTGGACAGCAAGGTATACTTGTCATGGCGACATGGCAAAAGAGACGGCTAAAACTGAGAACACGAGAAGAGATGAGATCGGCGACTAATCTTTTGGTAACGGCTTTAACAACGAACAGAGGCTAACGGAACTTCATAGATGGACAAAACAGAGATATTACCACCTACTGGACATGGTGACACGGTCACAAAAGGCTAGGATGATTGGCGGCACAAGATAACGCGCGGCGGCGGCAAAAGGCGGCGGCCGACGAATAAAAAGAATTTTGGTAGATGCAACAGCAAAAGGGAAAATATCTATCACGTAGAACGCGGCGACACGAACTCAACGATATTGCCGGATTTGGCAGCAACCCAACGGATTTATCACAAACTGCCGATAAACGGCTCCCGGAGCTAATAGATCAAACTGCCATAACTATTAAAGTACTACACAAAACCTAACCAAATTTTACCGAGAGTTATCTAGAATCATTTGGCATAAAGTGACGTGAACGGATCTGAGTTTTACCTTCTGTATCAACGGGGAACGGGCGACGAAGTTTTCTGTTTTGTCATAACGCGATCTCGATCGGAGAAAAGAATTTTCTGCGCAAAACCACGAGGTCAAAACCATGGGTTAGGGTGAGCACCATGTAGGGCATATCAAGAGGAGTCTACCATAAAAATTTCACAGCCAAACTCGCAAAAACGAGGGAGAACGGGGTCTGGCAAGATTTGATCTTTGGGCGGCCATAACATTTGATCCAGTGGATGAAATTGCACTAAATTTGGATGGAAGACAGAGGGTACCTTGAGGCATGACGTGACATAGACAGATCTTGAAAAGAATCGACGAGTTGACGGGGAACGCGACGCCAAAACTGGCCGACGTGAGGCGGCTTCGGACGATCTGTTGGCGCTGGTTGCTCTGTTGGAATCTTCAAAACTGTTTCACAGTGGTGTTGCAAACATCATGGGGGTGCTCCACAAAAAAAATTGCGGATGAACGGAGTTCGGGAGCGCCCGGTAGAGCTCGCCGAAATTCTCACCGGAGTTAGGGATGAAGGCTTGCCGAGGGAGATCCGTTGTGATTTTGATGCTGATCTTTGAGTATGATGTGGGGAATAAGAAGAGGCGTCTAGGGTTCAATTTTCAGCTACAAAGGACAATAGATCAACGGGAAAAGCTCGCCGGAGTTGGGAAAGAAATTTGTGACCGGAGGTACTCCGGTAGGTATTTTCAAATTTGATTTTACTGGAGGTAGAGGACAGCAATAGGAAGTTCTGGTAAAAATTTCAGATCGAAATAAGTTCGGGAGTGACCAGGAGAGCTTGTCGAACTTTTCGCCAGAGTTGAAAAGAATGGCTCACACAGGGAGATCCAGAACTCCGATGGGAAAAATTCCAATTGGGTTGTAAAGAGAACACACGTAGGAATATGTGGTTCAATTTATAAGGCGATCGGACCAGCAAATCGTTAGGAAATGCTCGCCAAAGTTATGACTGAAAACTGCTCCTAGAAACGGCCGGAATTACTGTAGTGTTACTGTTTATTTAATCCGAATTAACCAATAAAATCGAAATAAATAGCAAACGACGGTTCAAAAATCCGGGAAAAATCTGGAACATCACTCACAGCCTTGGTAACACAAATAAAATATTATTACATAAAATAATAATTTTATTCGTGTACAGTAAATACTTTTATATTGATTCTAATATCTTTTTTATTTAGAAAATACTAAAACAACCCCAAAAATTCTAAGAAAATTCATGGAGTTTAATTAGGACATTTTGAGATCAACTAAAATATTTTGGTACCACCAACTATTTTATTTTTATATCAACATATATTTTTATTTTCTTAAAGTTTTCGGAAAGGCTTTAGAAAATATATAATTTGACAAATGTAGGAAATTTCGAAGAAATTCCCTTAGGTTTATTCATTTTAAATAAGATAATTTTAGCAAAACCAAACCTTTTATTTTGTCTCCAAACTATATTTTTAATTGATGATACTTTTGGAAAGGTTTTGAAATCAAGATTTTAACAAATAATGGAAAATTCTCCGAAGTCCCTTGTGATATATTTTTTAAAATTAACTCCAACTTAAATAGAGTTTTTTTAAGGAAATAGTTTAAAATTTTTCTAAAAATAGGCAAAAGTCTTTTCCTTTTGAACTCTAGAGAAATCTAGAAAATAAAGAGAAGACAAATAACTTGAGACAACCGATAAAAATAATAATTTAAAATATTTTTTTATCCTATTTTTGAAAAAAAAATTTGGGTTGTTACATTTTCTTCCTCTCCATGGAATCCATCATCACACATTGAATCGGGTCGCGCATGTCGCATGGAAGTTTGAGGAGGAAGACTAGTTGTTGTTGTAAGCACAAGCAAGCGAGGTCATCGTCGTCTACGCGAGCTAGGAGGAGACGAACCTCGGGAACCGGCATTGCGACACCTTCTTGTCATTCCCTCGCCGAAACCGACCTTCCCCAAGTGCAAAAGCAATCTTATAGTGGAAATATTATGCCCTACTTCATCCCTTTGAAACACTAGTCCATTCCTTTGAAGTGTAGAGGACAATAGACAAATAGCCATTTTTGAAAACAGATTGCTCAACCCGGATACTCCGGGGATTTCATCCGGACACTCCAGGAATTTCATCCGGATACTCCGGATAGGGCAGAATACGTGAGACCGAGGGTGTCAACCCGGACACTCCGGGGTTTTGTCCGGATACTCCGGATAGGGCAGACCGAGAGGGTCAACCCGAATACTCTGGGGTTTAAACCCGGATATTCCGGATATAATTCAATAAAATGTCTTAAATAATTGAACTTTTGACGCAAAACTTAATTAGTATTTCATATTATCATTAGTACGACACATCATGAGCTTTTCATGCATCTTTTAATCATGTGCACCATTTGGATTCTTGATTTGGTGTTTATGGATTTGGATTTTCTCGTTAGGTGTTGGCGCTTGGAAGGCACTCTAAGTGCGACTCACGCTTTGAAGTCAAGAACGAGCGACAAGGCACTACCTTACTCCTTGACCATGATTGCTCCTACTATTTGAAATTTACACTTTTGGAATTATTTTATCAATTGCATGCTTACTTTCAACTACAATTATGATTGGGTAGAAATCTTAGCTATTACCATTGTGATGTTATTCCCTTATCTTGTTCTTTCCATGTCCATTGTCGCCCTAGGTGGTTGATTTATTACTATTGTATATGGGTTCGTGCGAATTGCTTAGCCATGCTTAGAACATCGTTAGAAACCGCGATAGATGGACTTAGTCCATTGGTCGCAATGATTAAGAATTACTATGATTATAATGGTTTCAAATGTTGGTTCATGAGTAGAGATGTTGGTTAAGGACCCTAAGGATTAAATCCTGGTGACGTCTCTTTGAGTAACTATCGTGCGAACCACACGCCGTTTATGGGACCGGCGTAACCAAGTACTTGTGTATGACTAGGGTATGTAAACCATGTGCACTCGGAATTCCTTGAGCTTAGTGGAGCGTTAAGAAATGACCGCCGGAATTCCTTGGGCTTAGTGGAGCGCCAAGGAATATCCTCGGAGTCCCTCGAACTTTGTTGAGTTGGGGATGTCCAACAACGGGTGTACTCCTTGATCCACACACATCGAGCACTGGGCACGCGGGATCGAGGGTCACAATCATCCGGATGGTTTAGATACACTACCATGCATGCTGAAAAATGGTTTGTCATGTTCACCTCGGCCGACACATCAAAGGAAATGTGTTAATAGCTTGGCTTACGAGTGTGACGTGTCGTGTGGGTAAAGTCGTACCTCTGCGAGTTTAAACTATTGAATAGCGCGTCCATGGTTAAGGGCGATCACTTGAGCCGTCGATCCTTTGGGCGAGTATTAAGGACTTGGTAGGAATGGGATGGGAATGGGAAAAGAGACACAAGTATTGGAGTACTTGTGTGTGTAGTCGAACATGAGCGATGGAACTCATGGTTCGGAGAATGCTTGAAGGCATGATGCAAAATGTGATTATGATGATGTTATATTATGTATTAGATTTTACAAATGTTTACTAAATGCAAACTCTTATCAATCTATACATGCTTCGATTTATCCCAAATATTGCTTTATCTTTGAAAATTGCCATTTTGCCTTCCTTTGATGTAGCAACCACATGTAGCTAGAAATCAACATGCAATGTATATTATTGTGCGAGTACACTCTTTGTACTCAATCGGATTATCCACTTGCAGCAGAGAGGATGAGGCACTGCCCGGGGACTTTTACCGGGCAGATTTCGACAATTCTAACGTTTAGTCGCCGTTCTTGCCCCAGTTGGTTGCCTGAGGGTTTGGGGGCATGCCATGCTGGCCCTTTTGTTGTTTATCTTGTTCTTTCCGCTGCTACTTGATGTAATAACTCTAAATATATCGTTGAGGATAGCAGTCCTACTTTTGGAATGTAATGATATTTATGCTTCCAATAATTTGTGTATGTGTTGTGATGTCAACTGTTGGATGAGAATGCGCGTGTTGGCGAACTTTCCTGGGACCAACACGGGTATAATCGCGGAACGCCCGTGGTTCCCTTGATTCACTTGAGATGTACCGTGCATTTGGGTGAATCAGTGGAGTCCCGGGGACGGTTCCCCACACCAGCCTTCGTCAGCTATCAAGCTAGTTTGAAGATGTCGCCTTTTGAAGCCTTATATGGTCGTTCATGTCGAACACCTCTAATTTGGAATGAGACAGGAGAACGTCATGTTTTTGGACTAGACATACTCTCAGAAGCAGAGGAGAAGATCACTTTGATTAGTGAAAGACTGAAGATAGCACAATCAGGGCAAAAGAGCTACGCTGACAACCGACGTCGTGATTTGAGTTTTGAGCCGGAAGACTATGTTTATCTCAAGGTCACGCTTCTCAAAGGAGTTAAAAGGTTTCACACAAAAGGGAAGCTCGCACCAAGGTATGTTGGGCCGTTTAAAATCTTGAGTCGCAGAGGTGAAGTTGCCTACCAGTTAGAGCTACCGCAGTCTTTAGCAGGGGTACATGATGTATTCCATGTGTCGCAATTGAAGAAATGTCTTCGAGTACTGGAGGAACAAGCACCTATAGAAGCTATTGAACTGCAAGAAGATTTAACTTACAAGGAACACCCAGTGAAGATCTTGGACACCATGGATCGTGAAACAAGAAATAAGTCAACCCGCTTCTGCAGAGTTCAGTGGAGCAACCACTCAGAAAGCGAAGCAACATGGGAGCGTGAAGAAGATTTGAAGAAGGAATTTCCCAACCTCTTCTCAAACCAGCCCTGAATCTCGGGGACGAGATTCTGTTAAGGGGGGGAGGTTTGTAACATCCCAAAATTTACTCTAAATGAATTTATGGCATTTTTGAATCAATTGGAATTTTCTGAGATTTTATTTGGAATTTTTGGAGTTAATTCGAATTTAAGCTTTATCGAATTAATCTGATAAAATAAAGATCATTCATTTCACATGTACGTTAAAATTTAAAATTTAGTTTAAAATAAAAACAATTGGAAAATAAGAAATTTTCTTTTAAATATTCTAAAAAACATGATTATAAATTAAGTTTGTCGATTATATTAAAAACCGTACAAGTGTCTGATTTACTAAAAGAATTTTTGCAGAAAATCTTTATATTGAAAAATCATGAAACCAATTTTGTTAAGTTTCAAATATTCCCTAGTATTTTAGAGAATTTTTCCAAGATTTTTAGAGCTCTTTGCTATTTTATCCTAAACGCATTTTGTTCTAACACTATTCAAAATACGGGATTTGATCGGACGAGGACGTGCAGAAACAGAAGGAGTTTATTGCTGGCGTCATTTCCATTTTCCTTGTACGCATCAAGCAAAGGCTGTCTCTTCATTGCTTGGTAGGAGTTTCTTCGGTTACCATTACTTAATCACCACTTAATCTTTCCTCCTGCGCCGTTGCTTCCATTCCTCCAGATTTTGGCCATCTTCTCTTCACATCTTCATAACTCCCTACCATTCTCCTCTGGTTTGGACGCTGCCTGGCTGCACGCCGCCTGGACGCCTCTTCCTGCGCCGACGGTCTGCGCTACTGTCCGTGCCGACCGGTACTCTCTCTTTTCCTTCGCGCGCGCTTTATCTCTTGATCTTGTTATGTATTGAGCATGTATACGTATATATAAGTTGGGTCAAACATTTGTATATATATATATATATACATGTTGTTAGTTTGTAGGTATATTTATATAGAGTTTTGCTACCGTCAGCTTCAAAGCACAGATCCTCCCCGTGCTCCAGGCCGATTTTTCGAAATCTGTGACAAAAATCTTCGATCTGAACCATTCATCTTCTTCATCTTGTTGAAATATAGCCACAGACAAAATTCGCTGATTTTAGAAAATGCAAAACAAATAGTAAACAAATTCAAAAAAATACGAAATTTTGTTTGTGTCTACATTTCAACAAGATGAAGAAGATGAATGGTTCAGATCGAAGATTTTTGTCACGGATTTTGCCAAATCTGGCTGGAGCATGAGAGCATCTGTGCTTTGAAGCTGATGGTAGCATTACTCTCTATATATATATATATATTGGACGTTGCATGTATATGTAGTACGTACGCATGTATATCTATTTATACTAGGATCGTTTGTGTGAATACATATATACGCTAGTACGTAGTATATGAACATGTAGATATATTGGGATGATTTGCATATATAATTTTCTATATGCATGTATACGAATATATTAGGACGAACAGGTGTGTATATATATACTAGTTTCTGTTGCCTCCTCATGTGAGTATATATATAGTACGATCGCAATATTTTGATTCGGTTCTCCTGACTATGCTCACGTCTTGGCCGCCGGCGCTGTCTCCGGTCGATTGCGCTCACCAGGCTGATTTCCCCTCTCTGTCTGCGTATGCATGTGGTGCATCGCCGATGAATCTCTGTATGGAATTGGTATGTTGGACGCCGCCGTCGACAAGGCTCCGCCGATGCGCTTCATGGCCACTGCGTCCGTCGCTTTGGCCGATTTACACGCCGCTTGGCCGTGCGCCTTCACTTCTCTCTCAGTTTCACGTAGCAAAGCTCAGCCAAATCGAAGAACATGCAAGTGACAAATGAACAGTGCCATGCAGTTCTATTCGGGAGAAACATTTTTTGTACATGAACTTTTTCCAAATTGCGAAATTTGTCTTTTGTGTTGCAGATTCTTTTTAGCTCTAAATTGTATGCAACAAATTTTGTTAATTAGTAAAAATTAATACCTATCTATGATAATTTTTCTGAAATTTTATAAATAGATTTATAATGTTAAATTAATCGCAGAAGGTCCAAACTTACAAATTTTGTAGCTCTTAAACTATATGTCCAAAAATATCGAAATAAATTTTATAAATCTTAGAAAATGCTAAACTAGTTATCTGGAAGTTTTCATGAAATTATGAATTAGTTTGAATTGTGGTATTTTCTGAATTGTGTGTTTGTACGTTGTTTGAGTGTTTATTTGGTTCTTTATCTGTTACGTGTAGACGTTGAACTGTGTGAAGGTGCGGAAGTTGAAGATCAAGCTCAAGATCAAGTCTTAGATCAAGACCAGTTGCTCTTTGAAGGAAAGTTGTGCTTTGACCATATTGCTCCTAAGTTTTGAAAATGTATTTTGATTCAAACTATGCATGCTAATTCAACTAAAAATGGATTTAAAATAATTTGGGTGAATTAGCTAATCAACCTATTTGTTATTGCCACCTTCTTGTTAATATTTGTATGCCATGATTCCTTTGATATCCTAAGTTTGGTAATATTAGTGGGTTGATTATATTATGCCAACACGGGAGGCTAGACCGAGAATAGTTGCTTAGCTTTGCATATATCGTGAATAATCTTTTAAAATACAAAGATCAATATTGAATAATGGAATATGCAATGTATTTTGAAAGGGTGTGATGTGTTGCCACACAATGATGTTGATATATGGAGGCCTGTGTGGTTCCATATGGATGTTGAGTTGTTGTTGGCATGTGTTGCACAATAATCAACTTGGGATGGAAAATAATTTAGATCGGAGCAAGTGGTTGGAGCAAGTGTGACTAGTGGGCCCGAGGGGCAGAGGGGTTTGTGCAAGTCTTGCTCTGATCAACCCTAAGGACTTAACCTTGCGAGCCTTTGACCTGAATCATTCATACAACCACAAGTTCCAGCATGGGACGGACCTAGCTGAGTAAATTGTGAAATCTATTCCTCGGTACTATCGTGGTGGAGTGAGGCCCAGGTGTTTGGGTGGTAAAACTCACAGGCGCAAGAGGGGGGCCCTGGGTGTGGTAACCAGTCCCTCTAGTGTTGAAACCTTAGCGGGCAGTACTGGGTTTAGACGGATCTTTGGAAAGGCTTTGTTAAAGTCGCTCGCCTTTGTGGTGTTTGACTGTATCTTGTGGGTAAAGTGTATAACCTATGCAGAGTGTACAAACTATTCGAATAGCCGTGTTCACGGTATTGAACATTGCTCGGGGATTACAGCCAAGGGGTAGAGTTTTGAAAATAAAATGGGGTGGAAGGCCGTGTGCCAGTGTTAATGGTGAAATTTGATTAAGGACTGTGCGTCCAAAATTTTGTGGAAGACAGTTTGAGAAACTTGTTATAATTATATGGTTTTGACGCTTTCTATCTAGATAAATAATAATTCAAAAATGTTGATGCAAATGCAAAATAGCTAACTGAGCCATTCCTTTGTAACGAGCTATGCATGTAGTAATAAATCTGCATTCTGTGAATGACTTGTTGAGTACAGTGTGTACCCACCCTTGCGGGCAAAATTTTACCAGAGGAGGAGTCTACACCAGCGCGGGAAAAAGAGTATACTGGAGGGCCAGAGAACTAGGGAGCAAGCCTCTGTCAAGGCGCTTGTGGCGAAGATGGATCACCATAACGTTTACTTTCCTGTGTTGTTTATCTTTTACTCTGAATAATGTAAGCCCTGCGTGGCAAACTAATGTAAGGTGACCATATGGTCAAACAACTCATTTATATACATGTTTGAAGTACTTATTTGTTATTCCGCTGTGTATGATTGTGGTACTTCAACCCTGTTAAGCCTGTGTGCACTAGCGCGATCCTTGACTAGTGCAAAATACACAGAGTGTCTTGATTTGCAAATTCGGGGCACGACAAAAACCCTTTTGGGCCAAAAGAGTAGTCTTGGCCCAGCCCATATGTCTATCCGGATATCCGACCGACCATTATCCGGATTATCCGAATCCGTATCCGTATCCGACGGATAATGAGCTACCGAATCCATATCCGTATCCGACAAAAAAAATCCGTATCCGTATCCGATCCGATACTATCCGAGAAATATCCGATCCGACAAAATCCGTATCCGAAAATATCCGGATCGATCAGAAAATATCCAAACCGTTTTCAACCCTACTTCAGACGTGTTACCTCTCCAAGACAGGCCCTGACTGGCGTTGGCATGCGGCGGCTCCACAAATCGGCTCTGGGCTAAAGTGGTGCACACATCACGTAAATTTTCCTTTGCATCACATTGATCAGTCCTGTCAGCATGCTAAAAGCACAGACCGAATTTTGTTTCTCTCGTGCAAGGTCTCTGTCCCTCGTTATAAGTGACGACTCGCATTATGTAGTGGGCAAGGCAAAGAAAGCAAAGGTAGAGCGAGGGAGTTTGGGAGGTGCTGAGAAAACCAAGGGCTCGAAGAGTAGAGGCGAGAGAAAAACAGGGAGGCGAAACATAAGTGGAAACAGAAATTTGAAATCGGAATTCTGGAGGAATTTAGTCGGTGTTCATAGTTTGGTGAAATTTATGCAAAGTTAACCTTTTTTTTGAGTATTTGATTCGGGATGCGTATTTTGCAGGTATTCTTTAGGAAGATCCTTTTGTATGTTGCTCGGGCTTTAGTGATCTTCGATACAGCTTTGGGAAGGTTAGTTTGAAATCTTTAGGAATATTAGTATAGTATTTTTGTAATATTAGTATAATTAGTAGAATATTAGTAGAAAGAGCGGTACATAAAACCACGGTATTAGTACAACGAGCAGTGCATAGAATGACAGTAATTGTATAACTAGTATTACATGAAACGACAGTAGTAGTGTAGTGAGTAATATATAAAATAAGGTATAATTGGTATAATGTTACTGCAAGCAATATTATGTGAAATGACCATGTTGGTTTAATGAGTAGTTTATGAAATGAGGATATAATGCGTAAATAATGGTGTGCACTTAGCGTTATTTTAGTGGTACACGTAATGATAATAATAGTATAATTAGCAAGGCATGAAATAACGGTACATGCTGTAATTAATGGCATAATTCTAGTGAAATATTAGTATGAATATTGTAATATTAGTGTAGTACCAGTATGATATGACATAATTTGTAGTATGTAAAATGGTAGTAATATTGAAATGAATGCATAATTTTAATATTATTATACATAAATTTCAAGAATATTTGTGCCAGTACTATAGTGTTAGTACAATTAGTAGTACATTGCGTAATATATAAAATGATAATATTAGTACAACTACAAAGAGTTGTGCACGAATTGATGATACAAAGCGTACATAATAGTAATATTTGGTGTGATGGTAGTGCGAATAATACGACATGAAAGGATAGCGTTCATGAAATGAACAGTACATGAATTGATGATGTTAGGCATAAATACTTTAACAATAGCACATAAAAATGTTGTCAAGAATTTTCTATATTACTATTGATTATGGAAGTGACGAACTGTATGGTAGTATTTAATGCGTGTGTGTCATTTGGCATGGTAGGTACTACATGGCTGATATCGAAGATTTATTCATGTTTTATGGTGACGGCAATGTTCGAGAGGGTACTACATGGCTGATATCGAAGATTTATTCATGTTTTATGATTGAAAATAGTTTGGATTTATTTGAGGCAACTAAAATATCAGGAAAAATCCAAGAAAAATCTCAAAAATACTTTGAGATATTCTGGACTCAAATAAAATATTTTTGGAAAACTTTATTTAGATTTTATCTATATATAATTAGTTTTCAACAAAAGGTTAATATACCTAATTTTAAATAATTCAAATAAATTCCAAAAAAATCCAATAAATCCAGAAAAAACACAAGATGCACAACTGGCAACAAAACTATAGTAAAGACAAATTTTGGGATGTTACAAACCCTCCCTTAATAGAATCTCGACCCCGAGATTCAGGGCTAACTAAGGAACATGTTTGCAAATTCTAACTTTGAAACTCCTTTATGTTCCCAAACAGCTTTACTCCCTGAATGACTGCTCCATTGAACTTCACAAAAGTGAATTGACTTGCTTCTGATCTTGGGTTCCACCACATCCAAAATCTTAATCGGCTACTCCTTGTAGGTTAGATCCTCCTGCAGTTCACATGCTGCTAACGGCATCTGCTCTATTGGCACTCCAAGACATCTCTTTCATAAGACACATCATGCACTCTTGCCACGACTACAACCATTCCAATTAATAAGCAACCTTTCCTTGACGGCTTAAGATTTTAATTGGCCAGCATATTTTGGCACAAGTTTTCCCTTGACGTGGAACCATATGACACCTTTAGGAGGGTTAACTCTAAGATTCACCAAATCATCTGGTTCAAAGCTCAAATCGTGGCAATGATTATCAGCATCACTCTTTTGCCTTAACTGCGCTATTTTCAATTTCTTCCTGATCCTAGCGGCTCGCTCTTTAGTTTCCTAGGAGATATCTATCCCAAAACACTGAACGCTCTCTTGTTTCATTCCAATTTACTAGGGTACGACAAGCGCGACTATATAAAACCTCAATTGATGTCATTTGCAAACTAGCCTGATAATTGTTGCTGTAGCTGAATTCTGCATACGGCAAACACTTATCCCATGATGTAGTGCAAGCTAAGGTGCAAGCTCTCATCATATCCTCCAAAATCTAATTACCCTTTTGGTCGATGAGCTGTACTGAAATGCAAGCGAGTTCCCATAGCTTCATGCAGCTTACCCTGATTCCTAGAGGTAAATTGGGTACCTCTTCTTGACACAACTTTCTTAGACACATCACACAATCCTTGATACATATACAGCTTTGCCAAATGATTTTCTAAATCTATAGTCTTCACTGGTTTGAAATGAGCAACTTTGATCAAATAATCAATGATGATTCATACGAAGTCATATCCTTTTTGAGTTATGGAAAAATCCTCAGCATTATGGATCCTTTTGTTGGTTTGCCTCCTACTTCCACTCAGGGATCCGCAATGGCTGTAACGAACCAACAGGTCTCCAATGCATTGCCTTTATTCTTTGTCCCACATCACATAAGCATCCTATCCAATAGCTTTGCTCTTCTTTTTAAACCACCAATACTTTTCCTTTAGATCTGGTTATATCTTGGCACCTTCTGGATGAAACGAATACTTAGAATCATCGATTTCCTCAAGTATCATTTGCTTAGGCTCTTCCTATCCGGCACACTGGTTCAGCCTTAAATCCTCATGGTATCCTAATCATTCAACATTCTACTCTTTGGCTAAGCCTTCTTCTTCCCTTGACTTGATTCTGTATTTCATCAGCTTTCTGACTTTCTATGGTTTGAGCTTCTAGTGTTAAGTTCACTCCCGAAGCAGCTAGGAAACCTTGTGGAACAACTTCTAATTTCAACATCTCAAACTCCTTGTGCAACTCTAGTTGATCTCTCATTAACAACACATTTGTATTGTGGCCTTTACGTCTCAAGCATCGACTACAACATTGGCCTTACCGGGACGATAATGGATTCTAACATTACAATCTTTGGTCATTTCCAGCCACCCTCTTCATTCCATATTAAGATCTGACTGAGTGAATATATACTTTTAAACTACTATGGTCCGCATATATCTCACATCTATTTCTGATGAGATAGTGACACCATATTTCAAATCATGCACTACGGCAGCTAACTCCAAATCATGCGTAGGGTAATTCTCCTCATGTTGACTCAATTGCCTCAACTCATAAGCAACCACCTAGCCATTTTGCATCGATACACATCCAAGGCCTTGCCTTGAAGCATCACATTATATGTCGAAACTGCTATGCACACTTAGTAATACTAACACAGGTGTTATCGATAGACGCTACTCCAGAAAACTCTCTTCACATTCTGGCGTCCATGTAATCGTCTCCTCCTTTTTCCACAATGTCGTAAGAGGTATAGCAGTCCTCGAAAATCCTTTTATGAATCAACAGTAATCACAACAGGAAACGACATCAGTGTCATCGGCCAAAATATCTATGTCGGCGGTTCTATAACCGACGACAAATATATGCTCTGTGTCGGCGGCCACACATTAGCCCGACGACATACATACTCCTTGGCACGTTGACTAGTTGGCGCGGGTAGGATTTTGAATTTTGTTTCCCGCTAAAAGTACCTATGTCAGCGGCCAACAGTGTACCGACGATACAGTCCCTCCCACTAACGGCAACCTAACGCCGAGGCGGAAGGACTTCAACGCGGTTCCACATGGCAGTGGGCAGAACCACTTGTGTCGGCGGGAAATAATATGCCGCCAACAAAAGAGCGGTCCCACATGGCAGTGAACTTCAAAGCGGTCCCACATGACAGCACCACCACTTGTGTCGGTGGCAAATAATATGCCGACGAACTTATTAATTCCAAATGGCATTAGAAAACATTTTTGTTGTTTTTAAAATTTAGAAAAATCAAATATAACTTTTAGAATGGTTGTTACGTACTCAACATACATTTGTATGAAATGTGGTATATTTATTTTTAATTAATTGGTATGTGACGGCAATGTGTTTGTTAAATTAATATACTCTCCTACCTAAAGTTTCAATTAATGCACTTTCTAGTGACGATGCAACACTAGGCGATCAAAAAACGAGGAATGACCTGCTGCATGTCGTAAAATCATAAAATGACAATTCAAATGTCTTATTCAGCCCGTTTAAGGCGACAAAATAATCAGCTGCTTGCAGGTGTTTCATGTGTTTTACCTAGAAGTAGTTGTGGAGGTCGACCTTTTTGAGTTGAGTGAGGGAAAGTGTATGGATGAGCTAGGATGGTATTTGCCATGTTGTGGAGGTGCATGCAGGTTGGTTCGATTGATACCGTGGAAGCGCGGTGGACTATTGTCGATATGTTGGAGCCTCTGTGTCGGTGGCAAATCTTATACCGATGACACAAACTATACATTGTCGGCGTAGATAAAGCTCGACACAAATGACTCAGTGTCATCAGCTCCATATAGGCCGACGACATAGATCGTGTGTCTTTGACGGTGGGACCAACTACTGCTATGAAAGTTTAGGCCGTTTGACCTAGACACAAATGACGCTGTGTCGTCGGCTTCGTGTGGACCGACGACATAGGTCATGTGTCTCTGCCGGTGGGACCACCTTCTGCCACGAAACTTTGGGTCTAGGGTCAGTGTCGGCGGTTGCTAAGAAGCCGACGACAAAAGCCTTCATTTAACTCACGCCGGCCCGTGCGCTAAGTCCCAAAGCCTTCATTCAATTCACACTGCCACGCCCGCCTCCTGCGCCTGCCGCCTCCTGCGCCCCCATGCCGCCTCCTCCTCCGCCGCTCGCCGCCCGCCCCCTCCTCGCGCCCACGCTGCCACTGCCTCCTCCTCTGCGCCCGCCCGCCTCCGGCCGCCTCCTCTCCCGGCTGCCCCCTCCTCCGTGCCACGCCTGCTGCCCCTCCTCTGCGCCGCGCCGCCTCCGCCGCCTCCTCTCCCTGCCCCCTCCTCGCCCGGCTGCCACATCCTCTGGCCCAGCTGCCCCCTCCTCCGCGCCACGCCGCCGCCGCCCCTCCCCCTCCGCCCGGCCGTCTCCTCCCCTGCCCCCTCCTCCGGCGCCCATCCCCCTCCTCGCGCCATGCCCGGTCGCCCCTTCCTCCGCCCAGCGCGCCGGCCGCCCCTCCTCTGGTGGAACACCTGACCGCGCCTCGGACTGTGGGAGGTCATCCACACCCAAACCACGCCGCCCCGGCTGCCCACGAGCTCGTCCACGCCGTCGGTCCCGCCCTCGTCCTCCTAGTCGCCATCTCCGGTTAAGGTAATCTCCGGTCTTCACGCTAGCTGCTCCGTGCTGCTATGCTTTGTGATTACCCAATAATTGGTCCCTGGTATGCTTGTTAGCGATGTTGGCAGCACACGCTGCTAGATTATGCTGCAAGAAATGAGTGATGCATGTGGACTTTTCCCCAATCAATACTATGTTTGGTAATGCCTGCAGCCTGTAGCTTGTTCTAGTATTTCCTTTAGCGACGCATCTATTCGTTTTTATCCATTTACGAACGACCAGTATTTCAAGCAGTTGTATTCAATTTTGTGGTGCCTATAGCTATGACGTACAGTCAAGGTACTAGCAATGGGCTGAATCATGCTATATATGTGGAAGGAATTAGGCTGAAACAGGAAAAGCACATAACTAGTTAGCAATGGAAATTTCAATTGCAAATAACCTGAGAAGACAGAGAACAGAAGTTTGCACTTCAATTCTATGAGCTCTCAAGGTTCTTATCCCATGTGATACACACACACACCACATGATTATGCCCATGTAGTGTCAATTCTCACCTTTACTGACTGAGATAGGTAGCTTTAAATTTTAAGATTGTTTTCTTTTACTTTTGCATTTATCATATTCTAAAATACCATGGTTCTTAATAGTTACCTTTGTTGTTCTTGTATTTTCATCAGGCGTCTTAAAGAAATAAAACACCCCTCTGTCATTTTTGCCATGGACTTCAATTTGGCGGCAAATATTTCATTTTAACAAAATTTTTGTCATATATAATTAGTGAGTGGTATGGTTGTTGTGCATGTTAATTCCTGTAGATTCAAATGGGCATGATATGTAATTCTAGTGTTTTCGATTTCCTGCAATCCAAATAGGAACTAAGGCATTTGTGTGGGAAAAAGTAAATGATTCAGTGTATATATATAGTGTATATTGCTTGCAAATCACAACATATAATAATTTTATTAGAATTGTGTTTGTAACGTCAACTGAGCCAGAGTTAAACCCGTTCGGGGGCGCTGCATATTTTCGTAAGGAACTCAGATGGTGATTCGTTGGGTTCCATTACGAAAAGTGTTGCGCTCTTGAGCTGTCCACATTTTGGACAGCCCACGGATGTGTGCTTGAGTACAGTGGTCGTGACACGAGGGTGTACGGGTTGGGATTCCGGCGGTATTTCCTTGTCGTTCTCCCAGTGCATAACATAAGTGGTACGTCGTACCCGTCGTTGCACTTGGAGAACAACGGGGTTATGCTGCCGGAATTCCGACCCGAGCACCCTCGTGCCACGACCACCGTACTTAAGCCCATATCAGTGGGTGGGTAAGCCCTCCTATTTAGCAAGGCTTAAACTGTCTAAATCTGAAATTTGGATGCATGTATTGACATTATATAGTAAGCGATCTTTGGATGGAAGATTGGCGGTGGATGTACGATGGTTGGATGAAGTCTGGGAGACACACGGACGAGTGGATCGAGAAGGCTAGAGCATTCGTGGATGATGCTTTCCGAAGATTCCCCGACCCTAATGCAGCGGTCGTGTGGTGTCCTTGCGCTGCGTGCTCGAACATCGAGAAGAGGACCAAGAAGGATATTAGCCATCACCTATGTAGGCATGGCTTCAAACCAAATTACTTTGTATGGGTAGCTCATGGTGAGAGGAAGCGTCCGGCGCCGGTGTGTGGCCCTGTGGATTTTGAAGAGGGCTATGACGAAGTCAAAGTTGATAGATTAGACGAGCTCACAGATGATGTGGCTCGGGCTTACGATCTCTCCCCCGAGGAAGAGTCCGAGCCACTTGCCGAACAATTCGAGAAGCTCCTTGATTCTGCCAAGTTGCCGCTGCATGAGCATACCGATGTGACTGTACTATCGGTAGTGTCATGTCTAATGGCGGTGAAGACCAAGTACAACCTGTCAGCCAATTGCTTCAACGACCTTTGCAAACTGCTGGATAGCCTTCTTCCGAGTGGACACAACATGACTCCGAATCTTTACGAGTCGAAGAAGCTTCTTCGCGTGTTAGGCATGCCGTGCGAGAGGATAGACTATTGCCCAAAGTTCTGCATGCTTTATTGGAAGACCGATTCTGGGCTGACTCACTGTAAGCATTGTAATGAGAGTCGGTATGAGGAAGTTAAATGTACAGAACGTGGAATGAGACAGACGATGGTGGCCCGGAAAACATTCCGTTTCTTTCCGATCACTCAACATCTGCAGCGTCTGTACATGTCCAAGGCCACGGTGAGACACATGAGGTGGCACAAAGAGGGCAAGCGTAGAAAGGAGGGCGTGATGATTCATCCGTCGATCTGCGAAGCTTGGAGGCACTTTGACCAACAACACCACGAATTTGCGGCGGAGCCTAGGAATGTGCGATAGGTTTTTGACCGACGGGTTCACGCCATTCAATATGATGGCGCACCCGCACTCGTCTTTGGCGGTGTTCGCAATCCCGCATAACCTATCGCCTCACTCGCTTGAAAGAAGAGTACATGTTTCTTTCGTTATAATACCCGGCCTAAGTCTCCTAGAAAAACTTAGATCTATTCATGCAACCTCTGGTAGAAGAGCTGACTGACCTGTGGACTAAAGGAGTCTTGACACATGATAGCTACAAGGGGAAGAACTTTAGGATGCGTGCCGCATACCTGTGGTCAATACACGATTTTTCAGCGTATGGCATGTTCTCGGGGTGGAGCACACATGGAAAGTTGTCATGCCCTATATGCTTGCGTAACACTGATGCTTTCACACTGAAAAATGGGGGTAAGTCATGTTGGTTCGACTGTCACCGTTGTTTCCTGGAGCCGAAGCACCCATTTAGGAATCAAAAAGGCATTTCAGAAAGGCAAGATCGTGAAGAAGGGCCACCCGAATGTTTCAAGTCGTGGATATCATCGATCGGCATGATGATCTAGCGGATATCGGGTATGTGAAAGACTATGGTGAGGAGCACCATTGGACTCATAAGTGCAACATCTACAACCTTCCTTATGCAAAAGACACGAAGATACCTCACAACATCGACGTGATGCACCAAGAGAAAAATATGCGAGTCGATCGTGAACACAAACCGACATCCCACGAAGACTAAAGATAACAAGAAAGCACGCCCGATCAAGGCGCTCGATATGTGATCGGCGGACATGAACCTCGATGAGAATGGGAGGAAACCTAGGGCAAAATTCGCCTTACACGTGAGCAAATAAAGCGATTCTTGATTGGATTAAGGAAAAGGTTAAATTCCCATATGGTTATGCGGCGAACCTTCGACATGCCGTTAGTATAGAGCAATGCAAGTTAAATAGGATGAATGCCCACGACTACAAAGTCTTCATAGAGCGTCTATTTCCAGCCGTGTGGCGTGGATATGTTGATGATGATATATGGATCACTTTGGCAGAGCTTAACTTCTTCTATCGAGAGCTCTGTGCAAAAGAGATATCCATATCGAGGATGGAGGAATTGGAGAAGGACATTTTCGTGCTTGTGACAAAGCTCGAGAAGATTTATGTCCCTGGGTTTTTCAATTGCATGCAACATCTACTAGTTCATCGCCATATGAAGCAAAAGTTGGGGGCAGCCTTGCTTTAGGTGGATGTATCTTTGTGGGCGTGATGAAAAGTCTTAGAGCGAAGGTGAAGAACAAAGCACGAGTCGAAGGCGATGTGCGAAAGCTTGGTGATTCAGAGATTGCCTACTTCATGGACAAATACTTTATGACAAAAAACAAGGTCCATGTGCCACAACCAAGGTATAAGAAGGCACATTGCAGAAGTACTTCCAACTTGGAGGTGTTCCATGACCAAGCCGGATGCAATGTCGGCAAAAGCACCACACGTGACTTGGATGCAGCGAAAAAAAATTTGATTCAGTTGTACGTGTACGACAACATGGATGAAATGAAGGTGTACATCGAGTAAGTCAATAAATGTCTGAAATAAGTCATAAATACGTACTTATGAAATAAATGTCTAAAATAAATATTAAATCTTGTAGTCAATTTATTCAAGAAGAGTGGGAAGGATCAGGTGAACCTTCGGGTGAAAAAATTGACAATTTGAAACGGCGAGGTCGTGGACAAGGCCGTCCAAACTTTCTAACCTGGTTTCATTACCACGTAACCTTCTTCCTCTTATACAAGTTCACTTAATTTACAAATGTGTGGCATTTATTCCTTAGTGAATTTTGCCTCGAATGCTTGTGCAGTGTCAAAGACATCGCAGCGTGCGCAACGATCTCCGACAAATGTCACGTGGATGCAGGTAGAGAATTAAGGTCCATGGATGCTATGATTGCCATAGATATCGATTTCGATCCGGCGGTGAGTCACCGCCCCAATGCAACTACGGTGAACAACGGCGTCGTGAGTTATGTCACCGATGACTCGTGGTCCGGACATAGAGTACTATGGGATCATCGAGAATATTGTAGAAATTTCAGTATGAAGGCAACAAAGATCTCTCGCTCGTGCTCTTTCGTTGCGATGGTTCCATCCAACTAGGGGGTGCGGCGTGCTCCAAAACTAGGACTAGTGGAGATCAATCATAAGAAGTCAGATCAAAAGCCCGACATGTTCATTCTGCCCGAACAAGTCGGGCTGGTGTTCTATCTGCCATACGCCCACCCGAATTACAAAAGTTGGTGGATTGTACATAAATGTCTTCCACCTGGTAGATTGCCCGATCTCACGGAAGACGACTACGATTCTCACCCAGACGTGGAGGTATTCCAAGAACAAGAGTTACCGGAGAGTCAAGCGTCGATATTGGTGATGGGCTAGATAATATTTTGGGATCAGTATACCCATCTCATGTAGAAAGAGAAGAAGAGGAGGAAAGGGAAGAGGAAGAGGAAGAGGAAGCCGAAGATTTTTAGGCTATTTAATTTTATAGGTTTAATTTTATATACTTTATGTCATTTAATTTTATATACGTTTATATTTTATTCGTTTCAATTAATATCAATGTACTTTATGTCATTTAATTTAATTTGTGCAGGATGGCTGGAGGTACGAAGAAGTTGGCCAAAAAATTGAAGAAGGTCTTCGAGAAGGGGGGCATGAGGAGTGCAGGCAAGGGCAGCTCAACCCAGTATGATGCTTCCGAGGAGGAGGTGGTGGCTACCACCAACTCCCAGGAGGTGGAGGAGCACCACACGACCACCGACTCCCATGAGGAGGATGAGGAGCTACGTTGGGGTTGGTGGGCTCAGGCTCTTGAGGAGGGGGACGAGGACTGGGATCCATGGGAGTCAACTGGTACCGAGTCAGGGGGTGCCTCGAGCTCCGCGGGAACCAAGAAAAGTTGAGGGCGGAATAAATTGCCAAAAACCCCCATAGATCCAGCCGACAGGATAGAGATAGTTGTTTCTAGCGGGCAAAGGTATGTGCTACAAATTTTCGATGTATTTTATTGCTAACCACAAACTTGCTAACCACTTGTTATTAATTCTTCATGCAGGGGCTTGGTTTGCGTCAACAAGGGTAAGCAGGAGCCGGGCCACTTGCTAGGGGTGATCCTAAAGCAGCTCTACCCCGGGCGAGTAGGCGAGGGTGATGCTCGACGCCCGGTGACTAGGTGGAGCGACTACTCGCTCGTGGAGGACGACCAGGGAGGCACTGTCGCGGATCATTGCATAGCCGAGTTCTAGGTAAGTTGTCATTTCTATTGATGTTTCGTGTTTATAGCTTCACGTGTTTGTTTCGTTTCAGGCGAGGTATCGGCTTGGCCCTGACGCATCCCAGGACGACTATCATGCTTGTCGCCATGTGCTCGACACAATGGTGGCAAAGACTGTAAGGGACGCCATCGAGTTATCCCACGGGGCGCGTGATGAAGCACTACAGGAGCACGGGGATGAAGATCTCGAGGGCACTTGCCTTGCAGCAGTACCTCGAGGCGAAGGAGTACCAGCCTTGGTGTCCGGACTGGATGGACAAGTGTCCACAAGCCTGGAGGGAGCTCTGCAAGATGTGGGCATCAACGGAGTGGATCGAGAGGTCCAAGAGGAATAGGGGGAATCGAGAAGCCAACCCCGAGATCTGTGTGACCTACCTAGGTGGATGAGGCATGGGTCACGTCGCACGTGATATCGTAAGTATACTAAGTACAACTCTAGCATTCTTGTCAATTCAGTTTTTCATTTCACATTTGAAATTGAACTGCAGGAGTCAGAGACGGGACTTGAGCCCGATGAGTTCACCGTGTGGACGCAGGCACACACGCCCCGTGTCCGGCCTGACGGTACACAACCACCGATGCCCCCGGCTGCCCAGGAGAAGATTGTAAGTGACTGTCTCTTTTCGCTACTCTCTGACTACTTCAAGCTGTGGCGAGCTAATCCACTTCATATCTTATTTGTTTCGCAGATACATACAGTGCAGCCATGAAGGAGAAGCACGGTGCAGACTGTGACCCCTTGACCATGCCGGTCGACCCTCTAGACATATACGACCAGTTCGGTGGGAGGAGCCACGGCAGGCTCGGCTTCATGGACTCGGTGGTGGCGCCCGACTTCAGTCAGGCCAAGTCAGGCACATCGACAAAGAGCCGCCTCTTCCACCAAAGGCACACCGAAGCCAGCGAAGATGATCGCAGAGTTGTAGCAATGAGGCAAAGGGACGAAAGCAATGGAGGCAAAGCGGAGCGAGAGGAGGATAGGAGGTGGTACGAGGCCCTCCAGAGTCAGAACCTCTGGATGATCAACTATATACAGGTAATTAAGGTTGTATACGTAGCTACGTTGTATTTACACATTTCAGATGCTTACATATCATATCCACAGTCATTGCAGGGGGCGGGACCCTCCGGCCAGCCGCAGATGCCACCTCTGCCGCCGTTCTTCACGCAGACGCTGACGCCGGGGATAATGCATTTTGTTCCAGTTTTCGCTAACTATTCATACAAGTACACAAATGCACAAAAGTTTTGAAAATTGTGGTTTCCTCTAATCTTGTAGGTGTCCACCTCAGCTGCGCCTGCTCCTGCGACGAATGCTCCGTAGGGAGGTGATTCCAATGGCACAAGATCGGCCACAGATCAATTCGTCGACGGGGTGTTTGCTGATCCTTTTGCTGGTTCACAGACTTAGTTAGTTATTGCTTTTGCTGGTTCATAGAAGTTCTAAGCTTGCCATTTTGGATGGTGGTTTTTTGTTTGCTAGTTGTTTGTAATTGCTCATCACTGAATGATGCTTGGCCAATGTAAATGAATGATGTAAATGATGTTTGTAATGATGCTTTCGCAGTAGAGCACATGCTTGATAGCTCTAGCTAGCCCTTTACTATCCTGTAGGGTTCAATCTGCACATTTGCCGAGTCAATCCTTCGATCATGGGTGTCCATGATGGTAAGTATTTCTGGTGGTGTTGGAACAAACTGAAGGTAAGTATCCACCTGTTTTGTTTCATGTGATGTTAGTTTGGTTTGTATCGTATTGAAGTGAAACTACAAAAGAAGCACTAGTGGAATCCGCATCATTTCTTTCTGTAAGCTTTATGACTTTATTTTAGACACTCATTAGAGTTGTGAATTTGTTGTGCCTTTCAGGACAAGACTAGCGATGATATTCCAATGCAAGCCTACTTTAGGTTCCTTGCCCTGCTAGCATTCAAGATCTTTTCAGATGAGTAGGTTAAAACTTTGCAAATACTTTCTGTTCTTTAACCTTTTAATCTTGTAATGAATCTTTGTAAGCTATAACATAATATCACAACTTTCTCTTTTTATGGATTTTGAAGACTTTGCCCATTTAAGATATAGATATTCATGGACATGGTCTCATTTACCTAGAGTTTGCAACCAGGCAGGAATTGGCACTGATGCAACCATGCATGATCACATAAAGAAGTTACTTGACCGTTGTTATGCAACCAAAGATGAAAATATGCGTTTCTCCCCAACAAATCTTTTGTGTTTCATGCCAGATGAAAAATTCCATTTATAGCACGATTATGCTGTTTGAATGATGTATTTGGTTACAATTAGTTGTATGTCAGTGTATGTGCTTATGATGTAGGACCTATTGGATCTTTAGCTAGCGTTTATAATCTACCTAGAATATAATATGTTTGATAACCCATAAGAAGTATGCATGAAAGTCTTCATCCACATTTTCAGATATGTCCCCTTAGCCACAGTGCAATTATTTTCCTTTGAAGATATATTCAAAACTCAAAAGAGAATACACATAATTCTCCTTTCGAATAGGTAAAATGTCATCCAGATGCATGCATTACCGTGGTAGCTCCATTGCTTTTGTAAAAAAAAACTAATCTTACCATAATGAGGGCTCTGTTGTTTGATGTTTGAAAGTAAGACGCTTTTGCACTTTTGCTTATATAACACGTGTATACTTCTTGAGTAAATAGCTGATAGTGTCAATCTAATTCATATTACTGCAAATGGCATATATTCTGTTCTATTTCCTTTTCATTTAGCTTCTAAGACTTCTATCCAACAAGTTATGATGAGCTACTTTAGTTTCAACTTGTAATTAAGAGTGGGTTGTAATATAGCTTTTACTCCAGTGTATGAAAAGTACAGTTCCACTCACATCACTAACTTGTCTTTTTTTTTGTTTTTGTAAATGCAGGGTGAGGCATTGGTAATGGGTTATGATGAAATGGGGTGAGGCATTGGTAATGGGTTATGCAGACCTTGATGTCTTAAACAATGAATCCACAGGGAAGAGATGCATTTGTCCTTGATGTCACTGGGGATGACAGGAATGTAATTCTGAGCTATGGTTCTGGACAATAAATTGTTCTCATACATCAGTTGAAGGCACTGCATCTTTTGGTTGGATGTAAGATGCACTTTAGAAGTTGTGGTAGTTGTTGTGCTTGGTTGGCTATCCTAATTTGCTTTATGTTGTTATCATATCAACTGTTGTCTTTTGTCTACTGAGTGGATGTCCTAGTTTTAGGGGAAGTGCTGCCAAAATTTTTTACTCTTTAAGTGCATTACAATCTTTTAATAAATGGAAATTGCTTTAGGTTGAGTGAAATATGGTTTCATACATTTTCAACCCTTCTGGTTTCGAGTGGCCAAAGTATGTTTAGACCATTCCTATATTTGTCTTTTTCCCCCTTTAAATTAGTTAGCATTCAGTCAAGATGACCTATGATTGGGGAAATTGAAAGGTCGATTTTTCATTATAGAAAAGATACAGAACACTAGCTTTGAAATATCTTGTCTAGAATTATAGGGTAATAATTTATGCACACTCTTTTTGTCAGTTTCCAACATATGTTGGTGCTTGCATGAATATAAGATACGTGTATGCTGGATAACTATACATTCGTAGTAATCTTTAATGCATTTGGATTATACAGTGTAATTACTTGCATTTCTGCTATTTATTTTCTCTCTTTTATTGCCTTCCATTCTCAACGTCAGGACTGTTGAGGATTTCAATGATTGGACAAATTGGTTACTTTATAAAGGTGGAGTTGGTGTAAAGGGGAACATAGTCGGAATCTTGGTGGGATGAGGAATGTGTCAAGAAAAAAGAACTATGACTTTGAACTCTAAAGTTAACCCTCTTCGGTTTGTACTTTTCACTTATTCACTGTTTTATTACATTTGTAATCTACTCATACAGGCTCATATCCAGACATTAAGGGGACGTATCCTAGAGACTATCCTGACCCTCAGATTTCTTATTTTTCAGTATGGCATTGTGTACAAGCTTAAAGTTACATCACATATTACATCTCTTGCAGTAAGCCAAGAGCTCTCAGTTATTAGTTCTGTACTGTCATTTTTCAATCTTTCTTGTTGACTATTTATCCATTATTCTGTTCATGTTGGTTGCATAACTAACCAGTACCAGTAGTGTGGTATCTCTTATGTCTTGACCTAAAAATGTTGCATCAGTTTTTGTTGATATGATATGAAACACGTAATTTGATCTCATGATTAGTTTGGACCTTTTCATTTTTTTCCCATATAATTTTGTAAAGACTTTAGATGTTCACATTGAGTGTGTTCAACATGGAAAGAAGGAGCATGGCTACGAACCAAAACGTGATGGAAATATTGATTATCACAATCTATCTTGTGATCAATTGTGAATTGTATCGGTGAATGCGAATGTGGTAATGTGTGTGAAATTAGATATTGTGATTGTTTTTGGGCAATTGGGAATATAAAATTGCTGGGAATGGGGTTTTATTGCAGGTTAAAATTGGATTTTTAAAAAATTTCCAGTATTTTTTTCCTTTTTTACAATTTTTGTCGTCGGCTGAAGACACCGCCGACGACACAAATAGAACCAGTTGAACCAGGCTGGTTCTGGAGCCAATCCCAGTAGGGATCTGTGTCGGCGGCTATATCCATAACCGATGATACAGATTGGGCAATAGTCTAGGCGGCCCATATGTCCCCGACGACACGTATGGTTCTCGAGCCAATCCCAAGAGCCTCTTTGTCGGCGGTCAGTAGTTGTAGCGATTTAAAAAAGTGGGCAATAGTCTAGGCGGCTCACATATTACCGACGACGAGCGGGTCCCGAGCCAATCCGTAGGGCTTTGTGTCGGCGACTCTGATTAAGCCGATTTAAAAAGTGGGCAATAGTGTAGGCGGGTCCTTGTTTTACCGACGACACAACTTGGGTAAGTGGGGCCCACGCGTCAGACCGGCGTCGCTGGGGGCGCGCTGTTAGGCTGGGTATGTGTCGGCGGCTATATTAAACCGCCGACACAGGCCTGGTTCACGGGGCCGGCCCAGGATGCGCTTTGGTCGGCGGGGTTTATGATAGCCGCCGACACAGATGTGCTGTGTCGTCGACTCTGTGTCGTGGGACTTGTGTCGTCGGCTAACCGACGACATAATGTCGTGGTCGCCGAATTAGATCGTATCGCTCGGTAAAAGCCGCATTTACGTGATCGAGATCCTTGTAGTGAATAACTCGCCATCCCAGAAAACTACAAATTTGGGTAACAAACTCTGATTGCTTCCCAATGTAACACAACTTCTACCTTGCTTAATTCAACAGCAACCCCTTTAGCAGTCTTTACATGGCTAGGAAATTCAACCTTTTTCTTTCAGAAATCACACTTGGTGAACTTAGCATACAACTGCTACTCTCACAATCTATCCAAAACCAATCTCAAATGTTCCGCATGTTCTTCTCTTGTCTTAGTGTATACTAGAATGTCATCTATGAAGACAATAACAAACTTGTCCAGATAATCCATGAACACGTTATTCACACATGCATGAAATATGCAGTAGTATTGATCAATCCAAAAGACATGACCGAAAACTCATACTATCCATATCATGTAGAGAACGCAATCCTAGAAACATCCTTCACATGACTCCTCAATTGATGATAGCCTGAGTGAAGCTCTATCCCAGAGAAATTCCAGCTCTTCTCAACTATCCAAACACGTTGTTGATCTTGATATTGGTTACTTGTTTTCAATCTTTTCTTCATTTAGAGCACAATTCAGTGCACTCTCCCGATCTTCCATTTTCCTTTTTGATAAACAAGAGCTCCCATGGTGACGTACTAAGTCTTCTTAAAACTCTTCCTAGTAACTCTTAATATGCTGTTTCATTCCCACTAATTCATTAGTAGACATTCTACATGGTCTTTTTGCTATTGGTGCTGTACCAGCACTAACTCAATCGCAACATGACCTTTCGATCTAACGACATACTAGGCAAATCCTCAAAAACATGTCATGGTATCCTCTAACAACTGGCATATCTTCTAAACTGGCAACTCCCATACTATTAACCATCAGCTGACTAACATGAACTGTAGGCACTTGAATCTTTTTTTTATTCAGAGTTTTGAAACTCTACTCACTCAATAAGCACTAGACTCTCAACATTCTAGGTTAAGTCTAGCACAACAAAGCACAAACTGACAATGACAAATCCTTTGGCTAACAAGCTCATGCTAGGTACCACTAAACTAGCCACCATTGCACATGCATCATTTTCAGGTGAACCATAAACACAAGAATACTCTTAGAGAAACATATAACTCATCATTTTACATTATTGCT
The DNA here is from genome assembly GCA_036346375.1 of Guadua angustifolia. NCBI lineage: Eukaryota > Viridiplantae > Streptophyta > Magnoliopsida > Poales > Poaceae > Guadua > Guadua angustifolia. The sequence continues at coordinate 51,023,256 of CM070505.1, forward strand.
TTTCATTCCAATACTCCGTATACCAATGTATCAACCATTTCTGTTTTATTTCTTTTGACAAGGAAACCTTTATATGGGATTCATCACTAATCTCTTTACTTTACAAATAGGGTTACGACATTGCACTAAGTAAAATCATGGCTCCTGACTTCCTTGATTTAGCATTGGCGCTGGGGCTTCAGTAGGGACGGAATTGAAATTGACTTGAGCCAACGCAATTGCTTTCCTTTGAGGGCATTTATTGGCAAAATTCTCAGGTTTGTGGCAAATATAGCAGAGTCTACGGTAAACTTTCTTTCTTGAGCATTCGTTGATCAGAATAGTGTCTTTACCTAGACGTCTCTTCTTCAATTGGTTCTCTAGGCAAATTTCTCTTGCAACTTCACCGCTCACTCTTGGCGTTATGTACCAGACTGAGGTAACTTCTGGTATATCCGCGGCTGTAGGAGATACTTGTTCTCTCCGTGGACATTGCTCAATAAAATGGCCTTCCTCTTGACAGTAGTAGCACAAACGTTTGCATCGTTTTGCCTTGATAGGTGCAACTGTATACTCATTATTGTTCCTCTTAACAATGACCTTCTTTATCACACAAGAAACATGCCACTGGTGATAGCCACTTACTACTTTCCTGATGAAGGCTGACAGGTTCTAGAGACTGCGTTTTTAATTCTCCAACCGACGTCTCCTGTGCAGCTAACATTCCCCCTCTTATTGACAATTCTCGAGCAACTAGGGTTCGTAGATTCTTCTGTTGATGTTGGATCACGGCAGTAACTATCGGATCTAAGGGACATTGAGCTGGGTAGTGATCTCAACCTTCACAAAGGTAACATGTGATGTTGCTCTTAGGACACTCTCCAGGAGAATGGCTTCCTTCACAACTGGAGCAATTGATTGCATGCTCGTTAGTGGTGTGTCCTATTTCTCCACAACGAATGCACGCACGATCTTCTAACTTGTTTGGCCGACAGCACTTCATAGAATAACATTTAGATTTTGAACAAGGTGCAAGGGTAGCATTCTTCTCTGAATTCACTGTGACCATACCATTCCTTAGTGGAGCAAAGAGATCATGAAAAGCAGCAATAAATTCATTCCAAGTGATATTCTGTGGGGCTTCATGGTTAGCACAATAGCTCTTCCACCATTCAGCGGCAACTCCTCGCAACTGATATGAAGCATACAAGACCTCATCACTTGAGTAGCTTCCTTTCAATGGTCTTGAGCCAATCTTCTGCTTCTGAAGGTGAAACATTTCCTAAAAACGTTGGCGGACGAGTCCTTATAAATTCTAATAACCTTGAGTCAGCATAGGGATCATTGATAACAGTTCGAGATGCTTTACTGACATTAGCTTGATTGGTCATATTCTGTATTTGCTTCATCATTGCCTACATTAACTGAGTCTGAGTAGCCAAAAACTCTCTGAAATTCTTAATATCTATCTGTAGTGATGGTTGAAGAACTGATCCATCCTTGGAGTTTCCACTGAGTTGGTTTCCACTTCCACTGGCTCTATTGCTATCACTATTCTGGACCATCTGCTTGATTACCTCAAAGGGGTTAGGGGAGAGGGAAATATCATAGGTAAGGAGCAAGAATCCTAACACAGGGAAGATACATTTAACCCAATCAACTTAGGCAACTATATTAATAACTTGATATGGTTGCTTACATAAGCCAAGCTTTGCAACACATACTGCACATGCAGTAATCGCGAAGAACCAATTTAACCTAAACACACAAAACTATCGTCTACATGGGTGACACTCCTATCTTAGGGAACACGACTCCCATACATGAGTGTCAACTGGCTACTTGAGGTCCTAAGTCTTCTAGCTCCTGAAACACTTCATTGATCCGCTCTTCTAGGAACTTAATGATTCTTTCCTTCATGATCATTAGGGTAGTAGCAAGCACTTGATGCCATCTTCTAAAGTGTGGTATATCATTTTTCTACTCAAGACTGCTCAGGTAAGATTTTAACTTGATTCAGCACTGGTAAGAGAAGAAAATTTCAGCAAGGGGAAAGAAAGAATTTTTTTGGCAAGGACAGGAATGGAAGAATGAGATAAGTCAAGAACACATTATTCTTTCGGGTTAGGTCTTTTACTTTCGAAAATAATTTTGAAGGACCTACAGAGATGACCAACTATCTAGGGTCAAGACCTACAGTTAGTATGGCTCTGATACCACCTCGTCGGGACCCGAATATGCAAATCCGGACCCTCTGTGCATGCTGCACTAGTCCAGCTGGATCACGCTAGTGCACACAGGCTTGACATCAGTAAATATCACAATCATACGTAGCGGTAATGAGATAAAAGACAGCATATATTGAATATTACTAGTTGCATGACCTCATGGTCAACTTACATGACTTTGCCTCGCAAGGCTAAACAACAAATTGAACTGCAGCAGATTGAAGACGTAGATAACCCCTCAGTATACCATAGGCAACTGACAAGACTCGCACTCTAAACCTTCGTCCCTTTCAAGGTACACCTTCAGCACTGGTGATGTGGTAGGCAAGGGTGAGTATATAAAGCACTCAAATGGTTGTGCATAGAATGCATCTCTACCATAACTATATGCAAGGCTTATTCCAAAGGAATGGCTAATAATGGCTATTTTGCAGTAAAATAGTATTTATGAATAAGTACAGTATATAGATTGACAAGACAGTAAAAACAAATAATAGTAATAAATAGATTCAGTGTTTCTCAAGTAACCAAGTTTTCCAGTCCAAAGTCAAGATTCAACCTCACATGGCAACCTGCCATCAATCCCAAGTTTTATTTTGCAAAAGTCTATCCCTTAACTGTAATTCCCGAGCATTGCTCAACACCGTGAGCACGGCTATTCGAATAGATTGTATACTCTGCAAAGGTTATGCACTGTACCCACACGATATGATCATCTCTCTTTGCCAAGCTATTGGCACACTTCCTTTGGCGTGCCGACAGAAAAATCATGACAAAACCTTTACAATGCCCTGCCTTAACCCAATACTACCCACTGAGGTTTCAACACTGATGGGCTGAACCACCACAATAGGGCCCCCCTCTTGCGCCATGTGAGTTGATCCGTGAACCCAGACTCACACCACCAAAGCAGTACTAAAGTTAAGACATTGCAAATTAATCGGCTAGGCTGCCCCATAACAGATATGTAGTTGCATGATTAACTCAGGTCAAAGGCTTGCAATGTTAAGTCCTTAGGGATGATCAGAGCAAGACTTGCACATACCCTCTGCCCATCGGGCCCACCCTGGCACACTTGCCCTTGCCACTTTCTCCGATCTAAATCATAACCACTCGAGTTGATTACCAAGCACCACGTGCCATCAACAATTCAATATCGTTGCGTGACATCCATTGCCACAATAACTCAATCTCATCGTGTGACCACATATGACACACAAATTCATAACATTGTTCCATATTCCATTAGTCAAGATTAATTATCAATGATTTGAGTACGTGTGATGACGTGGCATGGCTAAGCAAGCTATTATGGTCTAACCATCCCATGTTGACTTTAATATTCATCAACCATAGTGAATCAGTATAGGGTGACAAATAGAGTGTGACATACAAATGACAAGATAGGGTATAGATCAACTTGGTATAATAGTTAAGTCCCAATTTAGATTGAAACATTTATACACACGAAATAACATGCATTTTGATAAAACAAAATAGCAACTTAATAAACATGGGTTCAACATGGTCAAAGCACAACTTGCCTTAGGAAAGCCCTTATTTCTTCTCTGGACCTTGGTCTTGGGTCGATGAATTTTCCTCGGATGTGTCGCACAATTCAACGTCTACGCGAATCAAAAGAGAAGGCCAAATAAATACCAAAATAGAGAATAAACAAACTCCAAAAATCAAATAAAATTCACTATTATATAGATCCCAATTTTACAAATTTTTAGAAATTTGAATCACCTCAATCGGAGTTCGTATGAGGGAGAACGAGCTCTCGGAAGATTCAAAAATAATAAAAACCTGAAAATTGAAAATCAAATATTAAACTGAATTATTTTTATGAAGGAAATTCACTTTATTGCGTCATCAATGCGTCATGCTAACGTCAGCCTCGGTCCTGAGCCAACCAGATGCTGACACGTGGCCGTGGCATCTGTTGTGGACTCGGTGCACCGTAGGGTCGGTTCACCGTGGACCATGGCAGTGTGCTGAGCACCGGATGATGTCATTACTGACGTCACCCACCACGTGTCGCCTTCTAATTGGTTTGATCCGGAACATGATCTGGTCCGCACGATGCAGATCCAACGGCGCACGACGCGATCGGCTTAGCACCGCTCAGATCTAAACCCATGATCACGGATCTTGGCCACGCGGTGTAACGGTGACCACCCGATCTGCTTCCACAGATGCACAAGATGCACAACTGGCAATAATTGGTTTTCAACAAAAGATTAATATACTTAATTTTAAATAATTCAAATAAATTCTAAAAATTCCAATAAATCCAGAAAAAACACAAGATGCACAACTGGCAATAAAACTATAGTAAATGCAAATTTTGGGATGTTACAGGTCCTTGGTTAGATATTTTGTGGTGGAAAATTTTATTTTGAGATCATTCACCCTCCCTCTGATCGCCATCTCGATCCTTTAATTGGTATCAGAGCCCGGTTTTACTCTTCCATAGATCTTGACTGGTCTCGAGAGCCATAGCGATGGACAAATACTCCACCAAGCCTCCCATCTTTTCTGGAGTTAATTTTCTCTTCTGGAAGTCAAGAATAGAGTCGTACATCAGTGCCTAAGGCTTTCTGATTTAACAGAAGGTTCAGCTCCCGTATGAGATTCCTGTTGGGACCTGAATTCATCGATTCGAACCCACTGTATTTACCGTACTAGTCCCTGGATCAACGCTAGTGCATACAGCTCAACGTTGGCAAGTATCACATCATACATAGCGATAAGAATAATAAGACTTTATTTATTGATATAACTAAGTGTATGATCTTATGATCAACTTACATTATTCAGCCATGCAGGGCTAGATTGAAAATAAACTAAGACAAATACAGCAGAAATAGCAAAAGATGTTGGTGACTCATCAGTACACCACTGGCGACTGACAAGGCTTGGGCCTAGTGACTCGTGTCCACTTGGAACTCCTCCTCCAGCAAGGGCGAGAACTCCTCAACTGTTGATTTATTAGTGATGGCAAGGATGAGTACAAGAACACTCAATAAGTTGTGCACATAATGCAGTTCTACCATAGCTATATGCAAGGCTTATGCCAAAGGAATGGCTATTATGGCTTGTTTGCAGTAAAGCAGCATTTATGAACACATACAATACATGGATTGAAAAGCAGTAAAACAAATAGTAGTAATAAATAGATTTGATGCTTCTCAAGCAAACCAAGTTTCCAATCCTAAATCAAGTTCATCCTTCCACATGGCATCCTACCATTCTAAGACCAAAGTCCACAAGCTAGTATACTACGTGAGCGAGGTCTTGCATGACGCCAAACTATGATACCCGCAAATACAGAAGATGTTGTATGCCATCTTGATGACTTCCTAAAAGCTGTGGTACAACTTCCAGGTGCACAAGATTATGGTCATGACGACGTATCTGCTCAAGGAGGTACTACGCAACCGAGAGGCAACAGGGCGAATTGCGTAGTGAGCGGTTGAACTCAACGAGTTCAAGGTCAATTTCACACCGTGGACCAGCATCAGATTAGGAGTTCTAGCAGACTTCATTGTGGAATGGACGCAAGTCGAGAAAAAGGAGACCAAGACGGTCGATGAACATTGGACTATGTTCTTCGATTGATCGCTTATGCTTCAAGGCTAGGGGTCCAGCATCATGTTCAAATCTCTGACAGGTGAGGAACTTAAATATGTCATCCAACTCGATTTTTCATCTTTGAATAATGTTGTAGAATACGAGGGACTAGTCAACAGGCTCCGGATAGCAGTTGCACTTGGGATCAGGCAATTACTCGTGAAAGGGAACTCACAGCTAGTCATAAACCAAGTGCAGAAGGAGTATCAGTACTAGGATGACAACATGGCGGCATACCTGAATGAGGTTCGCAAGCTGGAGCATAAGTTCGAAAGGCTCGAGGTAAGGTATATCCAGCGAAGTGATAACTCTGCCACTGACAAACTTGCCAGGCTCGCTTTATCCCGTTCACATGTACCAGTAGGAGTCTTCGTTGAGAAACTCCTTAAACCATCCGTCTCCCCTGCATGGGAGATAAATGCTACCCAACTCGACCAGTATCCTGGTCAAGTCAGTGAGGCAGAACTCGCAGACATGAAAGGTGCACTACTCAAACGGGAGCCGACTTGGATGACCCCATTCCAAGCCTATCTCGAAGGTCAAGAGGTCCCTGACGATGATGCCTAAGTCGAGAAAATTACACATAAGTCCAAGCTATATGCATTGGTAGACGGTAAACTCTATCGAAAAGGGAGTAACGGAATCTTGATGAAGTACGTCACTCAGGAAGAGGGCAATAAAATATTGCTCGATGTTCATAGAGGCATTTGTGGCAACCATGTGTCCTATTGCACTCTAGTCGGAAAAGTTTTTTGATAGGGATTCTATTGGTCGACTGCCCTCCAGGATGCTTGCGAGCTGGTGAAAAACTACAAAAGCTGCTAATTTTATGACAAGCAAACCACCTAACCAGTGTAGGCCCTGCAAACTATTCCTCTATCTTGGCCTTTCACTGTCTAGGGCTTGGATATTATGGAACCTTTCCCTAGAGCCCAAGGAGGTTACAAGTTCTTGTTTGTGGCAATCGACACGTTCACCAAATGGATCGAGGCCAAACCCATCATGAACATCACCTTAGAAGCAGCCAAGAAATTCATAAGTATCATCGTTACTTGATTTGACATCTCTAATCGAGTAATCACAGACAATGGTAGCCAGTTCAAGAGCAATGCTTTCACAGTCTTTTACGAAGAATTGGGTATCAAGCTTTGTTTTGCTTCTGTAGCTCATCCTCTGAGTATCGGTTAGGTCAAACGCGCCAACGACATAATCTTGTAGGGAATTAAGACCCACGTATTCGATAGGTTCAAGGCTTACTTGACCCGTGGGCGAAAGAGCTCCCCTCGGTATTATGGGCAATTCGAACATCGACTAGTTGAGCCACTGGTGAAACACCATTTTTCTTGGTCTACGGAGTAGAAGCGGTGCTTCCGACTGAACTAACATTCAGATCACCTCGAGTGGACAACTACTCAGAAAAGGAACAAGAGGAGATGTGAACAGATGATATAAATCTACTCAAAGAGTACAGAGATCGAGCATCCATTCGAGCAGCCAAGTATCAGTAAGCTTTGCGCAGATATCATTGTATAAAAATCAACGAAAGAGTGCTCACTACAAGGGACTTAGTACTAAGAAAGGTGCAGAAGTAAGATAATCGTAATAAGCTCTCACTTAACCACGATTAGTGTGGTTATCTACATCAGAAGGAGCGATATTGGAGAACTCATGGAACATCGACCAATTGAAAAGATTTCATTCATAAGACAGAAAAGATAGTGCATTTGAGCAATCAAACCAAAAACAAAATTCAGGTAAAGTAAAATTTTATTAATTTCACTAACAAAAATTATTCCATTATATCTTAAGACAGGTATCCTATGACTACTTGTCATGTGAGGCGTCGCAGCGCCTACCCTGCATCCAAGGGGACTTGAAGTTGATGGTCCCCGAGATAGGCCTGCACCCTCTGTACTGGCTGAGCGAAGCAGAGAAGATTCAGCTCCTTGTCGATAGAGAAGGCAACCTCTCCATTGTCAAAAGCCTTCGCACCCTGAGGGCTTGGAGGGCGAGCAAACACCAAAGCGGTGAAGCTGTTTTGAGCTTCACCTCCTCCACCAGCACTGGCAGTTTCGCCTTCTTCTCCTTGTGTGCCAGCAGTGGCATCTACTCTTGCAAAGGGAGCAAAGGTGGCATGGTCTTCCTCGGCGACAACGTGCAGCTTGCTAGTTAACTCGTCCTCCTGTTCTGGCCAGACCGCCCTCTCCATGGCCTCCCAGTCGATATCTTCATCCTCCTCTTCGAAGAGGACGATGACAATCCACCTCAAGGGGCCCGTGCCCGGAGGCGGAGGAGGAATCTCTACGGTGATCTCCAAAGGTGGGGATCCTCCAAGAATCTCTACAAACGGGGACAATAGCAAAGTGGAATCCATGAGGATGTTTGAAGAGGCTAAGGCGTTGCAAGCCAAAGGATAGAGATAAAAAGAGATGAGTTATGGTAGGCGACTACAAATCCAGTCTATTTATAGCTCAAGGAACGAGTCATTCCACAGCCAAAACCCATTTGAATTCACATCAGTTCCAATCCACGAGGCATCTTTTGTACTTCCGCATAAATGTGAAGAGAGGCAAATTTATGACGTACCGTGTGGAAGCCAAAAAGGCACGGAGACCATAACAGTATTCACCTGTTAAAAAAATGTTGAGTTCTACCAAGTATGCTCGGGGGCTTACGCACCTGAGTGTATGATTGAGGGCTATCGTTCATGATGCTTACACCCTACTTCCTCCTTGATACAGCCATCGAGCGGAAAAGTCAGGGGCTACATCATTTATTTGTTAGCGTATTTGCTCTACCATCGTCTCGATGCACACATCGAGTAGAGGGACGGGAGCTATATCGCTTGATGTTTTCTAAAAGCTTCTTAAATGCTTACGCTCTAATTTTTCCTCAAATCGAGCAAAGGGTCATGAGCTACATCATGCGTGTCAGCGCATATGCCCTTCCTTCTACTCGAGGTAGTCATTGAGCAGGAGGTCGAGGGCTACATCGCTTATTTTGTCTTCACCTAGCTCCACCCTCGGGTCGAGACGCCTATTGAATAAGGGGTTTAGAGTTGTAACAGGTGCGTGATACTAACGCCCTACTTTCATCTCGATCCAGCTATCGGGTAAAAAGTTGGGGGCTACATCACAACATTGTGCTTACTACGCTCTACTTCCCATTGTTGGTTTCATCGAGTAAGGAGTCGGGGCTATAGGTAACCTGGTACCTCTTTCTAGTTTTCTTTTGGTCGATATCGTTATCGAGCGAAAAACACTATAGGCAAAATTCTTTGGATTCAGTTTATTTCTATTTTCTATGCAATTTTTTGCACAAATTTACTCGATCGCGTACTTAGCCTGTTAGCAAACAAAACCAAATGGTAACCATATATACCTGAACTCGATGATGAGCAATTCTATTGTCGGGACCCGGATATGCAAATCTAAAACCCTCTGTGTATTCTGCACTAGTCCAGGATCATGCTAGTGCACACAGTGTAAACATAGATGACATATCATTACATACATCGAAATAACTAAGAAAAAACAAATTATTATTGAATAAAGCAAACGACCTTATGGTCAAAGTTCATACACCAATGCCTCATGGCTTAAGAAACAAATAAAACTGTTGCAGCGGAAATAAGATAACTTGGGCCATTCGATATGCCATAGGCAATCGTCTGGGGAAACACTTTCCTAGTCCACGTAGTCTTCGTAGAACTCCTCTTCTTGATATTCATTATTCCCTGGTTCTTCCTCAGCACCTGATCAACAAGGGCATAAAGCTGTGAGTACAAAATGTACTCAACAAGCCGTAGGGAAATGATGCAATATATTCATGCACGGCTTGACAAAGGATAGTCAATTTGTTCATTTGTAGAAAGCAATAACTTGAACTTAAATACAGTAAATAGATTGAAGGCATATTAATGAAAAATAATAATAAATAACTGGTAAATCAATGGTAGACAATATGAACAGAATGGCGAGGCATCACCCTACATCATTCGAAACAAGTATCAGCCACCAAATTCAACAGTATAGCTTGAGACAACAAAACCACAGTGAACTCCCCATTCACAACCCAATAATTCCACATTTTATGAAACACTCTATACCCCGTGTGAAATCCCCGGGCTTGTCCATGACCGCGGACATGGCTATTCGAATAGTTTTACACTCTATAGAGGTTGTACAGCTTTGCCCACAAGACATAATCATCTCTTAGTGCCAAGCGCTACGAACACACTTCCTTTGGTGTGTCGACAGAGAGATCACTACAAAACCTTTACAATGCATGTCTAAATTAACTGGGTACTGCCCTCTAAAGTTTCGCCCCTCGGGGCCCCCTCTTGAGCCATGTGAGTCTACCCGTCCATCCCGGAACCCACACCAACACTTGGCAGTACTTAAGACTAGACATCATAAATTAATCAGCTAGGTCTGTCCCATACCAGACTTGTGGTTGCACGGTTAGGCCCAGTTCAATGGCGCACAAGATTAAGTCCTTAAGTTGTCTCAAGCAAGACAGTCACATCCCAATGTGCTAGAAAACACCCCCTTTACTCCACGATCACTTGCCCGAGGGAAAACATTTTGTTCAACCAAGACCAATGGCATCCCCTACCATGGTACAACAAGTTTTACAACAGTGGCCAACAGCCATGATTCAATATCTCATTAAGTCAAGATTAACATTTAGTCACATGTGTTATGAATCCCAACATACAACTAAGCTGGTCTAAGCATAGCTACGATAACCCAATGTTGGTATTATGATTATGTCCAACTAGTAGTGTCCCAACCTAAAGTTAACAATGGGTATATGGCATTCCAATAATCAAGGTGGCATAATGGCAAACAGGTGAATAGCTACTCCCATAAACTAGCATCGATACATAAATAGCATGCAATTGTACAAAACAAAATAATTTCGCAAACATAGGTTCAACATGATCAAAGGTTATGACTTGCCTTGCTGATCAGGCACTGAATCTTGGTCCTCAAAGTCTCCGTTCGCTCCTTCGGGATTCGTGTCTACCGGCAAAGAAAGCAACAAAACCATGTAAATACAAAATAGAGACTTAAATAAGCTGAAAACTAAAAATAAATAGCTCTGGAAGGTAGAGCTCGATTTTAGATGAATTTAGAAATTTGAATCACTGGAATCGGAGTTCGGATGAAGGAGAACGGGCTCTTGGAAGTTTGAAATCAGAGAAAAAGGTTGAAAAAGAGAAAATCTGAATTTTCTAATTTATTTTTTTATGGGAAAATCGATTTATTGCGCAACGCTGACGTCAACAAGCAATTTCCCGAAATAAAAATAAATCGGAAAATTCTTATTAAGCTGACAAGCGGGACCCACGGTCTATGGACCGAGTCCACGGAAGGGCCCTAGTCCACGGTGGACCGGGTTCACAGAATAGCGCCCGAGGCTGACGTCGCGACTTGGCTAACGCGGCGCTGAGGTGTCGGCTGATGCGGCACCCACGCAAGCGATGACGTGACGGGGCACGTGTCGCAGATCCAACGACTCGGTTGGATCGGACGGCCAAGCAGTAAGGGAGCGGCGAGGAGGCGACGTGGCGCAATCCGGAGCGTCGACGGACGATCCGATGGCCGAGAACTCGCGACAGAAGTCGATGGTGAGCGGCGGAGCAAACTCACCGCACTTGAGGAAGACGACGTGTGGCGCGGCGGAGAACGACCGGATCGGGCGGAAGATAATGCGGATCTGGAAGAGGACTTTACGAGCAACGCAAAGGTGCAACCGGTGACAGCAGAGACCAACCGGAGTGGCTGAACGATAGCAAAATCGAGCGGTGAATTTCTGTGGCAAGGTATCACTGCAAGTGGGAGTATATCTGAAATTTTCTCCTTATTCGGAGAATAAATACTCTCTTGAATTGGCGATAGAACCGAATAGCGTAGACAAAGAGGGTGAGTCAACTTTTATCAATTTTCCTGTACTGCACATAATGAATTCTAGTGGTGAATTTCTGTTGCATGTTAGAAGTGTAAGCAGGAGTCCTCTGAGTAATTTTTAGCTCATTCGGAGAACAAAGACTAGCTTGAATAGGCTGATAGAGCAAAACGACATAGGCAACAGAGGGTGAGTCGACTGCTATGATTTTTTGTGGGCAATATAGAATGAATTCGAATGGTGAATTTTTGTGGCACATTTTTAGTGCAAGTGGGAGTTCTTTGTGAAACTTTTAGCTCATTCGGAGAACAAATGCTCTACTGAATAGCCTAATAGAGCTAAACGGTGTATGCAAAAGAGCGTTTGCTGACTTCCATGATTTTTTCTGGGTAATACAGAATGAAATCGAGTAGCGAATTTCTGTGGCAAGGTATCACTGCAAGTGGGAGTCTATCATGAAATTTTCTCCTTATTTAGAGAATAAATGCTCTCTTGAAGTGGCGAAAATTGTGACGCTAGGCACGGCCAAGCTTGTGCTATCTTGTCGGGACGCGTGATGTTGGGCATGGCTGTTGATCTCAGTCGCGTCGGGAACACGGTGATGGTGGCCGCAGACATGGTGATGCTGGGCGCGGCCGCGGTCGCAGTGATACTGGGCGTGGTCGTTGTAGGCTAGGCCTCACCGGACGCGGTCGCGGCGCATGTACTCAACATTGCCGACATTTAATCTGCTGCCACACCTTTACCGTCAGACAGTTTGACATAGAAAATGAGAATCGCCGACACATAGTGTATCCTACATATCAAAATAATTTCCAATGCACCATCTGACCCTAAAAGTATTATTGCCGACAGTTAGTCCGTCACCAAGTTTTAGCGACAGATAGTTGGTCGGTAATTATGTATTATTGCCGATTGATGTCTGACGCTAATTTGGTGTCATGGTGTAGTGTGCACGGGGCGGCGAAAACTTCGGCGAGGGCGTACGGCGTGACAGCGGGGTCTCGGCGACGAGAGATGGACCAAAAGAAGTAGCACGGGGCGGGGAACCTTGGACGGAGGACGGTAGCGCCTTAAATTGCCCCGGGAGGTGGGCCCAGCACGGACGGCGAAAAGCGGCCCTAGGGTTAGGGTTTTGTCCGGCGGCTAGACAAGCGAGAAGACCCTTTGAGCAGAGCTTCTTTAGCTATAGCTTAGCCATCCCCACGTTCAATCCTCAATGTAATTAGAGTTATGCACTCTGTTTTGTACTCTGTTTATCGACCTCATACATCATCCATACAGGAGTAGGTATTACTCCATCCGGAGATCCGAACCTATCTATATCGCGTGCCCTCGCTTTCATGTTTGACTCTCGCTTTCATGTTTGACTCTTCTGAATTCGAAGGTACCCGAAGTAAAAATTTATTGTCGATTTTTAACCTTCGACACACCGGGTGCAGCGCTTCCCGTTCACTGCACTCAGGGCCCCCGTGGCGCTGCCGCTCCGCTGCTTTGCTTTTTCGCTCCTCCGCTTCGCTGCATGGGGCCATTCTCGCAAATACACCGTCGCGAGAACTAAAAACGGAAAAAATCAAACCGGAGGAGCCAAATCAACGATCGGTTCCATGTTCTTTCCTTCTTTTGCACCAGGCTGATGATGTGGACCACCTGCAGGTGCAAGGTAAAGTCCGCTCCCAGCCACGCTGGAATCAACAAAGCACAGGGCGCTTCATCGCAGCGCTTGGCCAGCTCGGCGGCGTTTAGCCCAACGTGGTCGATTCGCCGAGAAAGATCCAAAACTTCAACCCGAATCAATTCGTCAATCCAGTGCATTTAATAGTTTGATATGGTCCATCATTCTCATTTCTCAAATTAATCTCAAGGTTACAAAAGAGAAGGGAACAATACGCACAATTTTACCATGTGTATCTCAATCAATCAGCAACAAATATTCGCCCTCCCTACATTTGCATTAGTTTCTCCATTAATTATTCTAAAAATATCACAAGTTCTTTGGTTATAAATAATAGGCATGGACATGGGAATTCAAATGCAAATACAGAGGGGTTGTTCTGCAAGAAGAACATACACAAGGATAATTATATAGGAACAACATGTTTCGTATCAGTGGTGTAGTTGCACTTCTTCTCCTAGCGTCGCTGATATCCACTGCAAGTAAGGTTTCACATCTATTCTATATTTTCTTTCATAGGAGTGTTTTTGTGTACGTCTTCACCAACATTAAAGTTTTATAACGATGGGAAGATAGCTTGCATTTTTGTTTATTCAAACTGTAAATATAATTGAATGTTCAATGCCAGTCATTATCCCGCCATAAGTTGCTCTCTCTTTGGTCTTAATATTCAAACATTGCGAAGTCCATAAACATAACTTTCTGAGGGAAAAATGTACAAATACTTGTTCGTGGGTTGGATGTAGTCCATCAATATCATTCCTATATGTTGATTTCTTATAAACATGGTAATGTTTAACCAACAATTAGGTATATACAAAGGGAGTATGTTTTGGAGAGAGAGAGGGGCTTGAATTTTACACATTGCACTAACACCAAACAATTTCGATCCACGTGGTAATGAAAAACGAGTGCCTAACTTTCTTGCATATATGTGTCATCTATTTTCTGCAGCTCCTGCAATGACACCAACCTGTTGCCAAGATTTCCATTCCTGGGATAAGAACGAGGGTTGCCCGGCAACTTTGGATGGTGAGTGCAACGAGTGGTGCCAAAATGCATGCAGTGGAGGGTTGTGCCTGCAAAGGGGAGAAAAACACTACTGCCACTGTCATTGCCACTGAAAACTGTTATATTCAGGCAGGGCGCGCGTGCGACTGGTTAACAAGTTCGATGAAGCAATTAATAATAAAATGTCGAATGTTTTTCACCTGGTTTCTAGGTAATTACTGGGGAGCATTTTACTTGATATAATTTTCTGGTTGGTGCTTGACAAATTGTGACGATGCTTTCGTCTTTTGGGTTCCTTTGCTTCCAGTCACTACCTTGAAAAACGTCATCTGTGGCGGTTCGAAACTGCCATCAGTGACGGTTTTCGAACCGCCACATATTTAGTGCCACTGATAATCCAGGATTATCAGTGACGGTTCTAGAACCGCCACAGATAACATTATTTGTGACGGTTTGTGGCTCGAACCGTCACTGATACCCATGATATCAGTGACGGTTCGAGCCAAAAACCGGCACTGATACTAGTACTATCAGTGGCGGTTTTTGGCTTGAACCGTCACTGATATAATGGGTATCGATGACGGTTCGAGCCAAAACCGCATCGATACTAGTACTATCGATGGCGGTTTTTGGCTCGAACCGCCACCGATAGTCCGACACATGAAAATAAAAACGGCATTTGTGGCTAGCCTCAGCAAGTGTTAGCTATGCCCTCTGCATGAGAATATATATAAGAGAATTGATAGAAGTGTCATACAGAAGCGAATTGATAGAAGTGTCATACAATAAGTCGACAATACAATATGAACAAATGAAGAATTGAATGAAATAGTATAAGTGACAATACAAGGTAGAATCTAACAATGTTGGCAACCAGCAATTCGAGGCAATTTAGGGCTGTTTGTTTTAGTGAGAAAAGCGAATCGACAAAGTAACTTAGTAACTAATATTTTTAGAAATCAGAAATTTCAGAAATTTCAGACTAACCATCTCATCTTGTCATTGCAACCACCTCTTGAGACCTTTAAACATATACAATTAAGTGTTTGAGTTTCAATTCAAAATCGGTCTAATACCAACAATTTCATAATGCATGAAATTACAATAGACAATATGAATATTTTACAATGAGTGAGCAATGAAAGCGGTTTAGCTGTGTGAAACACGATAGGAAACAAAAAGGACCATAGTAATCAGCAGCAAACCGGAATCCAAGAGAAGTACGATATATTGAATAGAATAATCCGCAATGTGAGCATCATAAGTCGCAAAAAGCATAAATAATTTGTCGCAGTATATTTAGACTTAAGGTTGGTGGGAGTAATCCCCAAATGGATTGTTATATTAGAAAATATATGCAATTATTTGCTAATTAGTGCTCACCATAAGCATTCAAGTAGTCTACTAACAAATCGATTTAAGAGACTTGTTGAAACTACCGCTTGGGGTATGTAGGAGCCTTTTGAATCCATTGTCGCCAAGTAGAGCCGTAGAGTTAATCAATTACAACGTGGTATGGAGGATTATGTATATAAATTTGAATAATTAAGTACATTGTTACAAGATGTCACGTGGAATAAGACCAGGAAAATACAATTTAGAAAATGAAATTATTGAAAAGAAAAAAAGCAAACTGTAGATAGAAGGAGTGACATTCTCAACGTAATATGATGTATTGTACCGTGGCTCAATAGAATTAGTAGATCCTTCAAATTTTTAGACTCCCAGATTATTCTATAGAGACACAGAGAAGTATTAAGTCAAACAAAGAAGAAAGGCATAATATTTAGCTTCATATGCTCATTTATGCAAAGCTGCAGATCATATGGTGCCATAACTTATCGAAGAAAATAACAAGTCTTAAGATATGAAGGTAAGGCCAACTACCACAAGATTTAAATGGCCAAAAACCTTACATTTGAGGGAAAGATTATTTATGCCCAACGATGATGATTGCCAAGATCGCTTAGCAATTTACTAATGTCGACCATCTGCATACTTTGTACTTCTTCGAAAAGAACCAATATATGTATGTTAACTTTGACTACTACTTCAGAAAAGAACCAATCTATGTATATTTATGTGTTGAGATATGAAGAGACAATGATAGATATATAGGGCAAACAAAGCTGCCATCTGAACCATAAACCATCAAATAATTTTCTCAAAAAGTATGTGCAATACATAAACCATGTGCCTGACAATTACCTCATTAAAGATCCGCTCATTGATTCCTTCTTCTTTTAATAGGAGAAGGTATTTGAAGACCAATCCAACAATGTCCTCCATGTGTTCTGAAATCATTGCATGTGCACATAAGAGGCTTAATAACATCAAAATGTGCATGAAAATGAAATGGTCGTGTCAATTGTAAAAGAACAAAATCAAAATGGAAACTGACCATGACCAGCATCAGTGAGCCTCATGCTTACTGAGAAAAGGAGTATTGAGTTCTGTAGCTGCCCTCCCCAGCCATCAAGTTCATGGCCACCCCTTGTAAATAAAAGAGAATACATATTAATAATGTCAGAATTGAAGGATGATATTAATAAGGTCCAGGAAATATGAGAAGAATCATCATACCACGCCATCGACGTCTAGTATAGTGGTTGTAGAAACAATATGCCTTTTTTCACTTGGTTAGTTTATCAAAGTAACCAAGTAATTTTTTCACTTGGTTAGTTTATCAAACTATTACATACACATGAAATAACTTCATATGAAAAAATAACCATGTAAGGCAAACACATGAAATATTTAGAAGTGCCACTCGCATGTGTGTACATGTGTTCCTCAAGAAGACAAACATACATGCTACAATGAGCGAACCACCGAGAAGAGAAGTGGCATTGACGAAAGAAGGGGCTCCCATTTCAAAGGTACAAAGAGTTATTTACACTTTGTAATGAAATAGAATTGAAGTAACAAAAGCCTAAACTAGTTTTCTAAACTAGAAGCCTATGGGTCTTCGGAGCTTGGAGACACGCGATGTGAGACATGAGTATGGAGGAGTGGATCGTTGTTGTCTTCGTCATAAAACTCGCCTTTTTTGTTGAGTATTTCCTTCATGATGAAGTAGGCGAGCTGGCCTGAACGGCTTGGATTTCAGAACGCAAGCGATCCTATCAGAGACATTTTGAGGCGCCAGAGGTATGAAAAATGAATTAAGAGAGCATATAGAAATCGAGTGGCGCGAATCGATGTGTCATGTCGATGACCGACCTCCACGCCATTGTCTTTTATTGTGCAACTTAAGATTTCCGCATGTACCGCAATACCGAAGTACCCACATAGATTTGTTCCTTGCTTCGCCAGACACCGCGAAAATCGAATGAACTAAGATGTCGTCGAAGGAGCTATTTACTATGAAATACGATATAAGAATATTCCTTGCGTCGCGCATCGAAATTTAGTACGGATTGTAAGGGTTTTTACGGTATGGGCGGTGTCTCGTGCTCTTCTCACAATATCTTTTGAACGCCTGGTTGATTAAACGTGTCATCACTTCATAGTCTACTTTAGGTTTATCCAATGGATCCATGATCAGCATCTTGCTCTTGTCTGGATGAATTACTACGAGAATCCAGTAGAATCTGGATGCCATAGCCATTAGTCGTTACGCCGAGTAAATAATCTAAACCAACGAGTAATTTAACTCGCTAGTGAGGAACTTACTTAAAATTGTATGGTACAAGTATAAACTCCTTGTCTTGTAGTTTAAGCAAAGCTTTATAGACGTACTCCTCGACCTCCTTTGGTACTCTCTCGATTTCTTCTTGGCAAACCGTTCTCGGTCGAGGAATCCCACTGGCCCCTTGGTTCTTCGTAGTTCTTGAATCTCGTATCTATATAACGAAATAGTTAGACATGACATTTATCGGTATTACGTGAATGTAGACCAAGATTGATATATTAGACACTTACGTTGTCCAAAGATCTCAAAAACATATGTCGAGGGCGCCATGATAGAACAAGTTGTGCATGTTATCGAATTCTATTAAGAAGTAGCCATAGCCCTCGTGGTGAAAATGTTCCTCACGGAACACCGCAGTGATCACCTTCGAGTACGCCTTGGTTGGATCGCCCATGTACCATGCATGTAGTCATTGCATCATGGGTGTTAGATCGCTTAACTTTGAATCGGTGACTAAGGGCTTCCCAACCTCGAATTTCAATCTTGGTTGATTTTCTTGTTCATCGACTTCCCTTGCCCTTACTTTTTCACGGACGACATCATACTCGGTCCCGCTTCCCCGATCTAGCCGATACGACTGCCTAATGTGCCATTTTTGGGATCGGGGTTGTAGGTTTGTCCTTTGAAGTACCGGTGTTACTGTGTTTCTGCGTTGGAGTACTAACAGGGCCATATTTATGGGGCCCTCAATGGATTTCTTTTCTACCTCATCTTGCTTCTTCACCATTTCACTCTCGTGTCTTTGGTGGATCGATGCGCGGATTGCATCGCAGAGAGGCGGCAAAGCATGATCCAAGACGATGTCGAGAGGGTGCCACCGCATGGTCCAAGATGATGTCACGCTTGCGCCCATCGATGAATGAGTGGACGGCACCTCCCGAGTTGTTATCTCGTCATTGGCGGGTTTTTCTAGCTCGATATCGCAAAGCGTGTAACTACCGTGTCCACTCGACCTTTGCATAACTCGGCGCTATCGGGGCATTGTGCAAGACACCCCTTGTTGGCACGGATAAGCTACCCTCAGCGACACCAGAGAAAGATGTTCATCACGGGCACGTTGAGTGACAGGTGTGGGGTCATGTATGTCGCCCACAGATAATGGTTTAGGTCCGCTTGTCTTTGGCGTGGACCATAGCTAATCGCCGCGACGACTGTAGGGCCGAGAGAGCGTTTTCGGCCTGCGTCTGGCTCAAGGCTTCTTGTACTTGTCGCTGAACTTGTTCGTGAATGGTGGGTTGTAATTCTCGCATAACCCTTTCCTTCATACTTTCCATTTCCTGCGCAACCTGCTCTTCTTTAGCTCTTTTCCGACTCCTATAAGAGTCTTCGTGCTCAGGGAATCCCATCTTCCATGGAACCTTGACCCCGACGCCTCGTGTTCGACCGGGGTGCTCTTTGTTTCCGAGGGCCGCTGATAGCTCGTCTTTCTCCCTGTTTGGGTGGAAGGATCCTTGGGTGGATCGGGCGTATAACCGATGAACTCTTTGCGCCATCGCCGTCTTCGCCGCTTCTTGAATGATAAACTCCCAAGAGACAAGAGATCGCCTCGCTAGCACGTAGTGCTTCACTCGATCCGTAGTCCGACCAAGGGACTTGTGCCATCTGTTGGATCACTTGTAATTCCCGCTGTCCCATTGAGCAATTTTACCCATGTACCCACTCGTGCCAAGTTTGTGGGGTGAGTATTCCTTCTTGCGATGCTAATGTGGTCCTCACTAGACTTCCTTGTCGCTTCAGATTGCTTCATCGCCACTTAACTCATCCCAATGGTTGTAATCTTGGGTAGTCTCCGACGGTGACCGCTTTTGCTTCACATAATTTACGCTCACCTCGCCTTGAAGTTTCTCCACGCCGCATCCATGGTCATCAATGCATCGCGGACGACGAGTTCTTCGACTCCTTCGGGGAATGCGAAGGTTCCTTTGAGCTCTGTCCACAGATCCTCTTTGGTGGCTTGGGGCACTTTATGCCAATCCAAATAGGTGATTGGCACTTTCTCCCTTACGATGTACCCGCATGTTGACCTGTATTTTGCTGCTGCCTTTTTCGGTGCAACAGGGGACCCAGTATCTGAGACCTCCGTGATGGTGTACCGGCCTTCAGGCTTCTTATTCTTCCCTCGTCCTCGGCGTGTTGCAACAGAAGTGGAGGCCTCGGGAACAGCGGTCGAGGCCCCGGGAACAGCGGTGGAGGCCTCAGGAACAGCGGTCGAGGCCCCAGGAACAGCGGTGGAGGCCTCGGCAACTTCGGTGGTTGGGTGGAGGGTAAGGTACCTGCTCGGGCTCTCCTCCATTATAGGCTCAGTTTCGGGCTCCATTAGAACTACTCAATAGAAAGGGAGATATTTCAGAGAGGGAAAGAAAATATGTACTAACTGAGGAGTAAGATAGAAGATGTACTAACTGAGGACTATATTAGATCCTTAAAGTGTCTGTCCATGGCTCATTTCAAGTCACAAATGGAATAATCCACTAATAACAAGAATGACATAGATAAGATAGAACTTAGCAATTACAAAGACAATTAACCTCGTATTTGTTTACTATTTTTCTATAGTATTCAGAACAAGAAAAGACAAGTACTATGGTTCCTACATGGCGCCTTGAACACTAAGGTTGGAGTATTTGGTTTTATTCTCGCAAAGGTCGGATATTTCTCTCTCTCCATATCATATTGAATTAGCACACAATCAGAGATATCAACATAGACAAAATAATGCTTACCAACATAGAGAGGAGATATGAATGATTTGCTCTCAGATTTAGGGTTTGGATGAAAATAAGAATTTTCACCACAATCACAAATGGGCTAACAAATTATTTAGTGACTAGGGCCTTGAACCCTTACCACCTTAGCATGCACAATTAAAGAGTTGTTCAGAATTTCACTGTTAAATATCTATGATCAGATTGATAACAGCATAGTTCAACAATTACTTCTACCACCAGACAAGTGAATTACCAGTGAACAATTATCTCTAACTATTGAATCAAAGCAGTGTAACATCCCGAATTTTGGTCCAATTTTTAAATTTTGGAGTTATTTGAATTTTTATAAATTGATCAACCTTTAATTGCATATAATTGCATTTAATGGAATTTATCTAATTTTTGGGGATTTATTGAAATTAATAAACATTTATTTAAACCATTCTTCTCTTGATTAATTAATACCAGAAACTATAATTATCAAAAATTAAAACTAATATTTTATTTAGGCTCCAAATGCTCTGAAATATTTTCTAGAATTTTTCTAGAATTTTTCGGGTATTTTTAGTGCCCCAAATAAATGCTTTGAATTGTTGGATTTATTTTTATTGCGAAAAACCTAAAATCCTTACTACTGGTGTTGGGCGGCCCAACACTGTGCTGGCGCCGAAACCCTAATCGTCGCGTCGCTCCGCGCCGTTGATCTTCGATCTAACGGTCGCGCCCGATACCGTTTCGACGATTTAATCTGCCAAGCGCCGTTGATTCCTGATCGGACGGTCGATGTGACCGGACGACCTCGGGACGAGGCGATTGTCATGCCATTGCCGCGCCGTTACCGCGGATCGTGTCAGGGATTTTGCGCGAGTTCCAAGGCTCGTCCGGGCAGAAGAAATACCCCGCCACACGCGTGACTTCCTTCCGCTCGCTTTGCCCCCTCTCTCGCGTCCTCTCGTGCCCCGTAGTGAGCGTTTGAGCTCGCCGAAGTTGCCATTCCTTGCGCCTTGGTTCTTCGCCGGGTTCCGCCGTTAAATGCGTTCCCGCCGTCGCCGAGACCCTCACCAAGTCCCCCGTGTCGAAGCTGCGTCACGCGCCACCTCTTTTCGACCGGAGAAGCATCGAGATGCCCGCGCCATCACCTTCTTCTCCAAGTCCGTGCACCGCTTCACCACTTCTTCTTCAACTCCTCGCGAGCTTCAGCAGCCGTCAGATCTTCATCGGACGCTCGAGGTGAGGCCACGTAGTCGTTTATTTGAATCACAGCCAAAAAGGTAGGATTAGATCTGGTCCGTAGGATCTTGATCGTAAGGTTCGGGTAGAGCCACGTCGGTGTATGTATAGTGAACTGCTCGGTATGGTTGCGCCGTTGGATCTTCATCCGACCGCATCTGTGTGTCCACGTCGCCGTAGCCGTTGCGTTGAAAATGGCCGTCGATGCTTGGATGCTCGGCTCTGATGAGGCCACGTAGGCTTAGCAATAGTGAACCGCTTGGGTACCGGTGGCCGTTGGATCTCCATCCGACGGTGCACGTGTGTCCGCGTCGGTGCGATGAATAGTGAACCATAGCGTTAACCGCCGCCGTAGATCTTCGATCCGACCATCGCCGTTGAGCCACGTAGGCTTTGTAGCAGTGCACCGCTCGGTTAAGGCCGACCGTTGGATTCAAATCCAACGGCCGGAAAGATTTGTGCATACGTGGCTGGATGATTCTTCGCCGCGTGTCGGCCTCTGGTTGGTCCAAAGCACTGTTCACCGGGCCCACACGTCAGTGGGTGGACCGCCGGCTGTGCTGACGTCAGCGTGACGTCATCCGGACCCACCTGTCAGTGGCCGAGGGTGACGTGGAGGCCCCTGGTGCCGACACGTGTCGCCGAGAGATATAATCCGGATTTTCAGTAGGAAAGTAAATAGAATAATTCGGTTATTATTCATTTGAATTTCAGCAAACTTAGAAATGCTATAACTTTTGCATTTTAACTCGGATTTGAGTGATTCCAGTGCCCAAAAATTTGTAAAAATGTGAGCTATTTATTGATGATTTTTATTTTATTTTTAGAATTTATCTTGCTGTCTGGATAGTGTAATTATTGTGTGATTGCTTGTGCCGAGTAGACTCCGAGTCGCCGGGTTTCGCCGAGGGAGAATTTGAAGACCCGTCGCAGAACCTCGACCAGAACCAACTCCTCTTCGAAGGCAAGTCGTGCTTTGACCATGTTGCCCCTAGATTTTAAAAGTATATTTTGATTTCCATATTGCATGCTATGTTAAGTACAACCACTATTGATTAAATTGGGAAATGGTAGTTAAAAGCCAAACTTGTTATGCCACCTTGATTATAAATGTTTATATGCCTGAAACCTTGTCCACCCTAAGATGCTTAAATATGTTGGATGCTAATATGATGCCAACACGGAGGCTAGACCGTGATTAGTCGCTTAGCCTCGCTTGTATGCGTGGAATGACTTTCAAATATCAAATGAATATTGACTAAACAATTATGGAACGCATTTTGGAAAATGCGATGATGTCATGAATTGGAACTGGGATAGTGACCTGTGTGGTGCTATTCATGAAATGATGTGGAAAATGGCATGTGTTGCTTAAGTATAAAGTGGGGTGGGAAAATGATTTGAACCGGCGCAAGTGGCAAGAAGGCTTCGTGCCAGGTGGGCCTGTGTGGCAATGGGATGTATGAAAAGATTGTGAAGGCTGTGTGCCGAGATGTATAAAATGGTTGTCTTGCCGGGACAATTAAGGACTTAACCTTGCGAGCCTTTGAGCTGAGTTCCGTACAACCACTTGTCCGAATGGGACGGACCTAGTTAAGTAGGTTTCTAATATCTTTCCTTTGATACCTCGGGGTGACATTACACCAAAAATGTAACCAGACGGGGAGCGTACTGTCTTCTTGCTTGGTACCCATCTAACGGTATGTGCCTGTTCTAAACTTTGGCTCTGTGAGGGAAGTGTTAGGAAGGCAATCGAGAGGATCATCGCTAAGTGTTAGTCTCTCGAAAGACTTTGTTACAATCAATCGCTTTGTGTGGTGAACGATCAGATCCTGTGGGTAAAGTGTACAGCCTCTGCAGAGTGTGTGTGTGAATCTATTCGAATAGCCGTGTCAGCGGTACTGGACATTGCTCGGTGATTACAGTCAAGGGTTAGATTTTAAAAATAAAAGAGGTGGAATGGGTGGTGTGTGCGGCGATGAATGAAATTAGGGTCAGTGTGCCAAAACTCTTGTGAAAGAATTGAAAAATTAGTTATTAATAATATCGATTTTATCGCTTTTAATCTAATAGGATTACCCGATTAAAAGAAATGCCGCTTTATGCAAAATAACCAATTAAGCCTTTCCTTTGGAATAAGCCATGCATGTAGTAATAGATCTCAGATTGTGCATGACTTGTTGAGTATGTTGTATACTCACCCTTGCATCGACAAAAACCTCGTAAGATGAAGCCGCATCAGCTTGGGAGGAGGAGTTCATTGAAGGCCGGGAGGACTAAGGGTTGGGCCGCACTCAAGAGCTCGTGGTTAAGAAGGGTCCCGCTATCGTATTTTGCTTCCGCCGAATGAACTTGATATCGATGATATTTATCGCCTGCTGGGCGAGTATTGTAAGGTGGCCATAAGGCCATGTAACTCGTTACTATTGATGCTTGAAGTACTTATTATTTATTTCACTGTATGATTGTGGTACTTCAACCTGCTTATCCTGTGTGTACTAGCGTGATCCTGGACTAGTACAGAATACACAGAGTGTCCGAATCCGTGGGAATTCGGGGCACGACAAGCAGATACTAAATATCAACAGATTCTGAATTAACAGCAAGCCGACTAACCACAAGAAAGTATCATCCTTTGATATGCAGAAAGGAAATTAACTACTTAGATGCCATATAGATATGAGAAAACAATTTGAAGCATGTTGTTCTACCAGTTCAAGGCCCAAGACACATAATAATTGTTCTTATCATTCTTAACCCAATATCATCATAGAGCAACACCCAAACCTTCAGCCAACAAGAACAAGTGCAGAACCACCAGGAAGATGAGCTCAACTAACATCAGCCAACAAGAACAAGTCCATCTCGATCATTTTACAATTTCTATTTGCAATACATAACCACCATGAAAATTTGCATAAAAGCAACAAATATAAATGATTCATGTAATGCAAGGTAACAAATTACAGTGAGACACAATGTACCCATCAAATACCAATAAAAATTCACAGCCATTAAAATCAGAAAATTCATGATAGCACATGGCAAAGACAGGAAGAATCTTCAGGAGGAACCTTTTTAAATTGTCCAGGGCATTTTTATGTTAGGTCAGACACCTATGTCATCACTTCACCCAAGATCTAAAAAAAATCTAGAACAACCAATGATTATGTGCTTTACTTATCAGATAAACTTGGTGGACATAATTTAATTCCCAAAACAAGAATGACAAGCACTCGCTTACAAACAACATGTGTAGCACTTGGAGTAGCAGTTTAGACTTCAATAGGAATAAGCATAACCAAATTTTGCCTCAATTCATGAAATAACTGCATAGTAAATTCAGTACCATCACAGAATTTATGAATTAACTGCATTGTAAACTTGGAGTTTATGAATGAACTGCATAGTAAAATCAGTACCATCACAGAATTTTGCCTCATATCACCATCTATTATCAACAGTTTGTGCGGTTCACAGGCCTACGGATCTAATTTGTGTCAGTCAAGCTTCATCGGTTCGGTTCTAAAACATTTTTTAGAGCAACAGGACATGATCAAACCTGATGTCCCAGTTTCAATTAAGAAACTACCACAATTGTATCCAACGTTATTACATTGTAAAGCCCATTAATACTACCGACTCAAAACCCAAAACCACCCAGTAGCATCAAACCTGACACAACTCTATGACCAAAACGGCTATGACCAAACTCCAAAACATTCTTGACAGCATTCATCCTGCTATACTTGCCTATTTTTGGATCACCAACAGAAACACGCAACAGCATCTAGCAACATCACCAGACCTAACCCAGGTTTTTGTCAAAACCATGAATAGGTTGCTGAACTTCTCACATTTGCACGACCCAATTAATCAGCTTACATGGGTAGGGTTGGAGGCGCCCGCCGATGGGGAGGGCGTTGAGGGCGGCGCGTCAGCCGGAGGGCGGCGCCGGTGGGGAGGGCGCGGGACGGCGCGTCGCTGGAGGGGGCGGCGCCGGTGGGGAGGGCGCGGGAGGAGCCTTCGTGCGGGCGCTGCGGTGCGGGATGAGCCTTCGTGCGGCGGCGCGGTGCGGGAGCTAGGGCACAGGAGTGGAGGGAAGCGATCGAAATTTGCGTAGTGTGCATGTATATGCAAGGGGTGGTATATATAGAGGAGATATCTGGGGTTAAGAACAATAACAATCACAGATAACGTTATCTGTGGCGGTTAAGAAAAATAACCGTCACAGATAAATGTTTATCTCGGACGGTTATTTTTCTTAACCGCCACAGATATCGTTATCTCGTGATTGTTATTGTTCTTAACCGCCATGTATACTCCCTCCCACACCATACATACAGATGACAATCATATTAAACTCCAGGAAGCATGCATATCACAATACATGATTTTTTTCTTCCATACATTAATACATATGAAGCATGTATAACATAAGTCCTACAAGCATTTAAATGTTTATATCCTAGAGCACATAAAAAATGAGTAAATAGAATTATTCAAGCTACTACATTTCATAAGAAGCCATAGAAACCTGAATTCAATTGAACCTGAATTCCACATAAATGTACATTTCTTACATCACATTTCCATTACTCCATACAAATGGCGACATGTTGCCAAGACTCTAGCTAATTATTTTCTTTCACAATTTGGCCTTCGTTGATCATCGCGATGATAGGTAACTTCTTGAGTGGTTTCTTCCTCGGGCTCGATGTCGTCGCTCATGAAAGGAGGCAACTCATCAAACTGGTTGTACTCTTCCTCATCCACGACATTCTCAACTCCAACGATCCTTTTTTTCCTTGCGAACTACGTGGCGCTTCTTATCTCGCCGGTCGATTATATAGAATACTTGTGCTACTTGATTCGCAAGTACGAATGGTTCGCCTCAGATCCGACATGTTCGATGTCCACATAGTAAAGCCGTACTTGTCCACCTTGACAACATTCGGGAGTCGCACCCAATGACATCAAACACCGGATCTTGAAAATGCAGAGTCCAGCTCCCAAATCTCCTCTATGAACCCGTAGTAGATGCTCTTCAGATCGCTGTGTTGTCGTGAGGCATCTATACGGACACCACTGCTTTGGTAAGTGCTCTTGCTATCCCGAGCTCTCGTGTAAAATGTATATCCATTGATGTCATATCCTTGCCATGTCGTGATTGTACCAAGGCCCTTTTGCCAACCACCTCAATGTAACACTCGCTTTCTTCACCGGACATGTGCTCCTCGAACCAATGACCGAACAAACGATTGTGCTCTTTTGTTATCCAAATCTCGACTTTCCCGGTTTTCCCTCCTTAGCTTACCCTTGTGTATGTCCATATACGGGCACACCTCAAGTGATCAAGGTAATCTTGTGAAATGGGCTTGTTCAACAAAATATTATCGTAAGAATTTGTAGATTTCTTTCCTATTACACCTTTCCCACCTAGCCTACCCTCATGGCGAGATATCGCACTCCTACCGGTTCGACCTCCTCCATGTAATCGACACATAACTCAATAACCTCCTCAGTTGCATAACCTTCTACAATTGAGCCTTCCGGCCGAGATCGATTACGTACATATTTCTTCAGAACACCCATATACCTTTCAAATGGGTACATCTGATGCAGGAATACGGGGCCGCAAATATTTATCTCATTGACAAGGTGAACAATGAGATGAACCATGATATCAAAAAATGATGGGGGAAAATACATCTCCAGCTGGCACAGAGTCTTTACCACATCAGCCTGAAGTTCATAAAGTCCAACGGGATCGATGACCTTCTGTGAAATCGTGTTGAAGAAGGAACACAACCTCGTGATTGCC
This sequence comes from Guadua angustifolia, assembly GCA_036346375.1. Lineage (NCBI taxonomy): Eukaryota > Viridiplantae > Streptophyta > Magnoliopsida > Poales > Poaceae > Guadua > Guadua angustifolia. Next base: position 51,051,154 of record CM070505.1, read on the forward strand.
TCTCGGACCTTATCAGGCAAAATACCTCTAATTGCAACAGGGAGCATTTGTGTCATCATCACATGACAATCATGAGACTTCATGCCAGTTAACTTCAAATCTTTCATCGATACCAGTTTCTTGATGTTTGCGGAGTAACCGGACGGAACTTTCACACCATGCAGGCACTTGCAGAGTTCTGTTTTCTCTTTCTTACTCAAAGTGTAGCAAGCTGGGGGAAGGTAAAGCCGCCTTTCCAGTGTCTTGAGGATGTAGCTCGGCTCGATCTTCATGTCTTCCAGATCCTTTCGTGCCTTCATCCATCCTTTGTTTTGCTAGGAATATTCAAGAAAAGACCAACCACGCTGTCACATACATTCTTCTCTACATGCATGACGCCGATGCGATGTCAAACTTCCAAGTCCTTCCAAAGAGGGTAAGTCCCAAAAGATGGATCTCTTCTTCCACGTGGTTTTTGCAAGTGTATGGGACCGCGATGTATTACCAAGACTTCTTTCCGAGTACAACATTAAGATCCCTAACCATATCATACACCTCTTCCCCACGAAGACGCCTTTGAGCTAAACCGTCCTCCTTTGTCCCGTCAATTGTTTCTTCATATTGCGGTACGGATGATTCTCGCGAAGGAACCTCCGTGACGCATGTACACTGCTTTTTCCTCGAGTTGTTGAGCCACACACTAGCGGTTTCATCCATGCATTTGGGGCATGCTTTCGCTCCTTTTATAGTACGGTAGGACAGGTTACCAAGCGCAGAAAATCATTGATGGTGCAGAACAACAATGCGCGAGAGTGAAGTACTCTCGCTTGTACTCATCCCATACTTGTACACCTTCGCTCCACAATATCACAAGATCTTCCACCAATGGTTGTAGGTATACATCAATATCGTTGCCAGTTGTCTCGCCCTTGGATAAGCAAGGACATCATAATGTACTTTCGCTTCATACACAACCGTGGTGGAAGGTTGTATATACACGAGTCACGGGCCAAGTGCTATGAATGCTGCTCATGTTACCGAAAGGATTCATTCCATCCGTACTCAAGCCAAACCTTACATTCCTCGGTTTATTTCGAAGTTCTCCTGAAGAGTCTATCGATGGTTCTCCATCGGCGCGTAATCACCGGTGTCTCGCTTTTCCATCCCTCTTACGGTCTTCCGAGTGCCATCGCATCAATTTAGCGTGCTTTTTGTTTCCAAATAAACGCTTCAATCGAGGTATTACTGGCAAATACCACACCACCTTTGCGGGAGCTCCTTTCTTCACCTCGATAGCTTCGCTGTCATCGCCCTTACGCTTGTATCGCGACGCTTTGCACACCGGACATACATGAATGTCTGCATAGTCTTTGCGATACAGTATACAGTCGTTTGGACAAGCATGTATTCTTTCTACTTCCAATCCCAAGGGACATACAACCTTCTTAGCTAGATATGTGGTTTTAGGCAACACGTTTCCTTCAGGCAGTATGTCCGCTAAGAGATGTAACAACGCCGTGAAACTCTTGTCGGACCAACCATTGGCTGCCTTCAATTTCAGTAGCGAGAGCACCGTGTGCAACTTTGTGTATTCCTCCTTACAACCCGGGAACAAAGGTTTCTCCGAATCCTCCATCAAACCCGTGAATTGATTAAACTCTCGCTGACTAGTGTAGTTCTCTTCTGCATCGCGCAACATTTGAGCCAGATTAATGTCGTCATCGACGACCAACCTATCCTCATCGGATCCATAACTGATGTCAGCTTCCACATTGCCGGCTCCGTCGTCGTCGACGTTATCACGTTCAAGTATGATCTCCTCTTCACCGTGCCTTGTCCAACTTGTATAGCCAGGTACAAAACCCCTCCGGATCAAATGCAAATGGATATGGTTTTTGTTCGAAAACATCTTCTCATTCTTGCAATCAATGCATGGACAAGTATGTACTCCGTCTTCTTTTGCAAGTCGTTCTCCTCATACGCCCTTAGAAAACAGATACACCGTCGATATATTCTTGGCTGCAACGGTTCGCATCGTACATCCATCTCCGGTCCATCTACAGTTCATTAATTTAAGCAATTTATTAATATCCAAAAATCTTAATTAAATAAATTGTTATTCGAATATTCAACAATATGCACTAACGGGACAACATTAATACTAAGTAAATGTTGCAAACTTAATTAATTAATTTTAATATATACTCATACGTAACCAAAAATTATATATTTCCTCCGGAAGATCAACATAATAAATTCCTCACCTCAAAATTTCATGATCACCCGACTACCATATTAACTAAAATTTATTTATCATTCACATCCAACAATCTTAATTACATAAATTGGGTTTATATGCTTCATAAAAATTCACTAACAATACCCACTAATGGAGCAAGATGTATATGCACGCTAACTAAAAAATTAATGGTAACTAAGAAAAATTTTAACTACGTAATTTTTATACATATCCTTCTAAGAGCAACATAATAAATTTCCTCATCTCAAAATGCAAGGCAATTAACATCATGATCACCCATCTATCATATTAACTATAATTTATTTTTCATTAATATCCAATAATCATAAATACATACATTTGATATATGCTTGACAAAACATTCATCATCTAAACAAGGTAGACAACTTAATCTAATACAAGAAGGTAATAAATTCATCATCTACAAATTGCTAGGTAAATAAAAACAAACTAAATATAGACCTTGCATCTAAACCTTAATTAAGCTAGGAATAAACCATTAATGGCAATTTTAAAGTACAAATGAAGAGAGGAAACATATTTTACACACCTTGGAACAATTCTAGGAAGTAGAAGCACAAGATCTTGTCCAAACAAAATCTGAAATGAAAAAGCTAACTTTTCTTCTCGGGCAAAGAGAGAGGAAGATGACCAAATGACAGTGGCAAAGAAGTGGCTTTATATAGAAAACATTATTTCTGGCGGTTTTAAATTAAAACCGCCACAGATATTATATTAGTGGCGGTTGTAAAACCAAACCGCCACAGATAATTTATTATCTCGTGACGGTTCCATCTACCAACCGCCACAAATAGTCACAATATTATCGATGGCGGTTTCAAATATAAACCGTCACAGATAATGTATTATCGATGGCGGTTTTGGATGAAACCGCCACAAATGGTCCTCCCGCCAATTTCCACAAAGAACCGCCACTGATACATGTATTTGTGACGGTTCGAAATGAACCGCCACAAATAGGGCATCACCTATGTGCTGTTTTGTAGTAGTGAGTTCAATTTCATTTCAATTATGCGGGGTAGCACCTTAACTATTCCGATCTCTTGTTCCACGCGGAAACCTTGTTGTAATCTGAGTAATTTTTTTAATGGCTCAAAGCCTGGTAGATTAGCACTTTAACAAGAGGCAACAAAATATATTACTATTTTGAGGCTAACCTGATCAAACTAACAAATTCAAGGACACCTTCCCTAGGATACCATATTCCACGATGGCGAGTTCGTCGATGACTCTGCGATGCGCATCACCGGGCTCGTCAACAACCTCAGCCTCCTCAGTAAGATGATCGCCAAGAACAAGGTCGTGGAGAAATTTCTCAGCGTGGTCCCTCTGAGGTTCTCGCAGATCGTCCTGTCCATCGAAGCTCTAGTTGAAATGGACACACTCTCTATCAAGGAGCTACAGGGCGGCTCAAGGCCGCCGAGGAACGCTTCGACCTTCTTGGTGGGTCTCTTCTTCCTAGGTAGCTACGGCCAAGATGGTGACATGCTCCTCTCGCCGTGGTTGCAAGCCGATTCCACACCGGAGAGAGGGAGATGTTTGCATGGCTTGGAGGGAATTGCGAGAGGAGATGACAAGCGGAGTGGCGAAATTTTCGGAGAGCATTGAAGGCATCACTTGTTCGAAAAATCAAGGCTAACATCTGATAATTCCAGGGAGCAAGGCGTCAGTTATCACTCTGTCTGCAGAATTTTTGTAATAATATTTTTTATCAGATGATCAAAGCTAGTAAACTTAACAGTTCCGTGGAGCAAAGGACACACAAGAAGAATTTGCATCTTCCATAACAAGAGAGAAGAATTTGCAAGCACTAGTGCAAATAAGCAAATATGTGCACGCAGCAGTTCAAATAAGCATGGCACTTTGATCTACCGATCTACCATACTCCATCCGTTCTTTTTAGACGAAAAATGATAACATAACATGACAAAAGTATTTAGATTTGTCATGTGAAAAATTCTATTACTAGATTTGTAATCAAAAATATTTTTTTATCATGTCTATCTATACCTCTATACTAATCAGAGGCTCCTTCAGAGGTCCCCGTGTTATTCTAGGTGAGAAAAAGCTGAAAATTATCATATTAATCGAAAAAAAAGATAGAAATTGTTGCGTTGACCAAAATTTTATGGGACGACTTGCGTAACCCACGGCTTTTATTATAGGAAAAAGTCAATATTGTTAAAGATAGAAATAGCATTAAGATAGAAAGATTGGATGTAATTCCTTATAGAAATATCCCCTGATATTCCTTGATTCTATTTCCATGTTGTAAGCCATGCCATGGGGCTTTTCCTGGCATATATGAACACGCAGCCTACGGCCTCCAAGGAGGTAGAAACGCTTCGCTAATCTCTGACTTCCTACAAATGTAACACATTGAACTTTGCTTAATCTTTAAAACTAGTTATCTAGTATGTACACCGAACTTTCTAATCACAATTATTTAACGCCCTAAGCTGGTTTTGTAAAGGAGAAAGTCCATATAACACTCTGAACTTTGCTTAAAAGTTCGTCTGGCACCATAAACTTTGAAACTAGTTATCTAGTACCCCGAAATTTTTAGTCCCATTTGTTTAACATCCTGAAACCAGTTAAAAGCTTATAGTGTCAAACGAACGGGATTGGAAAGGTTGGAGGTGCTAGATAACTGGTTTCAAAATTTGAAATGTCAGACGGATTTTTGAGTAAAGTTCAGGGTATTATATGGACTTTTCCTCTGCAAAATCAACTTAGGATGTTAAACAAACGGGACTGGAAAGTTCAGAGTGCGCTAGATATTCGGTTTCAACTTTTGAGGAGTCGAACGAACTTTTGAGCAAAATTCAAAATGTTATACGGACTTTTTCCATTATTATATCTGCTATAAAACATACAATGGAAAAGAAAAAGAAAAATATGCCAACATGATCGAACAATTTTTTCGTCCGATTCCATTAATTAAAAACATTTGTAAGTTTTGTATCAGAATCCTACACGCACAGCTAAAAATAATCCTATATGCACCTGTTGCACGTTTAATTGATGGAGTCAATTTTTCTATCTATATACTACCTCTATTGCGTAATATAAGTCTACTTTTTTTAAAAAAAAACGTCATTTCACAACGAAAGTCCACCGAAGAAAATCGGGAGTGTTTATGTATATATAATCGGAGGTTCTCCTAAGGATACACATTAATTCTTTGAGGGGAAATGCTAAAAATTACCACATTAATCAGAAAATTAAAAAAGCTAGAATTCTCAGAAGAAAAAAAACATAGGCCATCGATTTTAATTTGTAGGCTTGAATTATAAAGGTTCTGATTGCTATATGTGTGGTATATCAAACATACATGTATTAATAACACCTTGAATTGACGTCCACAACTTACGTATCATTGGCATAATCACACACCGTAAAAAAAAGAAGACTAATGTTCGAGCTCTTGGTCTCGCAAAAAAAAAATATTCGAACTATTGGACAGATATAATTACATATAACAATACAAGATCGTATTCTAGGACGATGTATATTTAGTGGCAGTGAGTAAGCGCGCGCGCATGAGCTAATAAATATAGAATTTTGTGAACTAAAATAATAATTCGATCTATATATAAACATATATTGATCTTTTATATCAAGAAAATGGGATAGTATACCTCACTTTAGATTTGCTTGCCTCATGCATGTGCAGTTGTGCACTGGTTGGCGGCTACTTTCGATAAGTTTTACTAATACATATGTTTCTCCTCTGTATTACTGACTTCAAAACTAGCCTTCAGTTTGAGCTATGTCATCAATAATTTATTGATCCTTAGATAAATTCATTCTTAAATTATATACCATCATATTGAGTCTTTTTTTGTTTTTATTTAGCTACTCCTCTTTCTGAATATATATTATTCTAACTTTCAAATTTCGTTCCTAAATATATGTCATTCTATAATTTTGAAACGACTTTTCATTCTTTTTTCCTTATATACACCTCCTCATTGGCCATTTTCAAGATCATTCAATACTATGAACTTGATCAATGTTACACTATCTAATAGGAATAAGTCCATTTTGCACTCCTTAACTTTCCAAAAAGTCCATTTAACACTCTCAATTACAAAATCAGGTATTTATACCTCCAAACTTATAAAACTGGATCAATTTACACCATAAAGTGGTATTGGAGGGTTTTTTTTGGATAATTTGGATCCCACTCAAGATAGTTTTCACCATATTGGTAGTTATGTCATCGAGTTTTGGTAATGAGAATCCAATTTAAGGATATTGACATCAACAACCTCTTTCTCACTTCTTTTCTCTCGGTATGCATTTTCTTTCTTCTTATCGTTATCATTCATTCTCTCATTTGGATCTATATCAGCAGAATCGATGACAAAGCAGCCACCATAGCAAAAACCATAAAATCACCCTAAGTAGGATCTTATTAGCAAAACTGCATTAAGGTATAAATTAACCTAGTTTTACAAGTTTAGAGTGCTAAATACTTGGTTTTATAGTTGAAGGTGTTAAATAGACTTTTTAGAAAATTGAAGGATGTGAAACTGACTTATTCCTATCGAATATCAATAAGTGATGTAATAAAATAGGGTAATTTGATCTTTTATTCTCTTACGATAGTTGAAGTATAAAATCATGAAACGTTATCCGTTCAGAAATGAAGGAAGTAATTCAAACGAATCAATAATCGTTTGATTGCCCCGTCGAGCCATCTTCTATCACACAAAACCGTCGCGAAGGCTCCCCAGTACCTACGTTCCCTTAACGAAACAAGACATCATTTTATTACAGGTTTGACTTCAAATTAATAATGCCACATGTCGACACAATTAATAAAAGTTTGTTTGATTGGTAGGATGAGGTTGAATAGGATAGGATGGTTCTACACCATTTAGTTCCATTAATTGTTTTGGGTGAATGAAATAGTTCAGTATCTATAGGCTAGGAAATATTCTTCAAATTTGTATCATACCGTTCAGAACGGAATGGTTCCATTCAAGCAACCAGACATATAGATGACAATTTTCTTGAACCATCTCATACATGTACCAATTGGTACAAGCAACCAAATACACCCTAACTTTCTCCCCCATATATTACTACGTCTAAGCACTAGTATACATACAAAAAATATACTACTACAAAACAGCACATAGGTGACACTCTATTTGTAGTGATTTTTCTGGAATCGTCACAAATAGTATTATTAGTGGCAGTTCTTTTAAAAAAAATGGCTGAAAGACTATTTGTGACGGATTTTATTTGGAACCATCACAAATAATGCATTATCAGTGGCGGTTTTTCTTTGGAACCATCACAAATATTTTGAATTTAAATTTAAAAGAAGGTATAAAATATGTCATCTATAGAATTTTTGTAAATGAACTCCAAATTGAGTAAAATAATTTTTGTTAGGTTCTTAAGTCCTTATAAACCTAATTATATAAAAATAATTATATAATTATTAGGGTTCACTAAAGGAAATATTTAAGTTTGACACATGGATAATAATAATCTAATATTAATTCATATGACTTTAATTTATTGAAAATTTAAACTATAAATATATCTGATTTTAGCCTCTTGTATCCATAAAATAAAGAAAATAAATTCATAAAACAAGAAATAGTATCATTGCTAACTATATAAGATCGATTAGAATCCGAATACATAAAATCATAGGAACCCAACCTTAAACCACACCTGTTTTATATTATTTGTTTCTAATTAGATTTCTATCTAATTTATTTTTTCCTTTATTAAAAACTTATTATTTATTATTTGTTATGTTCTTCGTTTGCGACGTGTAGAACCCAATGTAACTACTTGTATCGTCAACTGCGACCTCGACTTCGTCATATACAGTAAATAAGCAAGGCAAGCACCCCCTTTGACCATGTTGAATCTAGTTTTATAAATGTTGTCTTAAATGTTTTTATTGCATACGCTATGTTCATTATACACTGCTATTTTATGGTTATTGGCAGTTATACCTGTAGTTGCATAGAACTTCTTAAATAAGTATGGATTGTGAACCTTGATAGCCCTAGAATAAGATAGATAGTACTTAATGTCAACTAGATTTACACACTCTTGGTAGTTATGCTTAGCCACTCTTAAAGAAGACAACAACTTTTGTAAATTAAAATTGTTGGATTTGACAAAAGGGTTATATATGACTATTTAATGATATTGGTATTTTGGATAAAAATGAAAATAAAAATATGGTTTTGACGCGGTTAATTATTGGCAATAGCCGGAGGTGCATGGACTTGCACGTAGTGTAAGGAGAGATTATCACCTGTGTCGAATTAAGGACCGAACTCAGTGTTTGTTAAACCCAAGAATTATAGTACAATCACAAGTACTGGTATAGGACAATTTTAAACCAATTAAGTTATCTAGTTTAACTTTGTACATTGGAAGGCTAGAGATGTACAAGCTGTTTCTTAATGGATTGCTCGAAGAGACGTCCACACCAAGGTGATCATAGAGCAAATGTTTACTGATATAATGGTGTATGCCATGTTATGGGGAGTTCTATTATTTCTATGCTCTGAGTTCTTCTGCCATAATATGTGTTTATCATTACCGTGCTGGTGTAAAGTTAACCTAGATAATGTAAAGGTTTTCATTATGAACATTCTGGCCACACGCCAAAGGTAAGCTGTACACTTCTACAGAGTGTAAAACTTTTTGAAAAACCGTTCCCGCAGTCATGGGAGTCTTGGTGCGCCAACACTAGTTAGATGTTTTTATTTTTCATAAAACTTTGAATTCTATCCGGTTTTGGTAGAAATTGGTTCGTGGATATGGTCATGATACTCAGGTTCGTGAAATTTACTTATTTGTACATACATTATGTTATTTTTAGTATTAAATTGCTTTTACTTAAATTCTGTTTGTATTCTACTATTCTGTATTTACATCTTAAATTGGCTTTATGCAAATTAACCGTAGAAACTTTTCCTTTGAAATAGCTTGCATATATATTATAGGTTTTGTAAAAGTCTTGCAGAGTACGAAAGTACTCACTCTTGCTTATTCATTGTTTTTAGGTGAAGTTAATGTACTTCCAGACAACATATATTTTGACACAGGATGCGGGAATATTGATAACAAGTTTTTCTAGGGATTATGCCTTATTAATTGCCTGAGAGTTGGATAGGCACACTACAAGACTGCGATTCTTTCCGTTGCAATTACTTTGTATTGTAAGATCTTATTGTGTAATTACAATTATCATATGTAATAAACAGTATGGATGTGATATCAATTATTGTAAATGAGCGTACTAGCTACTGATCATGGGACTAGTACTGTATGCACATGAGATTTCTATTTTTGCATTTATGTAAAAATGGGGTCGTCACAAGGACTGAATGCCAGTGACATTCTATTTTTTTTCTAGCATTCTCTAATGTGGTACTTTTCTCCCCTTAATGCTGAAAAATTATCCTCGTACAATCATCATATCGAGCTGTTTACAAATCCCCTATCAAAGGCTCTACATATTTAATAATTAACAAAGATTCATAACCTACATAGATCTCCAACTTCTAGTGAGGGCCCATAACTGTATGTTGTGGTGGTGAGATTGGTATATATGCATCACAACCAAATTTTTGCCGATGAAAAATACTTGCTTTTTTCCACGCACTATCTACAAAGGGGATATTCATGGCATGCAGTTGGTCTGAGTTGAATTAATATTGTATGATGCAACACTGCATGGCCTTAAAAGCTAGTGGGTAACCTACAATTCTACAAGAGTGGCCAAATAAAAAATTTTATCCTCTTAATTAATGACTCTGTAGGGACATTTTGTATGTGGATATGTGGTATTGAATGCTTTGCATTAATGCTTAGAGCTATACAATAATCATTAAATGCTTTTGAGGTAAACTCACCAGCATTGTCTATTGGAATAGACTTAATCCTTTCCTTAGGAATGGAGGCTCTTAATTTAATAATTTGGGCAATTGATTTAGCAAAAGTATGGTTTCTAGTACATAAGAGAGATATATGGGACCATAAAGTATCTGATGGGGCCCAAAAGGGCTGAATAAGTCCACAAATATTAATTTGAATTCTCTCTATTAACTTCAGTGATTCTTCCCTAACTTTTAGATAAGAAGGTTTAATTATGAGCTTTCCCTTTAGTATAAAGAGGGTATAAGAAGTCTTCAGGTCTATAGAAGTCAGTAGTTTTTATATTTTGGCCTGTAGAATTGTTGATGATTTTCCTCATCTTGTTCAACTTTGGATGACCCAATCGAATATACCAAATCTTAAAATATTTTTAGGTTTTTAAGCATTGTTTTCATCACAACATAAAATTTATGTTTTATATATGTATAATATAACTCGAAGAAGAAGAAATGGAGTTTTTCAACCACACATTTTATTATATCCATCAAAATTAGTTATAAGTAGGTATTCTATACCATCCTCATTTTTAGTTTCTATATGAAAACCATTCAGATGAAGTCTTTAAAACTTATAGAGTAGGACAGGACTCAAGGTATAATAGGGTATTATCTATTATTATGTGAGTACCCATATGGAGGACTATGATGACTCTTCTAGTGCCAACAATAAGGGCATTACTTCTAGTGATGGTCATAATATTTGTAGTTTTCTTAGTCAACGTCTAAAAATATTTTCTCTCCCTAAGAATTGAATTTGCGGTGCAACTTTCTATAAGACAGATTTTCTCCCGCGCCATTGGATTATACTTTGTTCTATATTAGAATTATGATTTAACAATCAAGCAATTATTGTAGCTAGAACATATTGCAAAATATATAATGAACATAGCACAATAAATTAAATATCCTTAGAAATAAAAATTTATTTAAATGGTAATCGTTCAACAGAAGCGTAGACCAATGTTCATTATGGAACTAAGACTAACCTAATAGAGCAAACTCTTAAAGAGATTTATAATGGTATGCGACATCCACTAGCAAAGTGAAGGAATATTTAAGAGACTAATTAAGGTCTCCATATAAGTTGTGGGTGTAATATCGCGAAACCTCGCCCAAGCTTTGTACCTTCAGTCGGGTGACCTGGGGCCATCTGGCAGGTATTCCCAGGGGTGGTTGTCCCATCTGAGGGGTTAGGGTTAAAGATTTAGGTTTGTGAGGGGTATGGTTGGAATTTCCCCTCTCCACCATTTTTTTCCCTCCTAATCTCTCTCCCTCCTAACATGTGGCTGAAAATTTCTTGGGGCTATCTTCTTTTCTCAGTCTTCTGCCGATTCCTCCTCTCCTCTAGATATTTCGCTTCCAGGGACTGGCTCCTCCTCTCCAGCACTATCGATCGCCTCTCCCTGCGCCCTTCCTCTGGCAAGCGATGCCAGCAGCAGATACAGCAGCTCGGCGCCTCCCTTCCTCCTCCCTGCCGTCTCCCCCCTACCGAAGCAAGCAAGCAAGAGCCGAAGAGTTGGCGTTGCTAGCGCAGAGCAATCTCCGGCCGACGTGCCTCCTGGCTGAGCTTCCGGCGACCTGCTTCCTCCGGCCGCCTCCTCCCCAGCTCCGGCCGGCCGCCTGGCAAGTCACGCCCAGCTCCTCCCTTCTACTCGGCAGCAACCTCAGCACCGGCAGGAGCAGCAGCTCGGCGTCGCCCCTCCGGTTGTCCTCCCCAAGCGTCGTGCCCCCGGTCTTCCTCCTGTTCAGCGCGATTCCTCCTAGCCGGCGTTTCTTCCCCCAAGCCAAGGTGCTCCCTCCCTCCCTCCTCCTCCATGGGTTTGTGAAGGTATAGCTTGCACACCAAGTGTTTGATGAAATGGTTGTGAGGTGTATGCATGTGTAGTCTAGTCGATAACACCATATGTGTCTGATTATATGGTTAGCATTTTGTTTCGTCTCTAGGAGGAGGTGCCGTAGAATGGAAGTTGGTTGGACATGAGAGATTGAACGCGATGAATAGCTAGGAGTTAGTGTGCTTCTATGTGATTGGATTTGGATTTGTGGTACTATCGGTTGGGAGCTTGGCATTGCTGGTGCTATGTGGTTGGCTTAGTTTTCACTCAATAGGCGACTAGTTAATTTCTTCTTTCAGGCCATGCCTGAGAAGTTCTATGTGGTTGTATTTGGAATAGTTGACACATTTGAGTATTTGCAAGTGTTGGGGGATTGATGGGTATGGCGCCTTTGTTCTTTTGGTTAGCGAGTAATCTGCATTGAGCAGTTTGGTTAAGCAAATTGTAATAATGATGGCATGACTCTTGGTGCATTAGTTAAGCTTGTCTGTTTATTTCCTAGATATGCTCAATAGTTGAAAAGATTTCCCAAGGTCAAGCTATGGGATGCTAAGTCGATCCTTATACAAGGCATTGCAAGCATGTGGTGAGCATGAAAGTTTAGTTAGGGTAGTTGTTTGGTGCATTGGCGAATATGGTGAAATGTTGGTCAACAATATTAGTATCTTTGGATGTGGATGAACCAATCGGTAATGAGAATATGATGTTTGTGGATCTTTGTAGAGCTTGCTCTTAAACGCAATTCTGTAGATGTTACAACTCATATGCATGCCCTTGTTGGAATGAATGCTACTGTTTTTGTATTTTAGACAGAGAGCAACGCATATGTTTATAGATTTCATTTTCGTGAGACCAAATGGTAAGAGTTTAGTGATTCTACTTATATGACTGACATGATGATCCTAGGAGATGTCCTAGTTTCCAAGTTTTCTTTGAATTGTCAAGTGCTAAGCTTATATCCGAATTTAATGATTCAAGAAGGCAGGCTTGTCTGTCTAGTAAAGCAGCTATATTGCCTTCTTAGGAGTTATGGTGATGTGTGCTTCAGCTAATGCAAGAAGATGCTATTTCCTAGTCCATATCTAAGGTTGTAATTCTGTGTTGTTTGAGTTAATTGTTGACTCTATAGTGTAGATTATATTTATCTGAGTCAACCTAAAAGTGGAGCTTTTGTGGTTGTAGTTGGGGGCGTGGGGCATTGTTGAAAGGGTATAGGTTGTAATCGCTTTGCAACGGTTATTTCAGGTGGAGTAGTTCGGGAGTGGCATAGCATCTTCCTCGCCCTTCATTCTCCTTCCTAAAAAGGCAAGTACATCGAGTTGTGTGCATAAATGAGTTGTTCGTTGTTATTTATCTATTCATGGCTAATTTCTATTGATTATGGAAAGTTGGAGTTATATTGGTGAACGTCCCTTCGAGGACGTGAATAGCCATTTGATTCGACGGCTAATGCTAGTAAGCCTTAATCCCGGTAAGTTTTCTGTACCTTTGTTGATATTGCAGTGAGTAGAGAGTATGGGATACGTGGATACTCGTACTTAATTGTACCCCATTTGGGAAATGGAACTGAGTGTGTGCGAATAGATTAGATGGTTATGAATGTGAGAATTTGGGTTATGTTTATGTCTGTGCGTGTTTATGGTTATGAATGTGAGAATTTGGGCTATGTTTATGTCTGTGCGTGTTTATGGTTATGAACGTGAGAATATTGGCTATGTGTGCGTATGTGGATATGGTATGTTTGTGTATGCATTGAATGAAAAGTTGCATTTCATTCATGAAAATTGCATTTGTGCATTCATAATGGAAGAGGCGACTCCATGCCGATCACGGGCCTCTGTGTTCACACGTAGTGAACACGAAAGTCCTATTTCGTAGTCCCATTCATCGAGGTGAATGGGAACGAGACAAGAAGAGTAGGCACCTTCCATCTACGGATGGAAGGGGCGCGAGGGTGCACACCGACGGTGGGCACCGGCAAGACGTGCGTGCATGGAAATGAGCATTCATGTGCATTGCATTTTTCATAATGAGTGTTGTGGTAAATGGTGTGTCATATGGATGGTGATTATGGTAATTGAAGGGTGAGTCGTGGACTCCGTCCAACCCAAAAAGGGGAGATTGAATTGAATTCGATGAAATAGCGCATTTCTTTTGCCTTGTTAAGTATGTTGTGTGAATGCCGTGAGTGAAGTCGAGTTTTGAACGCAAATGCAATTGATGAAAATGATTTGAGTTGCAGCAAAGGGTAGTTGAGTCGGGAGGCGTGGTGATTTAGACTAAGTAATGCTTCTTTGGCGTGCAATGGGTTTATTATCAAGTTGATGACTTGATTGCGGTAATTTTGATATAGTCAAGTAATTGTCTTAAATGGGTATGAATGCTTATTGTCCGGATATTGTTTTATTTGCATTACTTGCTCTTATGGTTAAGTTCTTGTTTTACTTGCGATAAATTGGGTTTATTATTCTCGTACTTTGGTCGAGTTTGAACTCACACTTGTTATTTAATGTTTGTAGGTGTTTTGAAGCCGGCATGCATGGATGGGGTAGTAGCACATTCACGCTTGCATCATCACCATTCCATCATATCATTCATAGTTCTCCTTCTTGTCGCTCGCGCAAAATTCTTGTAAAAGGTTGTTTGCGGTTATGTTTAATAAGTTTCCTATCCTGTAATAATTTATGTGGTGGAGTTATTAATTTTTTTTATGGGATGTGTGTTTGGTTAACTAAGGACCTGCTAGAATGATATCATATAACTGCATTTGTTTCTGACTGCTGAGTGGATGTCCTACTTTCTAGAGAGGTTATGCCGAAATTTTGTAAATTTCGGTGGCTTAGTTTCTAAGCCGATCTTAAGAGTTTAGAGTGTTGGTAGCATTCGTGGCGCATTTGAGCTCTAGGGTGTTACAGTGGGTGTCCTTCTGGGACTCCTCAAGCTTAGTACGATTAAGAGCAATATCATCACACTTCTCAGCAGGTTGAATAACGAAGTGTACCTCAACATTGCTCACCTAGGTCTCTTCGACTTTTTCAATAGATTGCATGTAAAGGTATACCACAAGCTTCGAGGAGCAATAGTTGCATGACCAATGGACAGTGTATCTGTACTAAAGTTGGGTCATGCAGGATTTGCATCCTTATTAGCTGAGTCTTGCTTTTGAAAGCCCGCTTACCCTTTATCTTTATATTTCCAATATAGCTTGCCTCTTCCCTTATCCGATCTGCTATTCTTCCATTTATCCTCTTTATACCTTTGGCCTTTTTCACGGCCATAGCTAACACTAGACTGCTAAGCATTTGTATGTACTTCGGGCATTGCATGTGTCCCATTAGGGAAAACATGATGATTCTTTATCGGGAGTTCATTTATTCAGAGTCAAGTGATGATGTCGAGTTTTAAATGAGGGTCATATCTTTCTAGATAATTTTGATAATTTTTCTCAATGATCCTTTGATAATGTTGTTTATCTTGACAAATTTTCAGGTTCGAATGATGTGTATAGAATTTATATAAATACTGACAATGTACGGTACTCAATTTTTTATTTTCTGTTTTTAATTTATTTGAGGATTGATATTTTGTTAAACATTTTTCAAAATTTTTGTGGTGGTTTCCAATGGCTAATTTATTTACTGTAAAAATTTCAACTTAATATCTTTTGTATTTAATTTATAAAAATTATGATATTGGAATTTTAAAGTTTTCATCCTTTCTATTTTAAAATTTTTAAATTAAACAAACTTGATTATTTATTTTTGATATTTTTACTGTTTATTGGTATATCCATCCCAAAAGATAAGGTAAAATTTTCAGGTTGAGATAATGTTGGACTAGTTTTATTTAAATCTGACAATGTTAGTGTTGGTAGTCAAATTTCATTAAATTACCTTTTATTTCACATTTAATTATGTTGACATGAATTTTAAATTCAGAATTGAGTGTTTGAAGATTTCCTGAGTTTAACAAAATTTTTATATATTTTATTATTATAAGATTCTATTCTTTATCATTTATCTATTTTAAATTATTATTAAAAAGGATTTCTCATTTAGAGAAAAATTCAATAAAAACAAAGAAAATCCAGAAAAATTCAGAAAATGCATAATTAAATATAATAAAATCTTAAAATTTAATTTCTTATTTTATTTTAAATTTTAGGATGTGACATAACCAAACAACATGATGGTGCTCACATCCTGACATCATGAGACCGACCACCACTCTTATGTTGCCAACATTATGAGAAACCAAGCAACGACGGATGGCGACACCCTTTCACTTAGCTTAGAACTTGCTGCTGTCGACGGGCGCGTGATCGCCGCACATGAACACGTACCGGTAGACGAGGCCGGCGAGGCCACCGCCGATGAGCGGGCCGACCCAGTAAATCCAGGCGTTGGTGAAATCGCCGCTGGCCACGGCGGGGCCGAAGGAGCGGGCCGGGTTCATGGAGCCGCCGGAGAACGGGCCGGCGACGAGGATGTTGGCGCCGACGATGAAGCCGATGGCGATGGGGGCGATGGTGCCGAGCGAACCCTTCTTGGGGTCGGCATCGGTGGCGTACACGGTGTAGACGAGCCCGAAGGTGACGATGATCTCCATCACGACGCCCTCAAACGCGCCCACGCCGGACAGCCCGTGTCGGGTCGCCTGCGAAAGGGCAAAACAGGTAAAAATGTCGTCAGTGTCAGTGCCGAGAGCGCGCCCATGCGCTGAGTTGTACCACGTACCACGCCGGTGCAGAACTGGACGAGGACGGCGCCGACGATGGCGCCGAGTAGCTGGGCGACCCAGTAGAAGATGCCAGTGAGGATATGGTGATCTGGCCGCCGAGGGCGAGACCGAAGGTGACGGCAGGGTTGACGTGGCCGCCGGAGATGTTGGCGCCGATGGCAACCGCGACGAACAGCCCGAACCCGTGGCACACCGCCACGGCAATCAGCCCGGCCGGATCAAGTGCCGCGCCGCCCGTCAACTTAGCTGCAATGCACACGTAGTTAAGCGCGTGCACATATTATTTAACACGTCGTTATGTACGTATCCATGCGAGCATGCAGGGTAATTAGAGGTAACTCACTGTAGGCGATGGCCGAGCCGACGCCGGCGAAAACGAAGACGCGCGAGGTGGAGACGAACTCGGCGACGTAGGCCTTGCGGGAGGCGGCGCTGAAGGAGTCATCGAAGCGGCCGAAGGCGATGTTGCCCGACATGGTGACGGTGGCCGGGGAGGATCGCCGTAACGAGCTGAGTGACCGATAGGGAATGAGATGAGATGTTAGTCACTGGGAATACGGATCGAGGACCCGGTGAGTGATCTTCTCATATATAGCCATATAGGTGGATTGCCTGGCAACATATCCTGTGCACATAGGGTTTTTGTGTACACATCGTGCACACCAACTAATAAAAATTATGAAAAATCTAAAAAAAATTATATATGTATTTCATAGATTACTCTACCTATGTATAAAGTTTTAAGATCAAATTCATTATATATTGAGAGTTACAAAAAAAGAGAAAATTCTAACAAGTTTAACTTTTTAAACTTGTCAGAATTTTCTCTTTTTTATAACTCTTGATATATAATGAATTTGAACCTACAATTTTATATATAGGTAGATTAATCTATGAAGTACATCTATAATTTTTTTCAGAATTTTTCATGACTTTTGTTAGTTGGTGTGCACGGTGTGTACACGGAAAGCCCTGTGTGTACAGAATATGTTGCTGGGTTGCCTGGCTCTTTAGTTTTTTAAATACGGAAAATATTTAGATTATATTGGATCTGGGTTCATGTATACTTTGAATCCGATAAGGCCTGGTGCGCTAACGCTAGCTTTTCTCTAGAGAGCAGCTGGGAATCAAATGGTCCTCTCCACTGTTGGATCTCAACTAAAGTGGTAAATATCAACCCTTCAATCTATACAATAAAAAACATAAGACGCAACAATTTGTTACTAAATTTACAATAAAACCTTGGAGAACAAACAAAAAAGAATAAATAAAAAAAATGCTAACAAATAAGAACCATATATCAATGCAAAATTACAAGAAAAAAATCCAACAAATATATTTTATTGTTCTGATAAATGAAAAATCACCTAAAATTCCTACAATATTTTAGAGAAGATAATGCAACATTCAGATAAAACTCATGAAACAAGTTGACTTAATTGATGCAATAATCAAGATGAGCTCATTTAAGGAAGAGAAAGAGATCGGCTCACAACATCGCCTTGTCACTGGCAAGCCTGTATCAAGCATTGGGTGTGGCTGGCCTCCATCATCACCTCCTTCCCTAAGCCTAGGAGGCCCATTAGCTTCGATGGCTTAATGGGAGAGGATGCACTCAGCTTTGAAGTTCAGGCGGCAATCCCCGATGAGCAGAGGAGACAATACAGCAGGTGCCCTTGTGTCGCAACAATGCCAACACTTTGTGGTTGTGCTCACTAGCAGGAGGCAAAGAAGTTGTGGGCATAGAGAGCGAGTAGATTTGGTGACTTGCAGTGGTTGTGAAGTAGTGGAGCTACGTTAAAATTCATCTTTGCTACAACATTTGAGAGGACGCATTGCAACAAAATAAAACACCTCATGCAACAATTTAAGAAATTTGTTGCAACAAATTGAGAAAATACTTGCAATAAGCATACCCAAGGAGGAAGGGATCGGGAATTTGGGCATTACCAATGAGCCAAGCTCAGAGAAGGAGGGGGCACCATGGTGGCAGCGTCTTCCACTTTTGACCAACATCTTCTACTCGTGGCCTGCACCTAATCTCTTACAGGTGCAGCATTCTCCCCGTCGAGGTAGCTACAAATCCGATGAGCTCCAGCCACTCTGCAGAAATGGTAAACCTCCAATGAGCTTTGTTCATGGCAGAAGGCCTAACTCGAGCATGAATTGATCACTCATACAATAGCTTGATCAAATCTCATTGTAGCCGTGCTCGGAGAGTAGGAGGGAGAGAGAGAGAGGAGGAGGAGGAGGAGTTTTGTGAGGACATGTGGAGTGGTCGATAAGCCACCAGATCAGGTTATGGGTGGTAGGGAGAGAGGAGTTGGATGTAGAGAGAGAGAGGCTAGTATAATGGTGGGGATAGGAGAAGATGTGTTAAGACGATGGGATAGAGTAGGTGGCATAAGACTTAGGCCCTGTTTGGAAGCAATGTATTTCAAAACTATGGTTTTGGTATACTATGGTTTACAATTGTTTTGTCATGAATACCATGGTTTTATCAAACTCCTTTAAAACACTATGGTATTTCTTGAAACTACCAACTGTTTGGATGCAACATCACAAACCATGGTATTTGAGTGGAAATAGACAAGAAGCTAGCCAAAACCATGAAAAGTTTGGGTTGAAGTGGAGTTTCAAATACTCCAAAAATACCATGGTATCTATCAAACCATGGTTTTTAATGCAGAGTTTTTGATATAGTAACCAAACACCTCATGGTATAAAATACCATGGTATTCTTAGAAACCATGATATTACCTAGAAACTATGAAAATACATTGCTTCCAAACAGGGCCTTAATTTGGACTATGCATCCGATATTTCTCTCACATCACTATAGGAAAACCATATTTTTTCATCGGCCGAAAGTATTTTCGTCGGCTTATCAGAAGCCGACGATCATAAAACATATTTTTCGTCGGTCTAGGATGAACAAGAAAAAAAACTATATTTTAAATGCCAAAGAAAATGACCGATTTAATCTGAGATATTTCCGTCGGCCAGGACAGCTAAGCCGACGAAAAAACTCAATTTCAGCTGCGCGCCCAGCGGCAGCTAAATTTAAAACTATTTTCGTCGGCATCTTCGGCCGACGAAAAAGGTGCTCGTCCATTCGTATTGCGGCACGTGGTCAGAAACTTATTTTCGTTGGCTTTTATGGCCGATGACAATAGTTTACGTGCCACGTGTACTTATTATCGTCGGCTTTTACGCCGATTTAAAATCTGGCGAGATAAGGCCCGTGACCGATCCATCACGAATCGTTTCCGCGCCGCTCGGCGACGCTCACCGCCGCTTCGCGCTTTTGCCAGCGCGTTGCCGCCAGCTGCCAAGCGCCGCGCCGCCCATGCACCTGCGCGCCGCTGCGCCGCCCTTTCGCGCCGCTTCTGCGCCGCGCCGCCTCCAGCGCCACCACGGACTCCGCCGCGACGCCGACAAAGCGGCGGTGTCGGCGTTTGAGAACCGACAAGTAAATTTGTAGGTCTAGAGGGCCACGCGCTCCGTTCCTTGAATGGTTGGACCGAAGAAAGGATCCAAGATATATACTGGTTCGGGCGGAACGTCCCTACTCCAGTCTATGAGGTGGTCGTGTGTTATTACTTATGCTGGTAAGTTCGCCTAATTACAAGCGGAGGCTGAGCTCAAGCTCTGAGCGCCCCGTGTACAGAGGTCGGCTAGAACAGCTACAAGTGCGAGGGACTCGGAGCCAGTGGTGCGTCCCGAGCTCGATGAAGGCTATCGATGGGTGTTGCTCGTGCGCGCTCTGTTTGTGCATGCTATGTTCGATCGTCCTCGCTTCGGAGGGCCAAACTTCCCCTTATATAGCCCAGGGAAGCAGGTTACACGGGAGCATGTGAAAAGAAAATGAAAGGGGCTCCCTACGCCTAGGAGTCTGGCCTCCCGCCTCGGTGTCTGATCGCTGGACGCGACCTCTGACGGGTTGGTGGAGGCGCAGAGCGACGTTGTGGTCCATTCCTCCGGAAGCAGGCGTACCGCCCTCTGCTTGGCTGTCGTGTTGACGTCGGGCGCCATCTTGAAATCGTCTTGGGAAGGTGCTTGGCCTCTTTGCGGTCATCTTGAGCCATTGCATCGCCAGGTAGGTGACCAGGCCAGAAACCACTTTATGATGATTTGACGTCTGCTCTTTGGTGAAGACGGTCTGAACTAGCCCGGGGTTCCCGGTCGGTCCGACCCGCTGGTCGGGCTACCCTCGGGTTGCCATTGCCGTAGTTTGTGGGGCGCCCGACCTAGAGCGCAAGTCGGGCTGCTTTCTGAGGTCGGCTTGGTCGGGAACTTGGCGCCCTTGTGTGGACCGGTCGGTCGGCTTCTCCTTGAGGCTTTGGCGCGGAGGCGGCCCATATATGGTGCGAAGGTGACCCATATACTTTTCGTGGGTCGCTGGGGATACCCATGCCATGGGTACTCGTCAATAGCCCCCGAGCCCCCAGGCAGATTGGAGAGCCGTTCGGGGGTTTCCCTCGGTCGATGGGCCCTGGACAAGTGCGTCGCTTTGACGCGACCGGACCTCTGTGTCTAGCTGCTATGTTTTTGGGTGTCCGGCCGTCCGGTTTTGGCCGACTTTGCTCGGGTGCGCGTGAGCGCATCCGGTGGATGGAGCCCCCGAGCCCTCGAGCGGGTCGGAGAGCCGGTCGGGGGTTTACCTCGCGTATGGAGGCGTCCATCTTGTGTCGTGATCCCGTTGTACTTGCAAGGTTGGCGTTGTGCCGGAGCCGAACAGTGGCGTCCGTCCCGTGCTTCCGTTGAGCGAGGGCGGTCGCCGCGTTTTTGCCCGGGTGCGCGCGAGCGCATCCGGTGGATGGAGCCCCCGAGCCCCCGAGCGGATCGGAGAGCCGGTCGGGGGTTTACCTCGCGCATGGCGGCGTCCGTTTTGCGTCGTGATCCCATTGTACCTGCAAGGTTGGCGTTGTGCCGGAGCCGAATAGTGGCGTCCGTCCTGTGCTTCCGTTGAGCGAGGGCAGTCGCCGCGTTTCCCACGAGTACGCCCCATCCGCAGGTGTGGGACCTGGAGGGGTGAGCTAGCGCGTTGCCATGCGCGTTGGCGAAACGCCGTGCTCGCGTGAGCTGATAGCGGGTTTGTCCGAGTGGGCCCTGGTGGCTTCCCGAAGGGAGAACCATCTCCGAGCGGACGTTGTCCCGGCGCGGGCGTCCAACCCTCTGGAGGCGACCCATGAGAACCTTTCTTTACTCGATCCCGTGTCGGACCCCAGGTCGTCCGCCGACCCGGAGCGCAGCTGGCTGCCACCCGTCGACGGGTTCCGCGGGAGAGTGTGAAGTATGGTCTCGGACACGATTCAAGGTGATTGGGTCGTTCGCCGACCCAACTAGAGGCCCGCTCGGGGCTCACCTTATCCTCGTCCCTCGCTCGATTTTTCGCTCGGGGCGGCGCACAAATCCACTTGGTGGTTCGGGCGTTCGGAGCCTGCAGCGCTTGGTCAAGCCCCGAGAACAAATTGCTAAGCCCTTTCGCGGCTTTTGGGACCGTAGCGGTCTTGGCGAGTTTCTCATTCATTGACGCGCGGCTCTTCCAGTTGGGGAACGAGGCCCGAGGAGTCGCGCGCCACTCTGCCCGATGTGAGGCCTTCTCGCCGGGCCGCTGTCCTGTCAAGGGTTAAATGCAGGGCAATCGGAAATCGAAGCGGCGTACCGTTGGATCGTCGTGGCAGTGTAGAGCGCACGCCGTTTCTCTTGCGGTATTGCCTGTCTGGCTGACATCTGTCCGGCCGGTTTCCGTTGCGCTCTTATAAGCCCGAGGGGGAGCCGCGGGGGCGGATTCTGCCGTGCTGCCCTGTTTTTCACTGCGAAAGAAAGAAAGACGAGGGTAATAGTAAGGGAAATCACCGCTCAGGAAGGGGGTTCTTCGCCTCCGCCTGTCTTCCGCTCGCCGGTCCTGCTCTTTCGGAAATGCCGTGGCCGGAGTGCTCCGTTCTTCCCGCCCGTGCTCTTGGCCTGGAGAAGAAATGGTTTCTCCCCCCGCGCGATGTGTCCCGATGGAGGGTGCCGACGGGCGGCGACTCCGGAGCCAGGTGACGACGAGATTGTTGTGTCCACGTTCTTCTTCGAGCGCGGGTTCGGGCTTCCCCTTCACCCATTCGTTCGCAGGCTCCTTCACTTCTACAAGGTGGAGGCGCATCACCTGAATCCCCACGGCGTGCTCCACATTGCGATCTTCATCACGCTATGCGAGGCTTTTTTGGGGATCGAGCCTCACTGGGCCCTCTGGAGGCATTTCTTCCAAACGCGACCGCTGAAAAAATCGGCGGCGGGTGCACCGCTGGCGCCGATTGGCGGCGCCGCCATCCAGCTTCGGTCCTTTCGGGGGTCGGTGTACATCGACATGAAGCTGCCTTCGTCGAACCGGGGATGGCATTCCGAATGGTTCTATATTCGGAACGTGGGGAACAGCGCCCCGGCCTTCACCGGAAGGCGCCCCTAGGCGGTGCCTGAATGGAACCGGGGGACCGACGCGAAGGAAAAGAGGAAGATGGAGGTGATCCTTGAGCAGCTCGCGGCCCTGAAGAAGCGTGGCCTGACGGGTGACGTCGTCGTTCGCACGTTCATGGCGAGACGCGTGCAGCCCCTCATGGATAGGCCTCACCCGATGTTCGAGTACGAGGGAGCATCCAATCCCATGAGGATGGAGCGCTCGGACCTCCCTTCATCGGAGGTCGAGGCTCGGGTGTCCGCCGTCTTGGCTACGAGGGCCACGGTAGCGGCGCGTGGCGCTCCCGAGCCCTTCTCGGCGGAAAATCCCCCGAACTTGGTAATTGGGCGGCTCCCTATCCTCCCCCGCGTCCCTTGTCTTAATTCCTCGCGCTTTAGACTGAACGGGACCTCCGCACCTTTTAGGGTCTGGGTGGAGCAACTTCCAGGGCATGGCTGCCGGGGGAGAAGGAGATGAGGGCGGCGGCCCGCGAAAAGGTCGTGCTGCAAGAGTCCGCTCGAAAAGAGCGTAGGGAAGAAAGGAGGAAGGAAAAGAGGAAGGAACGCCTGGCGATGTCCGCGCGCGGCGAGGAGATGTCTGAGTCAACCACCCTCTCCTTGGTTGGAACGGGATCATCTTCTAGTGATGGCAGGGATCCCGTCGACCCATACGAAGCGTATGATTTCGGGCCGTCGGGGAGCGACGACCTGGCGGAGGGCGCCAACACGGGGGTCACCGTCGAGGTACCCCGAGCGGAAACGCCTCCGGCGGAGGTGCCTCCGGAAGGACAGAGGGACGGCTCGCCTTCGCTGGGGAGGCCGGCGAAGAGAGCGCGGCTGCTCAGCACCCGCTCAGCACGGTTAGCTTTGTTTCGTTTGCTATGCGCGTCGACTTTGCTTGGGCTGCTTCTGATCGGCCTTTGAACTCAGGGCTTTTACGGGGGAGAGCTTGACGGAAGCGGCGTGCTTGCCGCCGGGAGCGGCGCCGCTACCCCGGCCGGCAGGAGTTGAGGACACGCCAGCCGGGCCAGAGCAAATGGCGGAGGCGGCGGTGTTGGCCGCTCCCGCAGCTGCTGGCGTAGCGGGAGTCGCGCCAGTGGTTGTGCCGGAATCATCCGCGGAGCCGGCGCACCACGGAGCCCGGGTGACCGTCAGCAGCTCGTCGCCACGATCGAAGGCTGATGAGGGCAGGCCAAACCTCGTGCCGCCAGTCACAGGAATGCCGCCGCCCGAAGTGGTCCTGGCGCTGGGAGCAGCGCCACCGTCACCGCCGAGGGGGCCGTTAGGAGAAGAGTCGCAGGCGGCGCTGGCGGTGATCATTGATCTGCCGGCGACGGCTGCAGAGGTCTCGCCGTCGGCGCGAGAATCTGCCGGGTGCCCGTCCACCCCCTTGTCGCCCGGCCCACCTTGGTCTGGCCGGGCAGCGAGCCATCCGGCGAAGCGTCATTCACGCTAGACGACGGGGCGGAGCTCGAGGAGTAGGACTCCCTGCAGGAGGGTTCCCGGTGAGCCAAGACTGAGGCGGACCAGATTCGGGTGAGCCTGGGTGGCTGGGTCACCTTCGAATCTTCGGCGAGATCTTTGACGCCGCCATCGGAGGGATCGACCAGGCGGCGCATAAGCGTGTTCAAAGCTTCTCCGTCCTTTTGAATTTTGTTGAGTTTCGTAGTGATATGGCGGCTGGTCGCAGCGTCTGCGGGAGCGCTCGGAAAGTAAATCCGGGTTCCTCCGGCGTTTGCATAGCCGGAGGACAGCCGCCGAGACGGACCGAGATCAGTTGGGCTCCAAGCTGCAGGAGGCCCAGGAAGCCGTGGTGCGCGAGCGGTCGGCGGCGGTGGAAGCTCGTCAGGAGCTGGATCAGGTTGCCGGAGCTTTGCACGAGGAACGCCGGGCGAACCAGTCATTGAGGGCGAGAGTGTCCGAGCTTGAAGCCCTCTGGCGAGGCTCATAGCGCCGAGACCTTGCTCGCAATGAGGCGGCCGCGGCGGAGAAGCTCAACGAGGAGGTCCAACGCAGCTCAAGCAATGACGGACTCCTCGGTGGTGAGGGTTGTTATTTGTGTTGACTTGGAAGGCGCCGCCGAGCGCTTTGATTTTTTTGCCGCTCTTGAGTTGCGAAGAATTTGGCGCAGCCGCGGAGGCGCAGCGATTGGCGGTGGAGGAGCGCGACGCGGCGGTCGCAGCGGAGGCGGTGGCTCGGTCGGCACGACAGGCAGCAGAGAACGACCGGGTCGAGCTGGCCGCCGAGTTGACGACCTTGGGGAGGGTCGGCCGGGCTGTCTGCGACCGGGTGCTCGGGGCTGCACGGGGTACAAGTTCGCTTGCGACCGAGCTGGCTCGCGTGCCGGAGCACGTCGAAAAGTCGGTGAGCTTGAGTGCTGCCCTGGGAGCCACCTCCGCGCTCGTTAGCACAATGTCCTTCTATAACGGTCTTAACCTGGACAACATCAGTAGCGGGATCGCTAGGAACCGGACCGACGAGGAGGTCGAACGCTTCGCGCTCCAAGTCGAGCCGCATGCCCGAGCGATCGCCGATCAGATATCGCCGCAGAGCGTCCTCCACGGGGAATATGAATGACGTTAGATTTTTATTTTTTGAAGATGTAAAAAACCTTTGGTATGTAATGAATTGGGGTTCGCCTTTATTCTCATTTGTGAGTTCGGTCTGTTCCTTCGCGTTTCCTTGTGCCGGTGGTCGCTCGGTGACCGTAGCCGTGAAAACCGCTGGGGTCTTTCAGGCGTAGGTGTGTTCGATTTTTCCCGAGGAAAACGCGAAGGAGGTGCTAACGAACCCCGAGGTCGAAAGGCGCCCGTTCATGTTTTATGCAGGGGAGGAGTGACCCCGACTGACTTGTGGTTCACGCAGCACGGGTAGCCCCTACCGCGGAGCGCTACTTCGAAACCGTAGCCACTAGGGTGTAGGCCATAGCGCTTGGGTCGGACGGGTTACCGCTAGGGAAAACCGAGTGGTCAGCCGGGCCACCGACTCGCACGAGTGTGAGCGATGTCGAAGAGCATCGCTTTACATTTCAGGCAGGAGAGGGATGTTCCCGACTGACATAGGGCTCGCGCCGCACGGGTACCCTACCGCGAAGCGCCACATCGAAACCGTGGCCGTGGGCGTAGGGCCGTGGCCTTCGGGTCGGACGAGTCACCGCTAGGGGAAGCCGAGTGGTCAGTCGGGCCATCGATCCGCGTGAATGAGCTTGACGTTGCTCCCGACCGCTAGGGAAAACCGAGTGGTCAGCCGGGCCACCGACTCGCACGAGTGTGAGCGACGTCAAAGAGCATCGCTTTACATTTCAGGCAGGAGAGGGATGTTCCCGACTGACTTAGGGCTCGCGCCGCCACGGGTACCCCCTACCGCGAAGCACCACATCGAAACCGTAGCCGCTGGGGCGTAGGCCGTGACGCTCGGGTCGGACGAGTCACCGCTAGGGGAAGCCGAGTGGTCAGTCGGGCCATCGATCCCCATCGATCCGCGTGAATGAGCTTGACGTTGCTCCCGAGCCCCCGAGCGATGCGTGGAGACCAAGTTGTGGTCGGCACGCATTGCTGGATCTCGGAATAAGCGCAAAGGAAACCGAGAGTCGAGTGACTTATCTTTTTGGACTCACCGTCGTGCTGCTCACTGGCGTTTGATGCAAATTCTGAAGTTGTCCTGTATAGCTAACCCTCGCGCGAGGATCGAAGGGCCGCGCCGTGTCAGCGTGAAGCGGCGTCCTCCTTCGCTCGCGTCGTCTCATCGGCATTTAATGCGGAGTGGGATTTAAATGACCGTCATGTCATTTATTGGAGCGCGGGCGTGTCAGGAGGCGTCGCGGAGCACTCGAGGCGATGGTGGACTTGGTTGCCTCCCTCCGCCCTTATAAACACAGAACGCGGGGGGGGGGAGCGGTGATTACACCCAGCCTCAGCGTCTTTTTCTCCTTTCATTCTTCGTCCTCCAAGCCCATCGCCGAAGGGGCTTCTTGAGAGTGCAATGGCAAGCGGTGGCGTGATGAGAGGAGGTCTGGTAAGCGGGTGGCGGTGATGAGAGGAGGTCTGGTAAGCGGGTGGCGGAGGCGGGCCCTGGGGGTTCGCCCTCCAAGAAGCCTCGGACGGAGGGAGGCTCTTCTGCTACGGCGGCGCGGGGCGGGCTCGACCTGCCCTCATCGAGGTTTTACATCTGGAACCCTCGCCATGGTGAGTTAAGCTTTTAGTTGTTTTGTTAAGATCTGGGGTTTCAAAGCGAGGTCCGTTCCCGTCCTTGCTTGTGGTCGACCGGCCGGAGGCGGCAGCCCGTGGCGGCCGCCCGCCTCGGCGGCAGTAGCCTCCGGGGCGAGGAGGCGGCGGCCAGCATGGTAAACGCACCGGCCGATCACATCTTGACACAGTTTCAGCGTCATCCTCTGCCGCCCTTGAGGTGGAGGCGGCAGCCTGCGGTAGGGTCGAGCCGCCCGAAGATGAAGCGGCAGCTCGGCCGTCACGTCTTGAGGCCGCGAGATGGAGCTGGCCTGCGCCAAGATTTTGACTCCACGCGAGTCCTCTTCTCCATGCCGCGCTTGCCTATGAGAGCATGGGCGGGCTGTGGCCGCTAGGGTGCGGCTGACGAACAGTGCAGCCCAGTGTGGCGCGTCATCGCCTGGCCTTACGGCGGCGAGGCCTTTGGAGAGCTCTGCCTCGGGCCCTCAGGGCAGCTCCTTCGTGAAGGGCGGAGGGTCGTATGCTGACAATGAGTCGTCTTTGGCGTGTTGTGCGGTGGTGTGGCTCCTCGACCGGTGGCGACCATCGTCCGGATCCGAGGCGAGCGGACCAGCGCGCCGAGTATGAGAGCGGAGATGGTGGCGGGCTGCACTGGAGGTATCGGACGGCGAGGCCGAGGAGGGCAGGAGCTCCGGAGAAGGCGATGAGGACGACGACTTCTTCGGCCCAGATCCTTAGGAATCTGTCGCGCGCCTGCTGCGTTGTTTTGCAGATTTTTGCACTCTTTTCTGCTTCAGGACTAGCATAAGTTGAATGCTTTTGATGTTTCCTTCCTTGCAATGTAAGCTTCGTGCCTTTGATGGAACACAACGCTTAGCCTTCGCGTTTCATTCTCTTGCCGACGCGTCGCTTATTGTTGATCGCTTTGTGGAGGATTCTTTGGAGTCAGAGGTTGGGCGTGGTCACTCGGGTGAGGACTTACCCTCGAAAACCTTTTGCCGATCGTCTGTGGGTCGCTCGTGCAAAGCCCACTTCGTTCCGCGGACCACTACTTTAGCGGTCGTAGTCAAGAAAAACTACTGGAGTTTTTACAGGACGTAGGCCGTAGTAGCCGGGTTGAAGTGGTTCCTTCGAGGGGAGGACCCTTGGTCGGTTCGGACGTTACGTAACGGGGTTACGTAGATTAGAAGCCCCCGAGCGGGTTCGCGCCACTCGGGCTTGGCAGGATAATGGGGATGTGCGGATAAAGGATGGGTCTCAGGAGAAAAATTGCCTGAGCTTTTCAATATTCCAAGCATTTGAAACAACGTTGCCATCGGCGTCTTTGAGTCGGTAGGTGCCGGGCCGGATTACCTCCTAGCGGTGAAGGGCCTTCCACGGGGTGAAAGCTTGTGCACTTAGCGTTGGATTGGACTTGGCGCAGGACCAAGTCGCCTACGTTGAAGGCTCGGCCGCGGATCTGGCGACTCTGATACCGCCACAGCGTTTACTGATACTTGGCCGATCGGAGGACGGCGACGTCGCGCGCCTCGTCGAGCTAGTCGATGGCGTCCTGCTGCGCGTCGAGCCCCCGAGCTTTGTCGAAGGTCTGCAGCCTCGGGGCGCCGTATTCTAGGTCGGTCGGCAGGACAGCTTCGGCGCCGAACACCAGGAAGAATGGCGTAAACCCGGTCGACCGGGTCGGCTGGTCCGCAGGCTCCAAGGGACGGAGGGCAGCTCGGCTGCCCATCGTCCTGCTGATTTCTTTAAGCGATTGAAGAGTCGCGGCTTGAGCCCCTGAAGGATCATGCCATTCGCTCTCTCGGCCTGGCCGTTGGTCTGCGGGTGGGCCACGGCCGCCCAATCGACGCGAATGTTGAAGTCGTCGCAGAATTCGCGAAATTCCTTCCCCGTAAATTGCGTGCCGTTGTCGGTGATGATGGAATTCGGGACCCCGAACCGGTAGACGATGCCGCGGAAGAAGTCGACCGCTTGCGCGGACGTGATGGAGGCGACCGGTTTTGCCTCTATCCACTTAGTAAATTTATCCACCGTGACAAAGAGGTGAGTGAGGCCCCGGCGCCTTTTGAAAGGCGAGCAGATCGAGTCCCCGGACCGCAAATGGCCCGCGTGATGGGGATCGTCTAGAGGCTTGGGCGAAGGTGTGTCTGTCGGGCAAAAATTGGCACCCTTCGCGAGTGCGAATAATTCGCTCGGCGTCGGCCCGCAGCGGTTAGCGATAGAAACCTTGACGAAAGCTTTACCCACGAGGACGCGGTCTTTGCATGATGGCGCACACCCCGCCATGGATATCGGCAGCTGCTCCTTGCCCCGGTCGGCGGGGCGCGCCAGAGGACCGGAGGACTCCTCTTGTAAAGGTCTTCGCCGATCAGGAAGAAAGACTTCGCTCGCCGAGCGAGGCGTCGGGCCTCGGTCGGGTCTGGGGGGAGCGACCCGTCCGTCAAGCGCTCAACGATGGGCTTCCTCGGTCGGATTCGGCCGTCAAGACGTCTCCGCTGACGGACGGCGCCGTGGCGGCGGATTGGCGGCGGCTCGGCCGAGCCGGGTAGTCGGCCGCCCGTCGGTCGGATGGGCCGGTCGGTGGAAGTCGTGGGCGAAGATTCGGTGGGAACCGGTCCCTTGCGGATCACGAGGTTGGCGAGGTGGTCGTCCTCGCCGTTAACGCCGGTAGGCGTGGTGGGCTTCAGACCCTTGAACTTTTCTTCAAGCTTCGCACCTCGCGGCAATAAGCCGCCATCGCGAGATCTCGGGGCTCCGAGGTCTTCATGACTGATCGACCACCGGCTTAGATCGCCAGTATCGTAAAGCGGTGCCGCCGAGGTCGGGCGGCGATCCGGAAGACCGTTGATGAGGGCCGTACTCGGCGACGTTGTTTGTAGCGTCGAAGAGCAATCGGACGGCATATTGGAGTTTGTTGCCGAGTGGGGAAACGATAATGATCCCAGCGCCTGCTCCGTTCCTCGTGTAGGATCCGTCGAAGTACATCATCTAGTACTCGGGATCTTCAAGCACCGGGGGCGCCTGGGCGTCGGTCCACTCAGCGATGAAGTCGGCAAGGGCTTGCGACTTGATCGCCGTCATGGGGACGAATGAAATGTCATGGCCGTTGAGCTCGAGTGCCCACTTAGCTATCCTTCCCGAGGCGTCGCGGTTGCGGATGATCTGCCAAGCGGTGAAGATTCTGACGGAGCGAAGTCTTGGCAGTAGTGGATCAGTTTCCTCTTCGCGATTAGCACCGTGTAGAGTAACTTCTGCACGTGCGGATAGCGGGCTTTGGACTCCGAGAGTACTTCACTGATGAAGTAGACCGGTCGCTATACCTTGAGGGCACGGCCTTCTTCCGCCGCTCGATGACGAGTGCGCACTCACGACCTGGGTCGTGGCGGCAATGTAGAGGCGAGAGGCTGCATGGCGTGGGAGCGGTCGGGGCTGAGCGGCGATGTCGAAGGCCTTTAGTCGGTCAAGGGCTTCGAGCTTCACGCATCAGCGAAGTGGTCGGACTTCACGAGCAATTTATAGGCGGCATCCGCTTCGCCGGCGAGACATGAAACGGCTCAAAGCTACGAGGCATCGTCGACTTTTGGGCGCCCTTTAGGTCGGCGACGGCCCATCTTCATGATCGCTGAGATCTTTACGGGTTAACCGATGCAGCGCTTCGGATATGATGAAGCGAAGCTTCCCCTTAGGGACCCAGCGCACTTTTCGGGTTCACTATCTTGAAACCGTCGGAGGTTGGCAAAAGTTTCTTGAGGTCGGCGGCGAGTCGCCGGGCCTTTCCGGTTTAACGACGATGTCGTCCACGAGACCTCGATGTTCGGCCGATTTGGTCGTCGAAGCAGTGTACATGCACGGTGGTATATAGCACCGCGTTTTTCGGACCAAGGGCATCGTCACGTAACAAAACAAGCGAAGGAGTGATAAAAAAGTCGCGAGCTGGTTGGACTCTTTCGCCGGGATCTGGTGATAGCACGAGTAGGCGTCCGGAAGGAGAGCGATTCACACCCAGCGATGGAATCAACGACACTGGTCGTCCGGGCGAAGGATAATGGTCCTTAGGACACGCCTTGTTCAGCTCGTGTAATCAACACACATCCTCCATTGCGGTTCTTTTTTACAAGGACAGGGGTTGGCAAGCCACTCGGGGTGGCGTGCCTCTTTATGAACCCCTTCCAAAAGTTTGGCGACCTCCTCCCTATGAGCTGCGCTTTTCTTGTCGAATCGGCGCAGGCGTTGGCGACCGGCTTTGCGCGCGGGTCGGATATTGAGGTGTGCTCGGCGACCTCCTTGGGATGCTGGCATGTCGGAGGTCTTCCATGCGAAGACATCGGTTTGCTGGAGGAAGTCGGCAGCCTTTCCTATTTGGCGGGGAGGGCGGACCCTACCCGCACGGTCTTGGCTGGGTCCTCGGGGTCGACCGCGACCCTCTTCGTGTCTTCGGCGGACTCGAAGGATCCGGGCCCCGACTTGCTGGAGGCCGGGAGGGACTCAGAGGCTTCCCTCCGGTAGTGGTCGAGTTCGGCGGATGCAATGACCGGCTTGCCAACTAAGCTCTCGCTTCGCAGTTGAAAGCGAGCTGGAAGGATGAGGCCACGGTAATGACGCCCCGTGGCCCTGGAATCTTCAACTTCAAGTAGGTATAGTTGGGGATCGCCATGAACTTAGCGTAACACGGCCTCCCCAAGATGGCGTGGTAGGATCCCGCGAACCCCACAACCTCAAAAGTGAGGTTTTCGGTGTGGATGTTCTCGGGCCCCCCAAAGGTGACAGGCAGGTCGATCTACCCAAGGGGGTAGGCCTGCTGGCCCGGGATGACGCCGTGGAAAGGTGCCTTGCTTGGTCGCAGGGTCGAGCGGGGAATTCCCAGGGCGTCGAGTGTCTCACTATACATGATGTTGAGACCACTGCCGCCGTCCATGAGCACCTTTGTGAGGCGCTTTGACCCCACGATGGGGTTGACGACGAGTGGGTACCTTCCCGGGTGCGGGATGTGGTCAGGGTGGTCAGTCCGATCAAAGGTGATCGGGGTCTCTGACCACCGGAGGTACTTCGGGACCGCAGGGGTCACCGTGTGCACCTCGCGGTAGGCAAGCTTTGCCTCCGCTTGTCGGCGTAGCTCTCTGGTCCACCGAAGATCATGAGGCATCCGTCAGACTCAGGGAACCGTCGTCGCCTTTTCCTCCCGACCTCCGTGGTCGCGCTTCTTTCCTTTACCCAGCGGTGCGTGGGGTTTCGGAGAAAGCGCCTCGGGACTTCGCATCCGGTATTTGTGTTGCCGGGTACAAGTGGTTGAACCTGGCTCTCCATCAATTTTTCAAGTGGTCGGGCGCTGCCGTGCTGCTTGCTTGTCGAGGCGATCGTGATCGCGACCATGTGGTCTCGCGAACTGCTTTCCCTTCGCCGCTTTGCCGGAGTGATCGGAAGGCGGCGGCTTCGAGCAGACTCTCGTTTGGCCTTCCCCTTGTCGAAGATGGCACCCACGGCCTCCTCGCCGGAGGTGTGCTTGGTGGCAATGTCGAGCAGCTCCTTGGTGGTCCTAGGTTTGATGCAACCCGACTTGTGGACCAAGGCCTGCGTAGTGCGTAGATGAACGCCCTCGACGTCGGCGTCGGCGATGTCGGGAGTTCATTACCTTGTTGGGAGAAGCGCCGGATATAGTCGGGCGTTTCTCTGGCTACTTGCTGCAGCTTTAAGATCCCAGAGTTCCCAAAGCGCTTAAGTGCCACAGAAATTTCAACGAAGGCGTTCTTCAGGTCGGCCCAGTTCTTGATGGTTCCGGCGGGCAGGTACTCGAGCCAGGCTCGAGCCGAGTCCGCCAGGTAAATGGGGAGGTACTGAATGATAAAAAGATCATTAGTAGCCCCTCCGGCTCGGCAGGCGAGCCGGTAATCTTCCAACCAAACACCGGGGTTCGTCGCTCCCGTGTATTTGGTTATGTTAACAGGTGCTCGGAAACGGGCGGGAAAATCCGCCCGACGGATTTCCCGAGAGAACGCTTGGGGTCCCGGGCCTTCTGGGCTCGGACTACGGTCGCGACGCCGACCGCTATCCATGACTTCGAGCGGGCCCGATCTTGCCGATCTTTTCGGCGTCGAGGTGTCGCGATGTCGTGGTGTTGCGAGAGCCGTAGCCGAGTGTAGGAGGCTGGGCCGCTCAAGCTATGGCGCGGTTTTTGCCGGCTCGTGGCGTGTCTGGCTCTGGCGGCCCGAATGAGACCTCGAGTGTTGAGTGCGGGGCGATGCGTCTTTACAATGGCGTGCTCTACCAGCTCCCGGAGGTGCTGGTAGGTAGCCCTGGCCTCAGGCTCGTCCGGCTCGGGGATGCCGCGGAGTAGCGTCGCAGCCGCGGCGAAATTCTGGCTAGGAAGGGGCAAACACGGGGCAACGACCGGCTCTTCCGCCAGTTGCTGGTGTACCCCGCACGTGCGCATGCGCGCTCCGCCTGGTGCCTGTGGGGGCGCGAGTTGGCTCGGCCCCAGTTGGTCGACCCTCGCCTTGCCAAGTCTGGCCGCTCGTAACTCCAGCTCTCGCGGCTGGAGGAGCTCGTCGTGGCGGATCTGGGGAGACCCAACTTGCCCGTGCCGATGCCCCGCCTCTGGTGCTCCGGCGCCCGGTGGAGAACCTCTGGCTCGAAATGGCGACCGGTGATCGCTCACGTCGGCCACGTTGCATTCAGCGGGGTATGGTTCCTCGGCTTGCCCGTGTCGAGCCGAGTCGTCGGAGAGAACTCTCAATATTTCGTGGACAGAGGCTGGCGCATAGCCAGCCATTGCCATGAAATGCAGGCCTGCGGGAGGTGATGGCGCCGCCCGCATGGTATCGCGCCTCCACCGGCGGTCTTCTTTGCGGATGGCGTCGGCCTTGAGGGCGGTCGCGGGGCCTCGAGTCGGAGGTTGTCGGCGAGGTGGCGAGATCGAGCATCGGCGGGGCTGGTTACGGGGCGTGGCGAGGAGCAAGGTCGAGCTCTCTGCCGTGGTGGCAACAATCGAAAAAACGAATCGGATTCGGCTCCGGTATGCGGCCATTGTGTCGTCGGTGAAGGAGCCATCAAGGAGACAAAATAGAATTGGAGATCTTGATGTGTGAGGCCCTTACTGGCGCATGCCAATCGGCGTTCGAGAACTAGCAAGTAAATTTATAGGTCTAGAGGGCCCGCGCTCCGTTCCTTGAATGGTTGGACGAAGAAAGGGGATCCAAGATATATCTTGGTTGGGCGAACGTCCCTACTCCGATCTATGAGGTGGTCGTGTGTTATTCTTGATCTTTGGTAAGTTCGCCTAATTACAAGCGGAGGTGAGCTCAAGCTTTGGCGCCCGTGTCTGAAGGTCGGCTAAACGGCTACAAGTCACGAGGACTTCGGGCCGAAGTGCGTTTGAGCTCTCGATGAAGGCTATCGATGGGTGTTGCTCGTCGCGCTCTGTTTGTGCATGCTATGTTCGTCGTCCTCGCCGGAGGCCAAACTTCCCTTATATAGCCCAGGAAGCGGGTTACACGGAGCATGTGAAAAGAAATGAAAGGGCTCCCTCGCCTAGGAGTCGGCCTCCGCCTCGATGTCGATCGCCGGCGCGACCTCAGACGGGTTGGTGGGCCTTGAGCGGCAGTGCGATCCATTCCTCCGAAAGCAGCGTACACGCCCTGCTTGGCTGTAGTCAGTCTTGACATCGGGCGCCGATCTTGGAAATCATCTTGGGAAGGTCTTGGCCTCTTTGCCTGTCATCTTGAGCCTTTGCATCGGACGGTAGGTAGGTGACCAGGGCAGAAACCACTTTCTAATGATTTGACGTCTGCTCTTTGGTGAAGATGGTCTGAACTAGCCCGGGGTTCCCGGTCGGTCCGACCCGCTGGTCGGGCTACCCTCGGGTTGCCATTGCCGTAGTTTGTGGGGCGCCCGACCTAGAGCGCAGGTCGGGCTGCTTTCTGAGGTCGGCTTGGTCGGGAACTTGGCGCCCTTGTGTGGACCGGTCGGTCGGCTTCTCCTTGAGGCTTTGGCACGGAGGCGGCCCATATATGGTGCGAAGGCGACCCATATACTTTTCGTGGGTCGCTGGGGATACCCATGCCATGGGTACTCGTCAGCCGGCTCCTCCCTGCGCGCCATCTGCCCTGCGCCACGCCGGCGCCGCCCGTAGACCCGCGCGCCGCCTACCACCGCCCTTCCCGCGCATCGCCCGCCAAACAAGGTGAGTTTTTCGTCGGCCGAGTAGTTAATTAGATGATTGCTTGATTAATTCTTAATTATGTAGTGCTATTTTCGTCGGCCAAGCAGCGAGCCGACGAAAATCCATATTTTATTTTGTTTGGACCATGATTAGTTGTGGGTTAAAGTAGGTAGAACATGATTTAATTAAGTAGAATTGATTTAGTCAGCCAAGCCTAGACGTCACCCGTTCGGGAACGGCGCGTCTCACATTTACTTGTGAGGTGTGCCGTTCCGGAATTGTCCAGTTTAATTTGGACAGCCTAGGAATGGATGCTAGAGCATATGTATGATTTATAGCGAGCCCAGCGGTCGAACGGAATCTCGGCGACATGATCGATTGTTCTCCGATGCACCAAGATGGCGTGCATTTGGAGAACAATGGCGGGGTTATCTTGCCGATCCGAGTCGCTGGACAGTGTGCACCCGATCAACGACTCGAGAGGATTGTGAGTTGTTCGACCTACTTTGATGAAATTTATGTCTTCAAACTGTTGTTTCGATATTGTCGGCATCACGAGAGCAATATGGGGATGAAATGGCTCGGCGTCATGGCGGAGTACAAGCGGAGGAGTGAGGTCCTCGATGTTTCGGCGCTATACCGTGAGTGGTGGGGGCAAGAGACATGGAAGGTGAAATAATCCCCCTTATTTGTGTATAATCCCCTTTTTATTAATGCCTTCCGTTTCATATATATGCATTGCGGGTTTCTCCATATTCAACGGGGTTGTGGACTCGATGTCGCTCTGTCCCAAGGAAGGCGTCGGTGTCCTCCTGAGCAGCTCTCGCTACTCGGGGATAATCACGAGGTTCACGAGTCGAGGCGAGCTATAAGCAGTGTGAGGAGGCTAGCCAGCGTGGTGATAGCGAGTACAAAGCGGAGATGGCGCATTTAAAACAAGCAGAGACATACTTCGAGGAGCTCTTGAGTAAAAGCTCGAAATGTCAACATATCGATTAATTTTTACTATTGCGGATCTAACACTTTGACTATATGAATCAGCATGCATAGCTGTGGGCACTCAACATGGCTTGCCTATGTTTGACCTCCTCACCGTTCTTGGTATCCACCTCGAGGCAAGCACCGCATGTAATTATGCTTTAGGTTAATTCGGTTTGAAAATTATTTGTAATTCTAGACTAACATGAAATTTCATAACTACTCTATAGGGTTCTCGGCCTCCTCGGCCGTTCTCTGAGTTATACGCCACCGAGCAAGCACCGCAGGTACATATGCTTTAGATTAATTCAGAATCTCCATATATATATATATATATATATATATATATATATATATATATATATATATATATATATATATATATATGTGTGTGTTGAATTGGTATCACTACTGAACAATAATATCCTATTGTTAAATAAAAAAACTTCGCTTCATTAATTATTTGCAATTCTGTACTAACGTGAAATTTCATGACTCTACAGGGTTCTCAGCTTCCTTCGGCGTGGCACCCGTTTCCGCCTCCACCACCAGGGCCAGCTGCTCAGGGTTCAAGCTCGCACACTCCTAATCCAGATGTCGACGGCTTCTTTGCCTCTGGAGGTAGTGCCAATAATTCAAACAACCCCGAGGGTTAGGATTGTACATTGTTGTGATGGATGGGAGACTTGTGATAAAACTCGTGATAGTAATGTGATGCATATGTATGTTCTAGCTGGATAAAACTCGTGATATGTTTTGGATTGATATATATATATATATGTTGGTGTATTTGCGATATTAATGTAATGCATTTGCGAATGTAATGTTCATACGATTTTGTGATTGTTACGAGTAATATGCTTGATGTATGTCAATTTATGTAAAAAGCGTATTTTGAACTCAAAATGAGCAAAGAAAAACAGATTCTGAGGGTACCTCCCAATATTTTAAATCGGCGGTGGGGCCGGCGAAAATCTTGAGGTTTCATACCAAAAACGCCTCAAAACGCGAGCCCAATTTTAAATGGCCACCACGGCGAAAATCTGCAGATCCAAACGCGAACTCGATATTTTAAATCGGCCAGGTGGGGCCAACGAAAATAGTCTTGACATGGCATGCAGGTCCGCCTAGCGAACTCTTTTGTTTTTAAATCGGCTAGGTGGGGCGGCGAAAACACATTATTTTAAATCGGTTACCGGCGAAAAAACTCTCTATTTTCGTCTATGTTATTTAAATCGGTTTATTTTTAGGCAACAAACCGACGAAAAAAGATCTTTTCGTCGGTAATGCCCTTATTTTCGTCGGCATTTGGCCGACGAAAAAAAGCCGTTTTCCTGTAGTGCATATCGTACGTTGCCTGGTAGCAGTTCCGTTTCTTAAACGGAGGATACTCTAGATAATGGCTAAACAAGTCTGATTAGGTAAAGTTTATTTGAACAAAATATATTATGAGGTATCTTCAAGGTTTTTCTGAAGCTCTCATGTATCATGGGTCCAAATATATTAAGTTATTATAAGCGCTCGCAACGCTACGAACTGACACACCTAATTTGTGCATGCTATTGCCCAAGTGTCAAATTACCTGCTGAGCTCCAAATCGTATATATGATCTTTTCACAGGACATGCACATCACTTGTGTGCTCGTATTGTAGAGTACATTCCTTTTTATCAAAGAGGTTTGGCCAGAGAATGTACATGAAAGATGTAGTTTTTTCTAGGGGGTTTTAAAAAAATGGCTAGTTAGAAGCCATCGGTAAATTTACGGAACCCTGGATCTTTTTGCAATAAAAATGGTGAAAGACCTATGTTAAATTTGCGGAACCATATGGTCCTTTTTGCAAAAAAACCTGAACAGAGGTGAAACCAGTATGAAACTAGAGAGGGAGTTTAAAAGACTAAGCTAGCTATTTTTTTTTACTAAACACCAAAGCAAACTGAGCGAAATTAAGACTATATATATATATATATATATATATATATATATATATATATATATATATATATAACTCTATATAAACGGGAGAGAATTGCCGGCTGGCTAGGGGTGCCACGTCGGTGTTTCTAGCGAGAAGGTCCTCCGGACATATGGAAAATACGTATGAGTCTCAGTTAGTTTCTAACAGAGCAACGTCCAGTGGAGCGTCTGGTCGCCGTTTGGTTTCGCTTCGTGTTGACGTTCGTCTCTTTCCGTTTGGTCAGCCCGTTCTCATCCGTTCCTTTGGCTTCACTGCTCTGCCGATGATTGATAACGCTTCATCGTTTTCCGCCACTATCGTTTCTCGCACCTTCGAGTTCCGCTCCTTGCTTATACGGGCGCCCTCTCGTTTCTCACGCGTGCACGTTTTGGCGGGAGCCTATGCGCCGTTAGCTCGCCTCGCCCACTCCGCTCTCGGTCGGCCTGTTCTTTTTCGCTACGCCCGCTTCGCTCTTGGCTCTCTCCCCGACACGACCTCTTCTTGTTTGTATCGCCAGCTCCATCCTCCCATGCGTCGGCAGTTCGCTTCCAGGGAAAGGGGCTTCGTCTTCAGTTTCTTCGTGCGGCCTCTTCTGGTGCCTCCATCATTCCCCATCTTGTTTGGGTCACAGCCCGTGTTGATTTTGAGCGCAGTCGACCCGTCCTGGTTTCAGTGACCAGCCCAGTATTGCGTGGTTGATTGCCTGTGGTTTTCCTGCCTCAGTTGCTCTCCATCCTGTCATCTTGATCCTGCTTTGTTGTTCGGCGTTCATTTCGTTGTGCCTTTTGTGGTTTCGTTATTTCCCAACCTGAAGTCCTGACCATGATTTGATGTTTGTTCTTCTTGTTTTTATTCTTGTTCGTCGATCCTGCTGCACCTGCCGATACAGCCTTGCCTGGTCCCTGGCCCCCTACTGCGTCGGCTTCGGTTGTTCTGTCTTGGATTGTTTTTTTCACTTCGCCTTTGTTGTTTTTTCCTATTCTCCTATTTCATCATCGTTTTATTACTACTGTCGATTTGTTCTGTGTAGGACTGGTCCTGATTTGTGTTCTTGCTCCCCCTTTGTGTTGCATCGTTCCCGCTGTGCTTTTCTGGTCTGCGTCGCCTGGCCCCTGCTCTCGCGTCACGGGGTGTTCGGTTGCTCTGGTTCTGGTTCTTTTGTCATTCGGCTCCTCTCATGTTGTTTCCTCGCTGATTTATTTCTGCTATAGTTTTCCTGTGTACCGGACTTCTGCATTCATTACTGATTTTGATATTTTCGTGCAGGTTCTATTCTCCGTTTGGGCGGGCTCCATCGTGTGACGAGGCTAGGCCTCCATTGATGCCATCCGAAGGTGATGTCCTGCCGTTCTTATATTTACTTTGTTATGTTAGACTAGATAATAGATGGTTAATTATTTGTGCGCATCATCCGATCTTTTATCTGATGTTTGTTCTTCTAATTTTGTTGTGGTTCGTCGATCCTACTACAGCTACTAACACGATCCTTGCTCTTTGTTCTTGCTGTCCTTCTATGTCACGCCTTTCTTGCTGCGCTTTCCTGGTCTGCATCGCCCGCCCTCTGCTCTCGCGCCATGGTTCGGTTGCTCCGGCGCCAGTTCTTTTGTGCTTCGTCTCCTCTCCTGCTGTTTCCTCGCTGCTTTATTTTTGCTGCCGTTTCCTTGTGTGCCGAGGGACTTCTACATTCGTTACTGATTTTGATGTTTCTATGCAGGTTTCCGTTCTCCGATTGAGCAAGCTCAAGTGTATACTACACTCGAACCTGTGCCGAGAACACCGCCGTCAGTCTTGCTTATAGCAATACCGCATGTTTTCGTGTAGTTTCCGCGCTCCTCGCCTATCTGTTTCCTTGTGTCTATTGAGAATGTAGCCCGATCATCTCCCTCTGTAAGTTATCTCATCAGCTCATCATATGTACCAGCTTACGAAGAAACCAATGGAGAACACCTTACCTGAGCTCGTGGCACCACCAATGCCGTCATCGTCTAGCATAGTCTCTTCGGATGTAACATCACAGGTATATTTCCCTTCCATAGCATGCCCTTTGGCCCTTACTTGCCTATGTATTTTCCCTTACAACTTTCGCTCGACATTTATAACCATCACGTCCATTTCACTCTGTAGGATCTTGCAACAACTGCACTACAGATTTATGCCGTTACAGAATCAACTGCATCTCTTCTTTCTCGGAATAGAGGTATGCTTCTCAATACACAGAGCACCCGCGGACCCGCCCAATGCAAGGGCTTCGTTTGGACTGAGTGCGTACAACGCAAGACAATCGTCTTCCACTGGATCCCACGATCAACCTGTCGACACAGAGGGTCACGTCATTATGCCCCATGTAAGTTCTTACCCTGTTCAAACCCCTGAATGTTTCTCTCTTTTCTTCGGGCTGCATAGACAATACAGCTCGGTATCTCTGAACTCTTCATACCTAAAATACATATTATTTTGTATGGCTCTTATGTTTCCTGTCTATTCCTACATAAGCGGTTTTGCTCATATTAGGAATAATAATGTCTGATCAAAATGGTGCTATCAGATCACGCTATCCTTTACACCGGCAGCATGATTTAGTCCAGAATTTTTTACATTGCTCCCTGTACGATTTCTCATGTAGTCTATTTCCATCACTGATTCTATTGAAGTACTGACTGTTTGTATCTTCCGTAGGTCAAAACAACTGTACATATCTCAAGACATCTACTGTTAAAAGAAATTGTCAACAAATTACGTTTAGCATTGCTTTGCATATTATCTATCTAGACTATTGTCTTAGAATCAGAGCGTGAACGCAACTGATATCAACAATAGATATATAGCGATACATCCTATACGTAGCGGCGCCGCGTAGCGCGCTGCCATAGCTAGTAACATATATTAAAGCGCTAAGAATCCGGCGAAGCTCAGGCATGCCACCTCAGCATTTTCGCGATGAGGCCCTTTGAAATATGCAAAATCGTGTTTAGGTCCTCCGATTGATTTTTAGCAAAAAAGACCTAGAAAAAATTGATATTACATTTGAGTCCCTCTGCGGTTTAATTTAGATCCTCCTGATTAGTAGAATAGACCCTAAAAAAATCAAAATTACGTTTATATCCCTCACGGTTTACATTTAGGACCTCATGGTGTTTTCTACCCGGAACGAACCAAAAAAAATACTTTATATCCCTCTACAGTTAAAAAAACACAGATTCGTCGAAGGTTTGTAGCAACCTATGAATTCGCCCCCGGGTGTTTTTTAGCGAAACAGACCTTGAAAAAAAATAAATTACTTTATATCCCTCTGCAGTTAAAAAAACATAGATTTGTCGAAGGTTTATAATAACTCATAGATTCGCCGACGGGTCGTAACCGCGGTTTTCTCAAAAAAACGTAGATTCGTCAAAGGTTTATAGTAGCCCATAGATTCGCCGACGGGACCTAACGACCCATTTTTTTAAACAAATACGAAAACCAAAAATACGATCAAATTTTCCGAAATACGTAAAAAACAGTCACGATTTTCTAAAAAACACAGATTCATCGAAGGTTTATAGTAGTCCATAGATTCGTCGATGGGTCCTAGCCGCAATTTTCTAGAAAAAAAACACAGATTCGTCGAAGGTTTATGACAGTCTATGGATTCGCCGACGAGTCCTATCAACTCGTTTTAAAAAAAATACAAAAACTGAAAATATGACCAAATTTCTCAGATTTTTCACGTTGTATCGTCATGCGCGACGCAGCATAGCGCGTTATTCTTGCTAGCCATGGTTTTCTAAAAAAAACACAGATTCGTCGAAGGTCTATAGCGGCCTATATGTTCGCCGACGGGTCCTAACGCAAGAAATAAAAATACAAACAAGATTACATTTATATCGCTCAATGATTTTCTCCCAAAAACAAAAAACACTAATTCACCAACGATTTATAGCGGTTCATAGATTCGCCGATGGGTCCTAACGACCCCTTTTTTTAAGAAAGCAAGAAGATCAGAATTATGTAAAAAATAAAAATATGTTTGTTTTCTCCCAAAAAGCAGAACCATGATTTTGGACCGTTTATAACAGTCCACAGATTCGCCGATGGGTCCTAGCGACCTATTTTTTAAAAAAGAAACACAATAAACTAGAATTAAGCAAAAAAAAGATATTTAGGTCCCTCTACGTTTTTCTCTAAGAAAACACCGATTCACCGATAGCTCTAGCAATCCAAAGATTCGCCAATAGCTTCTAACGACCCCTTTTTTTTAAAAAAAATTAGAAAATCAAAATTACGCGGGAATTATGCAAAAGAAAAACTAAGAATACGTTTGGATTCATTTGTGTTTTTTCTTTAAAAAAAAGGATTCACCGATAGCTCCTAGCAATTTAAAGATTCGGCTCGCCGACGGCTTTTAGCGGACCATTTTTTTTAAAAAAAATGAGAAAACCGAGATTATCCAATTTTTTTACAAAAATATCCGTCAAACAAAATTTCGCGCGGAGCAGCATCGTGACCGAATATCCCAAATTTCGCACAACACATAATGCAACTACGAAATTTCGCGCGACGCGGCGTAGCGCGTGACACTGGCTAGTAGCAAATATAGTATTATGCAACTAAATTCATACATGAATTGAAGAGAAAAAAAGAAAGAAATATAATGAAAATATCTCATGTAGGATTACCCATGTTGGTGAAGGGAGGGCTCACAGCCTAGTAAAACCTCCCTGGTGGCCACGCGGCCCACGCCACTGACCGTGAAAACAAAGGTGATATGACTTAAAATTTTACCGTTCACTAAAGTAACTGAGGTGCTTTACCAGTTATGGACGATCCCTCTTTCTTTCGTAGTAACTACGGCGCGCGGCCACGTCGGCCCGAAATCGACGTGGCCGCGGCGAGAACGCAGCAAACCTTCCATCTTTAATATCTGTATTATTAGACACGTAGACGCGGCGCACGTCACGCCAACCGCTACAAACTAAGCAAAAAAATCACATGAGTTTTGAAGAACTTATAGGAAAAAATGGATACACATATAATTTCAAAAAGTTTTGAGCAAATATCTAAAAAAATAACGCCGACCGCTACAAGCTAAGCAAAAAAATCACATGAGTTTCGAGGGATTAATAGGAAAAAAATGGATACACATATAATTTCAAAAAGTTTCGAGCAAATATCTAAAAAAACAACGTGCTAAAAGTCCATGAAAAAATTGGAGTGCCTCTCTCTGTAACGACGTGGTAAAAATAAATCATGGAAGCTCCGAAGGATCCATGCAAAAACTGGAGTGCCTCCCTGTATGAAACGATGTGCTAAAAATAATCTTTAGAAAATTCGAAGGGTTTGTGCAAACATTCGAGTGTCTTTCCGTAAAAAATGGAGCGTCAGAAAACAAACAAAAGAAGCCTCGAAGGGGTCTTCTAGGAAAAAATTAGGCTCTAAATTGAAAGGTCCTATTCGCGAAACATAGTTGGAATAATTCAAACGTAACTACGTTCTTTTTTTCGGTATTTATTTAGAGTCTTTTTACGAAAGATTCTAGATTTTTTTGAACCAAAGGTCCTTTTCGTCAAAAAAACGCGGAAAAGACCTACACATAATTACATATTTTTTAAAGAGTCTAAACGCAAAAAAAAAAAAAAAGCCGAGCCGGCTGGTCGACCGAGCGGGCCGCGCGTAGCTCAGCTCAAATCGCTGAGAGGCGTGGAATATTGCCAACTTCAATATAGTGATGATATAGTTAGATTAGATTAGAATTGTTGATATAGCGCACGTTTAGATGATTGACCCTGCATGTGTGTTATGCACACGGTAAGTTTGTTAGTTTGCCCGTAGCTTTGCATTATCAAGTTAACAAACACGCAGCAGCACTTTTCATAGCCGGCGCGCCCTACCCCTAGCGAGGCGACGCATAGCGAAGACCGGATGCGAGACGCGGAGGCGATCATCGCGCGACGGAAAGAGCACCGCGCGACGGAAAACAACCAAACCGGACGGGACAAATCATATCTGAAAACGAAGGGCTTGTCGCAAATTGCGTGGCGTGGCGTGTCTCTGGCCGAACTCTGCAGACTTTAATATAGGGACTAGATGTGTAGGCGCGGCGCCGCCGCCGCCATGCCGCCACACTACTGAGGATGACGTTCTTCAAGCGGTAGAACCGCTTGGAATTGAGTATTCAAGCGATGGGACCGCTTGGAATTCTAATATCTCT
The DNA here is from genome assembly GCA_036346375.1 of Guadua angustifolia. NCBI lineage: Eukaryota > Viridiplantae > Streptophyta > Magnoliopsida > Poales > Poaceae > Guadua > Guadua angustifolia. The sequence goes on from CM070505.1 coordinate 51,095,818, forward strand.
CGCTTTCTATCTACCGCTTGTAAAAGTATTCCAGCGGTATATACATTAAAAGCGGTACTACCGCTTGTAAAACTGTTTTTAAAAGCATAGTACCGCTTGGAATACTCGAATTCAAGCGGTCCTCTCGCTCGAATACTGAATTCAGCGGTTGCTTGAATTCGAGTATTCCAAGCGTTACTGCTTTTAAAACAGTTTACAAGCGTAGTACCGCTTTTAATGTATATACCGCTGAATACTTTTACAAGCACAATATTTAAAAAACAATTGCATTAGTTTAATATATATCCACTTAATAAATGTTCGCCAAATTTATAATAATATCAAGCACCCATAACATACAATCCAAGCACCATAACATATAATTCCTCGAGAAAGCAACGTACCAAAGTTTCATTATCACAAATCATCCACAGGTACAACATGTGAACGTACATCACCAAAATATATAAAGAGCAGAAGTACAAAGATTCTCCACTACCAATTTCTAAACCAATCTAATATAAGCTGATAGCTAAAACAGGGTACAGATATTACAAGTTGTTGATTTCAGAATCAGTGTGTATGTATGGCTACAGTACTGTTAGTGTGATTCATGCCAGGAAAATATATGAACTGATCATTTCACTGTCCTTCCAGATTCTCCCAGTGACCCGCAGGTTGAGCTCCTCCCTTTCACCACCAGAGAAGAACAAGGCCAATGTTCGGCTGGATGATTACCATACCAGTTTACAATTTTAGATGCAGAAGACCATACCAGTAGTGGCTTCCTCAATCATGTCAATTGGCTTGCGATATATAACCTGGAAAACAATCAGGGAAGAGTCAAGTAGCGCTTGTATTGACATTACAGCTCCCAGGAGAAGGGAGATACCAGGAGAAGGGAGATACCAGGAGATGTGATAGGCTGGGAACCAGCCTGTGTACTAAGTAAAAAAATTAAGGGCAACATTCATATTAAAAAATTGATAGAGAGATGAAGTTGTAAAAGGAAAAATAGAATAATAGTATATTTGGAAGCATCTAAAATAGATGGAACAACATGCCATCCAAATAACAGAGAAGTGCATGCAGAGGATTGACTGGGCAAAGAACACATTGTTACACTTTTCCTAATGAAATATATGTCATGGAACTGGAAGCATAATATTAGAACTTAAAATTGAACTTGTATGGAACTGGAAGCATAATAGGCTCGAGAGGTGTCAATGCAAGATGAACTTCTGTGTCTATTGAAACATGACCTGTTTTTTTTCTCAGGTGAGTGTAGCACAAGCGTCTGCTCAGTGGCGAAATCACAGGATCTGATAGTAGCATCCTACAGGAGATACATAGATGAACAGAAATTGTATTAGATAATAATATAAAACTACTAGACCACGGCATCATGCGAATTCAGGACCTGCTAGAAAGTAATATTTTACATTATAATATACAATGGAAGATGGGTAATAAAAAACACCACAAAAACATGCCCAATGACAAGATTGAACCATCATAACTTTTCTGCCCATGGTATTAAAAACATTAGGCCATTCATTTGGTGTTAGATGATAAAAAAGTTATTTGTAGTTCTAAGTGGATGAAATAACTTCTTTTTCTCCTCTTTACCGCCATCCTTGTAAACTGATAACCATGGGAGGAAAGCAGTACCTTCAATTTCTTAGCAGCATTTAGAAATATTATCTCCTTCAACAATTAAACTTCAATTGTGTCAGGTAAAATTGATTGATAAAGCACAAGAATTGGTTCATTGATTGATTAAAATTGACTTGCTAAACTGTTAGTAAAGCATATTTTCCAGCAGTAGCAATTCATTAGTATCACCATTTCCCACACATGCATGGCCCAAGTTGTAAAGATATCTCTGTGAACTATAATGAGAATATCTGGAGCATACAATCATATTGCACAGTCCCAACTCCCAAGTACTAGGTCCTTATAAACCTGCAGTGACCTTATCAAGAAAGAACTTACCTTGCTACAGTCCCAACTCCCAAGAACTTACCTTGTGGTCTAAACTGCGTTTCGGAATTCTAATTTGTTAGTAATTTTAGAATTAATTTCTTCATTTTAGATGTTAGGGTTTATCTATTTTAAATAGCAGGTTTACTCTTACATTTTGTAACACACAATGAACAAGCATGCCGCCGTTTGCTGGATCCATGAAATTAGAATTAACACAGTCCAGTCATGGAATTTTCTTCACTTCATTCACCTTCTATTTGGAAATGTACAACCACCATGAAAAGCTAAGGCCAATCATGGTGAGAAAATGGCTGATCAAAGAATGATGTATACAAAAAAAAAAGAAAAAAAAGGTGGCAACCGAAACTATTTGCCAACTCTCTCTCTCTCTCTCTCTCTCGACAAAGGTGCCAACTTCGCATTTACACTAGTCCAAGGACTGTTGACATGCTGAGTTGCTTTTAGCCGGGCAATAAATTCTTCAGTTGCATATAACACAACAGCAGCTTCAAAATAAAGAATCGAGCATCCAGCAAAATTTCCTCCAGCCATATCGTAGAAGGGATTACATGGATAAGCTAACATAGAAACTTGACTGACAAATCCCAATCCAACTATCTAATATTAGACCATGAAGAGCAAGAACCATGCAAACTTGTAAAAATAATGGCATGGCTACAGGAAAAACAAGTCCATCAAAAAATTGGACAACATGACTATTTAAAAGAATGGTACAGGTGGGAAATAGGTTTCGGATTGCAGGTAACACATCAGTTAGTGAATATAGAATGTACATTTTTTTAGGTTTCATCCTAGTTTAGAGCCTGGGCTCATATTGGGCAATACCAAGTCTTTTTTTATTACTGTAGGAAAGATTGCGAAGATTTGGAGCTCTTGTTCTTGGAGGAACAGTGAGAAAATCACAGCAGTAGCAATAAGCAAACTTCATTTCTAGTACAAGGTGATAACATGGTAATATACCCTACAGATACTGGTAGTATTCATTACTGAATGTTGTTCATCTGCACTGTTATACCTACTGTGGAACCATGGGTGGCCATTAAGAACACAAACATAGCATAACATATATAACCTGAAGTTCAGAACGATCAGTATTATTCCCATCCAGGACAAGATGATCCCACAAAGGAGCAATCATCGACATAAAATAGACTAGAACAATTATGACATAACAAAGCAAACCAACATATTAATGCATTTGCCAAGTAACAAAAAGAAATGATAACAGGATATACTGAAATCCAATAAGTAACAGCAATAAAGTTAAATTGCCAAACAAGATTAAATAAAAGTACCTTAGGTGCACTTTCTCGAATTTCATCAACCAACCACCTGCATGGAACCAACTTTACTGGTAGTAAAAATGAGCATTGCATGGAAAAGTAGTGTTACTATCAAATAATTACAGTCGCATTAGCATAGTTGCTGGAAAATCCATCAAACAATATATTAATAGTTGCTAGAATTTGCTAGTTCGATTGGCTTCTATCTACCCCTTACAAATTTTTTGCTTTCGAAATTCAAAACTCTGTAATGCAACTAGTTGTAGAAAACTCTATGACTACAGCTCCAGATCTGATTATGACTGAAGCATAGGCAAATTAGAAGAAGGGTTGGTGCCCCTAAGCAGCAAAATAATACTAGTTCACAACAGCTGGACAAAAATCAGGTCCTACGGAATATTAAAGGTACAGGTTACCATCATCCAATATTTTCTCAGCTCCTTTGCTTGAGTTTATATGGTAAGACAGGCAGACAGCTCTCTTTGTAGACCATGTCCCTCATAGTCCTCCTGGTCATTGTTTGCATCCCCATTTCCAGCTTCTTGCATCCATGAGACAAACAACCTTTTTAAAAGCAATTTTCCATTGCGGTGGTCTAGTTCTTCTACAATGTGATACTGTTGCATTGCTAATTCATATGGTGTGACCTATTTTGTAATAAATATTTAATTTTTATGACAAGAAGACTTTTAGAACGGCTTTAATTTTTATGAACCGGCTTCCCACTTTAAGACGCAAGCAAACAATTTGGATAACACTTAATTTTACAGCTAGCGTGAATGAGTGTGATTTTGCAGTCCCACAATTCCAAAATCAAGAACTAATAATGCAAGAAAAGAGAACATTGTCGAATCACCAAAATCCATTCCAGGCTAACCTCATTGATCAGTTATCGAACCGAAGACACCAATCAGGTTATCTAGAGGCCAGATTTACCATTGCACTTGACTATTCCCTATCTAACGCCAAACTAGCATTTCCCCCAAACATCTAACGGGAATCTTATGCAGAAGCGTTCAAGCAAACACAACGGCGACGAGAACAAATGCAGTGTGGTAGAACTGTCTTGCATCGGGAGGAGCACGCCGCTCGGAAGAAACGACGAGGAGCGACGCCTGCTGGAGTCGGCGCAGGGAGAGCCGCCGAGAGGCGGCAGCTCGGGAAGGGCGGCGAACAGCGCCAACCGAGGAAGGGAAGCGGAGGGCGGCGACGCCATTGGCGTGGGGAGGAGATGGGCTCGGCCTCTAATCCATTCCACACCAATCAACCAATAAAACCCATGGAAAGAACCCTAACCCACCACCCAAACCCTAGATTTAATCCTCACCTTGGCTCAAGAAATCGCAGGGTGGAGGAAGAAGCGCGCCATTGAGTCAGGGGGAGAGGAGGAGGGCCGCCATTGGGAGAGCTCGCCGGTCTTTGCATGCTCTTTACTCAGTTCTTCTTCTTTGCTGCACCTTCTTCTTCTTGCTGCAGGAGGAGCAGGCTCACGGCCGGGAGGAGGCAGCTCGCCCGGCCAGGGAGGAGACCAGGCGGCGATCGACCGGAGGAGGCGCAGGAGAGGCCGCAAGTCTTTGGAGGCGAGGAGCTCGGGTGCAGGGAGACAGCGAGGATCTTGGTGAGGGGGAAAAAGTCTTGAGGCGAAAAGGAAAAGAAAAAAAATAAGGGCTAGGGTTTCAACCTTTTTCCTTTTCTTTAAAAACTCATCAATTTGGGTGCTAAAACAAAATCAAAAGGCTAGGAGGAAAAGAAAATCCTTTCCGATATGCATTCGCATACCACAAAACTTTTCGCTAAGATTCTTAAAAGCGCAAGACAACCAATCTTTTGCCCTTCGAATAAATCCTTGGATTTAAGAAAACCCAAAACCTTTAATAGAATTATTAATCTGTAACAATGAACCTTTAATCAAGAAGCGAGAAAAACATTTTTGTCGAAAACCACGGCAAAGAAGATTTGTGGTGTTACATCCGCAGCGTCTATGCCCGCCAAAATAATATTGCAAGCGGTCCAAGCTGTATCGAAACATTTCCATAGCGGTCAGAGCATCTTTTAATTAAAATTATTTTTCCAAGCGGTATAATGACTTATATAACTTACTTTTCCAAGTAGTACTCTGACTTTTAATTAACATTCTTTTTCCAAGCGGTATGACAAATTATATAACTTACTTTTCAAGCGGCACTCTGACTTTTAATTAAAATTCTTTTCCAAGCGGTATGATGACTTATATAACTTACTTTTCAAAGCGGCACTCAACTTTTAATTAAAATTCTTTTTCCAAGCGGTAAATCGACTTTTAATTATTATTTTTGGAAGCGATATCAGCTTGCGCTAATGGGCCATCTGTGAGTGGCACTCACGCACCAATAGAATAATTTCCAAGGGCTTTCTCAAAATTCTAAAAATTTTCGAGGGTTTTTTACAAAAGAAAAAACTGGTGAAATCCAGGTTTTTTGGGCGTCTTCTCGGGAAAAAGGGATTTATACCTAATTTTCCAAATTTTCGGGTGTCTTTTCCCTTTTTTGGTCTTCTCGGGGAAAAAAAAATTTGGGGGTCTTTCCCAAAAAAGACGAATTCTAGATTTTTAGGGACTCCGATGAGGTACAATGATAGCATGAAGAAGCTGTGTGGTATAATCATGGAATAGTATTACCATCTACTAAAATATGGCCTAATCATGCAATGATTTACCATGATCAACTTGATCTTAACACAGCAGCAAAAGACAACTTGTAGATATACAATAAGGTTTGAATTTTCAAGCACGACTAACCTGAAAACAGTTGGTCGCGTGGTTGATCTTCGCACTAAGTTTTCAATTTGCAGCTATGGCGTTGCTTCTCACAGGAAAACACTAACAATTGGTGATCCGAAATTTAGGAGTCTGGAACATATAAATGGATAAAAAAATATATTCATGTATAGTACATTGCTTGTTCTGATTTTTTTAGGCTAGGCAGAACCTAAAGTGCATATTTTTTGCTAAGTACTTCAACATACAAATTGCAATAGAAATGATACTACCCTTTCTTCTACAGAAATTAGTCCCAATTCTTTTCCAAGCTTGGCACATCCTAAAATAGGGAGTAGGTAAGATACAAAGAAAATAGGTAAAAAAAAAGAAAGAAAGAAATGATTGAGGACCCGAACTCAACATATCTTTCATAGTTCAAGAAAATAATGATATGTAATTTGTACCCCAATCTGAATGCTGCCAACCATTCATATTCTGACAATTTGTAGGACCATCTTTATTTGCAAAATCAATGGAATCTATTTCTTTTATGTCCCTAGAATACCATGGCAATTCTGTGGTTCCAGAAACAAAATAGGCAAATCTTTGTATAGGAGAAATATAGAAGGATATAAAATTAAATTGAGCTGTTAATGCAAAACTGGAATAACTCTAAGCACATGGGTATTATGGCATTATAAATTCTATACATATATCTACATGTCTTTTTAGAACATGTAGATCTAAGAATATCAAACAATCTAGCTGACAAGGTAAATCGAGTCTCCCATGAATGTCTAAAGAAGCATGCTACTTGACAAAATTCATCGTTTAAATTTTCCTGTAATAACCAAGAAAGTAAGTAGCCAAATTATCCAGCACACACCTACCAATGCAGTTGCCCCGAACCACAACATGAAATGAATACAAGAAGAATGAGCAAATTGAATCCATCTTGACATTTGTTTTTCTCTCCTCTCGAACAAACACGTAATTGAAATGAAGAAAGATGAAATATCATAAATAAGGTGATTATCACAATGAGTACATCAAGTTTCCTTTGGGAGCAGCAGAGGCAACAAACCTGTTATTCTGTGGCCATCTAATCCAATGCAAGGTTTGCCATTCCTCTTGGATAAGCAGAGCCCACATGCTTATTTTGTTATGTCGAGCAACTTATCAGACGCAGCTATTTGTAGGCTCTAGCTGCTTGTGCAAAATTGGCAGGGCAATGCCATACTGCAACTGGAGTGATTTTACTCCAACAACTTCAAATGGTTGGTATGCATACCTATAATCCAATCCTAAACGCTGTACGTACAGTATGGAAGGAACATAACGGAGATTTTTTCACTTGAATGGCAAAGCTAATTAGTCATCCACCTAATGCCAAAATCAGTAGTAAGCACTAATAGTTCAATGTTAACAATGTTTCCTCTACTTGTGCAAGGTAAACACCGTTTTCAAGTCATGATAAAAGAGTAAGGCTTAGTGAGGGCCAAGTGGGCAAGGGTAGGATGCTCTTAACCAATAATCTAAAATCTCACCAACACTGGTCGTAGCTCCTCGCTCCATTTGGAGAAAAAAACAATAAAAAAGCTAGCATAATTTGATCATAAAAGAAATATAAGGAAATATAGTGTAGGACAACATAAGCTTTAGTTAAAGCATCATCGCTAATTACACAAAGAATGCACAACAATGGTTTAGATTTGTTAGTCTGCGTAAAATGGCCATGCTTCATGCTAGGCCCATGCAATAGAATCGGTAACAGCTAGTTAACTATTGCCTTCTATCATTTCTTTTGAAGGTAACTAAACCTGAATTGATAAAGATACTAAACAACATTGTACGCGATTTGCAGAGGTGTAAACAATCTAACACAAATGAAGCAAAAATAAAACCGCCTGATCATAAACTTCACCTGAAAGTCAAGCATCCCCACTCCATCTCTGGACTCAGTTCAATACCATTACAAACTCCAGTGATCTATGCAATCAATATCACCTGATAAAAGAAGACAAGCATTTATCTTCCTAGTAGCCTGATTGCATGTCCAAGCGACAGATAGCCTCATGAAGACCAGTACAACACCTGATAAAAGAAGATAAGCATTTATCTTCCTAGTAGCCTGATTGCATGTCCAAGCGGCAGATAGCCTCATGAAGACCAGTATTTTCAAAAAGACCAAAAGCATTGGTATAAGATGAATGGCAAAAACAACAGCTCGTGATATCCATGTTTGTGACAAAAATCATAAGATTGTTTCAAACATTTACATTACCTCATAGCAGCAATTTGCGCTAGCAGGATTTTGCAGTATCCGCTTCAAGCCTTACACTTGACTTTCTTTACCTTTCCCCCCTTCCATGTGGTTGTTAGCCTGTCCAAGAGGAAATCAAGACAGAAGGGAGCCTACCTTGGTGTGCAGGGTGTTGGCTCCCCAGACGAAGAATCAGCAAGGGACCCCGGCGATGTGATGAGCACAAACCCGATGAAGTCCCCGCCGATCAACGCGTCACGCACCGCGCCCAGGTTCAGCTACCAACGGAGGCAGATGAGGAAGGGCAGATAGGCAGGAGACGGACCTGTCGAGAAAGGGAAACTGGTGAGCGCGAACACGATGGAGTTCTCCTCACGGATCAGCACGTCACGCACTGCGCTCAGGTTCAGCTGCCAGTGAAGGCCGACAAGGAAAGGGAGATGGGGAGGAGACGGACCTGTTGAGAAAGGGAAACCGGCAGAATGCGGCAGGCGGGGTGAGCGGAGCTGTGGGAGACAACGTCGGCCAACACGGGGAGCTCGAAAGGAGACTCAGGGGATCATCGGTGCAGAGGAAGGGCGGAGGCGGCGAGCCAGGAAGGCGGAGACCAGGCAGCTGCTCAGCTGCAGGAAGAAGAGGCGGAGGCGATAAAAAACACGTCGCACCAATGGTGTGAGGGCGAGGCGTTTCTGCTGGATAACGGCGATAAATTATATAAGCTATGAGAGAACTTGCGAATTCCGGAAGGATTCGTGCGAGACGTACCTCGATCGGAACGGCGCATGGCGAGGCGGGGCGCTGGCGACGGCGCGGCAGGCGGGGGAGACCGGGGCCTGTCGGGCCGACGAACGCGCGGGCGAAGGGGGTGCGCGGGCGGGGAGTACAAATCGCAATGGCAAGGCGGCCGACCACCGGAGGCGAGGACGAGGCGGCGGAGATGGCGAGCGCGAAGGAACGCGATGGCGTGGGGAAACGGACGAGGGCCTCAGGAGCTCCGCGGCGTGGAGGTTTTCGGAAGGCTACGGGCCTATGGCGCAGAAGACTCCGGATGATGGCGGCGTGGAGGGCTCTGGATGGGCAGAACGAGGCGCAGAGAGACCTCAAGCGGGGGCTCGCGAGGGGCACGCGGCGCGCGAAGGGAAGCATGAACGGCCGGATCCGCGTCGACGCGAATAACGGACGGCTCTGGGAAGCCGCGTGACGTGGCTAGCCTCTCCAGCCGGGAACCTTGCGAACTTTAATTTAGGGGATGATGATATTGCCCAAAGAAGCTATATATTTTAGGAACATCCACATTCAAAGTTGATTCACACATGTTGGGAAAAAAAGCCCTTTGCCATTGATCAGCATCCAACCCCATAGATTAAAACGGATCGGATACGAGTAGATATTACTCTTTCTGTATCCTAATTTATATTTTTTTTTAGATTTAGAACTGGATATAGACTAGCCGGATACGAATCTAAGTTATTCGGGATACGGATACAGGTCGGATATGTGATGGATTCGAGTCGAAAACGGATAAAAATATACGGATAATTAATGAATCTAGATTATTCGGGATACGGATACGGATCGAATATGTAATGGATTCGAGTTGAAAAATAAATAAAAATATACGAATAATTAATGCACTCGTACGTAGAGTAACATATGTGAAATATGGCAAAGACAACATGAAACAGCCGTAAATTTTGTTAAGCCAAAAGAATGTCATTATCAGAAATTAAATTTTGTTTAACAAAGGTAATGGACATGTATTAATCTCACCCATTGAATAATTACATTTGGATTCAATCAAATGAATTTAATATATATCGAAAACTTAAATTGTAATTATAATTATTAACAAGAATCGATTATTACAAAAAAAAAAGTAAGAAATAAAAATCTTGGTCTCTGAAAATCATCTGTCGTCCAAATCTTGAAGCGCCTGCAATCAAGAAAAATATTGCAACTGTCAGTAAATTAACAAGCTAATAATGTTGCACGGTAGGAAATGTTGTTGCCCTCAGATAAATTATAAAAGAGTACTCTCAATGGGATTAATAGGGAGTGTATAGGTATCATCCAGATGTTTTTGTCTTAACTAACATCCAAATTCACCGGGCCGTTAGATCTAACATCCAAATTCACCGGGCCGTTGGATCAAATCATAGGATCGGATGTGGACCGTTGGATCAAATCATAGGATCGGATGTGGACCGTTGGATCTAACATCCAAATTCATCGGGCCGTTGGATCAAATCATAGGATCGGATGTAATCGATACTCCCGAATCTCAACAATGATCCAATGATTCCAGATTTGGGTGATTTCAACCAAAAAAAACATCCGGTTGATGTTTATCAAATCCCAATATAAAATACTGTGCTCAAGGGACAGCAAAGCCAAGCCCATCGAACCAGCCTTCTCCAGAGGCTTCCTTAGGGATACGCATGTATCTCTGTACGTGAGAGCGACTAGAGACTTCTACCCTAAGCCAAGCAAACTTCAGGCATTTAAACAAAGGCCTTAGGAGCATTCCCAACCCAAAAGAACTCACCGTTCATGGTGAGCCAAACACAATTACTCACCAGCATCCATCTCCTCAGAGTACACAAGTATTCCAGGACCAAGCCACACAATCCATCAAAACCATTAACCGGGTAAGAGGTAAAGCTCGAATACACCAGAAGCCTCAGATCAATCGTTCTCCTGGAGCTAGAAGTTCACTAGGAGACCAGAGCCATCCAGTGAGGAGGAGCGCATGGGCTAAATCACAAGGCGAGCAGCAGCCATTCTGCAACCACCTCACCAACACCAAAACCTCACATCCTGCCTTTCCTTTCCATTCCTCGTATCCAGGTAATCCTCACCCCATAGCCATATTATTTCTTTTAAGCACCAGTAGTATTGCCATCGCCCATTAGATAGCAGTAGAAAGTAAAATAGGATAAAAGATTGAAAATGGCAGTAGAGACTAAGTAGCAAGAAGTGAAGTATCTAGTCTCAGATTAGCCAAATCATCACAGACCAAAACTTTATTAGTCATATCATTTGCATCATAGAACTAAATAATCGTGTGCAAATTAAAATGACCATAGAAGCATGCCAAGAACCAGTAGACCAAATATTCTACCTGTTGATCTTGTCATCACAGAGGCATAAAAATGAAAATGAATCCTAGAAATTATAGTCTGGATATGCCAAACTTTAAATAGACAGAGATCAGGAGATAGAAAAGGGGAGGCTTTGGTGGCGCGGGTAAGAAACCCAGCCGGGCTGGGCCGTTGCGGCGTCGGCGTTAGTTAGGTGCAGCAAGCCAGAGAGAGCCAGGCGAGGGAGGAGCCGGAGGCGGCGACCAGAGGTGCCGGCGTCAGAGCCAAGCGACCGGCCAAAAGAGCTAACGCCTGGGGAAAATGGGGAAAAAAGAGAACTGTGAGGAGAATGGACAGAAAGAAGTGAGAAGGATATAGAAGTATCAGGAAGCCGGCTAGATAGGACTCGGCTGGTGGAATAGAGAAAAGAAATAAGAAGAGAGAGAGAAATAAGAGGAGATTAGAGAAACTAGAAGAAGCTAATGCTCTGGCCGTGACTAGATAAGTGAAAAAAAGAAAAAGAATAAGAAGAGAAGGAAAAAGGAAGGAGAAGAAGAAAAAAAAGAAAAGAAAAAGAAAAGTAAGAAAATTCAGAAATTCTAAAATATGTAAAATTTGCTTCTAGATCGCAGAAAAATAATCATAAGACCAATCGTGTACTAAAAGTCGTATAAATCAATCGCAGATAATAAGCAATCATAGAAATAAAATAAATAGAAAAGAAGAGAAAAACAAGAAAATTTAAATTTGAGTAAATCAGCTAAAATAATAATTATCCATCTTTGTAAAGAAATTAAAATCAATCGAATCAGTTCAAAATTATTAAAAACGATTAAATCAGTCGGTCGAGCCATTAAATAAAGCGCGGCCATATAAAATCCGATTAAGCTTTAAAAATCACAAAGTTAATTTCACAAATCTCAGAATAATAATAAAAGCACATTGGACGAGTTAAAACATGCAAAAACCTATTCGCCACTAAATATAGCATTTATGTAATTTCAGGAAGTAAACTAAATCAAATCGCGGATCAGTCGACAAGTGAAGACAAGTATTTTGATCAAAATCCAGGCAAGTAATCCATGACCATCTTATTTTGATATTAAGATTTTATTTGGAATATATGTGGTATCATTCTTGCATGGTAAAATGCTGTTTCAAATAAAATCTAAATCAGTGATGTGTTAAGTTGGGCAATGTCGGATGCATAGTGAAGAATGTAAAGCCATTGGTGGAGTAACTTCTATGTCGAGACAGTATACTGTTAACCAGCGTAGGTTAATAGAATGTCAACCAGCGTAGGTTGTCTGACTCTGGTCTCGAGATAGAAGTATGCGCAGTCATTGGAGTAACTCCTATGTCAAGACAGTATACTGTTAGCCAGCGTAGGTTAACAGAATGTCAACCAGCGTAGGTTGTCTGACTCTAGTCTTGAGATAGAAGTTTACTATTAACCAGCATTTTCTCAAAATAAAATTTGAAAATAAGATTTTATTAATAAAACCCATTTTTGGTATCTGATTTGAGGTATGGTTTTGAGGAATGGAACTGGTAATGGTTCCGGATGATAAAACTCATAGCTGTATAATTCCTACTAATGCTTGCTGAGTACATTTTTGTACTCTCTTGCCTACTCCCTCTTTTCTTAGACTCTGATTGCTATGGATGCTCTGATAAAGAATGGCTAGATGATCCCTCGCAAGGGCAGGGTGACAAGGAGGCAGAGTTTGACTCAGGGGACGGGGTGGAATAGAGGCTTCCACTCTTCAGGGTATATGTTTAATTAGATGTACTGAACTTTTCCTGTAAATTATGTAATACGACAGGTGAAGGACTGTAAGGAGGTACTGCGTTTGGAATGTAATAAGTTCCTGTAAAATCTCTAATTAGTATTCTGCTGCAACACTCTGAAATGGCGTGTTAACTAATAAATTGTCGGGCTTACTCGACGAGCTATTAGTTAAGATGCCCTGATCAGTGTAATTAACTCGGGATTAATGAACCACTTCGGTCATTATCTGGGGTTAATTATGCGGGTCGCCTCACAACAGTACGACAACGAATTAAATGTGCAGCATGCATGGATGGATAAACCAAAGTGGAACATTGACAGCAGTTTTCACCAAGATCGTAACAATATGACAGAGGCTTGGCATGGAGTGATCAAACTGGTCTACTAAAATTATAAAATTTTGGGAAATTTCGAACAGAATGTGTGGATCTGAAGATTTTAATATTACATTGCCATTAATCATTCAATAAGTCTATCATCCAAAAGATGAGGCTAACCTACAAATGCAAATATTTAAGGACCATAGAACAACTTCATATATGTTTGATTTTCAATCCGAATGGTATGAATAACTGGCTAGATATAAAGATGAAATTAGATCTCAAAAGAAAAGAAGCTCAATAATGCAAGGTGAAGGGTTGCTACACTTTGAAGTTACAACAATTTCTATAATTTTTAGCATTCTAAAGGCATTATTGCTATTCAGATTTTCCTTGACTAGAAGCCAAGTAACAATTGAACCATCCAACACTAGTGACTACACTAATTGCAATCATCAATTCAATATTTCAACTGGATCCAAAGTGCAAGATGTTGGAACGGCAAGATTTCACTTGTAAAGCAGCTGCTGAATTAGCTAATTGCATTTTGATTCCTCTTACACAGTTGACATGTATCTTTCGCACTACACGTCACATACATCATGTCTACCTTGGATTCAAAGGTAAGAACAAACTGAAATGCCACATAGGATAAATAAACATAATGCTGGAGACATCATGCATTTCAGACTCCATTTGAGACTTCCATATTTACAGTTTTCCCAGGACGACTATACAACCCTAATCCTGGTGCTGAGCAAGAGTAAGGGATCTGTGGAAACTTGTTAATTCTATTTGTGAAATTTATATTGTGATGATTAATTTGACAATAATTTAACATATGTGGGATGATTTATTTGACAACAATATTTATTATGAAACAAGGTACTGCGAAGATTTATTTTATTTATGACAGGAGATGAAGCGCAGGAAACAGGAAGTACAATGCAGAGACGCGAGATGCACGTTGCAGCGTAGGCGGACACAGACGGACGTACACTGCAGGTCGAAGAGAATCCGCGCAGGTGACGCATAGCCCGAGAGAAGCACACGCAAAGGTCGCAGAGGTGCAGGCGCAGCACGCGAGGTCGCAGGTGTAGGAGGCGCAGCACGCGAATGACGCAGGTGCAGCGAGATGAGACGCGTAGAGGTCTACGCAGATGGTCGATGCAGTGTGATGGCCAGCGGGCCGTGCAGGCGAACAAGTCATGTGAGTGCGGCAGGTGGGTCGTATGCATGCATGTGTGACTTTTGGGCTGTATGCATGTATTGGGGCATGTGTTATTAGGCCTAGTGTACTTATATGCATATATGTAAATTAGGGTTAAAGTAGTATAAAAGGTAGAGGGAGGAGACCTTCTGGCCGTGCCACACAAAGGAAAAGAGAAGAAGAGCGCGGAGGTTCCGGCGGCTGCGAGGACGCAAAGAGGTAGAGGTGCTTCCTCCTGACGCGCAAAAAAGAAGAACCGAGAGTAGCAGGAGGCGGCTGAAAAAAAGGAGAACGCGAAGACTTGAGACGGCGGCGAGAAGAAACGTTCGGGACTCGCGACGCTACAGTTATACGAAGCTACAGTGTCGTGACGATACAGTATTCGCGTGCTATAGTGAATCGCCAAGAAATCAGTGCGATAGTATGCGATACAGAGGAAACAGAGAAAAGAAAGAAGAAGAAAAATTGAAGAAAATTTGGAGAGTATTTGAGGTCTGTGTTTTCATGTAAAAAGATCTATATGCGTATTTTTGATGAAAATCACTGAGTATAGATTCCGATCTATTAATTCATGTTTACGCATAATTGCTCTCTAGTATGCATGTTTAATCTAGTTTATCTTTCATAGTATTAGATCAATTATTCTAGATTGATTCATTCGGTTTAGTCGTTATTTTGATAATTTTTGGAATTAATAAAAACATAAAAAAATTAATTTTAAGTGTTAGTTTGCACCAATTCACCCCCCTCTTGGTGCGCCTCGATTCTACAAAACTCAATTATCTCTCCGGAGATGCGTGGCTCGGGGGCTCAAAGGCAGTGCGACTCAATCGACACGTGACCCCGGGCGCTCGGATGAGATGGGATCGGAGGCGCTCGGCAGAGATGCATGCAACGGACACGGCAAGGGTAGGGAGTCCCGAGTCTAGGACCAAGGACTTGCGCATTGAGGAGGCGCTGGTGGACTAGGCCTGATGCGTACGAGGGTCGGGCCGATCTTATGATGAGAACGATACGTCGGTTTCATTGTAGTACGGAGTAGATGGTTCGGCTACTAACTACGAGATCAGCAACCAAGCAATCGCAACGTCACCACACGAGGCGATCAATTGAATCAAGACCCGATCGATCCTGATACCTGCTGCAACCGAAAACAAGCAAGAACAAGGTGAAAGCAATTTCAATCCAATAATTTGAAAGAAACAAGGGTGAGGTTCTGTCTCTCGTCACGGGTGGTCTAGTCGACACACGCAAACACGAGGGGGGACGCACAAGGGGTTTACCACACGCAACAAAACCTAAACGATAACGTACGACGGCTGGAGCATTATATAGGGTGGAGACCAGACTTGGGGCGCCTAAATTAGGGTAGACCACCACCCTAGGGTCGGCCACCACGCAAACCTAACCATACATGAGCCATGGGCCCAAAAATACGGTGACGCAGCACCTAACAGATTTGGCCCGTGACATTGTTCGGCGTTTTCCTATTGATCTGGAGATAATTTGGTGAGGCTAGATCCATTGGAAAGCTTATCTCCCAAGCTTTCAAACGGATGGTCGCATGCTGAAATTGGAGTCCGGGAGCCCGAGTTACGTCCGTTTGAAGTTGACATGCTGCTGGATGGCTGAACCGGGTTTTTTGGCATCTTGGGCTTCCATATGAGCCTTCCTTGGCGCGTGGGCTGTTCTCGGGGTGTGTGCTTGACGTGCTGGTCTTTTGTCGTGGGCTTGAAAGGCTGAGCTGCAGGATTAAGGCTATGTTTAGATGGACTAGAGCTAATTGTTAGCTGGCTAATGGTTAGAGCTAATTGTTAGCCAGCTAATAATTAGTCCATCTAAAATTAGCCCAAGGCTGTTTGGATACATGGCTAATGGTTGGGCTAATTTCTTTGAAAAGTAATGTCTGCCCCTCATAATATATCTGCCCCTCATAATGGCGAGGGTATTTCAGACTTTTTCTAGTGTGTTACATACTTTTAGTCCAAATTAGCTCCCACCCACCAACTAATGGACTAATTGTTAGTTGAGGAGTTGGCTAAAAATTAGCCCACCTATTAGTCTTCCTGTTTGGATAGGCTAGGACTAATTTTTAGCCAGCTAACAATTAGTCCAGGGATCCAAACATGGCCTAAGACCTCTCGGCGATGAAGATGAAGCAGTTGGAGACGAAGTAGGGGCAACGGTCGTATCCTTAGGTTGGATGTCCTCATCATCCTCCCCTTCTTGAATTGGAGTCATCCTCGACTCCTTCACATGCTCCTGCAAAAGGTTAGTGACAACAGGAGACAAAGAAACAGATGGTTGCAAACTTGTAGTGTTGTCATCATGTATAGTAACATTGGTAGCTAACAAAACTACACCTTTTAATTTGCGATCAGATTTATCACTTGTCGCTTTAGGTGGATTTAGCTCATTAGCTACACTCTTCTTTTTAGTATCATTACTTTCGTGTTCTCTTTTAGCATGTTGTGCAGCAACCTTAAGTAATTCAGTAGACGTCATTGGTTCCAAAATTATTTTCTTTCCCTTAAACATGAAAGTGTTCTGATTGGTCCTACCATGATGTGTGGCATCTATATCATATATCCCCAATCTACCCAACAAAAGAGAACAAGCATCCATGGGTACAACATCGCAAATAATATGATCATGATATGAACCGATAGAAATAGGTACTCGAACGGTTTTTGTTATCTTAACCTTACCATTAGAGTTGAGCCACTCAATCTCATATGGTTATTGTAGCGGACTTGTAGCCAAGCCAAGCTTCTCGACCATATCCACGCTAGCAAGGTTGTTGCAGCTACCACCATCAACAATAATATGCACCGCTCGTTCATTGACTACAAACTTTGTTTGGAAGATGGTATGGCGTTGATTTGGCTCATCACGTGTGGGTTGCACATGCAATACTCGTGTGACCACAAGAGCTGGATACTTCTCTGTTGAGGTAGCATTGCAAATCTCTTCTTCTTGTTCTGTAGTGTTAGTGACAACCAAAGCATATTCATTTTCGTCAATATCACTAGCACTAGAGTACTCACCATTTTGTCGTATTATTAGAGCACGTTGGTTTGGACAATCACGCATCACATGGCCATGTCCCTTGCATCGAAAACATTGTACTTCTCTTGTCCGACCAGTAGATGCAACGAATGATGCACTCTTCGACGAAGCTTGTTTTGCAGTTGATTTACTTGACTCTGGAAGATGTGTCGGTGAAGGCGTATGTCCCGGAGTAGAAGATGTCACCTTTGTTTGGATGTGGACCGACTTGGATGTGGAAGAGCCTCCAAAATTACCTCATGTCGTCAATCGTCGACCCTGCACTTCCCTTTCTGCTTTCAAGGTAAGATGATACAAACGAGTGATAGAATTGTATTCTTTATAATCAAGTATGTCCTGTATCTTTCAGTTAAGCCCACCCAAAAACCTAGCCATTTTTGCATCTTCAATCTCTTCTAACCCACAGTGTAACATACCAATTTGCAATTCCTGATAATATTCCTCAACCATTTTATCACCTTGATTAAAGCGTTGCATTTTATTTAATAAGTCACGAGCATAGTATATAGGAACAAATCTAGCCCTCATGACACGCTTCAACCCATCCCAAGTTGTAGGTACATCACGGTTGGCTCTACAAAGTTCTTTCCACCGAATAGATGCAAAACCAGTAAATTCACTAGTGGCAGCGTGAACCCTTCTACACTCAGAGAAGTCATAGCATGAAATTTTTTGATCTACCGTCAACTCCCAATCTAGATAAACATCAGGATTATAAGTACCATCAAAAGGAAGTATAGTAAATTTCATTTTTTCCATAGAATCATCACGTTCTTCCCTTTGATCATGTTGATTTTTAGCCATACCTTACCTGTTATTGCGGAGTCGACGATGAGGTCGGTCGTTGTTCATATTTACCCTGTAGTCGTCCACGGTGTCGGCGTAGTAGTTATTCTCCTCTTGATCCACCCTGTTTAAAGGAGTAGGGACACCCGGTGGAGCGCCGCGTTGGCCCAAAGCATGACCAGCGGCACCATTGTTGGGGGCAGCACCTTAAAGAAGTTGTGCTAGCTGTGCTTAAAGCTCAATAAGGGGTGCCAATTGCGCCTGAGTCGCATCAAGAGTGTCACGAGTTCGCATCTCATGCTGATTGTGCATCCTCTTGAAATGAGTGACCCAACACCGTTCTTTTGGCGTGAGGAGGTCCTCATGTTCACTCCCACTGCCGACGTTGCTCCCATGATTGCTTGGAATACCTGCCATGGTTAGGAACAACAAACAGAGAACTCACAAGAGAGTTAGTTCCTATGGACTACTAGTATATGGGCAGTGGAGGATCTCACGCGCTCAAGCTAACACCAAGTTCTTACCAGTTCTTACCCGACAGCTTGTCAAGATATGATCGGATAATGACGGCAACGTGCACTCAGGAGTGACAAAGCGATTGCAAGGTACTTTTTCTGTGGTTAATAGTAAGTGGAGCTTGGACAGGTATTATTTGTAGTAAAGGAAGAACAAGAACCACACTAGCCAAAACAAGTTGAAAGAACGTTCAACGGCGGTACTGTGTTGGTCCTAGGCTAGACCGTGCTAGAGACGTGAGTCTAAACACCAACGATGCCACGGAAACGCAATGAGAATGTCCTCAACACAAAGCAAGCAGCTAGGGCTCCTCCTTTTTTTCTTTTTTTCTTCTCTTTTTTTGAATTTTTTTTGAGGGAGCCCTAAAACTGAACAATGGACTCAAAAGGACCCCAAGAAACACTCACCACATACACTTTTTTGTTGACCAAGGGTATAAAGGTAATTAAAAGATACTCTCTCTCTCTAGACTTTGATTTGTGCACCAAAATTT
The DNA here is from genome assembly GCA_036346375.1 of Guadua angustifolia. Classification (NCBI taxonomy): domain Eukaryota; kingdom Viridiplantae; phylum Streptophyta; class Magnoliopsida; order Poales; family Poaceae; genus Guadua; species Guadua angustifolia. The sequence continues at coordinate 51,115,353 of CM070505.1, forward strand.
GACGAATTGGCCAAGTGCAACAATGACGTGGAGAGAGCAGAGATATGGTTCGGCTCAGATTTACCCCTTTGGTTTCTTTTTTTTGTTTCAATCGAGCTATAGAAGGAAAGGCTTGCATGGTTTTGACCTGGAAAAGGGCGTCGATGGAAAACCCTAATAACTAGGACGAGATATGCTGGGTGGGATGGCTGTTAAGGTAAAAATAGACCAGCTTTAAAGGTGGAGACATGAGTTATATGGCAAGGTGTATGCGCTTGGCTGAGTTATATTTCTTCTCGGTTTGGGAAACTTCGGTGAGTTTTGGGGGAATACAAATTGGAAGGAGAAAACCCAGTTGGCTGAGGAAAACGTGGGCTACTCGGTTTTGATTTTTTGTGTGTGGTGGAATTTGGGGCGTTCTGATGGGAGGCTCTTGGGTTTGCGGGATGAAGATGGCAGCACAAACAGACTCATGAAGAACACGACGCTATGACGACAACGTGAATAGAACTCGAAACTCTAAAGATTAAAACGCTAAGACTAGCAATGACACGATGATACAACGCAAATTCAACAAGGATTAAACTAGATAGTAATAGTAAAGGCTAAAAAGGGCTTCGGATTAGATCGATCACAAGACGAATAGATTTTTTTTGTGGGGCTATTTTTTTGGATTCTAGGATGAACAAGATGAACTAAACAAAGATAAGGGTGTTCTCACCAGGCAACCGTCACTCTGATACCACTTGATGCGTACGGGAGTCGGCCCGATCTTCTGATGAGAACGATACGTCGGCTTTGATGTAGTACGGAGTAGATGGTTCGGCTACTAACCACGAGATCAGCAACCAAGCAATCGCAACATCACCACACAAGGCGATCAACCGAATCAAGACCTGATCGATCCTTGTACCTGCTGCAACTGAGAACAAGTAAGAACAAAGTGAAAGCAATTTCAATCCAATAATCTGAAAGAAATAAGAGTGAGGTTCTGTCTCTCGTCACGGGTGGTCTAGTCGACACACGCGAACACGAGGGGGGACGCACAAGGGGTCTACCACACGCAACAAAACCTAAACGACAACGTACGATGGCTGAAGTATTATATAGGGTGGAGACCAGACTTGGGGTGCCCAAATTAGGGTAGGCCACCACCCTAGGGTCGGCCACCACGCAACCATAACCATACATGTGCTATGGGCCCAAAAATACCTAGGAGGAGGCGAATTTCTATGGCGCAAACCTTGCTACTTGTCTATGGTTGTCGTATGTGTGAAAACAAGACACGAGAGAGAGAGGGGACGCTGGCCGTCTTACGGCCCACCGTCCAATGGAGACAAAGCGAACACAAGAGTTTATACAGGTTCGGGCGCTCAAGGGAGTGCCCTACTCCTGTCGGCGTGTCCCCCAAGAGGAGCAGGGGGCTCCTAGCTCAGGCTCTCACGGGACATACCAGTAGTTTGAGTTTTGCATTCAATATCATTCTAGGTTACATGTAGGGGTTACAACGGGGTTTTATAGGCACCCAGCCTAATGCACAAAATACCATCCTACCCCTACCACCATGGCTTAATGCGAGGGCATCTTGGTCATTCCCAGGCGAAAGCCGTGGGTTCCGCGTCACCATTCCGTAGTGGTTAGTCTCTGACTTCGGGGTCCCACGAGGACCTCCTACGGGGTATGCCCTGGAGGTATGCCCGCGGACTCCCGCGGGGTTGGAGGGTGGCTCCCATAGACGCCCATGGAGTAGGAGGTCTCCCGCAGACCCCCGCGGGGGTAGGAGGGTGACTCTCGTAGACGCCCGCGGAGTAGGAGGTCTCCTGCAGGCCCCCGCGGGGGTAGGAGGGTGACTCCCGTAAACGCCTGCGGAGTAGGAGGTCTCCCGCAGACCCCCGCGGGGTAGGAGGCGACTCCGTGACGCTTGGGAGTAGGAGGTCTCCATGAGACTCCTGAGGTAGGAGGTGACTCCGTGAGCGCCCGTGGGGTAGGAGGTCTCCCGCGGACCCCCACGAGGGTAGGAGGGCGACTCCCGTAGACGCCCGCGGAGTAGGAGGTCTCCCGCGCGGACCCCCGCGGGGGGTAGAAGGGCGACTCCCGTAGACGCCCACGGAGTATGAGGTCTCCCGCGGACTCCCGCGGGGTAGGAGGGTGACTCCCGTAGATGCCCGTGGGGTAGGAGGTCTCCTGTGGAGCACTCCCTAGGGGTAGGCTCATGAGGCGTGAGGTGGACAAGGTCTCCCCCTTCGAGGGTTGGTATATTTTCCTCCAACAATGGTATATTGATGGATTTATCTACGAAGTTTCTTTTCTGTCGCAGTTTTATCTATTATAATTTATGCCCTGTGTAGCCTAATAATGTAAAGTCGACCATAAAGTCAATCAATTGTCTTATATTTCATAAATGAAGTCTTTTATTAAGTTTTAGGTGTGTATGATTATGATATTCATCTATGTTGCCACCATATGCATTAGCGTGATTCTAGACTAGTGTGATATACATAGAGTACTGGATTTTCATCTTCAGATCCTGACAATTGGGCATCAACGAGACGAAAATCACCCTTTTCATCGACATATTCTATCCATTAATTGACACAATGATGGTATATTATGATTGGGCATTGATAAAACAAAGCCACCCACATCACATCCGCATCCTCAGCATTTGAATCTAAACTAAACCATACATGCATATGGACGAGCAATATAAATATTAAAGAGGACTACCAAAAGAGTTGCTAAATTGGAGGTATTATATAGGCTTATTCTACATATATAATTAACCGCACACCATACAAAGGTGTTGGAAATCAGTGGACTATGCAATCTCTGGTGAGATATAGTCCTTAAGCATAGATGCAGAGACAAAAGATGAACACTTGCGGGAGCTAGTAATTTTATATATTTAATACACAACTAATAAAATATAGTGTTCCCCACGTATTCGATCGTCCTATCTATTTTTGCATGAAAATGATGATGTTTGGAAGGCGTTATCACTTATCGCATGCTATATCTCCTGCCTAGTCCTAACCCTGTATATATCCTAGTATGTTAGGATTCAACTTGTACAGCAAGCACATATCTTGTAGATGTACACTATAAATATTCAAGCAATACAATGAGTTGATTGTGCAGTGCGATCTTAATTCTCCTTTGGTAATAAGCTTATACAGCGTGCTTATGTGAAAGTACCCATTTAAACTACTTGAATCTTCTCCTAGAGTGCAGTTTGCCAATTCTTACTAGAAAATCACAATTAATTGTGTAGTCAGGTGGCCTCAAGTGTAATGGAGTTGCAGTTCATGGATAGTTTCATATCCTAAATGTGTTATTCTTCAAAATCCAAACCTAATGCTTTTGTTCTAGATAATTTTGACACTAAAGTCGTAGTTATGCAAAATTAACTCATTAACATTTAGGCACGAGCAAGAAACAACTACACAACTTATGAAAATGACTACATTTTTCCTTGGCTAAAATGAGACCAATGTATAAAGAGATCAACCTAGCGATTGTCAAATATGTAGTATTTAGTTTCGCATTATTGGTACACCTTTAACACTCCTGGACGGTCCTTTTAAAACATCCAATAATTATTACATCAAATATGTTCATTTATTTATGGAAGTGCATGTATAATAAGATTGAGTATTAGGGGGGACAGGGTTTGCCTTCTCCTAAAGAGCATCTCCCACAACAATATGCGCATAACACCTTCCCATCACCGTGCAACTTCATACATATATCATATATGAGTGATTAAACTTTAGTTCTTCTTTCCAAGAAGTCCACGGCGATACTCTCCAAGAGCCCAAACAGGGTACAAGTTGCGGTAGTTGGGGTAGTTGAAGTAAATAGAGGAGTTGAAGTTTCCAACATGTTCCTATCAACACAATGCAAGTAAAAGTTTGGTATTAGGGGCAGTTTAGAATAGAAGATTTTTTGTTTTAGAATAGAAGAATGCGGCACGAACACGCAAATGCAACACCCTAAATCCTAAACTCGAACATGACAATTCAAAATGCTAACACTTGAGAATTCAATAATAAAACAATAATGAGAATAAATTACACAACGAAAGGCATTCTTATTTGTGCAAGAAGGCCTAAATGAGTGTGGAAACATTGTAAGTTGACCAATTTCATTGAGTACCAACAAGAGCATTGTTCATATATGTTTTTTTTAAAAAATAAGTGACGCTTGTATTGTGGCAGTGCTGAAATTAACTTACTTGTTGAGGAAACTCGCTTTGTCTCCACGCATATTGATCAATATTTTTATGCGGCGATGTAATGGTGTTTGATCGCGTTCCATCTACTCATAATACCCAAAATACGAGAACAACATGTACATATGAATATATATAGTTTCATTAATGATGCTCTGTAGTAATTCATATATAATGAACAATCAAACACCTTGTTGTAATCGAGCTAGCATCGCCCAAGCGGTGTTCACTGCATGAGTACAACTGCCCTCTACGTAAGCCTGCTCAAGATGACGACCAGTTAAGAACATGGCAGAGTGACTATTATTACTAAATGTAGCAGATAAATCACTTAATTAAGTTCAATTCTTGTATAGAAATGGCCATATTCCCTTGGCCTAAATCGATGGAATGATCTAGATGACTGAACAATATCCTGTAGGGCTCGACTTGAAGTGCAATTCTCTCCTCAGCTGGCCACTATAGCTATATAGCAATGTTGGTCTCTATTCGCATTCAGCACCCTTTTTCTCTACTTAATTACCTCAATTGCTGGCTGCATCATGGCGAATGGCAGAAATCTTAGTTTGATGGGGCTTTTTAGGAGTACAAGGAGGGCATATATAACATATGCACATCATACTCACATACCACAAGTACATACACACGTGCACATTCTTTATATACGCTAAGAAAACAATCGGAGATTCTATGACCTCCGGAGTGTGGGAACGCGATGCCTCTCTTAACATGCATGTGCGTACCTATTTTTAATTATTCTCACCCATGAGAAATTCAATCTCGGAGATCAAACTCTGATGGGCAGGGAGTTCTACACTTCCGTTGCCAACCAAAGTATGCTCGGTCCTCTGGTTCGATGGAATCAATGGTGAAGGGAATGAAAGTTTTGCTCATTATGCTAGAGCATCCATGCCACCTGTAACAATTGTGTACATTGACATGTGTCAAATTTGTATTTATTGTTATGTCGTTACCCCATTTCTAGTCACAGATTTTGGCCATAATTTTGTCAACCGTACATATGTTTGCCCTCCTTTTGGACTGTTAGGGCATTTACAATGCAGTTTCTTAGATGGTTTCTAAGCATGCCAGCTAGGATAAAAAAATGACGTGGCAAGAAATAAATACAGAGAGAGAGTATCATCGTTTCATCTTTGTGAAAGCGATTTCTCGCTTCTTCAAAAGCGCTAAAGCGCAGCAAACTGCGTTGTGCTACCCCATCGTTTCTTGGCGTCCCCTAAGATCTGTTAGCCCATGATCCCCTTCCATTCCTTCGTCCGCATCCGCATCCGGCCAGCGCTTCCAAATCCCGCCGCAACTCCATCCTGCAATCTCCCTCCCCTCCCCTGGCGGCGTCGCCCCCCGGCCAGCGCTCTCCCTCCCCTCCCCTGGCGGCGTCGCCCCCCGGCCAGCGCTCTCCCTCCCCTCCCAGCTCGTCGCCCCGGCCAGCGCTCCCCATCTGCCGCGGTGCCTCCTCCGCGACATCTCCCGGTTAGCGCTCCCCTCTCCTCGTGCTCGGCGTCTCCCCGGCAGCGGTTCCCCTCCCCTGCGTCTCCCGGCTGCGCACCCCCTCCCAGGCAGGCGTCTCCCAGAGCAACCTCTCCCTCCGACGGCGTCCCCTTGGCGGTGTCTCCCACAGCCCCAGCCGCATCTCCCCTCGCCGCCGCAACTCCCCTCGTCGCCGCTGTGCCATCAGGTTTGGTTTTGGTGATGATGCTTGAATGAATGGATGAATAGGTAGATGGATGCATGTATGGATGAATGTGTGATGCTATAGAAATGATAGATGATAATCTATGCAAGGATTGTGATGCTATAGAAATGATATGTATATGTTCTTGTGCAGTTATTTCTTTCGTCATCCATTTTTGTCAGGATTGGAAATGAATATAGAAACTGCATTGTAAATGCCCTTATCATCGTATTTTTGTTTAGACCGATGCAAGTAGTATTCCTCTATGGCAAAGAGGTGACAGAGACAATTTTGCTGAACTGCTTTTCTGAAACACTCCTCTCCTGAGTCCTGACATTACGCTCACACTATCGTCAATTAATTGCTAGCAATAGCTGCCATGAGCCCAAGCAAAAAAAAACTATCTATAAAGTTAATTTTCGGGTTGGAGTTCAGATGACCAAATGTTAGCGCAAGTTACGAACTGTATATGAAAATTTTCTTTACTCTTAAGTCTGTCCATTTCTTATTTATGCAAGGGAAGGTAGGATGCGTTCGTCGACATGCTAGTGAGAGTAGTGCGACTTTAAAAAGAAATGGCATAGAAAGCATCTCTCTTTGCTCGTAATTCTAACCTGCTAAAGATCCTGTCCATTCAGATTTTCCGTATTCATCCCATGTTAGGGGTCAAATTGAATTGCCTGAATTAAACTGCATTTTGTTGGTACAATTGAATTGCCTCGTATTTTAGTCATAGAAAATGCAGTGCTTCGCAAATCTGAGAGGTCAGGTCACGAACGGTTGTTCGTAGACGCTAGGGGAGATAAGGAATAGTTTAATTCCACTAAATTAGGGGTCAAATCCAACTAAATTTGCTCTAGTCACGTTGGATAATTATACACAAGTGGTATCTCTTTGATGCATACATGTACAGCTTGTTTTTTTTCCTCTGGAAGGCCTTGTTAACAGAATGGAAATGCTTTTCTGGTGTGAGGCTAAGCAGGGGCAGCCAAAAAGTCATGGAAGAAGCTCTGATGTGGAGGCCACCGATCTGCAATCTGTGCTAGCCACTACAAAGAGGGGGTGGCCTCTCACCGGTCATCACCTTTTTATCTTGGCATCCCACTACAAAGAAATCCTTTAATTTTCTCTCCTTATTTTTCCTCTCTTTTTCTCCATTGCTTCGGTTTGTTGTTTTGCTGTGTTGGACCTGATGTGCAATTGCACTCAATTAGTGGCAACAGTACATAGATGTTGGACTTGAACATTGCTTGGGACTGTCTAGAATTCAGTAATCCGTTCCTATCAATAACAATTTAGCAAATGTGGCGATGTTTGGTGCACATCATATTCTTTTCGTACCACAGTGGTTGGCAATGACAAGTTTATATAGGTAGTATGATACTGATCTTTTTTGCTCTTGTGGCTGCAGCCCAACATCTTAATCTGACCAAAAGATCAATCACTTATATTATATGCTTATATTTCTGTTCCAATCTTTGATTTGTTGGAGTGTTGTCCTTGTACTGTTCAGTCGAGAGAACTAAACTGTTTGTACTACCTGTAGTTGCTTTGACAAGTTTTGACAGTGCCTTACTATAACCTGAACTTACCATTTATTCATAGGACTTGAGCTAATCAATTTACCATTTATTCAGGTTACATCGTCGTCTAGTGGATGGGTCGAAAGGAGAAGGAAAAATAGGGAAGGGGTGATGTACCACCACCATCTCAATCAACTCCCCAGCAACCAAATATGTATGGCGACAAGACTAGTGTGCCTGAATGTAGGGATGAAAACGGATAGTAATTCGGATATCAATTTTTTTGTCTTTGTTCTTCAATGGGAAACAAATAGGATATAGAATTTTCTATCCAATTCATATTCTTGTTTGTGGTGTTGAGCTTATTAAAATTCATAAAAATGAACCTCAAATTCATTATATATTTATTTAAATGATAGAAACAAAATTAGGATATCAATCGGATCACGGATTAGGATATTTTTCACCTTTTTATTTATGGGAAGCAAATAATGCGTAATTTTTTATCTAATTTTATAATCTTATTTTTTATAATGAGCTTGCTAAAGTGTTAAAAATGAAAACCAAAATCGTTATATATCTATTTAAAAATGTCGAATTTGTTCAGAAATTCGGATATCCGTTTTCATCCCTACTTGAATGGTAATGTCTAGCTACATTTTGTTTCATTCACTGTTCAGAATATTGATTTTCATTAGTAATGAAATCATGTTTGTATGACATATATATCTTTTTTTTTATTTAAGGCCAATAGATTCTAATCCACCCGGTGGTTTCGTAAGCTACCTCCAAAACCCACAATATGGTCCACACCATTTTCCCTTCAATCTAAACTTTGCAAGTACACAACAACATGCACAAAATTTTCATTTTACCGGTGCTACTTCCAACCAAGTTCCATTTTCACCGCCACAACCATCACCTGCCCATAGAACTCCACCTACACCAATGGCAGCCAATAGGATGCCACAACCATCACCTGCCCATGGAACTGTCCAGTTGGAAGTTGAAGATTCGGATGATGGTGAGCTTGCAAGGACAGAGAAGCGCCTGAATTGGACAGACGAAGAGGAAATAAGACTGGTAATCATGTTTGTTACATTTAACCATGTTTGTTACACTTACTTTCATTTTAATTTTGTGGCATTGCATTTATTAATTGATATTGAACTGAAATTATAGGTAAGCTGTTGGTTGAATTGTTCAAACGATCCAATAGATGGGAACAACAAGAAAGTTGAACAATATTGGGAAGAGGTCACCGCCGCATACAATAGCACCACCCCCAAAAATCGGAGAAGAGAATCCGGCCAACTGAAGCTCCATTGGCATCGCATGAAGACTAAGATAAACAACTTCAATGGCTGTTGGAAATGTGTTAATGCGGTGTACCAAAGTGGCATGTCAGATGATCAAAGGATGCAAAATGCAATGAAAAAGTACCGAGCAGACTACAAAGAAACTTTCAAACTAGTGGAGATGTGGAAGGTACTTCGCGATGAACCAAAATGGACAGCTTATGTGAAGCGCACAAAGAATATGATGAGTACATCAGCGGAGAATGATAAAAATGTTGTCGATTTGGAAAACTTAGCACGTCCTATTGGTTGCAAGGCAAAGGCCGATCGTAAGGGTAAACGCAAGAAGTCAGAGGTGCCGGAGGCCATAATTGTAATTGGAGATACAATAGACAAGTTAGTTGATGCTAAAGCTAGTAGTAAGCAAGATCGTGAAAAGCTAACGGAGGTGCAGCAACGCTTGTCTGCCGAGAAGCTACAAATAGCAAAAATCAACAAAGAAACCAAAATGCTTGACGTTTACAAGGAGTTATTGCTTGCCGACACTAGCGCGATGGATGACGATGCGAAGGCTCAACGTGCTACTGCTTTGGATAGTTTGAGGGATTCTTTGTTTGGTACTAAAAATTGAGAGGTACGTGCTACTAGCTGAAATATTTGGGAAAGTAGTGTTATATTTGGGAAAGTAGTGTTCTTACTGCCGAGTGCTATATTTGTTTCTATCATATACTAACAGTGCAATCTTACTTTTATGCAACAGATGTGGATCTCGAAGGGTGAGTATGACGAGTCTGGTCCATCGATTGTTCACCGGAAGTGCTTCTAAGCTCTGTGGCTTCTTGGTCTTTCTACTCTATTTTGGCATGTAAGCTACTATGTTTGAGATTGCTGGGGTTCCATTGATGTGTATTGCCAGACTCCTAATGTTTTCAGTGGATGCTATATTTGACTAGTGCTAAAGCTAGTTTGCCAGACTCCTAATGTTTTCAGTGGATGCTATATTTGACTAGTGCTAAAGCTAGTAGTAAGCTTGATTCAGCACTACAAGCTTACTAATGTTTATTTTCATTGCTGAGATGCAATCTGTCGTGTTGCCAATTTATATGGTGCTAAAGCTAGTAGCTAGTAGTAAGCTTGATTCAGCACTACAAGCTGGTTCTAATTTTGTTTTTTGCTAAGCTGGTTTGTGAGTCACATTATCATTTGCTAAGCTGGTTTGCTGAGATGCAATCTGTCGTGGCATTTTTTCATACAATGTGAACATGTATTATTTTAGAGAGAAGTGTGAACATATACTTGTTATTTTTTAAATGTGAACATGTATTATACATGACGTTGAATGTGAACATGTATTTTTTAAATGTGAACATGATTTTGTTTTAAATGTGAACATGTATTTTTTAAATGTGAACATGTATTTTTTAAATGTGAACATGATTTTGTTTTAAATGTGAACATGTATTATACATGACGTTGAATGTGAACATGTATTATACATTATTTCATACAATGTGAACGAGTATAAGAGAGAAGTGTTTACACCTGTAGCATTGGCAGTGAACACTATATATTTACCACCTAAGCACCACCATTGCTCATTGTCACAATCCACAAAATTCTCTTCTCTCTTGCTGTCCTATTCCAATGGATCTTAATTCTGACGATGATTTTGATCCGGCTGACCTATACACTATTGATGATTTTCTTGCCGAGGAGGATATATTCGACTCTCTCCTTGAAGCGATTGCCATGCAAGCTGAAGGATACCATGGATGCCATTCAACAAACAAGAACTCATCGCCATGGTGCCTTTGAGAAGGTGCGTGGATAGGCCTCGTGAAGCAAGTCATCAACAACTAGTCAATGATTACTTCTCAAAACCCCACTCTATTCGGACCGAACATTTGAACAAGATTTCGGATGACGAGACCACTATTCTTACGTATTGTTCATGCTCTAAGTGAATGGAATACCTATTTCACTACAAGGATGGATGCTCTTGGTGCAATGGGCTCTCTCCTTTGCAAAAGTGTACATGACTATTAGTCAATTGGCAAATGGTAGCCTGCGGATCATCTCGATGAATATTTGAAGATTGGAAATACCCTTTGCTTTGGAGTGTATGAAGATGTTTGTAGAAGGCGTAATTGCAATTTTTGGTGACGAGTATTTGCGACGCCCTACTTCTGAGGATGTGGAACGTCTATTGCAAATGGGTGAACGCCGTGGCTTCCCAGGCATGATAGGTAGCGTCGATTGTATGCACTGGCCTTGGGAAAAATGTCCTGTAGCTTGGAAAGGTCAATTCACCCGTGGCGATAAAGGTGTTCCTACAATCATCTTGGAGGCTGTTGCTTCACATGATCTTTGGATTTGGCATGCCTTTTTTGGTGTAGCTGGATCAAATAATGATATAAATGTCCTTAGTCAATCGTCATTGTTTGTGAGAGAGCTAAAATGAGAAGCTCCCCGTGTCCAGTACCACGTCAACGGGAGAGAATACAACCATGCTTACTATCTTGCAGATGGAATATATCCGGAGTGGGCTGTATTTGTTAAGTCAATTAAACTTCATGAGCAGAGAAGACTCAATTGTCGCAAACCATCGGGGAGGAGCAAGGAAAGATGTTGAGCGAGCATTTGGTGTCCTGCAATCTCGTTTACGGATTCTGCGTTGTCTGCGTCTATCTGAAAGGGGAGATCTTCATAACATCATGATAGCTTGCATAATTCTACACAATATGATAGTTGAAGGCGAGAGATCGGCTCTTGATCCTATTGATTTGAATACTACGCAAGCACATCGATCGTTCTCTGCCGAAACCACTCATGGTGATAACCCTTGTTTTGCTGACGTGCTACGAAGAAATTTAGATATTAGGGCTCGTCCAACTCATCTCCAACTAAAAAGTGACTTAGTTGAGCATGTTTGGCAAAAGTTTGGGCAAAACTTACATGTTTAGTTTTGATCATGTTCTTATTCTAATTTTATATTGGAATATTGCGTACGTACTACATTACAATGCCAACATATGTTGCAATTTCACAATTTTTTTGTTGATTTGTTTCACCGTGTTATTTGCTGTGTAAACGAGCATGTATGGTGAGCATGTACTGTGTAAACCTTCACGGCACGATTTCCTTGTATATCGAGACCTTTCCTTGCCGCGTAGCAAACGGCTTCTAGTCAAGGACGTACTGTGTAAACCTTCATGGCACGTTTGCTAGTTTAATTTGCCGCGTAGCAAACGGCTTCTAGTTTAATTTGCACAATAGATCCAATGCAAATTCAACGTTAATTAATGTTAGAAACAGTAGATAGAAACTATGCATTGGGGTCTTTGTTTCTAAACCTCCATTTAATACACCTTCTCTCCTCTAAGAAACCATCTAAGAAACTATGCATTGGAAATGCCCTTATATTTTTCTATAGGTTGGTGCGATCGAGGTGTAGTTACATCAATTGAACCTTTGGAATTAAGTCGTGAAGTAATCAACAAAGGAGAGGGAGCTAGGGTTTGCAATCTACAAAAAAGAAAGGTAATTTGCCATTCTGTTAGGGTGTCTCTTTTTCAGCCACCACTACACAGCACAGCCACTTTCATCTCCTGTTTAAGCCCCAACAGTAGCCACCTGCCAGCCTTAAGGCCGACGAAAAAAAACCCCTTAGAGCTGGAATCAAAATCACTTTGATAACAGCAGTTAATGGTTTCAAAATTTAAATGAGTCTATTTCGAGCAGTGAATGATGCTCAGCTTGATAGTGGCTCGTTAGCTCGAATTTAAAATAATATAAATAAAATAATTTTGTATTAAACTATGTCTATTAAAAAAATCTTTGTAGTAATGGCTTGTTAAAACTGATAGGCAGCCTACCCCCACACACACAACCCGCAAACACCGTTGCCTTCTCCCAGACGCCACAAGCCCACAAGCCACAATTAACTAGCGCCACCAGCCTCGGATCCACTACTGACCTGCACAGCCAGCACATTTCCTCTCCAGTCCACTACTCAATACACAGCTCAATCCACAGCGTTGTTGCTCTCCTCCACTGACATCGTCGATGTACATCATCACCAGGACACTGGGGATAGCTGATCTACGATGCCGGCTTTATCTTCCTCACCACCTGCAAGTTCTTGTCTGACTACACTCAACTCCTGCTGCTCCATGACCACGACTCCAGCTGCTACATCTTCACCAACATCTCCTTCCACTACACCCACTGCTACTGCTAATACCGCATTCACCATCCCCTGCTGCGACATCTCAACCCCTACTATTCTTCTTCTCAGTTTAATCTTTCCATTCCCCATCCCTAATCCTTCCTCCTTAATTCCCTTGTTCTTTATGTCTGCAGTCTGAACTGTTGTGTACAAAATTGTGAATTCAGTAATACTCTTGGGAGGATCTTGTGAATTATTGGATAATTGCAAGGATTCTGTAGTAGTACTGTGATCTGTAATTTGTTTTTGGATCCTGCTGTTAGAACATTTATTCTGTAGTTTGTTCATCTATTCAGTAGATTTTGTAGCCGTGAATTGTTCTCTGTTCATGTTAAGAGTTTGTTCTTGTGGTTAATTTGTGTTAGTAATAGTGCTATTATATCCTTGTCTTTTTGTGAGTACAAATTCCTGGTCAGTAGGTAAGTAGTGGCTAAATTTGTTCACTTATTATGCTAATATATCGCTAGTGGTTTCTATCTTCCTGTGGTATAGCTACTAAGTGTTGATCGATTACCAAAAAGGAATATTATGCTTGTTTAGTTGTTGTCAGTTAGTTCCTGTGTTAATTTTAGCTGCTAGTACTTGTAGTTCGTGAAAAAAACTTTAAAAATATTAATCTTTCTGTTTGTTTGTTCAGTATCATAATTTGTGGTTAGCTGTGTCCCTTCGCTGTTCATTTCCTGTGATTGTTTGTCTCTTGCTTGCTGGTAGTTTTGGAAGTGAACAATACTAATAGATTTTGTTAGTTTCCAGCCCCTTTCTTCCTCTTTCTTAATCATGTCTGCCTTATCCTCCTTTTGTTCCTCTCGGTTGTGCAGTGTTACTGAGACATGAACATGGGAGTCAAAATCCGACTTAGACTCGGGTATCCGATTCGGCATTTAGACATAGGAAATGCTACTCAAAATTGGACACGGGTATTGGAATCTAACTTGGAGTCACGGTATCCAATTTGGCACAAAATTATTTGGACACGGGAAATGCTACTCGGAATCAGACACGGGTATTAGAATCCGACTTGGATTTAAGATGTTCGATTCAGCACAAAATTTTAGATACGGTGTTCAAGTAAAACTGGTTTGGACCTTCCTCTTTCTGGCTTCCTCCTTGATCTCTTTGTCCTCCCGTTTCCTAGAGTTGTTAGTCATTAGTTTCTATGGGTCGTTCGTTAGTTCGTCTGGTCGTTATTCTGGGTCGTAAGTTCAGGTTTCCTTTAGTTGTTCCTTTTCATTCCCATGTTCTTGAGACTTAGCTTTGGTTAGGCGTCAAATCATCCATAGTCTAGTCCCTGTGAAGAACATGACAATTCACCACTATCTCAGTGGTGGCACCCGTGCACTTACAGGGTGTCATTTTTACATGATCATACATCCATGCTAATATATTGATACATTAACTCTAGCTGCTCGTTATCTGTTCTTTTTTCGTTTTGTATTCTGTAAGACATGCAGTCACCTTGGGAGACATGCAGTCTGAACTTTCATCAGTTTCATACTAGTAATTGAAAGGTCTTTCGGTTTGTAATAGCTCCTATATATATAGATGAATGAACAAGCAAACTACTAAGCCAGTTCGTAGCACATATTTGTGTTCTATTCTCTGAATTCTCATCCTGAATTCTAGTGAATTCTAACATTTGGTATCAGAGCGCAGCCACAAGTCCTAGGATCGTGATGTCAGCGTCGGTGAATCGTGTGTCGCGCACTCCGTCGTGCATCGTGGCGCTCTCCGTCTCCACGCCGAGGCCACGCGATGGGAGGCGCCAAGTCGTCGTTGAGCTGCGTCGTCGAGGAGGCGACGACAAGCAACGTCGTCTACCCAATACTCACCCGCACCAATTATCAAGATTGGGCTCTGGTGATCTTGGTAAATCTCGGTATAAGGTCTCTAGATGGTATGGAGCCCGCGAAGATGACATCATCGACCCTTTGCATGGACCGGCGCGCTTGCTGCGATTCTTCGCTTGATGCGGCGAGATCTCGCATCTCTCGCGATAAAGGAGCGGTCACGAGGCGTGGGAGGCTATCAAGACTCGGCGTATCGGCATGCAGCGCATTCGCGAACAAGCATAACATTTCGTCGCGAATTCGAATCGTGTTCAAGAACGGGGAGTTGGTTGGCGACTTCTCGTCGCGGATTGGTGGACTTGCTAACAACCTTCGCTTTCTGGGTGATCAAATTACCGGCGGAGGTTGTCAAGAAGCTTTTGCGGTTGTTCGGATCGACTCTAGCAAATAGCAATTTCTATTGAAATGCTACTCGGCGTGAGCAGTTTGTCACTCGAGGAGGTGACCGGGCGGCTTGCGTTGTTGAGCGGCGATACATCTGGTATAAACCGGGTGGTCTGCACAACTCGGTGATGCCAATGGGCGATTGCTCTTCACGGAAGAGGAGTGGCTTGCCAGGTTCCGCAAGGCAGCCGCTCTCCATGACGACGGCCAAGGCGGGAGCTCCTCGTCCGGTGGCAATGGCCCGTGGAGGACGGGGACGCGGGTAGAAGCCGAAGGACGCTGGGCTATCGAAGGATTCACACCCTAGGCCATCGGGTGAGACCGGCTGAAATCCCGAGAGCTGCTACAACTGCGGTAAAAAAGGCCATTGGGCCAAAGATTGCCGCAGCAAGCCCAAGCAATAGCAGGCCCACTTGGCCCAGGAGGAGGATGACGATCCCACTTTATTCTTTGTCGAGGTGGTATTGAATTCGATCCCTTCTCCACCACTGCTCTCTCTGCTCATTGCCGGGTTATTTATCATACCAGCGCAAACACCGCCGTTGCCGCCAAGCAAGCATCTCGCTGTGATCAAAGCCAAGGTGTTCGCGCAGTTTGATGATGAACACGACCAGCGGAAATGGATTCTAGACACCGGTGCCACCAACCATATGACTGGGTGCAGATCCATTTTCACCGAGCTTGACGCTGGAGTCACCGGTACCGTCAAGTTCAGTGATGGCTCGGTGGTGGAGATTGAAGGGTGTGGCACCATCCTTTTTGCCTGTCGTTCCGGTGAACATCGAGCACTCTTCGGTGTTTATTTTATCACGCGGCTCACGGCGAATATCATCAGCCTTGGGCAGCTGGATGAGTCCGGGAGCAGGGTGCTGATTCATAGAGGATTGCTGCAGATTTGGGATCCCCAGGGGCACCTCCTCATGTGAGTGCAGCGCTCCCCCAGCCGCCTCTATACCATCAAGCTTGATATTGATCGGCCTGTCTGCCTCGCCGCAAGAAGCTCGGAGCCGGCCTGGCGATGGCACGCACGCTTCGGCCACCTCAACTTACAGGCTCTGCGCAAGCTTGCACAGAAATCGATGGTGCACAGGTTGCCATTACTTGACCAAGTGAATCAAGTGCATGCTTGGTACTGAGTGGGGAAGCAATGGCGGATGGCGTTCCCAGCACGGTCCAAGTACCGCACCGTGGGAGCTTTGGATCTTGTTCACGGTGACTTGTGTGGGCCAATTGAGCCTGCGACACCCGCCGACAATCGGTATTTTCTCCTTCTTGTTGATGACATGAGCAGATACATGTGGCTAACCTTGATCAGGAGTAAGGATGAGGCAACATCCATGATCAAACACTTCCAGGCACGGGCAGAGGTGGAAAGCGGTCGCAAGTTGCACACCTGCGTACTGATCGTGGCGGAGAATTCACCTCCATTGAATTTGGCGAATACTGCGCCGAACGTGGTGTTGAACGCCATCTGACGACGCCCTACTCTCCGCAGCAAAATGGGGTGGTGGAGCGCCAAAATCAAACTATCATCGCCACTGCCCAAAGCATGATGAAGGACAAGAAGATGCCTTCACGGTTTTGGGGTGAGGCCGTGTCCACCGCGGTCTTTCTCCTCAACCGGTCACCGACGAAATCTCTCGATGACAAGACGTCGTATGAAGCCTGGTACGGCAAGCGCCCCGCTGTGCAGTTCTTGCGCACGTTCGGGTGCGTGGGCTATGTGAAGAACACCAAGCCCAACTTGAAGAAACTCGATGATCGCAACTCCCCAATGGTGTTTCTTGGGTACGAGCAGGGATCAAAGGCCTATCGGTTTTACGACCCTATTGGTGATCGCGTCCATATCTCCCGAGATGTGGTCTTTGATGAAGATGCAACATGGAGCTGGGATACGGAGGGTCCAAACTCCATCGAGCCTGAGCCATTCGTGGTCGAACAGGTGGTGAGCACAACGGTGGGGACAGTGGCAACTCCAACACCACCGGCCTCACCACTGCCGGTCTCACAGACAGCTCCTGCTAGGACACCTGCACCTACTCCGCCTGCAGCACCCACAGCGGTGGATCACACCACGCCGCCCTCACACGACTCCAACCTCGACGCAGATGCTGACGATGACATCGTGCCGCATTACCACACCATCGACAATTTGCTTGGAGTAGCCTCGCCACCGGGCTTTGCGCCGCGTGTGCTTGAGGAGCTTGAGCTGTATGATGTAAGCGCCGAGGAGCCAGCTTCCCTAGATGAAGCTACATCAGACCCCAATTGGTGTGGTGCTATGGAAGAAGAACTGAAATCGATCGTCGATAACAATACTTGGACTCTATCCGATCTGCCCCCCGGTCAACGGGCGATTGGTTTGAAGTGGGTGTACAAGTCTGAGCGTGATTTAGCGAGCGAGGAGCCATGGTGCGCTACAAGGCAAGACTAAATGCAAAGGCTATGTTCAATGACGGGGGTGGACTTCGTTGGCGTGTTTGCCCTATCGCCCGATTGAGTCGATGCGGCTTTTACTCGCCATCATTTGCACATCAAACACAGGAAGTACATCACATGGATGTCAAATCGGCGTTCCTCAATGGCGAGCTCCAAGAGGAGGTCTTCGTCACCTGCCCACGGTTTTGTCGACATCAACAACAAGGGCAAGGTGTACAAGCTCCATAAAGCGTTGTATGGGCTTCGGCAAGCACCACGAGCGTGGAATGCCAAACTTGATAGCTCCCTGCTGTCTCTAGGATTCTACCGCAGCTGCTTAGAACATGGCATGTACACACGTGTCAAAAGAGGAGGTCGGCTGATTGTCGGCGTTTATGTCGATGACCTCATCATCACCGGTGACATTGCTCACTTCAAGATGGAGATGAAAAAACTCTTCAAGATGAGTGATCTGGAAGTACTCAAGTATTATCTTGGCATTGAGGTAACTCAAACCTCTGCCAGGATCTCGCTTGCTTAGACTACATATGCAAAGAAGATTCGGAAAAGCGAAAATTGTTGGGTTGCAATCCATCCCGACTCCAATGGAGAGTACGATTGAAGTGAGCAAAATTTCTAGTTCCCCTCTTGTGGATGCCATCAATTTCGCAGACCTCGTTGGAAGTTTACACTATCTCGTCAACACGCGGCCTGACTTGGCATATTGAGTGGGTTATGTGAGCCGGTTCATGGAATCGCCTAGAGATGAGCACCTCGCATGGAAGATGCGGTGCATTTTGCGCTATGTGGCAGGAACAAGCTCTTGGGGAATCCACTATGAAATTGGAAAGAAGGACACTTGCTTGGTTCTGATGATAGTGACCTTGCGGTGACACAGATGATCGGAAAAGCACCTCGGCATGATATTTTTCATCAACGGAGGTCTGTTACATGGCAATCTTCAAGCGAAAATTGTGGCCTGTCATCTTGTGAAGCGAGTATATCGCAGCGGCTTCTAGCGTGCCAAGGAGTTTGGTATCACGGCTCTTAGCCGATTTGTAGCGCGACATTGTTGCACTGCTTATTTGTTGGTAGACAACTAGTCCACCATTTCTCTCATCAAGAATCTGTACACCATGGCCGAGCAAGCATATCGACATAAAATTTCACTACATCCGGAGTGTGCGAGAAAAAAAAGATTGAAGTCACGTTCATGGAGTGCTGCTGAGCGGCTTGGAGACATTTCACCAAATCCTTGGCGAAATCGGGTTCCATGAACTTGATCAAAGATTGGTGTTTGTGATCTTAACAAGAAGCAGCAAGATTTAGGGGTGATTGATACATTAACTCTAGTTGCTCATTATCTCATTCTCTTTTTCGTTTAGATGATACGTAAGACATGCGATCGAACTTTCATCAGTTTCATACTAGTAATTGAAAGGTCTTTCGGTTTGTAATAGCTCCTATATATATGGATGAATGAACAAGCAAACTACTAAGCCAGTTCGCAGCACATACTTGTGTTCTATTGTCTGAATTCTCATCCTGAATTCTAGTGAATTCTAACATATATACTTGGCTTTCATCCTTCACCTTAAAGAGTTTCCGTCATATTTAATATGCAACTTTGTTGCAGCTTTAATATGCAACTTTAGTGCAGCTAGAACTAATCATTTGGGACTAGTTTTACCACTGGTACGTAACCCAAATTATTAGGGACGACAATAGCAGATCCAAAATTTTAGCAATAGGGTGAAAAGTTTCTATGGTACCCTAAATGTTGTTTGCCACCCAGGGGTGGAGCTAGGATTTAGGCATAGGGGGCAAGCAGACCACCAAACACAAACATACAACAGAAAGGAAATCACATGTCTTATACTCCCTCCGCTCTTTTCTATCTTGTGTTTGGGACATCGATACAGTCTCTATTACATGTTTTTGACCATTACTTTTTAATTATAAGCTAACAAAAATTACATAAAATATAATCACGACAAAGTATTTTGATGAAAAATCTATTAGGACACTCCCACTGGTTTGATATTAAGGCTTGATACTAGAGGAGAGGGAGTGGTCAGACGTCATTTTAGAAACAACTACCCCAATAGCTTGTTACTTGATACTAAAGGATCCCGCAATGATCATGCAATGGACCATTCCAATGCAAAATAGTATAAGTCCTTCCAATGCACAATTTGTCAATATTATTTTCTTGATTCCCAAAAAAGGTTTGATACTCACAAGCTCATTCTCTCTCTACCCTTTCTCTTCCACCTTACCAAAAATTTGATGCAGTATAGCTATAGTATCAAGCACAAGTGATTGTTGGGAGTGCACTTAACATCACTTTTATGTACAAATCTAAATATTTATGTCTAAATTAGTGGTCGAAATTTTAGAATGTCGACTATATGCTCATTATGCGACAAAAAAATAGAGGTTGAATTTATTTATTACAAATTTATCTCGACTACCAAGCTGAAAATAGAAGTAAATGATTCTGTCTTCATTGAGTTTTGCCCCAATTTCATCTACCTCAAAGTCTTGCTTAATCATGACATGGTACAACAATTTTTTTTGCCTTTTGGCCACTGAATAGCTTTGTTCAAGTTATGGACTTAAGGTTATTCCACGAAGGAGACGACAAAGAGTACAATTTAGGATAATGTGAGTAGCAAAAACGTGGTACTTCTCTTTTGATAGGTTGTTCTACCTCCAGTTCAAAATAAAATCTAAATGATTTTTTAGGACAATCTCAACAGATATACTAGTTTTGTTACTAGTGCAATGGCTTCAAACTCTGTTGAGCTTGAATGAATGTCAGCTGTGACTACGAAATGTTACTGGAGGAGCTTAGAAATGCTAATTAGCTTAGTATCAACATTCTCTACATTAGTACTTGTTAGATCCTATATTTGGGTACTTGCTTGATCCATGGGATATATATGTTCTTGTATCCGGCCAGCCTATGAAACATATTACAATCAAAATGGCATTTGGCAAATGTAACGGAGCTTTTAATGGGACTAGAATTTTTTGCAAGCGCAGAATTTGGGGATGGCATGTAGCAAAACTTATATTCATGCAGAAGATTTTGTTGCCTAGTTCTTTTGACTTTCTTTTCTTTTAATTCACCTCTATTTTACTCTAACGATCCGACCTAACAATTCTGTAGTTAACTAATAGTAACAAATTGAAGGTTTGCATTTGCATATTGACTATTTAAAAGGTGTGCAAGTGTCTCTCTATCTTGAAAATTTTGGAAGCGCTTACTATACAGGACTAGTATCAAATCAACCTTCAGAAGAAAAGATCTACTAACGTACAGGAAAAAAATATTACTCACCTCACTTTCACAGGAAAGATAACTCTCTGCCCAGCCACCTGTTTTGAGTTGTTTTGATAGCAAAAAGTTGCACGCATTCCTAATGCAAATACTGTTGTCGAAAGTTTTTCAGTGACGATTAAGCCTTTTACATAAAAAGGTCCATAGATAAAACATATGCCCCATGTTCCATACCTGTCAGATAGTAGACAATCTGATTATCAACTATAAGATTGAAAGATAATATTTTGCGCAAAATATATAATGCATTTTTACAAACCATGAGCCATCCTTCTTTTGCTTATTCTCAATATATCTGGCAGCTTCATTGATACATGTTCTTATCTCTTCAACTGCGGTACCACGGATAGAGCTCTCTAAATAGTATGAGGCGTGCATCAATGAGGAAGTACATTCAACATTTACATCAGCGGATTGCATTGCATGACTTAGTTTCTCTAGGTAAACTGAATAGAGAGTGGGTTAAGTTTTGATAAAGGAGAATTGTCTAATTTCTTACGGATGGTCGATGACAATATTTTGAAAACTCTCAGAAGGATTCATGACCTGGGTTGTCAAACAAAATAATGCCAGTAAATATGTGGGTATAAGATATGGAAGAGCAAAGTACTTCTTGGCTAATTCTCAAATAAGAGATGAAAAAGAACATGTAGACATCTTACATTAAAGTATAATAAACATCGTTTAATATTGTTAAACATGCATTATGGCTCATTGTAATTACCTTTGGAGTTAGTTTTCATCCAGTCAGAGGATTATTGATTCCAAGTAAAATAGTAGTGGAATAATAATTTACATCCGAAGTAACCCTTTTATTTGCTCTGCACGTTCATCTAATACACTGCTAATAATAATAATAAAAAGGCTCGATTCCTTGTATGCTACTGATTAATCCTTTGAAGAGCAATCTAGCATCGAGTAATTTTCTCTTCCTTACTTGCAATTTTATTTCAAAATCTTGACAATTTTCTCTTCCTTATTTGCCATTTTATTTAAAAATCTTGACTATATATTTGAAAAATGGATGTTATTCAGTGGTTCCTTAGGGTGTAGAAAGACCATTTTGCCATAGGCTCCACTTCACAAGCTGACTGTGGTGCAGAAATCAACAGATAGAAGAAAGTGGAGCTGGCACAAGCAACTTTGTTGAGTAACAACAATCACAAGATACTTTGGAGATACACATCACGGGGTTTCATGCAGTAGGCGCATTCTGGGCAAAATTGTTGATTTGCCCATTTTTCCTTTGCCATTGATCGTTTGTGTCTCATTGATATGCGGGGTCAGGGGCCATATGTCAATGAGACATGCGGAATAAATGATCAATTGCATCTAGAAAACAGGGCAAATGATCAATTCTTCCTACATTTTTTGGCCAGACTAGAGCCATTGATTGGACCAGGGTTTTGGAATTTTGATAATATTGATGATTTAGGAATGAATTTTGTTCAAATGGTTTGGATCAAAGTTAAATTCTAAACTTTAAAGTTCACATTTAAAAGAAATCCTCAACCCTAGTATGTGCGAATGTTCGGTTCCTTTTAGCCCTCTAAAATTCAATAGAAATCGAAAAATTTGACTGGTAAGCAAATATTCGGGATCCATCGAATGAACCGAACTTTGGCGAAATTTGGAACCCTCTCAAGAGGGAGCTGGGAACATTAGAGGAGAGGAGTTGATGGCACTGCTGCTGTTGATCCCAGTGAGGCGCAAGAGGGAGTGATTGTGGCTCCTCTTGTCTTTTGGATCCAACAGCCATGGTCAACAAAGTGGCACTGGGTAGCACCAGAGTTGGGAAGGGAAGGGTAGTTTAGACAGGGGAAATTAGCATGCTTAGTAGCACTTCAAATAACCAAATTTAGGAGAGTGACATCGCAACATAATCGATTTGAAAAAGAACAATACAAATAGGCAAGATTGTGGTAAGTGACTCTTGTTTTGCATGGGGTGAGAGAAAAATTCAGAAATGACATCTGTGGTGCTGTCCAAATTGCATACCATCATCCTCTTGCATTGTATAGCGGCGCAGTCAACACTTTCCCTCCACTAGTGCTAGCTCACCAAGTTTAGCCTCCAAAAGTGGCTTTGTTGGCTCCAAGAGATGAAAACACATGGGGCGAAAGCGTCAATTTATACCCCTAACAATGCAAATTCGAGGGCAATGTATTTGCCATAATTTTTCCTTAATTTTCTATTTAGTCTTGTTGCGATATCATCCTCCTAAACTTTGTTCTTTGGAGTGCAAACTTGTTTGTTTATAAAAGCTAAGATTAACACCTATCATGATATACGATATCACACCTGTCTTCATACAAGAGATTAGAGTCGTCATGACTGCACAATGATTATTAAAGCAGACGGTGTCAACGTTCTTTTAAAGTCCAACCTGCTATTTTGTGGTGATCTGGTAATATTATCGCTTAACTAAAGGTACTCACCTCTATCCAAGAAGAACTTCTCTGGCATTCAAATGTTGAAACGGAGCCATCTTTGTTCTTCAGAGAAAAAAAATCTCTCATTAATTAAATATTCTTTGCACTGAAGTAAATTGAGTAACTGCTGTTGCAAATCCAAAAGTTGTAAAAACTAATGCAAGAAATAAATTACATAAACTCTTAGTGATAAAAACAGGTGCAAGCATCAAATGACAAACAAATGAGTGTTTGAAGTTCAAAAGACACATGTTTAACTACTTCATGTCTCTTGAAATTCAGATGCATGAGTTTCATGGAATTAGATAGCAGCCTTGCTTTTAGTTAAGTCATATGTTCTCTCCGTCACAACAAAAAGCAATATCATCTTTTCATTTTAAGGATTTCTTAGCCGATTTAAATTCAAATACTCATAACTTTTGCATACAAACTCCAAATTGAGTGAAACAAATTTATAATTTTTTTCTAAAATCACACTCTTTCTTATTCTGCAAAAACATTTGGATTTAGTCTTCTTTTGTGTTTGGTTGGATCTTATTTGTGCTTCACAGTACTTTCTGTGTTGACACCGACATCCCAAAACCCTCATCATCAAAGCCGAGCAAAAACAAGAATTCAACGAGTAAGGTAAGCATCTCTTTTGATCATATTGATCCTATTATTTTACTTAATTTACGTTCTCTTACAAATCTATGTATGCATGTGCATACTTTTTAAAATAGCTATATTGTGGATATCAGTAGATAAACACCTTGTTACATGGAACTTCCTTAAAAATATGCAACCATACCCTTGAAATACATAAGGTAGGGGTAGACAATTGGCGGGGTTGGGCGCCCTTGGCCAAGCAGCCACGGTCAGCGGCCCTCTCAAACTCAGGAGGCCCGACCACGACTGGCGTGTCTTGGCGCTCGACCTAAGCGCGTTGGTCCCGGCGAGGCTCACGCCGACCTCGGGCTCGAGGTCGGCCCTCGCTCGTGCCGCATCCGCCCTTGGATTCGGATCGTGCATTTGGCCGTGATTGCCAAGACGCGGATCGTGGGGATGAGGCAGTGCTTGCAACAAGTTCGGGCGGTTCTTTGCCAAATTTCTCGTGCACGAAGGCCACCACCCGGGAATATCTCCGCCTGGTTGGGAAGCGGGGGATATAAGGCTAAGGATGTGCGGCCGAAGCAGAGAGAACTTCGGCGCTAGACATTGCCATTGTTGAGCTTGAGTTGTAAGACACACCTACACTCGATAGTAACAAAGAACAACTGCCGCAAAGGCGGCGGAGATAAACTATTACCTTCTCGGGGCTCGAACGGTATAAACCCGTCTCTTGCTCGTTGTCGTCTGCTCGGCCTTGGTAGCGTCGAACCCTTTCGCCGTTTGAGCAAAAGCACTGCTCGGGTCGATCTCACTAACCCCGTTTCATTTCCCTTCGGGCGGACTCGACCAGCTTCCGCACCGAGTTGATTACCTTCGAGGTGGTCGAGGGGACCTCCGTGACCTAACGCCATCCCCAAGGCCACTGCCTGGTCAAGTTTATGGCGGCCAACCACTATGGCCGCCGGTGCATGAAGGCTCCCTGTGTCCCCACGACATCATAACCATGCGGGGTGACCTCCAGGCGGCGCACGGGTGCGAAACCAAGGCCCTGGCCCTTGCCGGCGTGCTACCCCAGCGAGGCCCAGAGGCCACGGTGAAAAGCGCACGATAGAAGGCGGCGATCCAGCCCAGTGGGGCAACGAAGGCTGTGCCACTCGAGGAGAGCGACCCGACCAAGTGCATCCATGTTTGCCAGTAAATTTGAGTTCCAAATGGGAACTCGGGCTCATCACCTTCCTCCGTGTACAACAAAGCATATTAAGCTGGGGAGCCACGGACATGCCGAGTCCCAAAGGAGGTGATCGAGCATAAGTTACATGTGAAACCCGACTCTCGACTGCAGGCGCCGGTTCGCTATTTCTCCCCGAGAAGGTCGCGGTCATCAAGGACAACCTTGACAAACTCTTGAAGGCCAGCTTCATTCGCGAGATCGACTACTCGAGTGGGTATGCCAACCCAAGTATCGCCCGTAAGAAGCGGGAAGTGGAGAATATGCGTGGACCACACGGGGTTGAACTCGCCCGCCTGGCGACAACTTCCGGCGCAAGACGACTAGATCGTCGACTTCGACAAAGAAATGCCAAGATGCTATCGCTTTTGGGCGCCTATTCAGGGTACCATCAAATCAAAGCTGGCGGTTGATTTATGAAAGCAAGACATCGCTCATCACGACGCTAAAGACTTCTCGCTACGACCATGTCATTTAGTGCCGCATAATCACGGGGCCACATTCCAAATCGATGACCAGGGCGTTGACCCTCGGATCGGCTGGAATCTTGAGGTCTACGTGGGCGACATCGCCGCCAAGAGCCCTTCCAGAGGGCGACCACGCTCGGGACCTCGAGGAAACCTTCAACAACCTGAATAGGTGCGATCAAACTCAACCCCGAGAAATCGTGTTCGGTGCGGCGTCGAAGGTGCTCACCTACATGATTGGGGGCTCTGGGGTTGGCCTAAACCGAAAGAAGATCGAGGCGATCGAGAAGATGGCACCCCCGACCTCGGTCAAGTAGGTGCAGAGCCTCACCGGCCGCATGGTCGCCCTTAGCAGATTCATCTTGAGGCTCGGCGAGCATGGACTCCCGTTCTCGTGGCCCCTCGCAGCGTGGAAGCAGTGGACTCTGGAAGCTAGCCGTCCTTCGACGAGTGAAGGTATACCGTCAACCCCACCCCTACTTTACGACACCGCGCTTTGGCGAGAGGCTCTGCCTACTCTGTCGCCATCGCCTAAGCCGCTCCATTGCCCCTGGTGGTGGAAGCTGACCCCAACAAAGACCGATCTATTATGTCAGTGAAGTCTTGCACGGCCCAAAAGAGCGCTACCCACAGGTACAAAAGCTGTTGTACGCTCTCCTCATGGCTTCGCGCAAGCTTCGACACTACTTCCAGGCGCATTCTGTGGTCGTCCCGAGCAATTTTCCGCTCGGGGACGTCTTACGGAACCCGGATGGTGGCGGACGCATCGCCAAGTGGGCAATGGAGCTGGCAGCATTCGATGTCCAGGTCGTCGCTCGGACGGCCATCAAGTCGCAGGTGCTCGCCAATTTCGTGGTCGAGCAGACAACGCAATCCGAGCCCAAGCCCCAGGTCGAGGAAGAGCAGCCCTGGATCATGTTCTTCGACGGCTCGAGGTCCTTCAAGCGCTCGGGGGCTGGAGTCCTCATTCTTACCCCGAGCGGCGACCGGTTGAGGTATGTGGTTCGTTTCGGGTTTACGGCGACCAACAATGTGGCAGAGTATGAAGCTCTCTTGGCGGGCCTTCGAGCTTGCAAAGCTCTGGGCGTGCGCCGCTTGGTCGTAAAGGGCGACTCCCAGCTCGTCGTCAATCAGTATAACAAGGAGTACCAATGCTCGGAAGAAGCGATGGCCAAGTACCTCGCCGATGTGCGCAAGATGGAGAAATGGTTTCAGAACTTGGAGCTCAAGCACATTCCTGTGAAGGACAACTCGGTCTGATTCCTCTCCAAGCTTCGCCTCCTCGATGACGAGATTCCGCCTCGATGTCATCCTCGAGACGCTGGCGGCCCCTCGATCTCCGACTGGGAGGTCTCGGCCGCTATGGTCGAAGGTACACCTTCTCGGGCTGAATCCATCCATAATTTCCTTGAAAGGGGCGACCTACCGCCCGACCCTGCCGAGAGGAGCCGGATCAAGCACCGGGCAAGCCTATACACGCTCGTCAAGGGGAAGCTCTACAGGCGAAATATTTTCGGCCCCGACACGCAGTGCATCTCCACGGAGGAGGGTAAGTACCGCTAAACGACATCCATTCAGCCTCTGTGGAGCACATTCTTCGTCTGACAGACGATGGTTGGTAAGGCTTTCCGTATGGGATATTATTGGCCCTCGGCGCCGGGATGCTTTCGTGACATCGCTCGCGACTGTCAGGCGTGCGATTCCACGCTCGAAGTCCCATCAACTCGCATACGCCGCTCCGCACCATCCCGCTTGCCCTGCCTTTCTCGACGTAAATTTGGATATCCTCGCCCTTTCCCTCGGTGGCCGGGGAAAGAAATTCTTGATAAATCATTGTTGATATCTTCACTAAGTGGATAGAAGCTGAATCGGTCTCGACCATAACCGCCGGGCGGCGCTCGCTTCTTCCGCTCGCTCGTGGGTCACCAGCACGGGTTCCATGTAGAATTATCACTGACAACGGTACTCAGTTTACCAGTGAGTTGTTCCAGGAGTTTTGCGAGGACCTCGGCATCAAAGTATGCTTCGCCTCAGTGGCTCACCCCCAGAGCAACGGAGCGGCGGAATGCGCCAACGGGCAGATCGTCCAGTATGCCCGTAAACGAGTTGCGTGATGAGCTCAACACTCACGGCAAGACCAGGGTGGACGAACTTCCCACCGCCTTATGGTCTATTCGTACCACACTCGGTAGAGCCACGGGTCCACTCCTTCCACGTGTTCGCATGAAGCCGCCCCGCCTCCCGAGGTCACGCTGGGCTCGCTAGGGTTAGCTTGGTCGCCGAGTCAACTCGAGCATGGACGGTCTCGACCTTACCCTTGCAGAAGAAGTAAGGTGCCGTGCACTGCTACGATCAACGCACTACCTGCAAGCTCTTCGTAGACATGCGTCTCGGTCGGTACGACCTAGGAAGCTCCTTATCGGGGACCTAGCCCTAAGACGGATTCAGGGCTCGTCCAACACCAACAAGTTATCCCCGCGGTGGGAGGGCCCCTATAGAGTCGCTTTCAACAGATCGCACGGGGCTTACGGCTAGCGCCACCGATGGCGAGAGTTTCTAGCTCGTGGAACATAGATCAATCATGGAAGTTTTACGGTAATTCTATACCTTACTTCTTAATGAAAGTTGCCTTTTTGTTATCAGTCTTCTTTCCTTTGTTGACTATGCTCTGTGCTTGTTATCCACGACCTTTTTTCGAGCACGACCTTTGTAAGCTGCACACTTGCTCTTGGTCTGCGCGACGCGAACTTAGCGTTCACCCCCAGAGGTCGGGCTAAAGCGTAAGCCGAATCTCTTCGCAATCCAGCTCCCCCCTGCGCCTGGGTTCGAACCAACAGCCTCGCAGTTTTGACCATTGAGCAATGCGCCTGGTCGTGGTCGTGCCTCGAGCGTTCGTCTGGGTGTGACCACCTACTTCACGGACTCGCTTTGCGTCAATTTTCCCCTTGCGGACCTTCCTTCAACTCTGCAGGTCGTGGTCGCTCGCTTGTGTCTACGTCTTGTGTCCAAGGCCGGCATCGCTCGACCTCGGACCCAACGGGGGCTGGGTAAGGCTATCCTATCGGCACACGACCAACATAGCGTGAGCGTGGCTAATGAGCAAAACAGGGAGGACTCCAAGTTGTGTTCGTTCGCCTGCGTCTGGGTCTTGCGTCCAAGGCCGGCGTTGCTCGACCTTGGACCCAACAAGGACATCCCCGACCATGAAATCAAACCAAGACAGAGGAACTTCTTTTTTTCTCCAAAAGGAATTTAGCTCCATTAACATTTTGTTTTAAGGCATTTTTTACAGGTTGGCCATCTCGCGGGCAAGTTTTTCCTGCTCAAGCTCGGCTACCTTTGCCCTCAGGGTCGCTATCTCACCTTGGAACTGGAGGGCTTGCTGGGAGGCATCCACGGCTCGGCTGCCTTCGTCTTCAAGTTGGGCCAGGGCACTCTTTGCCGCTTTGCTGACACGCCCAAGCTTCTCCTCAAGCCCGGGAGACGCCTTCTCCGCAGAAGCCTTCCCCAGCGCCTCGACGTTGGCTCGCTCGGCTTCA
Source organism: Guadua angustifolia (assembly GCA_036346375.1). Classification (NCBI taxonomy): domain Eukaryota; kingdom Viridiplantae; phylum Streptophyta; class Magnoliopsida; order Poales; family Poaceae; genus Guadua; species Guadua angustifolia. The sequence goes on from CM070505.1 coordinate 51,144,557, forward strand.
AGCGCCTTGGTGGCGCGCTCGAGCTTCCCTTCAAGCTCGAGGATTTTGGCCTCCAGCTGGGACGCCGCCATGGAGGATGCTTGCTCAGCCAGCCTTTTCTCCAAATACCGACCTTGGCCCGCTTCGGCCTCGACCGCCTGTTAGCACGCCTGAGCCTCTCTTGAGCTCCTGAACCTTGGCCTCAAGCTCGGGGACACCTTCGCCAGGAAGACGCTTGCTCCTCGGCAGCCTTCTCCATTAGCCGACCTTGGCTCGCCGGCGCAAGAAGCGCTTTGGCCGATCACAGCGCCAGACTCCACGGCCTTGAAGCCATACTCGCCGGAGGTCCAGTCCGCTTGCTCGGCACAGGCCACCTCCCTCGCGCCTCATCGCTCGCGAAGATCGACAAGCTCCCCGGCTGCCGAGTCACCGATCGACCTCGATGGTCCCGATGAGCCTCGAGCGCTGGCCTCCGCGCCTCCACCACGCTCAGAGGCCCTCAAAGACATCGGCGCGGTTTGAAGGCCTTGCACCCAGTGGAGACATGGTCGATCGCCTTTCACAATGTAAAGGGTGGCCCGAATTAAGAAAGGAAACAGGAACTCAGTTAACAAGCTACGGGGTGCGCGGAGGGGCCCTTACCCCGTGAAGTCGATTCTCCAGGTGTGAGCGGGTATATTCTTCGTGATCGTCGATGCGGTCGCGGGGGATTTCCTCCTCCTCGTCGCCCACTGCTTCTAGGATGAGGTCGACCACAGCCCCCATCGGCGCACTGGGGCCAGGATCTTTAGGCTCCACGCCGGGCACGACCTGGGATTCCGTCGCCCCCTCCGGAGGGCTCGACTCGCCGGCAAGGGAGGGGGCGGCAACAACGCTGGCCCCTACCTCCGTGGTCGGGGTTCCGCTCGCCTCCAGCTCCGAGGGAACGACGACCGGCTCCGCAGCAAGGCCTCCCGCGGCGTGGACGATCTCCGCGGCCTAGGATGCCATGACCTCGTGCACGCGATCACTGGCTGCGCAAGTTCACGCGACGCCCCTGCGGTGATGCCATCTTGTGGCGGTGGCGCCACGACACAGGCGCCTGCTGCCGTGGTCGGGTGAGCCTGGGCGACTCACTGGTGGTGGCCGTGGCACCACAGGTGCCTTTCCCGCCGACCAGAGGGTCAAGAACAGCCGCGGCTCCCCGCCCGCCAGGTCAGAATCCTCACTACTCTGGGCCGGTTTTCCTCGCCCGTGTCACGTCGACCTTTGGTAGAACTCGCCAGACTGGCTGGGCTTGTGGCCCCGGGGTCCGTGATCGGGCGCCAAGGTCTGCAAGGGGACCAAAGACGAAGACATTCTCCTCCTCCTCGACTCGGACTACTCGACAATGTACCATTGTCAAACAGTAAGTCTCGAAAGCGCAAGCGCCAAGGTCTACGATCAAGAGCAGCACTAAGCAGAAAGACACGGAGGGGCAGAGCGAATCGAAAAGCCAAAAACTCACTGAGTCACCAACCTCCACTTTGACGAGGGCTTCGGCGAGGTCTTGCCGCCCGATGTCGCAGGGCACTTCGCTTTCACCTCACGGCCCGACCTTGAGTCAGACCGGTCTGCACATCCGCAAGGCAAGAGACTGGAGCCCGACCTTGACACCTAGAAATGGCCGGGGGGCTTGAAATCTGGCGACGGCCACAGACTTTCTGTTCGCTGAAGGGAAGGAGATGTCGATTGATGAGCGGCACGAGCTCGGGGCTCGATCGTGGAGGGTCCTACTGCGGCGCGATCCCCACTCGACGCGGGTTTTTCACCGGCAGCTTGTTTCTCGCCGGGGTCTCTTCCTCCCTTTCTTGCTCACGGCAGCGGAGCATCCTCCGGCCGCTCCAACAACTCCTCGTGGTCCCGCGAGCATGCGGCTCAGAAGGCTCGTGGGTACACGACTCGAAAGCGCTTGGTCGGACGGCTTACCTCGGCCTTTCTACGTAGCACGCTTCTTCTGACAGGTCGCCGATGACGTACTCGTGCGCCAGCTTCCCGAACATCTCGGTCATCCTGGCGGCGACCCAAGACTCCTTCGGCGCTGCAAGAGAAACAACCATCAGGGAAGATCGAAGGTTGGACTCAAGCAAAACCTTGGGGAGAGAAGGCTTACCAGACGTGTCCTCGCAGGTCGGGTCGTCGCGCCCCTGGATCTCATAAAACGGGTGCATCCTCCTCCGCAGAGGGGACACACGACTCCGCAGAAAGTCGTTGGCAATCGCCTTCCCAGTGAGGCCGCACATGGCGCAGATGTGTATGAGGGCGATGGCCTCCTCGTCGACCTTGAGGTCGTCCGCCTCCGGGGTCTCCTTCTTCCCGGAATGGGGCCCTCAGACACCAACCAGGTCAACTCGCCTCTTCGTAGAACCACCGCTCGGACCACGGGCCGAGGGAGTCCCGAGGTTGAAACTTGGGGAAGGACCACTTGAGCCCGACCCGCAGCCGGAAGTAGAGGCATCCGACCACGGGGTCCTTCCCGGAGCGGAAGAGGCCGAAGTACTGGAAGAAGAGCGAGGGGGTCGGAAGGATCCCTAGGAATCCTCACATAGATGGGAGAAGATGGTGAGAAGGAGAACGAGTTTGGCACTGTGTTGATGAGCTCGATGTCGCAGCCTGAGAGGACCTCGCGATTTAACTCGCTTCCGGGTCCGCAGTCAAGAGAGCGTAATGCCGGTGCAGCGATCTCGCTATCCCCGGGCACGGCTCGGTCTCGCCACCAAAGAACCGCCATGTTACAGGTCAATCAGCCCTGTGGCCTCGAGCTCCTTCATCCTCGCCAATGACAAAGTGCTCCTCCCCAGCCTGGCCATGGCGGTCGCAGTGAATTTGGTTGAAGGGGAAGAGGAGTCTTGCTCAGAAGGAAAGCTAGAAGAAGGGTGCAAGGTCGAGTTTCCTCGACGGCTGTGGGTTCGCTTTTATAAGCCGCGCCGTTGGTCGATCTGGTTCGTGGCGTCTCAAAAGGCGTGCTGGCCTTGATTCGACAGGCGCAATTAAGGCATGGGCTGCGGTTTCGAGATATAGCTGGTGTCCATCAACCGTTCGCATCCGTACCAGAGTTCCGGAGATCAAGAGGCACCAGGTGTCATTTCGCCACGCTCACGGCGGCGTGCTCACCGACCTCGACCTCAAGCTCGAAGGTTCCGAAATCAGCCTCCGATCAGAGAGCTCAAGGTCATCCGTGTTCCAATCCACGACCTTAAGCCTCGGGCTAGCCGACGGGTCGGGCGCCTTGACCGCCAAAGACACGGTCAACGGCCCTCTCCAAGCTCAGGAGGCCCCGACCACAACTTGGGCGTGTGCCGAGGCACTCGACCTAGAGCGCGTTGGGTCGGAAGTAGGCTCACGCGACGACCTCTGGCTCGGGGTCGGCCCTCGCTCGTGCCGTAGTCCGCCCTTCGATTCTGGATCGTGCATTTGACCGGCGGTTGCCAAGACGCGGATCGTGGGGATGAAGCAGGCGCTTGCAACAAGTCCGGAGCGGTTGCTGCCAACCCTCTACGTGCACGAAGGCCACCACCCGGGAATATCTCCCGCCCGTTGGGAGGGGGAATATAAGGCTAAGGATGTGCAGCCGGGAAACAGAGAGAACTCGAGCGCTAGACATTGCCATTGTTGAGCTTGAGTTGTAAGACATACCTACACTCGATAGTAACAAAGAACACTGCCGCAAGGCGACTGGAGTAGAGCTATTACCTTCTCAGGGGCTCGAACCAGTATAAACCCACGTCTCCTGCTCGTTGTCGTCCTGCTCCGGCCTCCGGCGCGTCGAACCCTTTTCTTCGTTTGAGCAAAGGCACAGCTCGGGTCCCAGTCTCACTAACCCCCCGTTTCATTTCTGCGGTTGGCGATCCCAATCATCGACAACAATAATTGATGTTAACTTCAGGTACACTAGACTATACATGCACATGCTTAATTAGCCATGCTTTGGAAATGAGAAGAACAAATAAATGGTTGAAACATTTGTTTGGTAAAAGAGAATTTTGACATGACGAACTAGAGGGGTACCTCTGTTATTCTGATATAAAATCAAAACTGAAAACTAAGTTTTGATATATGCAAGTTATTGCTATAGCCTGAAGTGCGAGGGATGGACTTACAGGGGGAGTTCTTGCCCGAGTCGATTAAGGACTAAACGTAGTGTTTGTAAAATCTAAGATATCCGTGCAACTACAAGTACTATTCATGGAGTGGTTCTAACATACTAAGTTGTATAGCACTAGCTTTGCATATTAAATACCAGAGTAGTATGTGTATTCCAGGTAGGTTTGCTCAAAGGAGTTTTCTAAGTGAGGTATTGGGGCTAAAGCTTGCAAATATAATGCTACATGCCTCAATGTTGAGGGGAAGGAGGAGAATAGTTAAGACAAGGATGGACTATCATGGTTACTATGTGTGAGTGAATTTTATTTCCACCACCATAACTAATGTCAAACATCACTGGGCTCGTGTGAAGGTAGGTCTAGATAATGCAATGGTTTTATCATGATCTCTTTATCGCATACCAAAGAAAGTGTTAATAGCTTGGCAACAAGAGTTGGTCTCTATTTGTGGGTAAAGTTGTATGCCTTTGCAGAGTGTAAATATTTTTGAAAAGCCTTGGTGATGAAAGACTTGGTGTATGACACTAGTTAGTTTTTGGATTTTAATAAAATTTGAAATGGAAAATGTTGGGTAGCTATGATGCAGATGATATGCTAGTTATGGCTGGGAACGGATCATTGATCGCAATCATGGTGGATTGTGATTTGCTCATATTTATCTATATACTTGTTATTTATATATTTATCAACTACTACAAATTCCGTTTGCAATCTACTACTTGCTATTGTTGAATAAATCTCACTTTATCATAGCCATGCATATACTTATAATTTGTGATACACTACAAGCCTTACTGAGTACGAATGTACTCACCTTTGCTTATTGATACTCACCTAGAGGATGAAGGATTCGCCACTCCCGACGATTCATATTTTGCCATAGGTTTCAGAGAATATAACGATGATCATATCTAGGGCTTGATCTAGTTTGATGCATGTGGATATTTTAGGTTGAGGCATACCGCTCAACCTTGATGCTTAATTCACTACCTTTTTGCTGCATTTTGTTGGGCCAATGGCCACTTGTAGTAAGAACAATGCACTTTTGTGTGTGTGTGCATACATATACATATATATGTATATGTATGACCTATGTTTTTATACCTATGAGTATAAATATGATGAAAATGTTGTAAATATGTGTAATAGTCACTGATTATGGGACTAGTACAGTATATATATGATGTGTGTACTAACTACTGATCATGAGCCAAGTACATAATATGAGACCTTGGATATCCCATGCCGGGTAAGGGTCTTGACGTTTTCTTAACAAACTGATAACATTTTTTAAAATCATTATAATATACTCTTGATATAAATTTATACATCTCTGATGACAAATTTCGATGTTGCTGTTTAAATTTGTTCACCGATTATGTGTCACAGCATAAACTTTACGTGTCTTAGTGCGCAGTTACCATAACTATGAAAATATATTATGGAAAAGGGTGATCAGCAAGTACTTCAAGATATATAAGTGATTAAATTTAGAAAATCATACCTTAAAGGAAAGAAGGCAATCAACAGCATCATAAAGCCTTCCTTCTTCCATTGGATTCCCGACGAGGCTAGGAGAAAGTTTTGATAGCAACAGTATTGCCTAGGGAAAAAAATCAGAATCAGTAAAGTCGTACTAGGAAACAATTATCCTCATTCATCTAGATTACAACAATATATGTAATGATAGAAAGCTTGTGCTGACCATAAGTGCTTCTGCAGTACAATCACTTGAAGCCCAACCATTATCTGGGGTTGAGAGCATCCATGAACCTTTTGATCTATGGCGAAACCAATAACTTTGATCGCCAGGAGGATTTCTAGTAACCTGCTTCTAAGAAATTTGTGTTATATTTGTTCTAAAATGTTATTTCAGATTAATTGAAGATCACAAACACTAGACCTGTGCTTTTTTTATATAGTTGTGAGCTCTCTCAATAGTTGGAGCATATTCATCGATGAGATCTGTTGAGCAAATGGCCTGAAGCATAAATGCTATCTCCCAGTTTTGGGCCCCCCCAAATATCTATAATCAACAGAATCACACAGGCATCAAAGTTGTTCCACTTCTAAAAAATAAATACTACAGCTATTTTGCAATGAGGTATAAAATTGGAGAAAAAAATTAATAAGAATGGACTAAACTTAACCCAATTAAATGAAATTTCCACTACTCAACATACTCTCTCGTCTTTAATACCATTGATGAACATGTGCAAAACACGTATAGTAAACACACCCTCGACCATGCATGGATTTATACTGTGAAACGACTATCATCAAGAAAACGTGTGAACTCATATTATGTATGAATGAAGTAGCTTGATGTTAGGATGGTTTTTAGATGGTAATATAAAAGATTTTTTTCAACAAAAAAGGAACATTTAATGTGTGTATATATATTTTTGAAAGACAGTCGGTTTATATTAGAAGGTAGATGTGTGTGTATATGAAAACACTTTCCTAACAAACAGTAATGAAATAAGAGATCAAATGGTCATCGAGAAGTAATATTGTACTAACCAATATGTATATAGTTGACATATGGTCCTCTTTTAAAAGTAGTATCATATATGCTTAGAAAACATTTTAGGCAGATTGAAAATGCCAAGATCACTGAGTCTTCTTGTGCACTGGAGCACACGTCTGTACAGTCAATGTGTTTGTTCATATATCTATTGCATCACTGCAGTACTATATATCCAGGTCAAATTTTTTAAAATAATAATAATTTTTAAAATAATTATAGAAATATTATGTCGAAATTAAAGATGATAGGAATGCACTTGTCACCATTTCAAAAGGCAACAGTGTGTGGTGACAGAGGGCGATCTATCGTCACTTGCCTACCTCTATGTAATGAACCCCAATTTTAAGAATCCGATGGCAGAGCTTGTCATGCTCATGTCTTTCGTAATGACATTGCATCCTCATTTAATTATAATCATACAAGTGTTAGTGCATTTATTTTGCATGATTAGGGAGTAACAAAACCTAGCAATCACATTTTCCAAACTGCACACATGCTGCTATCTTACCTTAGTCAATGACATGTGGGCCATGTTTGTAAGAGAGAGGGGAGTAGGCTGCACATACCTACGATATCAATTCTCACTTTACTCACCTCTATCCACCTACCTAGCTAGTCAATGACACATGGGACCTACCATTGCATAGGAAATTGTGGCTGCACACCTTTTCCATGTCTTTTCTTACTTCAATCACCCATACCCACCTCTTTTCCCACCCTATGACATGTGGGACCTAGCCCCACATGTAAGGCATGAGTGGGCAGCCTATATAAGGTCTCCACCTTGGTTTCTCCTCCATTTCCTGCTCTTTTGCTCAGCTCAAACACAGAAAAACAGCAAGCACCTTTCTTCAACCTCTTGCCATTCTTCCCCCACAAATCCCCTCCAAACTTGAGTTTTGGTTTGTGCATGCTATACCATCTTGTAGCCAAGGTCAAGAGCTTCACATCCATCCAAATGGATTCTTGAGAAACCAAGTTTTGGGTAAGTGGCAATCATTTTTCTTGCTACCCATGTTCTGAAATTTCTGCTCTTGTGACTCATTTCTTGCCTTTCCATGGAATCCATCATCAATCCTTGATTCGGGTCGTGCATGTCCTTTGGAAGTTTGAAGAGGAAGGCTAGACGTCGTTGCAAGCACGAGCAAAGGGAGGCATTGTCGTCTACGTGAGCGAGGAGGAGGTGAACCGTGAAGAACCGGCATTGTGACATTTTCATCATCCACTCGCCGAAACCAACATCCACTAAGTACACAAGCAACCCTAGTGTGGTAAGAATCTACCCTAGCCCATCCCCTTAAAACCCTAGACCTTTCCTTTGAAATGTAGATGGCAATAGGCAAATAACGCTTTGAAACAGAGAGTTTAGCTCGGATAGTCCGAGAATTCACTCGGACATTCGAACATTTTCGGATATTCCAATAAAGTTCGGATAGTCCGAATAGGAATTAGCTTGAGGGCTGCACGGGTTAACCGAGAGGGTCTGCTTTCGACACTCCGAGGTGACCACTGGATAGTCCGAACCGTCCGGATACTCGAATGTAATTTTCGGATAGTCCGAATATAGTTTCTAATTCAGACCGAGAGGGTCCGCCGACAGTCCGTGACATTCGGATAGTCCTAACATAATTCAACTTCATACCGAGAGGGTCTGCCGACGATCCGGTGACACTCGGATAGTCCTAATAGAATTCAATAAAAGTCTTAAGACTTGAACTTTTAACGCAAAAACTCAATTAGTACTTCCATAAATTGATTAGTATTACACATCACGAGCATTTCATGCATCTTTTACTCGTGTGCATCATTGGAGTTATTGATTTGGTGTTTATTGAATTGGGTTTTCTCGTTAGGTGTTGACGCTTCGGAAGGCATTCCCGAGTACGACTACGTTTTCGAAGTCAAGAACGAGCAGCAAGGCACTACTTTACTCCTTGACCATGATTGCTCCTACTATTTGAAGTTTATGTTTTGGAATTATTTTATCAATTGCATGCTTACTTTCAACTACAATTATGATTGGGTAGAAAACTTAGCTATCACCACATTGTGAGGTTATCCCCTTATCATGCTCTTTCCGTGTTCCATTGTCGCCCTAGGTGGTTGGTTTATTACTATTGTATATGGGTTCGTGCGAATTGCTTAGCCATGCTTAGAACACCGTTAGAAACCGCGATAGATGGACTTACTCCATCGGTCGCAATGATTGAGAATTCTATGATGATGTTGTTTTCAATTGTTATTTAATGAGTAGAAATGTTGGATAAGGACCCTAAGGATTAAATCCTGGTGACGTCTCTTTGAGTAACTATCGTGCGAACCACACGCCGCTTATGGGACCGGCGTAACCAAGTACTTATGTATGACTAGGTTATGTAAACCATGTGCACGCCGAATTCCTTGGGCTTAGTGGAGTGTCAAGGAATGTCCGTCGGAGTTCCTTGGGCTTAGTGGAGTGTTAAGGAATGTCCTCGAGTCCCTCGAACTTTGTTGAGTTGGGGATGTCCAACAACGGATGTACTCCTTGATCCACACACACGAGCAATCGCACGCGGGATCGAGGGTCACACCATCCGGATGGTTTAGATACACTACCATGCATATTTGAAAATGGTTTGTCACGTTAGCCTCGGCCGACACATCTAAGGAAATGTGTTAATAGCTTGGCTCACGAGTGTGACGTGTCGTGTGGGTAAAGTCGCATCTGCAGAGTTTAAACTATTCAATAGCCGCGCCCATGGTTAAGGACGATCTCTTGAATTGTCACCATCGGCAGTATTAAGGACTTGGTAAGAATGGGATGGGAGGGGAAAGTAGACACAAGTATTGGAGTACTTGTGTGTGTAATTGAACATGAGCGATGGAACTCATGGTTCGGAAAATGCTTGAAGGCATGATGCGAATGTGATTATGATGAGATGATGTTATATTATGTATTATTGAACATGAGCGATGGAACTCATGGTTCGGAAAATGCTTGAAGGCATGATATGAATATGATTATGATGATGTTATATTATGTATTAGATCTTGCAAATGTTTCCTAAATGCAATCCTTTTCAATCTATACATGATTACAATTTACCTCAAATATTGCTTTATGCTGAAATTGCCATTTTGCCTTCCTTTGATGTAGCAACCACATGTAGCTAGAAATCAGCATACAATGTATATTATTGTGCGAGTACACTCTTTGTACTCAATCGGATTGTCCACTTGCTGCAGGTGAGGATGAGGCATTACCCGGGGACTTTTACCGGGCAGATTTCGATGGTTCTAACGCTTAGTCGCCGTTCTGCCCCAGCTTGGTTGCCCGAGGGTTTGGGGCATGCCATGCTGGCCCTTTTGTTGTTTATCTTATGTCTTCCGCTGCTACTTGATGTAATAACTTTAAATATGTCGTTATGGACAGCAGTCCTACTTTTGGTATGTAATAACGTTTATGCTTCCGCTAATTATGTATGTGTTGTGATGTCAACTGTTGGATGAGAGTGCTCGTGTTGGCGAACTATCCTGGGACCAACACGGGTATAATCACGGGACGCCCGAGGTTCCCTTGATTCACTCGAGATATGCCATGCATTTGGGTGAATCAGTGGAGTCCCGGGGACGGTTCCCCACAGGCTTGGTATCAGAGCCATACTGACTGTAGGTTAGAACGGCCATGCTACGATTAGTTAGAGTATGCTTTGAGTCCAAAAATTATTTTGCTATCAAATAATTTCAGAACTGATAACATTGTGCAATTCCTTTATTTCTTACCCCTCTTAGTTCTATATCTCACCCTGATGTTCATTTGATTGTGCAAACAAGTTTCTAACCTCTCTTATCCTTTTCAACCTGACAGATGAGTTTTGGGCCATTGGTTTTAGTCACCCGCGCTGAAGATGTGGAGGGCTATCCTTCCCTCCTTAGGGATATGCTTTGGAGGGCCAACTTCACCTATGCACCAGAGTATGCAGTCTATGGTCGTGCTACAGGACCTGGATTTAGGACCTACACTGCCACGGTTCACATCATCGCTAGGATGGTGACGGGGAGCATTCCCTATCACTTTCAGGCGAGGGGGACGTCCGTGGGGATGGCCATTCAAGAGGTGGCATATGTTGCCATGTGCCATCTCCGTCATGAATTGTGGGAGCTGACATTACCTCCTTATCAATATTTCCCACAACGAGGATCGACGGATGAAGTCAACAGTGTCGCTGAAACCGAGATAGGAGAAGATTCTTCAATTCGCCAGTTGTCGGGTTTGGTCCGTGCCTTGGACCGGGCTAATCGTTGCCTTGTCCATGAGCTGTGGGAGACTCGTGCCCGTCTCCATGAGGCACAAGGGCATCTCCACCAATTCGTTCAGATTAACTTGGTGCCAAGGGACGCTTTGTATGGGCGCAACTCCACGACGCCACATGATGCAGCCCCACCTATTTTTCAGTTTCCGCATGTGCCGGGGATAGAGACTGAGGACGTTGTGTCCAACACCGCGCGCATCAATTCGGGAGGTGTGATGCGTCGGCGTGCCCGGGAATCTCCGGGGGTACCTAGGTTCTATATAGGATCACCCCAGCGTCTCACTAACCCCTTGGACCCCGAAGACACCGGATCGCCGGGATATCATCTTTTGGATGTGTTTCCCCATGGATTCCTTAGAGACATTTGAGTTGTTCGCTGAACTAATTTAATTGATGTAATAGGCTACCTTATGAACCTATGCTAGCTCTTGTATTTGGACTTGTCGCCTTTAGCTATCATTCTTGACCTCACGGTCGTGAACTTGTGCTATTGTATCGGGACCTTGTTATTTGCTTTCATGGATGATGTTGTGGCTTAAGAACCTTTTTATATTGATGTCTTTTGGAGTTGGTGCATGTTTTCTTGCTGCATACATGTAGAGTTTTAATTGTGTGATTTGCTGTCCGGATATTTTAAATTCAGCATTGTGGTGGCTCTCCTGTTACTTGTTGCTTATTTGGTTTTGGCAACAGATGACGGGAGTTACCACTGCTCCTAAGCTCAGCGTGACGCGAGGCCGCAATCCACCGCTCCCAAGCAATCGAGGATCCAACTCGGGGTCACTCCCGACCACCCGAGTCCTCGCATCGCCAAAATCAGCACCACCCTCGCGGGAGGAGGAACTTCCACCCTCCTACCATGGCTCAAGTCCTCGCTCGATTGAGCAAAACCGCAAGATCAAACTTTGATCCTGCAGCGAGACGCCCGTAACACGGCCACGCCCAGCCCCTTTCCGAGGAGCCGAGAGGCGAGACATCACGCCGCCCGGCGACTTGGCGAAGTTTCTCGCGACGCAGCCGCCAACGTTCTCCCGTGCTGCGGATCCGCTCGAGGCCGATGATTGGCTTCGGACTATTGAGCTAAGCTGCTATCGCTCAATGCCCGACCATGAGAAGGTCCTCTATGCCGCATCAACTCGATGGTGCGGCGTGCGCATGGTGGGACAGCTTCTATCGCCATGCAGCCCGCCGATCATGTAATCACTTGGGCGGAGTTTCACGCGGCTTTCCATGAGGCTCATGTTCCCGCGGTGTTATGGCGAGGAAGAAGCGTGAATTTCGCATTGAAGCAAGGTGGCAAGACCGTTATGGACTATCTTCACGAGTTCAACTATTTGGCTCGATATGCCCCGGACGAGGTCTCCAACGATGAGCGCAAGCAAGAGCGCTTCATGGAGGGACTTTCGGATGAGTTGCAGCTAGAGCTCGCTGCTCACGACTTCCAAAATTTCCAGCACTTGGTCCACAAGGCTATAGTGGTGGAAGAGAAGGGGAAAATTGAGGATTCGGCATAGCGCAGCGGATTGCACAAAATTCAGCAAGCGGCAACTTGCAGCCATCGCGCATGGTGCGCCTCATTTCCAAGCTATCAAGCTCCGGCACCGCCGAGGCCTCCAACATTCATTGCTCGCCCATCGCAGAGCCAAGTCTTCCACCAATTGTAGGTGGAAATCAGCAAGGAGCCAATACCCAAGCTCGTCCAATTCTTGTTTGCTTCCAGTGCAAACAGCCGGGACACTTTGCACGCCAATGCCCACAAAAGAACCAGGCAATGTCGGGGATTCGACCCACTTTTACACCGGGGGCAGCAACACCTTCACCTCGACCAATGCCTCCAAGAACCGCATCAACCCCACCACGTGGTCGCATCAACCATGTGATCGCCAAGAAGCTCGTAATCTTGCCTAAGTGGTGTTGGGTACGCTCAATCAACTCACACCGACTACAGTATTATTCGATTCCGGAGCATCTCATTCATTTATTAAAGAGAAGTTTGCTATGCATCATGAGTTCCCTATACAACCTATGCATCCACCACTTCTCATTAAAACCCCGGGATCGGAGTTAAGGACCGATCGAGTCTGCCGGGAAGTAAAGATTGAAGTCAATGGGGTAGAGTTCCTAGCTGATTTGATAATAATTAAAACAGAGGGAATTGAAGTTATTATTGGGATGGATTGGCTGTCCAAGCACCAAGGATGCATCAATTGTGCAAGCAGATCTATTACTCTTACCAACGCAAGCGGCAAACAAGTCGTGTTTGCGTCAAGTCCAGATTTTGCTCGCCTTTATGCCTTGAAGGGTGAACCATTCCTTGGGATGAGTAACATACCAGTGGTATGCGATTACCCGGACGTGTTTCCAGAAGAATTGCCGGGGATGCCACCTGACCGGGAGGTTGAGTTCGTCATTGAGCTTCTACCCGGAACGGCCCCGATATCGGTTTAACCTTACCGTATGCCTCCAAATGAGTTGATCGAATTAAAGAAACAACTTATGGAGCTGCAAGAGAAGGGCTTCATTCGGCCGAGCTCCTCACCTTGGGGATGCCCGGCAATATTTGTGAAGAAGAAAGATGATAGTTTGCGGATGTGTGTTGATTACCGTCCATTAAATGAGGTCACGATCAAGAACAAGTATCCACTTCCGCGGATCGATGATTTGTTCGACCAAATGACCGGAGCCCGTGTTTTCTCCAAGATTGACTTGAGATTAGGCTACCATCAGATCAAGATTAGATCGGAAGACATTCCAAAGACGGCATTCTCCACTTGTTATGGCCTATATGAGTATACCGTCATGTCTTTCGGTTTGACCAATGCACCGGCCTACTTCATGAACCTTATGAATTCAATTTTCATGGAGTATCTTGACAAGTTCGTTGTCATCTTCATTGATGATATTCTCATTTATTCCAAGTCCGAAGAGGAGCATGAAGTACATCTTCGGGCAGTCCTAGAAAAGCTGCGAGAGCACCAACTCTATGCAAAATTCAGCAAGTGCGAATTCTGGCTAAAGGAGGTTGCCTTCTTGGGCCATGTATTATCAGAAGGCGGAGTTGCGGTTGACCCCAGCAAGATACAGACGGTACTTGATTGGGAGCAGCCTAAGAACATCACGGATGTTCGAAGTTTTCTCGGGTTCGCGGGTTATTACCGCCGGTTCGTAGAGAACTTCTCCAAAATCGCGAAGCCACTGACCGAACTTTTGAAGAAGGAGAACAAGTTCATATGGTCAGCAGAATGTGAGGCAAGCTTTCAATTATTGAAGACTCGCTTAACCACTGCACCCATCTTAGTCCTGCCGGATATTCACAAGGGCTTCGACATATATTGCGATGCATCCCGCCTAGTGGGTTATTGCGATACTTATGCAAGGAGGCCGAGTTGTGGCCTATGCATCAAGGCAATTGAGACCTCATGAGATGAATTACCCCACCCATGACTTAGAGCTGGCAGCAGAAGGGTACATGCTCTAAAAATCTAGCGACATTTCCTCATCGATAACCGTTGAAGTTTACACCGATCACAAGAGCCTGAAGTATATTTTTACTCAAGCCGATCTGAACTTGAGGCAAAGGAGGTGGCTCGAATTGATCAAAGACTATGATATGGGACTCCATTATCATCCTGGAAAGGCCAATATTGTTGCCGATGCTCTGAGCCGAAAGTCTCAATGCAATCGTCTTTCAGGAGAACCGGAATCGGACGCCATATGCGCCGAATTTCGAAAGCTCAATCTAGAAGTGGTTAAGAAGGGATTCCTTGCTGTCATGGAAGTCAAATCTAATCGCTTAGACCAAATCAAAGAGGCTCAAAAGACAGACAAGGGCATAGCACTCATCCGAGCCCGCATCAAGCAAGGCAAGGCCAATTGTTTCACCGAGGACCCACAAGGTGTCTTATGGTTTGACAAACGGCTAGTGGTGCCAAATTGTAAGAAATTGAAGGCACTAATTCTTAATGAGGCTCATAATTCCACATTCTCCATTCATCCCGGGAGTACGAAAATGTATCAAGATCTTAAGCCAAGACTTTGGTGGACCCGGATGAAACGAGATTGCCGATATGTCGCCGAAAGCGGCGATGTCGGCGGTGAAAGCCGACCATCTGCGTGCAGCAGGCACACTTCAACCACTACCCATTCCTATGTGGAAGTGGGAAGAGATTGGTATGGATTTCATCACCGGGTTGCCCAAGACGCAAAAAGGTTTTGATTCTATATGGGTAATCGTTGACCGACTAACGAAAACTCGCTCATTTCCTTCCTGTCAAGACAGACGGATCTGTGAGCAAGTTAGCTGAATTATATCTTTCTCGGTGTGTCTCTTCATGGTGTTCCCAAAAGGATTGTCTCGGATCGGGGTACCCAGTTTACGTCGCATTTTTGGCAATGCCTCCACAAGGCCATGGGTACCCAACTCTCTTTTAGCACCGCATATCATCCTCAGACGGATGGACAAGCTGAACGGGTGAACCAAATCCTTGAGGATATGCTTAGGGCTTGTGCCCTTACTTACGGCAAGAATTGGGAGAAATGCTTACCTTTCGCGGAGTTCTCCTACAACAACAGCTATCAAGCTAGTCTCCAAATGAGTCCATTCGAAGCACTCTATGGAAGATCTTGCAGAACTCCACTTAACTGGTCTGAGTCTGGAGAGAGACCCCTCTTTGGTCCCGAACTAGTCGCCGAAGCAGAGGAGCAAGTTCGATTTATTCGCGAACGGTTGCGGACTGCGCAGTCTCGTCAAAAGAGCTACGCTGATCGTCGTCGCCGTGAACTTAAATTTGAAATTGGTGATCACGTCTATCTCAAGGTTTCACCGATGAAGGGTGTTCGTCGGTTTCAAGTGAAGGGAAAGCTAGCCCCTCGTTATATCGGACCTTTCCAGATTATAGCAAGGCGAGGCAAGGGCATATCAATTGGAGCTTCCTCTTCACTAGCCGATGTGCACGATGTTTTCATGTCTCTCAATGAAGAAATGCCTTCGTGTCCCAACCGGCCACGGAATTGGACACTCTCAATTACAACCCGATCTATCTTACAAGGAGCATCCCATTTGCATTCTCGACGAGAGGGAGCGTGTTACTCGAAACCACACCATCAGATTCTTTAAGGTTCAATGGAGTAATCACACCCCTGAGGAGGCCACATGGGAACGGGAGGATCATCTTCGAGCCGAATACCCCTACCTTTTCAATGAAACGGTGTAATCTCGAGGACGAGATTCTTTTAAGGGGAGGCTTGTAACACCCAATTTAAGTAATCCGTAAACGGAGCTTGTCATGCTCATGTCTTTCGTAATGACATTGCATCCTCATTTAATTATAATCATACAAGTGTTAGTGCATTTATTTTGCATGATTAGGGAGTAACAAAAACCTAGCAATCACATTTTCCAAACTGCACACATGCTATCTTACCTTAGTCAATGACATGTGGGCCATGTTTGTAAGAGAGAGGGGAGTAGGCTGCACATACCTACCATATCAATTCTCACTTTACTCACCTCTATCCACCTACCTAGCTAGTCAATGACACATGGGACCTACCATTGCATAGGAAATTGTGGCTGCACACCTTTTCCATGTCTTTTCTTACTTCAATCACCCATACCCACCTCTTTTCCCACCCTATGACATGTGGGACCTAGCCCCACATGTAAGGCATGAGTGGGCAGCCTATATAAGGTCTCCACCTTGGTTTCTCCTCCATTTCCTGCTCTTTTGCTCAGCTCAAACACAGAAAAACAGCAAGCACCTTTCTTCAACCTCTTGCCATTCTTCCCCCACAAATCCCCTCCAAACTTGAGTTTTGGTTTGTGCATGCTATACCATCTTGTAGCCAAGGTCAAGAGCTTCACATCCATCCAAATGGATTCTTGAGAAACCAAGTTTTGGGTAAGTGGCAATCATTTTTCTTGCTACCCATGTTCTGAAATTTCTGCTCTTGTGACTCATTTCTTGCCTTTCCATGGAATCCATCATCAATCCTTGATTCGGGTCGTGCATGTCCTTTGGAAGTTTGAAGAGGAAGGCTAGACGTCGTTGCAAGCACGAGCAAAGGGAGGCATTGTCGTCTACGTGAGCGAGGAGGAGGTGAACCGTGAAGAACCGGCATTGTGACATTTTCATCATCCACTCGCCGAAACCAACATCCACTAAGTACACAAGCAACCCTAGTGTGGTAAGAATCTACCCTAGCCCATCCCCTTAAAACCCTAGACCTTTCCTTTGAAATGTAGATGGCAAATAGGCAAATAACTGCTTTGAAACAGAGAAGCCTAGCTCGGATAGTCCGAGAATTCACTCGGACATTCCGAACATTTTCGGATATTCCGAATAAAGTTCCGGATAGTCCGAATAGGAATTAGCTTGAGGGCTGCACGGGTTAACCGAGAGGGTCTGCTCGGACACTCCGAGGTGACCACTCGGATAGTCCGAACCGTCCGGATACTCCGAATGTAATTTTCGGATAGTCCGAATATAGTTTCTAATTCAGACCGAGAGGGTCCGCTCGGACAGTCCGAAGTGACATTCGGATAGTCCGAACATAATTCAACTTCATACCGAGAGGGTCTGCTCGGACAGTCCGAAGTGACACTCGGATAGTCCGAATAGAATTCAATAAAAGTCTTAAGACTTGAACTTTTAACGCAAAAACTCAATTAGTACTTCCATAAATTGATTAGTATTACACATCACGAGCATTTCATGCATCTTTTACTCGTGTGCATCATTGGAGTTATTGATTTGGTGTTTATTGAATTGGGTTTTCTCGTTAGGTGTTGACGCTTCGGAAGGCATTCCCGAGTACGACTACGTTTTCGAAGTCAAGAACGAGCAGCAAGGCACTACTTTACTCCTTGACCATGATTGCTCCTACTATTTGAAGTTTATGTTTTGGAATTATTTTATCAATTGCATGCTTACTTTCAACTACAATTATGATTGGGTAGAAAACTTAGCTATCACCACATTGTGAGGTTATCCCCTTATCATGCTCTTTCCGTGTTCCATTGTAAGCCCTAGGTGGTTGGTTTATTACTATTGTATATGGGTTCGTGCGAATTGCTTAGCCATGCTTAGAACACCGTTAGAAACCGCGATAGATGGACTTACTCCATCGGTCGCAATGATTGAGAATTCTATGATGATGTTGTTTTCAATTGTTATTTAATGAGTAGAAATGTTGGATAAGGACCCTAAGGATTAAATCCTGGTGACGTCTCTTTGAGTAACTATCGTGCGAACCACACGCCGTTTATGGGACCGGCGTAACCAAGTACTTATGTATGACTAGGTTATGTAAACCATGTGCACGCGGAATTCCTTGGGCTTAGTGGAGTGTCAAGGAATGTCCGTCGGAGTTCCTTGGGCTTAGTGGAGTGCCAAGGAATGTCCTCGAGTCCCTCGAACTTTGTTGAGTTGGGGATGTCCAACAACGGATGTACTCCTTGATCCACACACACCGAGCAATCGGGCACGCGGGATCGAGGTCACGATCATCCGGATGGTTTAGATACACTACCATGCATCTTTGGAAAATGGTTTGTCACGTTAGCCTCGGCCGACACATCTAAGGAAATGTGTTAATAGCTTGGCTCACGAGTGTGGCGTGTTGTGTGGGTAAAGTCGTACCTCTGCAGAGTTTAAACTATTGAATAGCGCGTCCATGGTTAAGGACGATCTCTTGAATTGTCGATCCTTTGGCGTAGTATTAAGGACTTGGTAAGAATGGGATGGGAGTGGGAAAGTAGACACAAGTATTGGAGTACTTGTGTGTGTAATTGAACATGAGCGATGGAACTCATGGTTCGGAAAATGCTTGAAGGCATGATGCGAATGTGATTATGATGAGATGATGTTATATTATGTATTATTGAACATGAGCGATGGAACTCATGGTTCGGAAAATGCTTGAAGGCATGATATGAATATGATTATGATGATGTTATATTATGTATTAGATCTTGCAAATGTTTCCTAAATGCAATCCTTTTCAATCTATACATGATTACAATTTACCTCAAATATTGCTTTATCTGAAATTGCCATTTGCCTTCCTTTGATGTAGCAACCACATGTAGCTAGAAATCAGCATACAATGTATATTATTGTGCGAGTACACTCTTTGTACTCAATCGGATTGTCCACTTGCTGCGGTGAGGATGAGGCATTACAGGGGACTTTACCGGCGATTTCGATGGTTCTAACGTTTAGTCGCCGTTCTTGCCCCAGCTTGGTTGCCCGAGGGTTTGGGGGCATGCCATGCTGGCCCTTTTGTTGTTTATCTTATGTCTTCGCTGCTACTTGATGTAATAACTTTAAATATGTCGTTATGGACAGCAGTCCTACTTTTGGTATGTAATAACGTTTATGCTTCCGCTAATTATGTATGTGTTGTGATGTCAACTGTTGGATGAGAGTGCTCGTGTTGGCGAACTATCCTGGGACCAACACGGGTATAATCACGGGACGCCCGAGGTTCCCTTGATTCACTCGAGATATGCCATGCATTTGGGTGAATCAGTGGAGTCCCGGGGACGGTTCCCCACACTCTACCACCAATTGAAATGGCGACAGTGGGGGGTGACTTAATCGCCGTG
Organism: Guadua angustifolia; assembly: GCA_036346375.1. Taxonomy (NCBI): domain Eukaryota; kingdom Viridiplantae; phylum Streptophyta; class Magnoliopsida; order Poales; family Poaceae; genus Guadua; species Guadua angustifolia. The sequence continues at coordinate 51,164,087 of CM070505.1, forward strand.
TGTGTCTTGAGGGGGACCAGATCCACCGACTGGCCAAAAAAGAAAAGAGAAGAGAGGAGAGGGAAAGAGGAGAGAAGAGGGGAAAGAGGAGTATAAAGGGAAGGGGAAGGGGAAGAGGAGGAAAGGGAAGGGAGGAGGAGGAGGAAGCGAAAGGTAAGAGCGAGGAGGGAGGAAGGGGAAGGGAAAAAGAAGTTTTTATAAATTTCGAAGGTACGATTTTTATTGCTTTAATTATGTTTTGAAGATATGGTGGTTAGCAACCGAAATAATTAGATTTATAGCTATTTAGTTGTGCAGAGTATAATAGTTGTATAGATATATAGATATTATTAGATATGGATCAGATTCGATATGAAAAATTGAGGAAATTATATCGGGTAGTATGTAGTTGAAAAATAAAATTTATGGATATTTGTAGCATTTGTTTGTTGTAGTGTAGAGTATCTTGTTGTGATACATAGACGCAGCGTGCAGTTAGGTTTAGAATTCATGAGGTGTAGTACATATTGGTTGATATAATAGCGTTGCGTCATGTATGTAATAACAATTTAATAAGATGCTCGACTGTTATGGATGAGTGGGTACATTTTAAAATACACTATAGAGAAGAGGTTCCACATATGAGTGCAGAAGGGGTGGTGCTAGGCTATTTTTCAAGTGAGATGGCTAGCCTGTCATGTACAGGGAGCATCTATGGAACACGGTTACTAAATGGTTGTACCACCTGTTCTCGTTGAACCATGAGTTTCATGATCTGAAGTTGCCTAGGGTTAGATGTGTCGTACATGGGAGTGCATGTACTGGGAGATAGTGGAATTGAAGGGTTCGAAGTTGTGAAGCTCGTACATAAGATTGGTGAATGAACGAATGTGGCCTCTAGTGTTGTTGGGGCAAGCATTTTAGAAAGTCGCTGCTAGCCATGTGACACATGACGAGGCTATTGGTGTTGAACCGGATGAAATTGGAGAGTCCAGCCATAGTCAAGCATGCTTATTGGGCCATGATATGGGAGGGGATAAGGACACAGTGTAAGGTGAGGAAGTAGATGTTCCAGTGTAGGAGGTATAGGAATCGATGGATATGGCAGACGAAGGAGAACAGATTGAAGGCTTGATTGAAATAATGGAGGCTGAGAACCATGACTACAAGGTTTTATCTGATAATAAAGGTGATGATGATGGAGAGCTTGGATGTGAAGACCCTTTATCTATAGAGTGGGAGGGGTATCAATTCGATAGGCTGGTAATCAATGAGGGTGTGTGAAGGCATTGTATGGGAGTATAATTAGAATAAAGTGAGACAAGGAGGGATTTACAAGACTAAGTAGGAAGTGCAAGAAGCAGTAATAGCATGGGCAATGTCACTACGGAGAATATTTAAGGTTGTGAAGTCAAATTCACAGATGTATGATGTCAGATGTGAGATGGAGGGTTGCTTATGGCATGTCCATGCGTACCAGCCTAAGTGGGACACCATTTGGATGCGTTCTATAATTGTTCTACACTTATGGTGCTGAGAGAGTCTATGCAATTGTATAGAAACATCTCTTTAGGCTTTGTTGTAAATGTAATATATGGAGAGATTGTAGATAACTTGGATTTAGAGCCACATACTATTATACTTGCAATAGAGCAGAGGTTTTAGCACATAATAAGCTATGCCAAGGTATGGAGGGCGAAGCAAAAGACCATAGAATCTAGGTTTGGTATTTACAAAGACTTGTATTAGAACCTACCAAGTATGCTTCAAGTGATTCAAGAAAGGAAAGCTAGGACATATATTGATATTTTTTAGCAGCACTCGCAGCATTTCCTTACGAAGATGGTATTGAAGCAAGCATTCTTTGCTTTTGGTGCCTGTATCAACACGTTCAAACATTGTCGTTCGTTGCTTTATCTAGCTATCACATTTCTAACTACGAAGTACAAGGGCCAGCTATTTTGCCATAGGAGTATATGGCAACAACCAGATTCTTCCCATAGTGCTGGCATTTGTGGAGAGTGAGAACACTGATAGCTGGTTCTGGTGTTTGAGAAACATGAAAGCCGGTATTGTCGGGCAATAGCCTAGAGTTTGTATCATACATGATCGGCACCCTGGGCTATTGAAGGCGATTATGCAATTGCAGGAAGGGCTAGATGAGCTGCATCCATGGGCTGATTTGCAGAGTAGGTGGTGCAAGAGCCACATGGGTGTGAACTTCTACAAGCAATTTAGGAACAAGGAGCTTATGGAAATTTTCAAGAGGTTATGTGATTATAATTAGTAGGGGAAGTTTGATGCACTCTGGAGAAAGCTGGATGAAGCGACGTTAAAGCATATAGGGGAGGCAGTGAAGAAGTCAGCGCCTGGCGTAGATGAGGTTCCTATAGTGCTTGATGAGTTACCTATAGACCCTCCGCAGTTGGTTATGAGAAATAGAAGGGGCACGAAATGCTTCTCTTAATTGATTTAGCATGAGTCTAGAGAGAAGTGGTCCTTGCTTTATGACACCAATAGTGCTAAGTATAGTGTCATAACGACAAACCTGGCTGAGGTGTATAATTGGGTGATGCGGGGTCTTAGGCCCCTTCTTTTGGTAGCTATAGTGGAGGAAGTTCTCCAAGGCATCTTGAAATAATTTGTAGATTGTCATGCCAAGGCATTGGTCGGCATGAATGATTCTACTGTGAAATACTCCAGTATGATCAGTACATACATGGAAGAAATATGCAAGAAGGGGGAAATGCATAGAGCATTCAAGATGGGCACGAGGAAGCTCCATTTCAATATATTGTGTAGAGACAAGGGTAGTTGTGGGACAAACGATCAAAAAGTTATTCAGGAGTGCACCCTTCGAAGTCAAACTTGTTTCTGCACATACAACAAGCTCTGTCTGTTATACAGGCCTTGTGCACAATTGATGGCTGCATGTTCGACAATTCGTATAGATCCAAGCATATTCATGTTTGAATTTTTCATGAAGGAAGCGGTAACGGTAACTTGGAATGGAGAAATGTATGGGTTCATGTGGTCAGTTCCTTCATGAAGGATCGGACCTGGGAGCATACATGATGGGTTACATACCTAGATAGGCTGAAAGGAGTTAGGCGCTGACAGATAAGATGTATTAGGAATGACATGGATGTAGAGGAATATGGGCATCGTGTTAAGAAATATTCTATTTGCAAGGAGATGGGCTACACTTTCAAGTATTACTCAATGCTACAAAAAAATGTGAAATGTCATTTCTACGTCATTCCTCATGTGTGTTGATGCAAAACAATGTTGTAATGTTGAAATTCTTGTAATGTCATTTCTATGTCATTCCTCATCTGTGTTGATGCAAACAATGTTGTAACGTCGAAATTGTTGTAATGCTGTTTCTATGTCATTCATCTTGTGTTTGATACAAATAATGTTGTCATGCAATTCGTATGTCAAATTATTGTATGGCAAGAAAGACTCACTACAATTGTAATATCTTATGTCTATAGGTTTACATTTCAATTTACTTTTCATTGTACTAATAGTTAACACTTCAATTACAAGTATGAAGGGTGACCCTGCACGTGTTGGGCTTAAGTACGAGCTATTGAATCCGATTATAGACTTGTTACACCAAAGCCGGTTAGCCACCTTACCCTTGACGGATGGTGAGGCACTGATCAAGCTTGGCTCCCTCCAGTTGCGTACCCCGATGAGGGCATGGAGGATCGATGAGTGATGTATTCCTAGGTGAGTGGACTTGTTTAATTATTGCATTCAGCTGTTATTATCATTTGACATAAACATACTAGCTATGTCTGCACGGAGGTTGAGGGTGTCGGGATTGCTCCCTTTAGCAAGGATGGTGGAGGCCATGGTCGTCGATATGCAAGATAGATGTGGTGCCTCCTAGTGATTTTTGTAGTATAGGAGCCTACTCATGGCTCATATCGATTGTTGGCAACCTGAGATGCACATGTTTCACCTCCCGTGCTAGGAGATGACACTGACACTTGAAGATATGAGTTACTTCACATGTCTTCAAAGCACTGGGGATGCAATTGTACCTTAGGACATTGAACCAAAGTGGCGTGCTAAGCTACTTCGCAGGTTCAATGGCGTGCTACCCACTGACGTAGGTTACACAACCTTCTCTAGTGCTCACAGACCATCTTAGAAGTGGTTCACACATTTCTCTGTAAGTGCTTATTCATTTCTAGATTTCCATTTGGTTTTGCATTTATGTTGTCCAATAAAACTTCATGTTTTGCAGCTGGAAAGGATGGCCGACGGTGCGGGGGAGTACATCATGCATTGCTAGTTCAAGGAGTACCTGGTATGATTCTTCAGCTAGGTCATGTTTTGCTTGTCCCCTGGGGACAGCGTAGACAAACACATGATCTAGTACATGAGGATGATAGCAGAGGTAGACATAGATGACATCCCACAGCTAGCTTGGGGCTCGGCTGTTTTAACTGCCACGTAATGTGCCCTTTGCGATGGGTGTCACCGCGTGTGGGACAACTCCACTCTCACCGCATGCCCTCTCCTTCAGATGTGGTCCTTCAAGTGCTTTCAGATCGGGCAATCGCAGATCGAGTTTGCACCTTATGGGTCAGTCTTCTATGGGGCCCCCAGGGACGGCGTGGGCTATCCTACCATAGGGACATTGTGATGTCATTGACGGGTTAGTATTGTACCTTTCTCGTGATTTATACAACAGTTTCCCATGTTCTTTACTAACCTTCACCCATACCACTACTTGTGTAGCCAACTTTTATGCTAGTTAAGGTGCACGCATCGTACAACAAGTACGTCATGATTTTCAATCAGTTCATGGATGATCATGTGATTTGGAGGCCATACATCTCAGAGGTTGTCACCACACAAGCACCTTTGGGCCTGTCCATACAGTGCACTCATGACGCCATCTTCTTCTCACTTGTCGTTACCTGGTCTACAACGTGTTCATCAAGACGTATGCCGTTCATCATGTGATGTAGTAATTTGGACTCCAACAGCTATTCTTGGTCCCTAGTGGTGATGTGGTCCCACTAACCGTCCACACATGAGCTCTCCTTTACTTTATTGTCTATTGTAGCATACATTGTATGTCCTTACTAATAAGATTGACATGTTAATCTTTTTGGGCAAGCACACACGGAAGGGTGTCATGAGATGTAGGGCTAGGCAACATGCATACTCCCTCGTGCTTAGCTATGGGCACATGCATTGGAGGATGTCCATGAGGAGGCTGCCCCGTACGACCACAGGACGTACGATGATTACATCCACTGGTACATCATGCGCACATGTGTTCAAGTCATGTGTGTTGTCAACGATCCTCAGAGGCATGTTCCCTCCATGGCAGACATGTACCCCTCCTAGCCAGACTCTGCTTTTCATTGCTCAGTTAGTACAACTGCTAACATGTCTTCCAATGTACCATTCATAAAATGGTTATAGCTCCTTTTAGTACAACATCTTTCAATTTGTACACAGAGCGACCTTGCTAGAGAGGCTTGTGAGGAGCTCATCTCCCTTAGGTCTCAAGACAGTCTAGAGGATAGGTTGGAGCTTAGCCTGGATTATCTCAGAGGTGCGTTGGAACGTCTTCACGAGAAGACGAAGCACATCATTTGGCTTACGTCCTATAGGAAGCTTCGGCTAGAAGGATGCGATGTGGTTCACATGCATTCCTCCTCCATATGTGGTCGACATGCCCTACACACCACAGCTAGGACATCGTACACTCATAGCGTACCTCCTCCCGATGTGCCTAGGTCCGGTTGGCACTGTCAGGCACCATACACCCACATGTTTCTAGGTAAATCTTTGCATTACTATTTTGTGCGTTGCATTGTATACATTCTGTTGTGTACTAATACAAAACATATCATATATTTCTTCAACAACGAACTATGCACCCCACAACGATGCCATGACCCACTCCAATGACCCGAACTTTGGCAATGACACCCAGGTCGATGACTGGATCATCGACCCCCACCACTGAACGGGTGCACTACTTGGTTCCTCATGGCTCTTCAATGCGCTAAGACTGATTGAGTTAGCGGATGTTGCCTTCATTACCCCATTAGCACCAGTGCGTCCAACGAGGACCAGTTGTCGAGTCCCACCCAACCACCTGGCATACCCATCTGGATATGTAGAATGACGTGCTAGGCTTGGGACCACACAAGGTGTTGCATCGCGAAAGAACCGCAGCTAGTGTTTGTACTTTCTTCATTATTGTACTCTTATGTGGATAACTATTCACATGCTCAAGTTGTGAACATTTCTTCCTTGTTTATCATTTCATTGCATCCTGTTACCGATGTCATGCAATTAACTGCTACAATCCATGGTACTAACAACAAAATATGACCCACTCCACCAGACCGAAGTGACAACACACTACCACCTGCTTTATGACATAGAAATGACACCATGCTGCAACCTACTTTACTAGACAAAATGGACAACATACTTCCACATGCTACATGATACCGAATTGACAACACATTGCCACCCTACTTTGTCCGACCGAAGTGACAACATGCTGCACCTTGCTTTATTAGACTGAAGTGACAATACGTTGTCCCTACTTTCTTAAACCGATTTGATAAAACACTACTACCTGCTACATTAGTCCGATTTGACAACACACTAGCACCTACTTTATAAGATTGATTTAGCAACACATTGCTTTATCAGCCCGAATGGACAACACACTGGCACTTGCTTTGCCAGACCGAACTGACAACTCGCTGTCATCAGCTGCATCAGACCGACTTAACACACAAACACTTGCTTTGTCACAACAAAGTGACAACACACTGTCATAGCTCCCCCAACACAGTATTTACGATGAACCAGTTAACAAAAAGCTGCCTATAAAAAGGTAGTCACTCCACAACCACAGCCAACACTTCTTCACTTGGTCAATCTCCATAGCTCCGTCTATGGCACCACCACACCCAACACTCCCCCACACTACCGGGTTGAGGATGTCACGGCAATTCTTCAGAAGAAAAAATGGAAGGCCAAGAAGGTGGGAGACTGCCCTAATATTTGTTGCAAGGATGCATCTGTATGTCTAGAGTATCCCCAGCCAAACTGCGACTACAGAACCCCGGCATGGATAATGCAGTCTAGGCATCCATACACCATGCTTTCTACACGTGCAAGGCGCCCATGGTAAGTTAACAATACGTATGTACATTCCTCAATGCATGTTGTGTTCCCTATACCTCTAACTTCATTCATGGATAATCTCAGGAAGATGACAGTTGTTATTTCTTCCAATAGATCTATAGGCTAGACAAGTACGATAGAGAATTCTTCAAGCGCAAAATGTACCTACACTACTCAGTTGCGCCCGAGTGATTCACCCATTATAAACCTTCTCCTGAGACCGTGGAAGACAAATCAAAGCTCCCGCCCAACTGCCTTGAAGCAGCACACTTCTAGAAGCCCATTAATGAGCTGATGGCACATAGGAAGAAGATGAAGCAGCAAGCCGATGTGACTCGCTTTTAGAAGGAGCCTAAGATCGTCCCTGAAGACTATTATTGGGTGGATATCTATGGGAGTAACTACAAAAAAGCCAAGGCCCTAAGCCTAATGAAATCAAAGGTGAAAGCACTAATGGATCCTTCCATATAGGGTTTATAAAGGCACACATGTATGTCATCACCATGTCTCTTTCATGGTTTTCTATGTCATGCTATGTAATGGGATTGTATGTACTTCTTTTGTGGTTTTCTATGGCATGCTATGTCAATTTTTTTGCCTTCAAACTATTTATAAAATTTTATTTTTCCATAATGTTTCAACAGAAATATTCTAAAATGCTATGAAATCTCATAATAATGCTATGTATCCTCCTATTTGATTTTTGTGTTGGATAAGTTAACAAAGGGTGCTGAATATTGCATGGAAAATGCCTTCAGTACATATCTGGTATTTATTTTAGAAATTCATTTCTAGGTTGAACCGGCGATAGCAAGCCTATGTGGCAGCCACATTATGTTGCCATTTAAAATGGCGATAAAGGTCTATTTCTATAATTTTTGGCATATTATTTCTATAAGATTATTACAAAAAAATTCCTATAATTTCTCCCGACAGATTATTTCCGTAATTTTATTCCAACTTAGTACACAAATAAAAAAACGCAGTGTCATCATACTAAGAAATCCTACGTCCTATAATTTTTTTTTACTAATTACTACTTCAAGAAAGACTATTTTAGGCTCTCTATCGCCAGTTAGAGTGCTGAAAGAGAGTTGTCACCATTTGGACTAGTGACATCTCTATCGCCATTTCCAATGGCGATAGAGACACTGTTGCCATTTGAAATGGCGACATAAGTGTATTCCTATCATTTTTAATTTCAGTATAATATTTCTGTATTTATTTTTTTTAAATTATTATTTAAAAAAATTCTATCCAGGTCCCTAGTACGTGGTAAATATTAATCTCACTATGTACAAAACAAAGGGCTCATATTTGAAAATCTAGGTCGAACTTTCAACATTAATAATGCTAATGTAGATCGTAGCTATATATATATACACACATATACATACATACATACATACATATGTACGTACACCACTAAATTAGTCCAACCAGGAAAAGGAATAAATTTGTGCAAAAAATCAAGCAGTTGTATGTAATGTATACACGAGCATATTCAGATGCATGCAAATTGTAGAAACAAAGTCATGAGAGCAGGAACAAAACAATACTTTGGTCTTCATGCCATCTTCTGCAATCCACAAATAATCATGTATCCTTGGAAGATGTCGTTTGAGTGCATTTGAATCTAGATTTTCTACCCAACAGCAAATCATATTTAGTGCCTGATCATCAATGAATTTATAGAAATGTTAGTTCCCAAGAATTAAATTAAGGATCCTACTGTATATATATTAATAGAGCTTTTACCATCATTGGGGATACCACGAAATTACCATTAAATTTTTGTTCCTCTTGTGACTTGTCACCTCTACCCTTCAAACTTTTGTTACTAATTTAGTATATATTTTAGTACATCCCAAGAATGGTAAAAAGTCTCACATATTAATCATAAAATGAAAGAAGATATGTAAAAAATAATAATCTGATAGAAAGGTCCAACTCAACTATTTGGGTCACGAGACAAACATAAAACCGTACATGCAAATCTTGAAGAGTATCATGTTATAGTGGAAGAGAAGTTTGCTTAATTACAATGATCTTGGTATGAATCATTGCAAAAGACTTGTTCTCTTGTTTTGTTTCATAGATAGGCATGAGTCATACTCAGAGATAATTTTCTACTGATGTTTGTCCCTTTTGTTAAAACCATTATTCTCTTCCCTACCCGTTGTAGCTCGATTGAACCAACCTACCTACCGACATGGAACATGGATCCGCTGCAGTTGTAGTTACCAATTCGGCCACATGGTCACACAGGGATGCTACTGGTTGAGGAGTCGACCTGGAGATGTCCAGCTGCTGAATTGCTGATTCAGTGGTCCACATGTGCTGAAATAGCTTATTGCAGAGGTTCTCAGCGCATCCCTCGCCTACACTGCAGTGCCTCTAGCTAGTTCATTAGATTTCGCTCCTACACTTCATGCCTCTCGACCCAACTTCATGCCTCCACTATTCACAGATTTTGCTCGCCAGTTGCAATAATAGAACTCTTTCCTTGCCCCTCTCTCTCCCCCCTGCCTTGCATCGGGCTTGTTACTACTGGACATAAGGAGGCTTGTGTCCTATTATAATCCATTCAACAAAAGAATGTTTTGCACCTAGTTTGAAAATTTGAAAAAAAAAGAACTGTTTTGGGACAAGAGCGGTTGAAATGAATTTCTCTAGAATAGAGGAGTTTCTGAAAAAAATTGGGCTTTGGAGAGCTTCTCTGCAAATTTAGCTTAGATCAATAAAACTTAGCTGGAGAGGAGCCAAAATATTTGAACATTTAAAATTTTCCTAATTACGTTAAAGAATGAAGCCTCACTTTTTATTTGTTCATATGAAAATGGACGATCTATCATAAATGGAAATGGCTGAGGAATTGAGAGCCACGGTTTAGTTGTGCACAGCAGATAGCATACCAAAGACAGGTTTTATTTCATCGAACAAGGGAAACAAAAAAAATAAACTGCATCATTACGAGGATTGTTAGGAGAGAATCACAATATTTACAGTAGTTAGCATTACCTTGGTAACAGGACATAAGCCAATGTATTGAGTAGATTCGTCTTCATAGTGGATATGTTCCATGATATGTCTTAAAGCTCTCTCTCTTAGCTTGTTAATCGGCCAACAATTTAACACTGGCTCCACAAACTTGTTAAGACAACTTGAAATAGCTTTATGTATTGATGAAGGTGGATAGTGGATGTCCTCCTACCAAAAACAGCAAGAATATTAATTAGCTAGATATATCTTACTTAATTTAGTGCTTTAATCAGCGTCCTTGATCGTAAGCATGGTTGTGTGTGCAAGAGAGTTAAAAAAATACTAGTATAATGAAAACATGAGGAAGCATTCAATGCATCCGTCCTCTCAGTGCATTTGTACTTCTTATGTAAAAAAGGCATATGAATGGTCACAGAAAATTCCAAACAAAGTTGGGTAGATGAGTCAAGAGATTATCAAACAGCATGTAAAATTTCAAATCAAAGCTTGATGTATACCAGGAGAAACAAAAGAGATAAATTCCAGTGAATAGAAACCTTTACCTCTGTATATTTTTTCTTTTACTTGTTTTGTTACATGTAGATAGAATTTTGGGTTGAAATTTAGTGGCATGGTAGATTGATCTTATGTCAATATTGTTTTGAGGTGGGATACATGTGTGGGTGCACTGAAAAGGGGGATCATATAATCGGTATCCCCCCAACAAAACAGAGGTATTTGTTGTATCTAGACTCCATTTATTGGAACTAATCATTTTTATTGAGTTTAGCCAAGCATTGGATCCCATCAAAAAAGAAAAAGGAAAACAGCACATCCGCACAAGAGGGCGTCCCAAAAATTTCTATGTTTTTTAGAAATTTAAAATTATTAGTAGTTTTTGGATTTTCAAATTTTTTGGTCATGTTACTTAATTTTCAAAACTATTTATCATATTTTGAATTTTAAAATGATTTTCTGTAAATAATTATAAATTTATTTTGAGATAAAAATATTTTATTTTAGTTATTGTGAATTGCCTGAAATTTTTTGAAGTTCATTTGCTATTTTTAGTGGCTCATTTGAACTTCCTGTATTTTTTAAACATGAAAACTTAAACTATATTTCCTGTATTTTTAGTGGCTCATCCTATTTGTGCCACTATTGCCACTGATGAGTAGGTCCCATGCCACTGTTCTTCGTCCCAATCTCCATCTCCCATATGGCGCCGCAGCCTAGCCACCATGGATTCCTCCTTCAGTGCCACGTCCCTTTGCTAGAGTGATCCGAATTTATATATTCTGGCCCCAACAAAGAGATCTCTGAAGAGCTTTTCAGGTTCCTGGGATAGTAAAAAATACTTCAGAAACCTAACACCTAGGGGCAAAAGGAGGGTTACCATTTAAAGTGTTGAGATAGATCTTTCCTATTGGTTCGATGTAATATCCCCAAATTTTATATGTGAATTAATAAAATAGGATTATTTAATTACTATTTGCTAATTGGGCCTCTTGGGCCAGGAGTGGATATCCTAATCAGAGCCTAATCCAACTTAGAGTCCGAACTTAACCCTAGCCCAAGAGTGTGCTTTTGGCCTAAAACCTGGCCCAATTAATACCCTATTTATATTTCTCTGGCTTTCCTCTCTCGTCACCCTTTCGCCACCCTCTTTTCTTTTTCCTATGCATGGATGCACGCCGCCGTCGCTAGCCAGAGACGGATCCACCATATGGACATAGGTGTACACCCAAAAATTTTGACAAAAAATCTATTATATAATAAGTATATTAATGTATATATTAGTAAGTGGACTAAAAAAATACGTATTTCAATCTGCTCTATTTTAGTCTGTCCCACCACTCTATCTCCCAATCTTCCATACATGACTCAATTGCCCAAGATCTAGTCCTCCATTCCTTAATCCAAACACCCAACTCCCTCTCAATTCCACACACCCCATGCTCTCTTGCTCTCTTTGTGGTGGCAGCAGTCCGACAACGACGGACGAGGGCCACAGGGTAGATGCAAGCCGATAAGGAGCAAGGTAGCAAACAAGCGCCGAGCAACTATCGGCACTGACAAACAGGCGAAGACTACAGGGTAGGCAGCAACATAAGGAGCAACAGGGTAGTTTTGACTCGTGTGGCTGCAACGAGCACTGACTCGGAAACGTAGGGTGTGACACTAGTTACAATCAGCGGATCAGGGCAAACATGTCCGGTGGGGTAGAGAGCAGCACGCAGTGTGGTGTAGGGCAGCCCTATGGGCGCGACGAGCACGAGGTAGGGATGGAAGGTGTAACGCAAGTGTCGATTAGTAGGTCAGGGTGGCGACACCCAATGGGGCAAGAAGCAGTACTAAAACAATAGGCAACAGCTAAGCATTTGTTATCGGCAATCACACAAGTAAATTTCATTCTTGATTTCCTAATTTGAAATCCCAATTCACAAATAGGGGTGTAAATGGGTCGGGTAATACCCGACCCGTACCCGTACCCGGATGCAAAATTACCCTAATGGAAAACTATTTTACACTACCCGGATCTTGAGTGCACGGTACAGGTAGTACCCGGTAGGTTAGGTTCGGGTTCGGGTAGGGTACGGGATCGGCAATACCCGGCGGGTACGGGTACCCGGATAATTTTCACAATTCGGGTACCCGGCGGGTACTACTAATTCCTGAAATTTTGACGAAATTGCATTGACCAAAAAATAGATCAAACGATGTCGAAAAATTTTGAAATGTTTTTTGAAGGTTCCTGACACATCAAATATGTTCTAATTAAATTTTCAAGTGATTATCAAATTTGAAATTTTTTTAAAAATTCAAACATTGCTACTATCCTGATAAAACGCTGACCGGCAAGTTTGAACCGAATGAAAATTAGAACAAACGAGGTTATAAAATTTTGAAATTTTTTGTGGATGGTCTTGACATATCTATAATATTGTCATAAAATTTTCAGATGATGATCAAATGTCATGAAGTTTTAAAAATTCGAACAGTACTACAGTCCTGTTAAAAGGCTTATCGGCAAATTTGAACGAAATGAAAAATTATCCAAACTATGTTATAAAATTTTTAAAATTTTATATAATGATACTGATGAAATTAGTAATCTCTCATAAAAATTTGAGATCATGATCACACTCAAGAAAATTTATAAAATTCTAACAAGGTAAATGTCTCAATTATATTCTACTTGCTATCAACTTAAACAAGAGGAGCACATGACTTGATTTCCTAGACTACAGATGCTTGTGATTTTACGTTGTTCAAAACTATTGTCATTACCTCCTATTCCTTTGGGATTGACCCAAGTTCCTCTCCTCCAATTCAACTATGTGTTGAACTATGTATGTGAATTTCACTTTATGTATTGGACTTTGTATTATGTGATGTACTAGTGTGATAGTTGAATTGTTTTCATCGTATGTTTCGATTCTAGGTATTTCGTGCACTACCCGATGAAGTACCCGTTATCTGTATTATACCCGTCACTTTTACCCGAACCCGATTTCTACCGTCCATAGAAAATGCTACCTGTTACACGTACCCTACCCGATTTTACTACCCATGCCGTGCATTGCATTCGGAGAAAAAATATTAGGGTAGGGTATGGGATGACCTACTACCCGCCCGAACCCGACCCGTTTACACCCCTATTCACAAATCTATGATTGTTATGTTGATTTGTAACGGTGAATCGTGGTTTTTGAAATGTAGCTTGTAGAGCTTTTAAAAATGAAGAGAAAGCATGTATATTTTAAATACCCAATTCACAAATCTCTAAATTATTTCAGTATTGTCTCTAGGAAGAATAATTTGTATTTTGCATTTTTTCCTATTATAAACCTTTTGTTTTACATCAAATAATATTTTTGTAACTTCAAACACCTATTCTAAAAATCTTGGATCCACCACTTTCGCTTGCCATGCCTCCTCGCTCTCTGATCCAGAGCCGTCGCCTAGTTGCTGTGTGCGAGCTTGCCCTTCATGCGGGCGCAGGTTGGTGTGCTGCCTCCATCTTTGCATGTCAGTAGCTCTTCTTTGCTGCGCACCGAAAGAGAAGGAAGGGTCTTGTTCGACAAAGAAAGGCAGAGAGTAAGAGGACAGGATGGAGAAAGGAGTCGCCGTTCTTGCCATCGACTGACGTTTCCATGCATCTAGGGTAATGACCTAAGTCTTTCCCTCTAATAGTTCATCAGTTAGATAGGGTTTAGACTAGAGATTAGTAGGATTAGATTAGATGCGTAATTGCTGATACCCTGGTTAATATATTGTTTTCGTGATCGAGTAGTTCCTTATATAGTGGTTATTTGGGGCACTATACAGGAATAATCTGGAAATTTGATCCCCTAGAAAGTCGTAGATAATTTTATATATTACATTTCTATAGAGAGCTTAAACACTGAATTTGGGCTGATATATTAAATTTATTATTTCTAGGAAATTCTCTGTTGCGTGGGTCACTGCTCTTTTCTAGCAGCCATCTTGTCATGGACCTCTTGTTGAGAAAATGATGAAAAGAATTGCAGGTTGGAGAGGCAAACTTCTTTCTTATAGTGGTCGGTTAACACTTATCAAGTCTTGTTTATCAAGTATTCCAATTTATCTGCTTTCCTTTTTTAAATTTCCTAAATGGGCTTTGAATCTCATTAATTCTCAGATGGCTAATTGTCTTTGGGATGATTATGAGGGGCATAGTAAACTTCATCTTGCTAATTGGCATCTTGTTTGTATGGAAAAGAAATTTGGTGGTCTTGGAATTCCAAATATTAGAGATTTAAATATGTGTCTTCTCGCTTCTTGGGTTAAAAGATTCTATAATAGTGAGAGAAAACTCTGGATTGACTTGGTCAGTAATAAATACCAGACTGATAGGCCTAACGTCTTCCTTTCTGATCCTAATCATGCTTCAGTTTTTTGGAAGGGAGTTATTTGGGCTATGCAGGCTACTAAATTTGGGTATAAATGGTCTATTGGCAATGGTTCTAGAGTTAGGTTTTGGGAAGACATATGGTTTGGCAATTCTTGTTTGGCCGTTCAATTCTGGGATCTTTATATGTTAGTTAATGAAAAAGGCAGAACGGTTGCTGAGATTTGGGACGGTTCTAGTGTCAAATGTACTTTTAGAAGATCTTTCAGTGAATCTATGATGATTAGGTGGTTAGAGCTGGTTGAAGTTGCTAATTCCCTTCGTCTTTCCGATGAGGAGGATGCTCTAGTATGGCAATATGAAAGTAATGGCATATATTACATTAAATCTCTTTATGCTATCCTCAATTTCTGAGGCATGATTCTGTTTACATTCCTGCAGCTTTGAGTTTATATGTTCCTCCCAAGATCCATTTCTTTCTTTGGCTTATTTCTCATAACAAATTGATGACGAAAGATAATTTGGCTAAAAGAGGGTTGTTTAAAGGTGTTTGTTGTAGTTTTTGTAATGATCCGTAATCTATTATCCATCTTTTCTTCGAGTGTGTTGTGGCTAAGAATGTTTGGGATGTGATTGGTGATTTTTTGGGTGACTATCGGTTATAATTATGAATCATTGCTTCGTTTTGGATTAGTAATAAAAGAAATGCCGTTTTAAACACTTCATGTGCTGCTGCTCTTTGGAGTATCTGGAATGTTAGAAATGACATGGTTTTTCGTGATCAGGGCTGGATAAGTGTCAAAAGAGTTTGGAGAAGAATTTTCAATGCATTGAAGGCTTGGGGACCGTTGTTCAGGGGAGACATGATAGTCAAGATGGACCAATTTTGCAAAAGTTTGGAGATCAAACTCCAAGCACCACTCATGTTGGCGTGTGGGAGTTAGATTGGAAGAAACCAGAATTGAAGGAAGAAGAAGTCTGTGAGGAAGATGATGTCCTGACATTGAAGGCGCGGAGTTTGTTCATTGCCAATCTACTGAAATGAAAGTTTGTTTTTTCCCTGATGGTTCTATGTGGAGTTTAAGAGTTGGTGGGTGGTCCTTTTTACTTTTACCTGTTTTTGAGTTGCTAGTCGTATATGTGAGGTGTTGTGAGAGTTTGATGGTTGCTGTCTGGTGCTTGTGGCTGCTGGAGGCGGTTTCTGTTTTTGCTTGACGAATGGTTGTTAAACTTTGTTTCGCTCAGTTTCAATTAATGGAACTGGGGCATCGTTTTCGGTGCCCTGTTAATCTAAAAAAAAAATCTTGTCATGGACCGAATTAAATTCCCGAATAAACTGAGAAATTGAGCTTTAGAAAGTTTAGATGCTTAAACTTTCATCTTTTTCTATTTACCGACAAGTATTATAATATATACAAAATTGTCTAGGTGACCGTCCATTTGGATAGGACCCTGATCGGAGGATTGCAACTGTGCAAAACTGTTTTATTTGGCTTTCAATTGTACAAAACTTTTTTATTTAAAATTTGCAGGAAACTCGCTTTTGGCAAAAATATTTTAAAACAGTCTATTCAACCTCCTCTAGCTGGCATACAATTGATAGTAGTTGCAAGTAAATAGGTAGATTGTACATATCTTGAATATAGTCATAATGAAGTACAGGGATTTAATCAGGTAAGGATAGACAAACCTTGGCGCAAGTACTACAAGCCTTGTTCCAATCGATCTCACCGTATGGCAAACTGTAGAGCTCATCCCTTAATTGCAATATAGTTGGTGTAGTCGGACCAACAAATTTCTTTGCATAAAGATAAGCTATTGACATGTAAACATGTCGTGTGAAGCACCAGAATCGTCCTATGAAAGCGAAAGCTCACTTAGCCAAAAAATGGACGACGATGGCACAAAATGGAATATTTTGGAAGGCAATGTCATTTGATCAAGAAGAGTGAATTATTCAATGACCAATTGTGGAATTTGTAATTATTTAGTGGAATTTTAGTTCTAGACATTCTAAGGAGTTACGAATATATAGTACCTGGATGAATCGGGAGAAAACGTGGAACCAACCATAGTTCAGGGATCACTGGATTATTTCCAGACCAATCATATGCACCAATAACCTAAAGTTAAATTAAAAAGGTAGCTTGCATCAGTACCATTCTGGTTTTTGAAAAGGTGGCAGGAGCTCTGCAGCCATTCTATAGTAGGGATTAATACATTGTCTAGTAGATAAACTAATATTGTTGAAAGATACTTTCTCGTTATTAAATAATGAAGCAAAAATTGATTCAAGCCGCACACCACAAACAATGCATTGATAAGAAATATACAGGGGTATATGTAGGGGCGGAGCCAGTCTAGATCCAAGCCTCGGGCCGGATCACACCTTTTTAGATCAATCTATAATTTTACTTATTTTTAATATAATTTATATGGATTTTTTTATATGAGGCCTTAAACTATGGCTCCAGTAGTCTGAGGCTTGTCTTGGCCCTAGATACATGTATAGGGAATGGCTTGAGTTACAAGGCAACAATCCTATCGTGTATGATCTGGACTCTGGAGAGGAAACTAAACAAGACTATAACGCACGTATACAGAGGAATTACTAAACAAGACTATAACGCACGTATATGATCTTGAGCGGAATTACTAAACAAAACTATACCGCATGGAATAGCAAACCAACTAGAGATAGAGTCCATGCTGAAGATGAATCCCTTGCTGTATGCGATACATGTCCACGGAACGTGTTATTTTTCTTTTTGTGTTTAGAGTCCCCAGTTCTAAATATGATATAAGGTCTAGCCATTAGAGTAGGATTCGGCCCTTAGCCGAATTAGAGGTGAATTCAGTCACTTTTGCCGCGGCGTCCGACTTCCTGCTCGACCCTATCATAACGGCGAGTCAGTTGGGAACTGCGATGCGCGGGAACACAGAAGAAGACGGGAGAGTTGGAAATGCTTCCAGAAGTGAACGAGGAAAGGAAGGGTTGGGATTGGCAATGAAGGAGGATCCGATGGCTAGTAATATGGGTGTTAGTGAATAGTGTTGTCAGCAATAGGGGTAAATCAGGAGTATAAGTGTTGAGTCTGTAATTGACAGTAAAACGGTAAAATCGGCGGAGATACATATATTGTAATGGATTGAGAAAGAAGGCGGGTTGAAAATGGAATGAAATCTCATCCTCCCTTTCTTCTTCCCCAAGCTCGTTCTCTTTCCCTTCCCTTTTCTCTTTTGCTTTTGCCTGATTGTTCCGCTGTTGATTTTGAGAGTTTCTTCTCTATTCGCTCTAAATATCGGCTTCTACTATTGGCGTCATTACATTTGGTATCAGATTCGCGTTCGATCTGGCTTTGAACTGTCAAATTCCAGCCGAGGGTTGGGGAACTCGGGATCGCTTCGCTCGATCCGTGTGAAATTCCAGGACGCTGGTTGGCTTGGCTAGTTTGTTCGTCACGGTGCCTCAAAAGCCATTAGCGTAGACGCGGTTTATCTTGGATGCGATGGGGGAATTGGACAATCAGGCAGAGGTGCGCTGGGCCCAGATGGATGAGCGTTGGGAATCTCTGAAAGCCAACCTTGATTTCCTCATCGAGAAGATCAAACCAATGGAAGTAATTCCAGCAATTCAGGCTCAGGTGGCGGAGCATAATACTGTCATCTCGGGATTGTTGGAGCAATTTCAGAACATGTTGAAGGTGGGGCAAGGAAATGCGACAACTCACGCACCGAAGCGATTGGATGAAGCATCTGGATTTTCTGTGTCGGGGCAGGCTCCATCAGCATCCGCAGTTCTAGGTGGTGAACTGGCTACTTCTTCGGCAGGATTGTTGGGCAAATGTCCTTTACTGCCGATTGTATTGCGTTCAGAGAATTCCCAGACAAAACGTGCAGCACTGAATCATGGATTAGAACCCGTGGGCGGCGAGAAAAGGTTACCAGTTCCGAAAATGTCTTTCCCTAAGTTTGATGGGGAAGAACCTCATATTTGGAAAATGTGTTGTCTTCAATACTTCAAGATATACAATATAGATGAATCTCTGTGGACTACTGCTGCAGCAATGCACATGGAAGGTAATGCAGCCTTATGGTTGCAGATATATCAGGAGGAGAATTCTTTGGGACATTGGGATCAGTTTATGTTAGCCGTAGAATTGGAGTTTGGTGCTTTTGACTCCTGGAAGTCTATTAGAGAATTAATTCAAATCAAATAGTCTGGTAGTGTTTTGGATTACACAACCCAGTTTGAGGCAGCGATGTATAAAGTTCGAGCTCACAAACATGCCTGCACGGAAGAATTTTTTGTTAATCATTTTGTTATGGGATTAAAGGATGAGTTGCGGTATGAAGTAGAGATTTAGTTGCCTAAATGAATCCGCAAAGCCTTTCTGCTTGCTCAGATTCAGGAAGAAAAGTGAGAAAAATTGAAGTTAAAGCCACTGAGATCGGTAATCGCTCATCGGACCACTAATGTGTATCATCATGAACCTGCTGCCAGGCAAACAAAAATGCCAGTCGAGGATTTAGGAACGGCACGTCAGTTGAGAGAATATCGGAGTGCTCAGGGATTATGTTTCAAATGTGGTGATAAATATGAGAAAGATCATCAGTGTCGACCTTTACCAACTACTCAGGTGCATGCAATATCCTTGGAAGACGGTCCCGATCACATCTCTGACGAAGTCTTACAAATTTTGGATGAGGCGGACAAAGAATTTGAACAAGAACAATATAAACTGTCTTTACATGCCCTAGCTAGTACGGAAGAGTATGCAACCATTCGTTTACAAGCTCGGGTCGGCAATCAAGTGATGTTGGTGCTTGTGGATTATGGAAGTTCTCATAGTTTCATCAATGAAGCGTTTTTGGAATGCATAAAATACAAGGCAGAGTGGATGCCAACGGTGCAGGTGTATGTTGCAAATGGAGAAGCCAGTAATCGGTATGTACCCTCATTGGAGTGGTGGGCTCAGGGACATACCTTCCGCAGTGATATGAGAGTTTTAGGGTTGGGGGCTTATGATGCTGTGTTAGGGATGGATTGGCTTCAACTTCACAGCCCGATGACTTGTCATTGGAGGCATAAGACCCTCGAGTTCCTGGATAAAGGGTGTTTGGTCCAGTTACGGGGAGTGAATTCTCAACAGTCCAATCTTGTGCCGAAAATTCAATTGCGACAACTATGCAAGTGGCATAGCGGCAATGAAATTTGGGCTATGGCAATGGTGGGTAGCTCGGTGACAGTTCATGAGCATAGAGCAATACCAGCTGCAAGACAGCAAGTTCTTGATCAATATGCAGAAGTGTTCACTGAACCATCCACATTACCTCCATCCCGTTGCTATGATCATGCCATCCCTTTGGTACCTGGAGCAATGCCTGTTAACAGCAGACCATATCGATATTCTCCGATGCATAAAGATGAAATTGAGAAACAAGTTTCGGAGATGTTGCGCGCAGGTTTAATTCAACCGAGCATCGGTCCTTTTGCCTCCCCTGTCTTGCTAGTTCAGAAAAAAGATGGAAGCTGGCGGTTTTGTGTAGACTACCGCAAGTTGAATAGCATTACCATCAAGAACAAATTTCCCATGCCAGTGGTTGATGAGCTCCTTGATGAGTTAGCGGGCACGCAATATTTTTCAAAGCTCGATTTACGGTCGGGGTATCATCAAATCCGAATGGTGGAAGCTGGTATGGAGAAAATAGCGTTTAAAATGCATCACGGGCATTTTCAATTCAGAGTAATGCCTTTCAGATTAACGAATGCTCCAGTGACTTTTCAATGCCTTATGAATTCCATTTTAGCTCTGTATTTGCGCAAATTTGTGCTGGTTTTTATGGATGACATTTTAATATATAGTGCCACCCTGGACGCTCATGTGCGACATCTTGACTGGTGTCATGCGTTGTTGAAGCAAAGATCGATCGCTTGTGAAGCTTATTGAAGTGTGATTTTGCGCAGTAGAGTATTACATATTTGGGCCATATAATTTCAACACAAGGGGTAGCTACTGATCCATCCAAAACACAAGCAATGGTGAATTGGCCTCAACCTAGTAATGTCACGGAGCTGAGGGGGTTTTTAGGCTTGACAGGCTATTACTGCAAATTCGTGAAAAATTATGGAATTATTTCGCAGCCTCTTACCAACTTACTTAAGAAGAAATTGTTCCACTGGAGTTCTGAAGCTACAGCAACATTTGATAAATTGAAAATGGCTATGACTCAGACTCTTGTTTTGGCTATGCCTGACTTTCAGCAGACGTTTGTTATTGAGACGGACGCTTGTGACGGCGGCATTGGAGCGGTACTAATGCAAAATGGGCACCCAGTTGCTTTTTTAAGCAAAGCATTATGTCCTCAGCATCAAAAGTTAACAATCTATGAAAAAGAATTTCTTGCTATCATCATGGCCGTGGATCGCTGGAGTCCGTATCTGCAGCAGGGCGAATTTCTGATTAATACGAACCATCGCAGTTTGTGTTAATTGGGGGACCAGCCCTTGGTGTCTGAATGGCAGCATAAGGCGATGACAAAGCTCATGGGCCTTCATTTTTGGATATAATACAAAAAAAGGAGCGCTGAATTATGCGGCCGACGCTATCACGCATCGAGACCTTGATGTCCCTTCAGGCTGTGTCGGGTGGGCAGCCCTTATGGGTTCAGGAGGTTTGAAATTCTTGTGTGACTGATCTCAAGTCGCAGAAATTGCTGTTAGCTCTCGCAGTCCACAGTCCGGATGAGTAAGGCTTTGAGCTCCAGCAGGGACTGATTAAGCAAAAGGGACGCATTTGGGTAGGGGAGAATTCAGCATTACAAACCAAGATTATCCATGCCTTTCATGCAAGTGCAGTGGGGGGTCACTCGGGTATTTCAATGACTTACCAACGAGTGAAAAAGTTGTTTATATGGCCTGGTCTCAAAAGGGATGTCATCAATGTGGTTAAGCAGTGTACTGTTTGCCAGCAAGCCAAACACGAACACACTCGTTCGCCTGGACTGCTGCAACCGTTACCAATTCCAGATGGTGCTTAGCAAGAGGTAACAATGGATTTTATTGAAGGTCTACCGAATTCTGACGGGTGCAATACCATTATGGTGATTGTTGACAGATTCTCCAAATTTGCGCACTTTGTGGCTTTAAAACATCCCTTTACAGCTCCCCAAGTGGCTCGCTTGTTTTTGGATAATGTGGTTAAGCTCCACGGCATGCCTAACTCGGTGGTCTCTGATCGGGACAGGATTTTCACGAGCTCATTTTGGAAGGAATTGTTTCTCTCTATGGATGTCAAGTGGAAATTTAGTTCGGCATATCATCCTCAGACAGATGGACATAGCGAGCGTGTTAATCAATGTCTGAAAATGTATTTACGTTGTGCAGTTCACTCATCAGCAAGCAAATGGTGCAAGTGGCTCGCTATGGCTGAATTTTGGTATAACACTTGTTATCATACTTTGTTTGGGATGCTCTCCTTTTAAAGCGTTGTATGGGGCTGAACCGAACTATGGAGTGTTGTTGAATCCTGCAATGGCTACAAATCAGTCCATTCAAGAAGTCTTAGATGAACGAGTTGCCTACTTTGCCATGTTGAAAAGCCACTTGCATGCTGCACAGAACAGGATGAAAATGCAGGCTGATAAGAAGCATTCTGACTGACAATTTCAACTGGGTGAGCAGGTGTATTTGAAATTGTAGCCCTATGCTCAATCTTATGTGGTCAATCGTCCATTCCCTAAGCTGGCATTCAAGTATTTTGGACCTTACCGAGTGGTGGAGAAAATTGGACAAGCTGCTTATAGATTGGAGCTATCACCTGGAAGCCAAATACATCCGATGTTCCATGTTTCTCAACTCAAGGCTTTTCTTCCAGATTTCACACCGGTATATCATAACCCACATTGTATTGCTGATCTTAATATGGAATTGGTAGAGCCTGAATCTGTGCTGGATCGCCGTTTGGTGAAAAAGGGAAATACTGCCATTCCTCAAGTACTGATCAAGTGGAGGCATATTCCGGCAGAAATGGCCGTGGGAGGATTTTTTTGTGGTTAAGCAAACTTTGCCAGATGCCAGTGCTTGGGGACAAGCAGATTCTCGTGGGGGGATGATGTCATAACGGCGAGTCAGTCGGGCATTGCGATGCGCGGGAACACAGAAGAAGGCGGGAGAGTTGGAAATGCTTCCAGAAGTGAATGAGGAAAGGAAGGGTTGGGATTGGCAATGAAGGAGGATCCAATGGCTAGTAATATGGGTGTTAGTGAATAGTGTTGTCAGCAATAGGGGTAAATCAGCAGTATTAGTGTTGAGTCTGTAATTGACAGTAAAACGGTAAAATCGGTGGAGATACATATACTGTAAGAGCATCTCCAACAGTGCCTAAAATCCATTCCCAAAACCTGATTTTAGGCTTGATTGCAAAAAAACTCCAACAGTTCTCTTTCTAGCTTCTCAAATTTTGCACGCCCAAAAACATCACCCGACTCTCATTTTTGTGCGCTCTGTCTCGCTCCTAATCAATATTATTTCGCGCACAGATGGCCCACCGACCAATTCAAAGGTGTTTTTGGGAGAAAATATAGGAACTGTTGGAGAACAAGGTATTTTGTAGACCCAAAAATTTTTGGGAAGGTCCCAATCTAAGAATATTGGGAGTCTAAATATTAGGAACCGTTGGAGATGCTCTAATGGATTGAGAAAGAAGGCGGGTTGAAAATGGAATGAAATCTCCTCTTCCCTTTCTTCTTCCCCAAGCTCGTTCTCTTTCCCTTCCCTTTTCTCTTCTGCTTTTGCCTGATTGTTCCGCTGTTGATTTTGTGAGTTTCTTCTCTGTTCGCTGTAAATATCAGCTTCTGCTGTTGGCGTCATTACAGACCCGTGGCTCTGCGCACTGCGGTTCGTTGGTAAGAGCAATTGGTAGAGGTTCTTGCCGTCAAAGATTTTCGCGTTTCGTGGTCTCTTGGATGTGATGATTGGTCTCCTCCTGTGGTTTGGGATGCACGGGAGGACCGCGTGCGGCAGTGGAGTGGGATCGGGGCGATCCGGGGCGAGCGGCATTATATCGAGCGCCTGTGGTGCGTGCGGGTTCCTCCCTTGTTCCTATTTTCAGATGGCCTTTTTGTTAGGGCTGTGCGTATTTTTGTGATGGGTTGATTGGTTTTGGGCTTCTTGGTTGTGCTCAGGTGGTCGGGATGGTGACGTTGTGCACGCCGAATAGGCTCGACGATCTCTTTCTGAATCTCAAGGTGAGCATGAGCATCATAGCCTGATATGTGGGGTTGTCGATATTCAGGGTTCTTGAGATTCTGATATTCTGCAGCGTTGAGGAACAGTGTGTTGATTCTCCTTGCAACCTTAATAATTGACCCTTGTCAACTTTTGCAGTTGTACTTCCCGTGCTGTTTTAATTTTTTTGCATGATCACATCATTGTTTCGTAGCTAAATTGCTTACATTTCATGATGTCTAGGCACTTGAAACTTTATTCTGAATAAGGTTCCGACGTTTTTTTTACTTTACTCTTCAGATTTTATATTTGAATCGAAGGCCATAAGTATAATGATGCAATGGGAGAATATATCACTTTCTTATGTTAGTAGCAAATGATAATGAGTTCTTTATATTTGAATCGAAGTGCTCAATCTAATTGATCTTGTGGGCAGTGAGCGCCTTAAGAAAAGTGGTGCCACTGGTGATAGGCTCAGGAGACTCAGGTAATTTGCTATCCATTACTTAGTTTCCTTTGCATTTAAGGTGTATGTTCTACTAAGCGTAACCACTGTTTTGTTCCAACTCTCATCATTCAATTTCAGGCTATTAATAAGAGCTTGTCGTGCTTAAGCGATGTTATCTTCTCCATTGCTAAGAAAGAGGAACACGTTCCATTCAGGAACTCAAAATTAACGTACCTACTCCAGGTAAATTTCTCAATACTCAATTAATGATCTGTCCAGTTTTGTTATAATTTAGCGCTATTACAGTGCATTAACAACTTCATTTGCATCCCATGGTTGGGCATTTAGAGGTGTATATTCTCATTTTTGTGGCTTGTTGATGGTATTGACAATCGGGCGTGGCGTGCCGGTCTTTTCCATTTCAGTTATCTAATTTGTACCAGCAGCTTTGATGTTGTTCTACATAGTGCAGTGCTAACAGTACTTGAGTTCTGGAGGTGTGTTATGTTTGGGCTTCTTTTGGTGTTGTTATGGCTTGTCTTGTATTAGCTCTGACTCGATCTCTATTTGTTTGGACTTTTTCACTGGCTTAAAAACAAAAAGCTAAAGACTAAACAAACAAGTAACTTTTTATCTGGGCTTTTCAAAAGCCATAAGCCTCTATATAACTAAGAGCCAAAAGTCACTGGAGAAAGGTTTTTTTTGACTTATTGATGGTTAGTTTTAGACTAACAATACAAAAATTAGATAAAATTACACATTTCTATCATATACAAAAGTCTGCTTTTAAGTTGTTTAAGCCAAAAAGCTGGATTTAAGCTATAAATCAAAAGCCTAAGTCTAAACAAACAAGGCCTCAGACTGCCCAGTTTTCAGTGCTATTTTCCAACATGCATCGATTTTTAGTGTTGCTGGGCAATTTGGATTAAAATTACATCGTATGAGCCGTTAATCTAATCGAAGTTAGTTTTATTTATTTAGAATAGCACAAAACAGAACCATGATTGTCATTTTGAATAGCACAAAAGAGAAGCATGATTATTGATTACCGAGAGTAATATCTTTGCCCATTGTGGTGCGGCAGTTGCAGTGCCATGGGCCAAAATCCAAGCACGGCCTTTTGCCAGTGCATCATCCTCATCCTTTTGCACCTCACCAAGAAGCCTCAAGGTAGTGTAGTTTAAGCACGAGCCAAACATGGTACTTGGGCCCAAAATTTGAAAGCCCCATCCGCCGTCCTCATTCTACATTAGAGCATTTATGCAACTCTCCTGGGTCACGTTGATATATGGAAAATACCAAAAAGTTGTGTAGTCGATCATGCATGGTGACATTAGTGCATAGTATGTAGTTTGAATTTCTTCTTGCAGAGTAATATGCATGATACAGGAATTACTAAGTTCGTTGGATTGAGATGATGTATTATGCTAGTCTTGACATGCCTGATGGTTGTAAATATGACGGCGTATCTCGCGTTGATGCTCTGCTGATAAGACAGCATCGAGTGAGCTAGTAATGTGCAGGGCAAAAATCTGCAAGAGACCATTAATTAATGGTATATCAAAGGAGTATTACAGAATAATTAAGCTGGCTAGCTGAACACACACACACACACACACATATATATATATATAGCAAAATTACGTATACGAACCCAGAATGGTAGCATGTACAGAATTCCACTGTAATCACCGGGCCAATGCCCGTCGTCAGCTTGGAGAGTGGAAATCCGGTTAAGAGCTCGCCTTAACGACGCCAGCACGATGTCTTCCGTCACTTGAGCACTGTCTTCTAGCCTGATGGCTGGAGTATCTGGTGGAAGATGGTTTTGTTTTGCAAACTGCACGTACGGATCGATATATAACGAAAGCGATTTAGAGCTTATAATCTGGAACACGATATCATCAGGATATATATATATACTGTACTGTACTGCATGCGTGCATGCAGGTCGTGTACGTACCTGCATGCGCATGAGGAGGTCCTGGGACTCCTTTCTCTGGAGGCGGGTCTTCGTGAACTCTTGGCGCAGCCTCTCGACCTCGGCACGCTCCTCGTGCGTACCGGCGTTGGGGTCGAACTCCCACACCTGCCTGCCATGGAAGTTGCTCACCGTCTGCATCCATGGCCCTCCTCCCCCTGATGAGATCTTTAGCCTCCACATGCTCGGTCAGCAGTGTCTCAACCGTCTATAGCTAATTACTTCAAAGCTGGATCTTTATGACAACATGCATCGCAGCGTACTTATAGCTGCCAGCCTTCATCAAGTAGGAAGTCATCGTTTCTCTAGGGAAAAATTAGTCCAGTGATACCCAATTCGTTGGTTTTTAGTGATGTGTCTATGATATGCGGGTCCATCTGAGTGTATGACAGTAGGCCAGGGTGTCATAAAGTGAATCACGAATTTTAAAGAGTGTCAGTGGCGCCAATCTCCCTTTCTCTAGCCACCTCACAATTTTTTTTTCAATTCTACCTCCCTTCCAAATGCAATCGCAAAAATAGTTTCCTCTCCGACCACACAAGCCTGCCGCACTAGGGACTGCGGCGGGTAGGGGTGAAAGTGGACGTGGGTGTCCACAAACCCGCTTAAATTGGTCCACAAAAAACTATTACACGGACACCCTTCTCAATTGATAGATTATGCGGCCCAAACTATAACCCACATCACCCACTTCGCGCCCGTGTATCGCCCACATCGCCCGTAGTCTCCTCACACGTAGGGCTCCCTCTCGGTCCTCGTCTCGACACCGCTGGTCCTCGTCTCGATGCCGCCTCTCCCGAGTCTCCTCTCATCGCCGCCTCTCCTCTCGGCTCAACGCCGCCTCCCGAGTCTCCTCCTTTTTCCTCGTCTTCGGCGGCCGCCTCCCTCCCCTCCCCTCCCCTTCTTCCCCTCCACCCTTCTTGGAGCCGTCGCCATGGCCATGAAGGGACCCGGCCTCTTTTCGACATCAGCAAGAAGGCCAAGGGTACCTCCTCCTCTGCTCTTTCTCCCTCCCTCCCTTTATTCGACATCGGCAAGATGACCATGGAGGAATTTGATTAGTCTTTTTCATTTGGGGTTTTGTGATCTGTAGATCTGCTGACGAAGGACTACACCTATGACCAGAAGCTGAACGCCTCTACTGTCAGCTCCTCCGGAGTGGTAAGGAACAATTCCTCCAATCCCATTGCATGTGCGTGATCTGATGCCGTTATGTATGCTATTGTGTGCATGAAACATATTCTTTGATAGCAAGGATGTGGTAATTTCTTGCTGTGTCAATCAAACTTTTTTGTATGCTTCTGCGTAGGAGCGGGTACCTGGCTCTACATTGGCTCTTCCTGATAAACTGGGACTGAGATGCCTAGATCGGCTCAGAATTAGACCACGTCCTCAGCAATTAAAACAGTTTGGTTGATGGTACTGCTCTTTTACCTGGAAGTGTTGTTGATGCCTGGCAATTTAGCGGCTGGTTCTCTTGATAAAATTAATGAATTATAATGGAAAACCAAAATCTAGAATCTAGATGTGGTTCATGTACGAGGTTTTTTTTTTCTCCCATGTTGTTAATCTAGAAAAGATAATAAATTGTGAATCTTCTAGAAAAGTAGAATCCCTTTCTTTGTTATGTTGTCGTCATATATACCTTGTTTAGTTGCATGTGAGACTTGCTTTAGATAAAGCATAAATAAATATGTAAAAATATGGACTTCCTAGAAGTTATATGTCGATACATCATCATCTATCTTATATTCTTATCTCATAGAATTGCTTAAAAATGTGTGGAAGCAATCCATTACATGGAGAAAGAGTATTACCAGATGTTCAAGTAGCAACCATATGTGTCAAGATAAGTACTCCTTGAAGCATCTGCCAATAAGGTCCGAGTCATTTCATGGGGGCTGTCGTTTTCGCTTGTTCTAGGTAAGGTCCTAGGCTTACATCCCAGTAACTCCCAAGTCTGTCTTCATCTCAAGTCATGTAGAATTGGAAATTAATTTTTCGGTGATGTTCAGAACTTCAGATATGGTGTATCCCTTAGAACCAAATAGCCATAGCAGTTCAGCCATTTTCTGCGCTAAACTGCTGTTTCCTTTTGTTCTTCTCAAATCTGCCCTCATCTGAGGTGTGTTAGCATAATCCCTGTGCACATACAGCTTTGAAGAGAGATAGCTAGATACCAAACGAGCCACCTGTTAGTGACTGCTTGCTGAAAAAGTCTTGATAACTCAACTCCGAACCAAGCATGTAGACTACTGGTTGACATATTTCTATCTGGAAAGACTATTGGTTGGCATATTTACATTGTATACCAACCAAGCTAATCACAGTCATATCTGAAGATAAGTAAATCTGAAGTATTTGTTGTGGTTGCAACTTGCAGTCAACTCTGAGTGAATGGGTAAACTGCTCGTAGCTACTCTTCTGGGGAGTGGCTGTCAAGGGCGTCGGAACCTAGGGTAGCTGGCCCTTGGCTGCGGAGTTCGTAGCCGCGGTCCGTCTTCGCCGGCGAGGTTTTGCCCCTCTGCCGTCGGCTTGTTGGGGGGAAAGAGAGAGACGGGAGATTAGAGATAATGATCTTGCTTAATCCTCTCAATCTGTCGTTACAGGAATATATGGCCAAGGGCCTTAACCAATCTCTCCTAGACTTAAGGAATAAGAATAGAAACTAATCTATTTTTCCCAAACTTAAGGAATAAGAATAGAAACTAATCTATCTTTCCCAAACTTAGCCACTCGCGGTGGCCTCCTCCTCCTGCCAGCAAGAACGCTGCTTCAGGCGCTGGCGCACGTCACGGCGGCGCCTGTACGTGCGTCCCCACATGACATCTCTCCCTCCCTCGAGACCCAGCTCGTCCTCGAGCTGAAAGTCCGGGAACCGGGCGCGGAAGTCGTCGAGGTCTTCCCATGTTGCTGATGCGGACTGCTCGCCGCGCCAATGCACGAGCACCTGGCGAACTCCTCGCGCCAGGCGAGCTCGCTCTACCCGGAGTGGCTCGGGAACCACCGCGCCATGGTGGATAAGGGCGGTCGAGGCGTGGCGGCGGGTCCCGCAATTTCTTGAGCACTCCAACATGGAACACGCCATGAAGACGCTTGCGCCGTGCAGCTTCGAACGGACAAAGAACGCCGTTGATCAGTTCGGCGACGCGGTAGGGGCCGACGAAGCGGGGCTTGAGCTTCCCCGTGGCCGAGCGTGGAAGGGAGGTGGCCGCGCGCTGACGGAGGCGCAGGAACGCCCAGTCGCCGACCTGGTAAGACACCGGCCGATGGAGCCGGTCGTAGTGGCGCTTCGACCGCTGCTGCCGTTCCAGCGATAAGCGGACGTCGGCGAGGAAGGCCTCGCGATCTTCCATCTCCTGGGCAACAGCTGCAACACGAGTCTCACCGGGCTCGTAGGATCGGATGGAGGGCGGGTCGCGGCCGTAGACCACCCGGAACGGCGTCTCGTGTAGCGACGACTGGTAGGCTGTGTTGTAGACGTACTCATTACACGGCAGCCAATGGCCATCGCGGGGCGACGCTCGTGAAGCATCGCAGTACATGATGATGACGGTTAGCGGCTTCCGTCCCGCCGTCCATCTGGGGTGGAAGGCCGAGGACATGTGCGGCCGTGCCCATGAGGCGCATGAGCTCGCGCGTAACACCGGCGAACACCGGTCGCGATCGGACACGATGGATCGCGAATGCCGTGGAGACGCACGATGTCGGCGAAGAAGGCTCGCGCCACGGACTCGGCGGTGTCTGGTGCGCCAAGGGATGAAGTGGCGATATTCTTGAAGCGGTCCACGACGGAGAGGATGACCGCCTTCCGCACACGGCGGCGCTTCCACGAAGTCTGCACAATGTCCGCCAGACGATGGAGGAATTGGCAGATTGCAAAGAAGCCGCCAGTGCGGTGTTCGGACTTGTACGGCCGACATATCGCGCAAGACGCCAAGACGAAGTCTGCACCAAACGACGCATGTTGGGAAAATGGAAGTCACGGCGGAGGCGGTGCAGCGTGCGGTGGACGCCCTCGTGGCCGTCGTCGTGGACTGCGGCCAGGATTTCCTGCAGGAGTGGTGAGGCGGGCGGGATGTACAGGCGCCCGTCGTAGGCGACCATGTCGTCCACCATCGCCTGGCGCCAGCGCTGCGGTGTGGACCTCGTCATGGATGGCGCACTGTGGCGGATCGATGGCTCGGCGTGACGGAGGCGCCGCTGATGAAGTCGAAGCGGGTGCCGAGATTGCCAGAACTCGCCCGCTCGGTGTCGCGGAGAGGGCGTCGCCACGGTGTTCGTTCGCTGACCAGACTCAACCGAAAAATCGAACCCAAGAGCTTGTCGACCCAATGGTGCTTATCGTGGTGCGCCGGTCGAGGAGGTACTTGAGGCTGAAGTGGTCCGTCCTGACGAGGAAGCGCCGCCCCCATAAATACGGCCTCCAATGCCGAACCGCCTGGACGAGGCCGATGAGTTCCCACTCGTAAGCGGCGAGCGCGCGGTGTCGGGGGGCGATGGGGCGGCTGAAGAAGTCGACCGGTGGTTGCCCCTGACGAGCACGGCACCGAACCCGTGCGACGAAGCGTCACATTCGACGATGAAGAGCTTGGAGAAGTCCGGCATGGCGAGGACGGGGCCGTGTGATCGCGCCTTGAGCGCTGGCGCGCCATGCCGCCGCGTCGTCCCAAGTGAAGCCGCCTTCTTGAGGAGGCGGTCGTGGCGGCGGCGATCGTGCGTAGTGGTGGACGAACTTGCGGTAGTAGCCCGCTAAGCCGAGGAAGCCACGCACCGCCCGAGCCGAACGGGGTGCCGGCCAGTCGAGGATGGCCTGCACCTTGGCGGAATCCATGGCGACGCCCGCCTCAGATATGACGTGGCCGAGGTAGGCGACGGAGGGGGCGCCGAAGGCGCACTTGGCGCGCTTGACGAAGAGCTGGTGCCGCCGAAGCTCGGAGAGGACGGCGCGGAGATGGCGAAGGTGATCCGCCCAAGACTTGCTATATATCAAAATGTCGTCAAAAAATACGAGGACGAAACGACGAAGGAAGGGGCGAAGTACATCATTCATGAGGGCCTGAAACGTTGCCGGAGCGTTGCAAAGTCCGAACGCCATCACCAGGAACTCATATAGGCCGTCGTGGGTGCGAAACGCGGTCTTGTGCACATTCTCCGCCGATCCGCGATTGGTGGTACCGGACCGCAGTCCAATTTTGGAGAAGAACCAGCTGCGTGGAGTTCGTCGAGAAGCTCGTCGACCACCGGGATGGGGAACGCGTCCTTGACAGTGAGCGCGTTCAAGGCGCGATAGTCCACGCAGAAGCGCCACGACCCGTCGGGTTTCTTGACGAGAAGGACCGACGATTAAAAACGGAGAGTCGGCTGCGCGGGCGATGCCTGCTGATCATGGCGGCGCCTTGCCGCTCAAGTTCATCCTTGGGGCGCCGGGTATCGATGCGGCGAACGGCCACCGCCGCTACCGTCTTGAGGGTGATGCGGTGGTCGTCTGGCGGCAGAGAACAGCGGTGGGCGCGTGAAGATGTCCCCAAAGGAATCCAGAGCTCGTCGAGGAGGGGTCTCGGCCGCAAATGGCGCCGAGGGTTTGCCAGGGCTGGAGGACGCCATGCCCGACCGGCAGATGGTGCGCCCAGGTGCCGAACGTCATCCGGCGCGGGCGAGGTCCCAAACAATGGGGCCTAAAGGCGCCGAAACCACCGGTGCCGAGGACCACGCTATAGCCGCCAACGGCATGACGAAGAGGTCGGCAGAGAATGCGACGTCGATGGTCGATGGCGCGCGGATGACCCGGACAAGACGAGACGCTGCTGCCGTTGGCGACTATAGCCGTGGCGTGGGCCGCTGAAGAGGAAGGCGAACGACGGCGGCCGCCGGAGATGAAGTTGTGCGTCTTCCGAGTCGAGGAGGGCGACGAGCGCCACGGAGCCGAGTGCGACGGCGACCTGCATGGTGTCGGCGAAGGAGACCCCGGCGAGTGCCTGTAGGGAGAAGACAGGGGCGTCCCCGGCCACGGCCTCCTCAGACTCCTCGATGGGGCCGTCAGCATCGTCCTCCTCGATGCCCTCCAGAAGGAATAGCCGCTGGCAGACGCGACAGGCCCCGGTGTACTTCTCCGCAGATTGAAGCAAAGGCCTTTTAGGCGCCGCTCCTCTTACTCACTTTGGTGAGGCGCTTGATCTGCGGCCCTCGACAGAGATTCGCAGGCGGTCATGCTGGCGGACCGGGCGGCGGCGGCGCAGAAGCGAGGAGGAGGGCGCTGGGGCGACTTGCTCAAGCGCAGCTCAAATCCGCCGCAGACTCATGGCGGCGCCAGGGCTGCGGGTTACGTATCGGACGTCGATCTTGGCGCGGCCGAGACCACCGGTGAAGAGTTGGACCCGCTGCGACTCTTCGAGCGGACCGGCACGAGGAAGGAGCGCCTGGAACCGATCTTGATATTCGGCGACCGTGCCCGTACGCCGGCACTCAGCCAATTCGGCCAGCGGAGCAGAGCGCAGCGGCGGCCCATAGCGCAGGTGCAGCAGCTCCTTGAACCGACGCCATGACGGGGTGCCTTCGTCCGTCTGGACCTGGACGTACCACATCTGCGCGCCGTCCTCCAAGTTGTAGGAGGCCATCCAGACCTTCTCCTCCTCCATGATCCGCTGCTGATGGAAGTACGATTCGCAGCGATTGACGAAGATCAACGGATCGGTTTTGCCGTCATACCGGGGAAAATCCATCTTCTGGAACCGCGGGGGCCGATCGTTGTGGTGCTGACCGTCATTGCCCCCGTGGGAGCCCGACGAAGAGGAGGACTTCTCCTTCGCAGCCGCGTCACGGCCATCTGCGGTTTAAATCCTGATCGTGGTCGAGGACTCGATCATCTTGGCCAGATCAACAATGGTCGGGTCCGACATGGCTGAAGTAATCGAGGCGGCGGTGATGGTGGTGAATTGGTGTTTGGGTGGTGGCGCGAGGTGGCGAAAGTTGCTTGCGGGTGCCGCAGAGGAAGACGAGGAACGCTGGAAGCCGATACTGTGTTGTCAAGGGCGCGGAACCTAGGGTAGCCGCCCTTGGCTGCAGAGTTCGTGGTCATGATCCGTCTTCGCCGCGAGGTTTTGCCCCTCTGCCGTCGGCTTGTTGGGGGGAAAGAGAGAGACGGGAGATTAGAGATAATGATCTTGCTTAATCCTCTCAATCTGTCGTTCTGAGAATATATGGCCAAGGGCCTTAACCAATCTCTCCTAGACTTAAGGAATAAGAATAGAAACTAATCTATCTTTCCCAAACTTAAGGAATAAGAATAGAAACTAATCTATCTTTCCCAAACTTAGCCACTCGCGGTGGCCTCCTCCTAGCAGCTGCTGCTGCTACGTGGTGCCAAGACGCCACAATGGCGCTGACGCAGTCCCCACATGACAGTGGCCTTGCCCATCTTGATCAAGATGTTGTCTCTTCTTCTATGAATTTTGTTCATTTCTTGTCATTATTGGATGTACTTGTTGTGTGCAGAATGTTCTGATGCTTTCAAATAGTTTTATCTGCAAAATCTAAGCTGCTAAGAATTAATAGCACGTTGAAGGCAGCGGCTATTGTCATGGCAAGAAGAGATGGGAGTGTATCATAAGTATCTAGGCTGCACCTAATGTGAGTTTGAGAGAATTAGGACAAACACTAGAATCCAAGTATGGCAGATGGGGGTGGCAATGTCGCGGCGGCCAATCAAGTAGAGCTGCAACTAGCGAGGCTCTCTACAGGCGGCAGGGAAGAGCCACAGCTGGCGGTTGGCGGTGGTGAGCAACAGCATCAGGGTAGCGCTGAGGTTCATGACTACGAGGAGCCATCGCTATCTAAGAAGTATGTATCTTACCTTTCCCTCTTACGGTTCTTGATTCCTTAGTTTTTTTTATGATTTGTTGGTGTTTGCTGGATGTAAATCCAGAAAAGAACAGAGGAGGAAGAAGCTACATAAGAGGAAAAGGCTGGTAGATGAGAAGAGGAAGAGGCTAGAAGATGATTGTAACATCCCATTTTCAGTTCATTTGTCAAAATTTAATTTAAATTAATTAATTCAAAGATTTGAATTTTCTTCGGTGTTTTAGTTATCCTGGCATCTCTATCCGTCTAAAAATGGAATTTATTCCAAATTCATAAAAAAATTATCGGAAAGTCCCAAAACTAGAAAATCTTCCTTCGATCAAGTTCTCTCTGTCCAACTCGACCCATTTTTCCTTACCTAGACCTTTTTCTTTTTCTTCTTCTCTCTTTTCTCTTTCCTTCCTTTTTCTCTCTCCTCGCGAGTCATTGATCATCTTCCAGAGACAGCATCCTGCATGTCTCTCTCCTCCCCTCCGTGGCCTCTTCTTTCCATCCACGGTGTGATCAACCAAGACACTTTCTAACCGAGCCAATCATGTCACGGTGTGCCCCTAGGTTAGACCAATCTATTACTCAGCCATTTCCACTTGTTCCTCTCCCGAAATCATATTTATTTCACCAAAAAACAACGCCGTCAATTCCTTGAATTCGGCTGTTTTCATGCATTTTCTTGCATGGCCGAGGCACCAAACATCTTCCATTGACCTTCCTTATCCCCGTGCTCACCTTCTCAAAGTTCCTCACCTTTCCTTTCTCCAAAAATTTTGAGCGGATGTCGCTCTCGACATCAACCAAAGACATCGTCGTGTCAACTTTTGCTTCGGTGAGTCGAATCAAATTCTGTTCGCGTCACTTTGAGCCTCTCATTGCAAGGAGCAAAAGCCCTCAAGAAACTTCTATTTTGGTGCAGCGGTTTGGAAGAATCGAAGAAATCTTCGTCCGCGTTGTTCGTCGCTTCCGGTGTTGATTGCGGGCGCTCTGGTCATCTCCTGCAAACTCCAGCACCACTGTTGGATTCGCGTCATCGAGATATTTCCGGTGCTCACTTTCCCCAACCTTCTCCCTCACCGGTGCAAGCCGTAGCCTCTACAGCCTCATCTCCGAAGCAGCCATATCGAAAGACTGCAAAGATCGAGTCGAGTCTTTGCGATGTCGACTTCGAATCTTGTAGCATCACTACAGTGTGATTTCCTTTTTACTCAATTTTCTTTCCCGACAAAACTTCAAAAAGCCCGTTCTTTCTCATTCGAACTCAGTTTGAGCTCATTCAAATTTCTAAATTCATGTTCTATCTGCTAGTACTAATTTTATAATTTTTAGATTTTATTTGTTTTTCTGTTATTTATTTGTTGCTCTGTTTTGCGTGTAGTCGAAGAAATAGCCGCCGTCATCGATGATAGTGCAGAGCAGCAGAGCGAAGTGTCTCATCTCATCAACGAAGGCAAGTCTCCTTGACGTACGTTGATCCTATAGTTTACAAATGTTTTACAACATGCATTGCTATTTATATAAAAATGAAGTTAAATATAGGTTGGTAGTTAACCCAAATTGTTATTACCACCTTGATGTTGTAATCTATGTTTATTTGTAACCATAGGTTGCTGTGATATATCATGATCATATTATGTTGTGATATATTTTGTTTAGTGTGTTAGATGAGCTTAATTACGAAGTTGATTAAAATACCTATGGATGGGTTGCTTTGAAAATGTTATTAAAGTGTTTTAGAAAATTGTAGCATGGTAATTTCTACTGTAATTGCAAAATAAAAATGAAATGAAAATGATTTAGACATGGGCGGCATGGTATGTCGGGTGGGTACGGATGGGGCACTAGTCTTTGTTTGTGCAAGTATCACCTCAAGTCAATTAAGGATCGACGCTTATGATTGTCTATTCTAAGCACAATAATATAACCACATGTCAAAATGGGCACGACCTGGCTAAATAATTTGTAACAGTCTAACTTAGACTCGCCTGATAGTTGAATATGGGTGCCGGATAGAGGTAAGTTTGTTTTTCCCACACAGCGCAAGAGAGGGCTTCTGATTGGGTGGATGGAATCCTTCAGTGGTAAAACCTTAGCGGGTAGAGTCGGGTTAGATTATTGCATTGTAAAGGCCTTGTGATATTCACTTTGTCGCACGCCAAAGGAAGCGTGTTATGGCTGACAATAAAAGTGAAATATCTCTTGTGGGTAAAGTGTACAAACTCTGTAAAGTGTAAAACTATTCGAATAGCCGTGCCTATGGTCAAGGGCGGACAAAGAATGCTTTCATATTGGTAGACTTTGTTTTTGGTTTTAAAAACTGATGTTTTGGGATTTAGGAGTGGTTAGAACTCTCGGATGTGGACATGATAGTTTGAGCCAGTCAAGTGGTTGGAATCTGTTTTTGAACCATGACGGATGGAGTCATTCGTTGGAAATTCATGATCTTTTAAAATGAGCGGTTAGAGCTTGTGTACTAGTGTTGGTGGTTAGAACCTTCACTAGAATTATAAATAATTTCAATTGTAAAAATAACTGTTAAAACTGCTTTGTGAAAACTAATACTTGTAATGTTTATTCAAATTTAGCTTTGTGCAAAAGAACCATATTAAGCCTCTCTTTGATAAACCTTGCATCATGCATCTTTACCAGACTTGCTGAGTACTTTTGTACTCACGTGCTACACTTGTCATATTCATCAAAAGCTTTCCAAGACGCTATGGAAGATGTTGAGTTCTACCCTGTTGAATTTGATGAAGGCAACCCCGAAGACTAGGCGCGCGTTTTCACCAGTTTTCTTCCTGTGGAGTTTATTGGCTTTACCTTTTTGTTCTTAGTTTCCGCTGCTGTCAAGCTTTAGGTCATGTGACCTAGTATTGTAATAAGTGGCCTTTTGGCCGGTACTCGGTATTTATCTTTATCTATCATTCTTTTTGGTTATGATTCACCACTGTGAACTGTAGCTTTGATCCGGGACTAGTACAGTAATACATAGGGGATTCTGGATAACTAATCTCAGGTCCCAAAATGATAGCTGACCCTGGGAGACAAGGTGAATCCAATTCTCACAAAAGGCATTTCTTTATATACATTCTACAATAGCATGATATTGCTACAATTGCTATTTAATTCACTTGTTCTCTTTGTTTCCTAGAGAGGGCGTTCACCGTCAGCTACTCTACCAAGTCTACGAATTTGGTTCTAGTGGCCACTATGGTGAGGTCGCTAGGGGTAAACGAGGGATGTCTCCATCAGCAGCTCTGCCTACCTCCTCTCAAACAAAACGAATGAGGTCTCCATCTCCAGCGGCACCATGTTATACTATGCATTTTCCATCACCGATGAGGTCAGCGGCACCATGTTATACTATGCATTTTCCATCGCCGATGAGGTCTCCATCCTCTACGAGGACTTCCCATGGTAAGATTTTACTTCCATGTTTTTTTCTTGACATAGAGTAAAGCATTGTCATTGTCTATAGCAAGTTGAAAGTAGTGTTTTTAATGATTAGGCTCTAAACGTAAACCACGCTAGTTGAAATCTGATGTATGGAAGGAGGCTGAGCCAATATATCATGATGGGAAACTTGCAAAAGGAAAGTGCATACATTGCCATCAAACTTTTCCAGCCTCACGAGGATCAGGGACTAGCCAAATTGGAAGATACTAGAAGGTATGCGAAATGAGAACTAGACTGCATGATATGGTAGATAAAATGCATTCTTTAGCAACTTCATCTGAAGCCGAAAAACTGCAGCTCTCCATACATCCTTTTCTGATGTCACTCAAGGCTCATGTTGGGCCGGGAGGAAAGCGGCTGTGAAAATACGAGTTACAGGAGCCATTGGATTTCAGTTAGACGACTGCGCGAGGTTGAGAGTTTCCTCCGACGGCCAACCTTCTCTCCACGTGATCTATTGATCTACAAGGTTCACATTCAAAGCTGTGCATTTTTTAAAAATTCTACCAATAATACTAATACGTTTAAAGCAACTTTGTTAATTTAATTGAGCTACTAATTAAATTTGCAGTTTGTTGAAAATTTTTGAGGAGAATCCTCAGAGCATGCCTACACTACCGTAAAAATTCCAAATCATGATCAAGCTTTTACGATTTATAAAAAATTTTGACAATGCTACTGACATATTTAAATCGAGTTCACTGAATTGATTGAGCTACTGAATTTGTAAATTCTTTAAAATTTGCTAGAAGGGTCGTGGAAGCATGCCTGAGCTATCACAAAAAATGGATTATGATCAAGCTTTTGCGATTTTTAAAATCTATGACTATTTAGTTTTCTTTTTTTAGGTGTTCCTGAAAAAGATTTCCTTCCTAGGTTAGAATCTCCGCTTGTGTTAGCAATTCATTATGCTCTTAGCAACGTGCGGGCCCCTTGTGCACTAGTAAATATACTAGGCATGGTAGCGTGCGACTGCACGCCGTGTTGTGTGGGCGTGGGGAAAAAATCGACGAAACGACGCAAACGCGATTTTCAACATATTTCTCACACCGAAAAACAGCAATGAACGAAGTTACGGGAAAAAATAAAGAGCCGAGTTGTAGAAATATCTCCTTCGATTTAATTATTTGGGAAATATCAGAGACCGAGGTGGGAAAACAGTCTAGAGGGAAAAGGGCGAAAAATTATTAGTGACGACAACCTTTTTTGAGTTGCACACATATTTCTGGTGACGAAAACATTTTTTCCGGGCAAAACGGAGAAAGGATCTAGACGCGATGACAACCTTCTTAGAGATGCACACAGATGTAGAAATATCTCTTTCGACGAATTATTTGGGAAATATCAGAGGCCGAGGTGAAAAAACGAGGTGGGAAAATAGTCTAGAGGGAAAAGGGCGAAAAATTATTAGTGACGACAACCTTTTTTGAGTTGTACACATATTTCTGATGACGAAAACATTTTTTCTGGGCAAAACGGAGAAAGGACCTAGACGTGATGACAACCTTCTTAGAGATGCGCATATATTTCTGGTGACGAAAATATTTTTTCCGCGAAAAACGGAGAAAGGACCTAGACGTAAGAAGCGAGGACCTATTTGTTACGTTTTTGGACCCATCCGCTATCCTGAAAAATTAGAAAAGGGCATGTCCGCGATTTGAATTTAACGGGGGCTTTTTCCGTAAAGTACCGAGCGAGGGACCCGAACGTGAAAAAAAATAAAAATCTTCCCCTCACAAAAAATCACGAAGGACCTATTCGTAATTTTGAGGGACCTACCCGTAATTTGGAGAAACATAGGGGGTTTTTCGCAAAAATGCCTAGGGTGACAGGTGGCTTCGGCTGGAGCCGGCGATTCCAGGCGCCATTATATGGCTTATATACTCTTGGGCACTTCTAATTTGAGGCTAATCTCACTGATCAAACTTCACGAACACACCCCCAATGTGACACGTGGCAGCAGCAGTGTTCTCCTTTCACATTGTGGAATAGGGATGGCAATCGGGTGCGAGGGTAGTACTCGCCCATATCCATACCCGCTAGCCAAAATCTTCCCCATAGATATACCCGCGAAGGGTCGCAGACGACGAATCTTGCCCATACCCGTTGCCTGAGGGTACCTGATACCCGCAAGTATACCCGTCACCATCAACAATCTTTCCAAACAAATGGCACTAGGAGCTAATGAGCTATGATAATAATACAATCCTTTTGATGAAATTTTAGGAATTAGCTACATTTTGTGTATTGAAGAATAATTATCAATGATTTAAAATTTCAAATGTACATGAGAATAAGAATTAAAATAATACCTACATGATACATAACACATAGATGCTCAAGTTCAACAATCATTGATATGAGGTACTATAAATTAGGATCAGAGGGCCAACTAGGCACCTGTTCTAGCCCATATATCAATAAAGGTGACGTGTAATCGGACGAAATGGGTATATGGGTGAAGCTCCCCCATACTCGTATTTGTTTGCCTGTCGGGTAAAGTTAGGCCTTCATAAACATGCCCACTCGTAATAAAAGATGAATATACCCATTTCTATTAGGGTTTTTACCCATGGATATATAGGTAATCGGGTAAGATTGTCATCTCTACTGTAAAACGTGCGACATCCTCTTTCCACACCACACTCATTCCCACCTTTCGATCAAAAACTTTCAAAAATGAAAAAATCATAATAGAAACTTTTAAATTAAAAAAATGTTCAAATAAGAAAACTTTCCAATCGTGAAATTTTAAATCAGAAAATTTCAAATTGGGAATTTTAACTCAAATCCAAATAAACTCAACACATTTGGGCATTTTTATTTTGTTTTCAAGAAATTTCATACAATTCAAAAAAAATATTTAGGGTCTAGGGTTAGGGTTCACTTGCCCCTCCCAGGCTCCCAGCAATGGCATATGAGCTCCAGCAGTGGTGCATGAACTCCCGTGGTGGTGACAGCAGGGTGCAAGGTTCTGGTTGTCGCGGTGG
Organism: Guadua angustifolia; assembly: GCA_036346375.1. Classification (NCBI taxonomy): domain Eukaryota; kingdom Viridiplantae; phylum Streptophyta; class Magnoliopsida; order Poales; family Poaceae; genus Guadua; species Guadua angustifolia. The sequence goes on from CM070505.1 coordinate 51,205,064, forward strand.
CACGGCCGAGCATCGGCACTAGTCATGATGATGAATGGGGGCCACGCAGGTCACATGGCAGCAGCAAGTTTTGCTTTGGGTAGAACCCGGGAGAGAGATGAGCTTGTCAGCATTACCAGTGAGGAGAGGGGGTGAGCTAGGAAGGTTGATGCATGCAATGGCACCACATGTTTGCATCTCAGCTGCGTATAGAGGATCGCATACATGGCACTACCATGAGGGCAGTGGCGGAGCTAGACCTTAGGTCATCTAGACCATAACCTGAAGGCCTAGGATCAAAAGGCCAACATAAATAGGTCGAAAACAGCCGGTCTATTCAGGTCATGGCCCAAGAATAGTTGGCATGGTCTGAGGTTTAGACCATAGGCTGGCTTTGCCCTTGTACGAGTGTAACTCAAATTAAGAAACGTGTACTCTTTGTGGGTGACAAAGTTGGATCGAAGCAGACGGCTGATTCTTCGGATGTGTTTGGCAGGGATTCAACTTCTCTAGATTCGTAAATCTGGTGAAACTGAAAATTCTAGCTTCACCAGATTCGTGAAACTGAAGCTGTGAGTACATTAAGAGTGTTTAGATAGATCATTTTGTTTAAATTTTAGACCAAAAATATAAACTTAACTCACTTTATTTTAGCCTACAAATTTCAGATTTCAGGTGAAGCTGGAATCTGAAACTCTACTAAACAGGCTCTTCATTAATGTTATGCTCGAATAATCCATTGTCTCAACTTTTGGTCCTCGCGGTTCATCCCAACCTAATTTTCTTTGATTATTTTCCGATGTTGGTTCTATTGAGAACAATTTGTAATTTTAGCTATTCAATTTTTGCTATTGCGCACTTTGAACTTTTGCACCGGAGAATCTCGTGCTAAGTTCGAACAGCCATCTCAAAAATTCTGCCAAATTTATATCTTTTGTGTGCTACTGAGAAAAAATTCCTGAAATTAAAACAGGTTGTTTGTTAACAATTCAGGGAAAGCTGTCATATATTGTCCACGTTAAAAGGAAAAAAGAGATTGTTAGCAAGTGAGTATCAACTCACGCTAAGCCCTCATACGACAGAAACCAGCTTTTTCTGCATTCTAGGCAGCAAAAGGAGGTGGCCGTGGGTGTAAATGTGCAGGCAGCAATCCTGAAATATGTAGTTTGTGAATATATACTTATCATTATAGCGCTGAGAATTCAAGGCCCTTTAGAAAATTCAAAATCGTGTTTAGATCCTCCGGTCGGTTTTTAACAGAACAGATCTAAAAACCGAAATTACATTTAGATCTCTCTGCGGTTTACGTTCAGGTCCTCCCCGCGGTTTTTAGCAGAACGAACTCCGGAAAAAATAAAAATACATTTAGGTCCCTCTGCAGTTTACATTCGGCCCCGAAAAATTACGTTTGCGGTTTCCTTAAAAAAAACACAGATTCGTCGAAGGTTTATAGCAGTTCACAGATTTGCCGACGAGTCCTTACAACCCTTTTTTTTTAAAAAAAACACGAAAACAGAAATTACGTAAAAAAAAAAAGGCGTTTAAATCTCTCCGCGTTTTTCTTCCAAAAAAAATTCCATAGATCCGTCAACAATTTTTAGCAATCCACAGATTCGTCAATGGCTCCTAACAGCCCATTTTTCTAAAAAAATACAGAAAACTAAAGTTTCACAGTTTTTTCAGAAATTTCTATAGGACCAAATTTCACACAGCGTAGTGTCGCGTGACTAAATTTCCCAAAATCTGCATGGCGCAGCGTCACGCGACGAAATTTCACACGACGCAGCGTAGTGCGTGACCCTGGCTAGCTAGTTTACTCAATATGGTTGTAGCATCTAATAAAATTATAATATTATGAAAATAATTTTATATTGTTTGCAGTGCACTATTGTTTGACATATTTTCTCCAAATATGACAGAGATTCATTGATCTTATTCAAGTGCATATATACTACTCTTCATCGAAACGTTTTACAAGAGTATATTTAGATCACCATGACAAAAAAACGTATATATTACTCTTGAAAGAAATCATCAAGAAAAAGGAATAATGAACCCAACCAGAGGTTGGAAGCAATGCCCCTTGAATATTCAACAAAATCAAAACAAAAACGGAGGAGTAGTACATACGGCATCATCGTATACTAGTCGCATCTTGGTTTCATCAGTACTGCGGCATGTTGCACTCGGGCGGCATCTGGCCGTTGTTGTACCTCTTGGTGTCGGTGCAGTAGTCGTAGATGGTGTACCCGAGCTGCACGGCCTGTATCTGGCGCCGCTGCTCGTCCGTGAGCCGGCACAGCTCCGGCGAGGCGTACCAGTTGTTGGGCGACGCGCAGCTCTGCGAGCAGGCGGCGCCGCTGGAGCACTCGCAGACCGCGAGGTCGATGCTGCGGTACTCGGCCACGAACGGCGCCTTGCTCCAGTCCGTCTTGACGCGGCCGCCCTGCGTCGCCCAGTCCTCCGCCGCCCAGATGCTGGAGAAGGCGTACATCGGCCGCTGAGTCGGGAACGGCACGCCGTCGCTCTCATGGTTGCGGAACACGCGGATCGGGATACTGTCCACGAACCACCTGCATGCAATGCATACGATCGACGAGCCGATCGATCAGTCGACCTCGATCAGTTGATTCTATAGATCAGACAGACAACGTCTGATCGATCGATGAAGCGATATATATGCATGGCTAGCTAGCTTACACGATCATGCAGGGGTTCCAGAAGACGGTGTAGTTGTGGAAGTCCGAAGTGGGGTCGAACCACGGGCGGAACTGCATCTCCTTCTGGCCGACGCCGTCGGCGAAGACGTTGGTGTGGAAGGTGTAGGGCTGGCCGGTCTCGTTGCCCAGGAACTCGAAGTCGATCTCGTCGTGGTTGTCGCCGATAGACGACGTCTGTTCATTGGATATATATGCCCCCATCAAATCATTATGCATGCCTCACAAGGAACGTACGTACATGAGGAATTGAACTAATGAGACTCTGGTTTGTGGTAGACTTGGTTGTGGGACTCACGTAGTACGTGGTGACCGTGCCGGCCGAGTTGCCCTTGACCAGCTTGATCAAAGTGGAGACGCTGCCGTAGATGAACTTCTTCTTGGTCCGGAGCATACAGCCTGATGGCATCAAGGTTTCCAAATTCGGTTCAAAATTTGGTAATTTTAGAAATTTCAGTGGAATTTCAGGACGAAATGGTTGTCCAAAAATTTGAATTTTTGATAAAATTTAATCAAAATTTGAGTTTTTACTAGAATTTGAATTTTTAACAAAATTCAAATGAACCCACAGGAATGTAACCGGAATAAAAAATTCAGGATCGGACCCACCGGATTGACTGAATTTCGCCGATATTCATTAAAATTTGGGCGTAATTCGAAAGCCTCGATGGCATGAGCGCCGAGAGAATAATGAGACATCCCCATGTATAATTGTATATAAAATATGATAATCTTTGTGTCAATGTATGTGACATTTTGTGCAGTTTATTGATTAGTTTTAAGAACTTTGGTGACCATGGTTTAGAATTTCGCCAAAATTTCACCGAAATTTGGCAAAATTTGGTCCTTTTCGGTGGGTCCCGAAATATATTTATCCAGTTACATTTTGGTGGATTCATTTGATTTTTCCAAACATTTAAATTTTGTCCAAAAATTCACCTTTTGGTCAAATTTTGTCCAATCATTTCATCCTAAAATTACACCAAAATCAGTGATTTCGGTGGGTGCCGAAAAAGTTTTTAAAACAAAATTCGAAACCTTGCTGGTGACCACCCTTAATTCAATCCTTGTAGTGTTAAGGCGCAGCTAGCTAGTAGTTGGACTTGTTGAAACGTTTCAGAATTTCCGATTATGGATGTTTGTTCTGACTAGAATACTTAAGTTGTGTATCAAAGGAACAAATATCTCATTTTTCGTTACTTAGCAGTCCCTCTGACCATAAAAATGAAGTCCTATAATGTGTGGAGTAAACTATTTTAAACATTTACAGCGGTCAAAGTCACGTTTTGTGACCCAAGAGAGTGACACGAGGTGTGTAGATCGACACGATCTTTAATATACATATTCTACGGTTACTTTTTTTTTCTAGATTTAGTAAAAAATAATATTATAAAATTACTTTTGATGACAAATAATCTAATGATACTAGTTTCACACGAAGAATCAGAATGTTTTTGTGTAAATTAGTGGTCTATGTTTAACTGCACACATTCTAAAAGTACCTACTTCTTGGCAAGGGAGATGGTAATTATATGTTTACCTGAGGAGTTGCTGACGAGGGAGAGCGTGAGGTGGTTTCCTCCCTCCGCCATCTTGGCGTTCTGCGGCTCCCACGTGATGTCGCACTCGTCCCGGAAGTTTGCGCCGACGAGCCCGAGCTCGAGCACGACCGCCAAGGCGACGGCGGCGAGGAGAGCCTTTGTCGACCTCGCCATTGATTTCTTCCCTTCTGACGCCTATAGCTAGCTAGCTAGCTTGTAGTGTATGTATGTATGTATCTGTCTATATATCTTTCCTTCCCTGCATATGAAACTGATGCGTGTTTGCGAGTGTGACGACGACTTGGCAAGAATTCAGAGAGTACGTCTTATATAGGAAGTTATGAACTAATTTCAAGTTGTATTGGCGAGCTTTTGGTACGCATGTAGGCATTAAGAAATGTCTTGTGCAGTTCCTACGGATTTGCCAGCTTGTTGTTTTCAATGATCTGGATAGTGGCATCTTCTGGTTAGTCTAACTAATGGTTTCCTGGCAGGGTTAGTGCTTGGCATGCACAATGTTGTTTTCTGCAGTAGTGCTTGCCATCACCTCCGGCACGCAGGTGTCAGCTGGTCAACGGGCATTGGTGTTGTCATCTGTCAGGAGAGGGTTAAAGAATGAGTATACAGGGAAAGAAAAATTGTCGGCTAATATTTGGCTCATTAAGGTTTGGTTCAGTTAAATCCTAGTTGCGCCATTAATCTGAGTTTTTTTTACTGTATGATAAGTCCTAAAACATGCTTGAGTAAACTGTTATTCTTCCTCTGCTCAACATTCGTAATTTGCTGAATAGGAGGAAGCAATTTCAGCTTCCGTATCATCAGTTGTGCCATTAGGTGCATCACACGAAGGCTCACCTGTTTCAAGTTTTTTTTCCTTCTTCAGGAACACGCGGGACAATTCTGTCTCTCTGTATTACAAAGAAGTGGAATGATCACAATTCAGAAACAACCATGCATTGTCGAGGTAGAGCCTGACTCTCGCCTGTTTGTCAGTTGTGATATCAGTGAAAATTGTTGGCAAAACGTCGGCATTATTAACGTTGGCGAAATCTATATATCAACGTCGTCAGGAAGCTTTGATAGAATAATATAAGAGTACCCTTTAAATATCTCTTTGGAGTTTAATCGTGAGGTTATGCTGGCTGATCGTTGTGGACAACTAGAAATTAATCGACTCGCCTCAAGCCCAAAATGGGAGCTAGCTTATAGCCCAATGTAGCAAATTAATTTTCCTTGTTAATTAGTAGGTACTTGGTACGTAGTACGTTATCGCCTCACTGGCTAGCACGATGGATAGCTGCATGGCCCTCACCAAAAAGGAAAAATAAATAAATAAATGCACCATAGTTCTCTTCTCTAAACTTGTTCCGAGCGGTCAAATAGTTACGTAAATTCCAAAATTGCATATCTAACGCCCTTGTTTTTACTACCATTCACATTAATTGTTCTCTAGCAAATGACTCAACCGATACAAAAACCAACACGACAATACATGACCACAGCTTGCCTTGTGATTCAGGCAACTGAAGAAATTGCGGTTGGGGTTGGTCTTCTGTGCCAGATCGACGTGAACCTCATCATCAGATCCCTGATGCATTCGCAGCACAGCAAACAGAGGAACCGGCCGTTTCCCCCTGCTCCGACATGAAGACGATGAGCTCGAAGATCCAACCATTTTGGCGCCGATTGAGAGCAAGAACAAGCTCCATAACAGGAGTTGGATGGAGGAGCAAGAGTAGTAGGGTGAGATTTGGGGAATAGCCAAGGTCACTGTTGAAGTATAAGTAAATTACCCATCTTTTCTCGTTAGCTCAAGTTTTTGAGTGAACTAGTTAGTGCATGCAACTCAATATGGTATCAGAGCCAAGAGATATCAAGTTCTCAAGATCTGGTTGGCATAATTAAAAAAATAATTGCAGTCTACGTACTTCTATTCCACGTCCTAGACTTGAGAGAGTCTATACGTGATGGGGAGTGTTAAAGTATAAGTAAATTGTCCACGTTACCTCATTAACTTAACATTCTTTTTGGGTTAACTAACTGATACATGCAACTCAGTAGTCACCACTAAACCATATGTGAGGACTTCTTTGCAAACTGGCAACCCCTTCCATGGCTGGCAAATTCCAGCCACGTTTGGACGTGATCAACCCGCCATGAAAGCTATAATTCCACGTGGTGTGTTTGGGACCTAAGTGACCCAGTTAAACAACTTGGATGACTTTGATATACAAGTTAGGGATTGTTTGGATTAAGGGTATTCTATTGAAATGTTTTAGGTTCTAGTTTAATTTTTAATTAAATCTCAAAACATCTAAGAAACTACCAGTCATCTAAACAGAACCTTAGGAACAAATCTTACCATAATTTTATTGAATTCACTAAAATTGATATGCATAGTTTTGATAGAAAAAAGGGGGAGTGACAAGCATTGCATAGGTCTTTTAGCCTGCTCACCTCATAAGCGATACTAAGCCCTCTTCGTTTCAGCTTTTACATAGCTTCTGCTAAAAAAAACAGATTATCACCAACAGATGATTCTCGAATATTTCTCCATAATTAGAAACGCTCTCATTAGAACATATTGAGATATAGCTTTGTAACTAATATGGGAAGAGATAAGTCTGGTATGGCTATAGATAGATTTGTTAGGATTGTTTCCATGTATGTAGGGGTAGCCTCCGGAAAATTTCTTCCTATATAACTTCTTGTAATCCTTTGATTCAATCAACACGAAAGAGTCGCACCGTCGATTTTCCCAAAGACCTCTATTTGCTTCACATGGTATCGTGAGCCCTTATTGCTATCCATGGCGAGTTCATCATCTGTCTCCTCCAATCCATTGTTTGGCTTCCTGTCATGGAGAAGTGAACAAGGTAACCACATGATCCGGTCGGCGCAGATCCTTGCGGCAATTCATGGCGCTTCGACTTGAGGACACATCAACGGCAAGACCGCGTCCCCTCTCAGAGATCGAGCAGAAGTCGGGCGACAAGGTGATGAAGATCCAAAATCCAGCTTATGCAGAATGGTTTGCCGCAGACCAACAGGTTCTCGGTTTCCTTTTTGCATCTCTTTCCAAGGAGGTGCTGACCCAGGTGGCTGCTGCAAGAACGGCGGCGCAAGCATGGAAGGAGATTGAAGATACTTTCGCAACGAAGTCCAGATCGCAGAAAATCAACGTGCGCCTGGCCCTGACGACAACTCGGAAGGGTAATATGTCTGTCTCTGAATATGTTGCGAAGATGAAAGCCTTTGGAGATGAAATCGCAGCTTCAGGAAAGCCAATAGATGATGATGATCTTGCTGCATATATTATCAATGGTCTTGATGATGAGTTTGAACCTGTTGTTTCTGCGATCGTGGCAAGGAATGAATCTGTCACGGTTGCAGAATTGCACTCACAGCTTTTAAGTTTTGAGAATAGGGCTAATCTCCGACATGCAGCAAACCTTGCTGCAAATGCCGCTAATCATGGAGGCCGTGGAGGCAGCGCTCTGCGTGGAAGAGGGCGCGGTCGTGGAGGTAACCGTGGTCGCGGCCCTCCCGCAGGACGTGCACGTGGACGCAGTAATCTGGCTAATGATACTCGTCCAACCTGCCAAGTGTGTCACAAAAGGGGCCATGTTGCTTCTGATTGCTGGTACAGGTATGATGAAAATTACGTCCCAGATGACAAGACTGCCGCCACAGCCGCTCATGCCTATGGTGTCGATACAAATTGGTATATTGACACTGGAGCAACAGATCATATAACTGGTGAGTTAGAAAAGCTAACAACTCATGAGAAGTACAAGGGCAATGAACAGATTCACACCGCAAGCGGTCAAGGTATGAAAATTAAACATATTGGTCATTCTGTTATTACAACCCCTACTCGTTCCTTATACTTGAAAAATGTGCTTCATGTTCCTCAAGCAGCTAAGAATCTTGTTTCTGCATATCGTCTTGCTGCTGATAATTATGCCTTTCTTGAGATTCATCCCAAATATTTTTTGATTAAGGATCGAGTCACGAGGAGCATACTTCTTAAAGGATGGCGTCGTCGAGGCCTTTATCCTCTTCCTTCAGGACCTTCAGGAAAACAAGCTTTTAGTGTTATGCCATCCTTTGAAAAATGGCATGGTCGTTTGGGTCATCCTTCAGCACCTATTGTCACTAGGGTCATTAGCAATAATAAGCTACCATGTTTAGCTGAATTCAATAAAGAGTCAATTTGTGATGCATCCAGCGAGCTAAGAGTCATCAGTTGTCTTATAATAGGTCATCTAGTACCTCTCGTCATCCTTTGGAACTTGTTCATTCTGATGTTTGGGGTCCTGCCCCTGATTCTGTTGGAAGAAAAAAATATTATGTTAGCTTTGTTGATGATTACAGCAAATTCACATGGCTCTACCTTCTCAAGCACAAGTCTGAAGTTTTTCAGAAGTTTCAAGAATTCCAAAGTCTTGTTGAAAGACAATTTGATCACAAAATTCTTGCAATGCAAACTGATTGGGGTGGAGAATATGAAAAACTTCATTCCTTCTTTGAAAAAGTAGGTATCTCCCATCATGTCTCCTGCCCACACACTCACCAACAAAATGGCACTATTGAGAGAAAACATCGTCATATAGTAGAAGTCGGCCTTGCTCTTCTAGCTCATGCATCCATGCCTCTCAAGTTTTGGGATGAAGCTTTCCTTGCTGCCGTTTATCTCATCAATCGCTTGCCTAGTAAGGTCATTAAGTTTGAGACTCCTCTAGAACGCCTATTTAAACAAAAATCGGATTACACCTCTCTTCGTATATTCGGGTGTGCTTGTTGGCCCAATCTTCGTCCTTATAATACCCACAAATTGCAATTCCGGTCAAAACAATGTGTCTTCCTTGGATTTAGCCATCTACATAAAGGTTTTAAATGCCTTGATGTCTCTACTGGTCGAGTTTATGTCTCTCGGGATGTCATTTTTGATGAAAATGTTTTTCCTTTCTCTCAATTACATCCAAATGCTGGAGCTCGCCTACGTACAGAAATTTCTCTTCTTCCTTGTGACCTAGTTCCAACTACTCATGGGGAAGTAACACAGAATGATCATTTGTTTAATTTTTCGCCTAACCATAACAATTGTTCCAGCAATACTACTGCAGATGGAGAAGTTTCTGATGAAAATCTCAGGGATCACTCCACAGCTCCTGTCTTGGCGGGAGAATCCGGATCGGGATCCCCGTCTCCTCTGGAGTTGGAGCCAGCGCAGACTGAGCATCAAAATCATCAACCTGCGCATGTCGAGCAGAGACAGGAGACTGAGTCAGGCTATCCAGGAATTGCCACGGCTCCAACAGCAGCTGCTGGTGCGATGCCTTCTACTCCTTCGCTACAACAATCGGCCACGACATCAGTCGAGATGGAACTCAAAGATCTGGTCAAGTGAAGGCTGTTGAAGCGACCGGGGGATCCTTTGCAGAAGAAGCAGGAGAAGCAGGCTCCTTTTTACAGCCAACAGAAGCACGACCGAGGACTCGTTTACAAAGTGGCATCAGGAAAGAAAAGGTATATACAGATGGAACAATTAGGTATGGTTGTTTTACATCATCTGGGGAACCCCAAAATTTACATGAAGCATTAAATGATAAAAACTGGAAAGGGGCGATGGATGCAGAGTATATGGCATTAATGAGAAATAAGACCAGACATTTAGTTCCTCCTCAAAAAGGTATCAACATTATAGATTGTAAATGGGTATATAAGATCAAAAGGAAATCTGATGGGAGTTTGGATAGATATAAAGCTAGGCTTGTTGCAAAAGGCTTTAAGCAACGATATGGTATAGATTATGAAGATACCTTTAGTCCAGTAGTTAAAGCTGCTACTATCAGAATTATCCTGTCTATTGCTGTGTCCAGAGGTTGGAGTCTACGTCAGCTTGATGTTCAAAATGCTTTTCTCCATGGAATTCTTGAAGAAGAGGTATATATGAAACAACCTCCAGGGTATGAAGATTCCTCTTCACCTCATTATATTTGCAAGTTAGACAAAGCTCTATATGGACTTAAACAAGCGCCAAGGGCGTGGTACTCAAAGCTGAGCACTAAATTGCATGAGTTGGGTTTTAAGTCGTCCAAAGCTGACACATCTTTGTTCTTTTACAGTAAAGGAGATGTAATAATGTTTGTTCTTATTTATGTGGATGATATAATTGTAGCTAGCTCTATGCAAAGTGCAACATTGGCCTTGTTACAAAATCTCAACAAGGAATTTGCTTTAAAGGATCTTGGAGATCTTCATTATTTCCTTGGAATTGAGGTAAATAAAGTCTCTGATGGTATAGTCTTGACACAAGAGAAATATGCTTTGGATGTGATTAACAGAGTTGGGATGCATACATGCAAACCTGTTAACACACCTTTGTCTGTCACTGAAAAACTTTCGCTCATGAAGGAACATTGCTTGGATCTAATGATGCTACACAGTACAGAAGTGTTGTGGGGGCATTACAATATTTAACCTTGACTAGACCAGATATTTCTTTTGCTGTTAACAAGGTTTGTCAGTATCTTCACTCTCCAACCACAGATCATTGGGCAGCTGTAAAAAGAATTGTGAGATATTTGAAAGGATCAGTCAAGCTTGGACTTAAGATCAGTAAGTCTTCCTCTCTTCTTGTCAATGCCTTTACTGATGCTGATTGGGCTGGATGTTCAGATGATCGTCGATCAACTGGAGGTTTTGCTGTTTTCTTGGGATCCAATCTTGTCTCTTGGAGTGCTCGAAAACAAGCAACCGTTTCTAGATCAAGTACAGAAGCAGAATATAAGGCCTTTGCTAATGCTACTGCAGAGATTATGTGGATACAGACGTTACTTCAAGAGCTTGGCATTCAAGCACCCAGAGCAGCAAAGATCTGGTGTGATAACATTGGGGCTAAGTATTTATCTTCTAATCCTGTGTTTCATGCCCGTACAAAACATATTGAAGTAGACTATCATTTTGTACGAGAAAGAGTAGCACGCAAGCTACTAGAAGTCGAATTTGTTTCCTCCAAAGATCAAGTAGCAGATGGACTAACAAAGCCACTTCCTGTTCGTCAAATGGAGATGTTTAAAAACAATCTAAATCTCTCGAGTTCAGATTGAGGGGGAGTGTTAGACATATTGAGATATAGCTTTGTAACTAATATGGGAAGAGATACGTCTGGTATGGCTATAGATAGATTTGTTAGGATTGTTTCCATGTATGTAGGGGTAGCCTCCGGAAAATCTCTTCCTATATAACTTCTTGTAATCCTTTGATTCAATCAACACGAAAGAGTCGCACCGTCGACTTTTCCCAAGACCTCTATTTGTTTCACACTCTCTACATAGAATCAAAATCCGGTTGAAATCTGATTCTTGCTGACCTGATCAGAATCTAAAAATTGTAGTTAGCTCGGTCTTTATAATCCAGAAACTAAAACAAAGGGCCATATGTCCCAAGATTTTAGGCTTACTTCCGCCGTTGATTCTGTATTTACCGATCCCGTACAAATTAAATAGAGATAACTACATAAATGTTTAAATACCAACTCATCAGTGTTATCGTATTTTCTTACCACAGTACATATATACTGTATTACTGTACGTCAACTCAACTGTTCCCTGAGATGCCGTGCTCCCGAGCCATTGCGTTGCCCTTTACATACATCTTTCTATTCCCAAGGAGAAGAGGCAGGGGGGCAAGAGCTTTCAACTGTTACAAACGCATGTTCGTATGTAAGAGCTTATCTTTCAAGTGCATGCAACGCCATAACGAGGACTAAAAAGGCACGAGCCCTTGGCTTTTCTAGCATCATGATATGTTTTTTCCGTAAGTTTAGTCTAGTGACACATATCACTTTATCATACTATATACCATGGTAGAAACCTGTGATAATGGCAGCACAGTAGATCATGGCCGGAGGAGGACGACGAGGATAGGAGCTAGCTACCGAGCAAGGACAGCTTGGTAGGGTCTGTTACCGCTTTCGGGGAGCTCGGCACTCTGTTGCCGAGTTGGGAAGTGTGGCAAAAAGGCTGCCGATGGTTCGGGTTCTGCCGAGGTATACGAATGTAGGAGATGAGCTTTCGTAATTGAGAAGGAAATCAATTTTATAATTATATTTGTAGGGAGATCAAATTTTTTAAAAAATTAAACAACAGCATCAATTAAGCCCAGGCTTCGACATGAAGATGTTCCCGTGAGCCGCGCGCACACCCAATGCGGGAAAGCTGTCCGTACACTATATATATATATATATATATATATATATATATATATATATATGTTCACATGTTCGTATATATTAGAATTTTTTAAATAATACATTTTTATTCAAATTACAAAAATATATCTTGATCTAAAAAAATACAAAACTATATCTCTATCGCCATATGGTTGAGCGACAGTAGCGTAGAACGCAGAAAAAGCTAAGTCAACGTTGATGTAGCCTCTCTATCACCAAATAAAAGGGTGATAAGCCTCTGTCGCCTAACCATTTGGCGACAGGAATATGTCGCTTTTTCATTTGACGACACAGAGCTATCACTAAATGGTTGGGCTACAGAGCACTGAAACCAAATAAATTATAAAAATCATGAATTTTTTTGAAGGAAATTAAATTTATGAGGAATATTTTTTTACTGATTTCATTTGAAAATTCACTGTAACTTGTGAGCATTAATTATTAAAATGCAGTGTTATTTTGACAGTTATTAGAATTTTAGAGTTCAAACCAAGGTTCAATAAATTCAGAAAATTTCATATTTGTCAGTGATAATTCATGTAGTATTTTACAAAATTATTTGTCAGTTATTGAATTTTGTTGTTCCTCATTCTCTTTGGATGTGCAACAAATTTGATGACAAATTATAGTAAAACATTCAATAAAACCCGATATTGATATTACAAAGTGCAGTAAGTACAACAACTACAACGGCATGGTATGTGAACTATACCTAAGATACATGCATGCCTTAAGGAATTCATAAATCTGGGATACAACATAGGTACATACCTCTAGTGAAAGACTAAGTCACAAAACCATACATTCTATGGCCATGGTTATCGAAATAGGTCGCTACAATAAAAATAACAATAGTTATCTATTGGTTCCTGACGGGGTACTATGTTTGCATATCTGATAGGGTTTAATGTAATGTCATCGTCAGGATTCGGAGGACTCCGAGAACGCAAGGTTCATGGTCTAGGTGGTATGAAATTATCATCATCGTCGTCATTTGTATAGTTAGAAGCTAACTATCCTTCAGTGCTGGTTGAACGATCTCTTGTATTGTTGCTTGAACAACCTGCTATTTAGTGCTTGAACGGTCTGTTGTGATAGTGCTTGAATGTCGAGGTCTATGTGGCATGAAATCGTCATCATCATCGTCATCATCATTTGTATAGTTAGGAGCAAATCTTCCTTCAGTGGTGGCTAAACGTTCTCTTGAACTTTCTGCTACAACAGTACTGGGTGAACCTCTATCCCTCCATTTAGATCTTCTGTGTCTTCTACATGAACCATGCATCATACCCCCACCAAAGAGCATATACATCATTACGAATTCTGGGATATTTTTGTTCAATAACTCTTTATCCTCTGGGAATAACTAATACACAAGATGAGTATACGAATTAGTGAACTTATGGATAATGCTAAAAAGATTAGTAAGGTGAACAAATAGGAAATAACTAACTATAATATGCTCTGCATACTGATCGGGTAGCATCAGTTACCTATAAAATCTCATAGAGAAACCTGTAATAGAAGAGTGGTTGGCTAGTTCGCACACCCTGAAATACTCTTGACGCCACCCTTGCAAGTGCGCCTTAAGGTCATCAGAGGTTACAAGGTTTAGGCTAGAGGTTGTCACTTTATGCCTCGGTAATATCGGACGCCATTTTTGCAACTTGGACACCATTTTACTTAGGTTCTCCTCTTTGAACGGAACATCCTTCCCATTACACATTACCTTCAACGTGTAATGAAGGCCTACGCTGCTCATATTAGGTGTCCATGAGACTACTCTGCTAGAGGATCTAGCCATGGTGAAATGTGAGTGGGAGTTGTATTTGTGTGCCTACGGTTTGGCCTTTTGTAGTCTCGAAGTGGTGGTATATGGGCTAAGTGTTGAAAGGTAAGATTCAAAAGTGTAGACGAATAACAAAACGCTGGAGTGTGTAGTTAAGTCGAGCTAAAAAGGCAGTTATGCATGCAAAATGCCAGTACTGACAAATATGTTGTACAATAAGTGGTCACTTCAGAGTTAAAGTAGACAGTGAGTGGTCACGTTGGACTGTGCAGTGTGTAGTTAGTACATACTGAGTGTACAGATGGGACTTTGTACCTTGCAATGAGTAGTCACATCGGACTATATTGTGTGTAGTGAAGGGTTATTTCAGACTAATAAAAGTTTTCAGCGAGTTATCCCATCGTCTAAGAAATAGTACCTCGCATTACGGTGCAGGTCCTATTGCAACAAAAAATAACAGCATTGCATAACCAAATATAATAAATAGTTTCATGATCATAAAAACCATAAGTCGTACAACATATCTAGAACAGATAAATAAAATACATAAAATGAAAAGTTCCAACAATCCAAAACATGAGTAACTACTACCGCCTTGTTTTGGCTGCCCTTGCATCTTGGTTGTCCTCCTGTTAATCTGCCTATGAGAGTGGGTCAACTGCGTCGGCGTGCGGTGGTCCCTCTATGGTCTGGCTGGAGGTGCAGTGTACTCTGGCTAAGAAGGCTACATCGGCGGTGGTGCTCCGTGCAACTGCGTTGGTCTAGGCTCATCCGCATCAACAAAGTACCTCGATACACCACCATCGTCGAGGTTGTAGTCCACGTGAGCTGGATCATCAGGTTGCCCCTTATAGTTGTTAGGTGCAGGTGAAGCTGTAAACATGGACCACTATGCCTGTGAACCTGTAACAAAGGAAGAATTGTTGAGAGCATTCAAAAAATAATCGCAAAACATAGAAAGTGCGATTAAGTACTGACCTCCGGTGTAAGCGGCTAGACCAACATGTCCAGCAGCTCACCCTCTCACAAACGGGTGTGTGATGGGGGCACGGGAGGCTATAGTACGAGAAGATGTACCAGTAGTACCCCTACCTCCACTAAGCGGCATGTCGTCAACCACATCGAGAGGTTGGTGGCATCCCGCCAACTGGAGGACGCGTATCAAGCTCTCCCTAAACCTCACGAAGAAAGAGCCCACCTCCTCTCTGGTCACGTCAACCCCACGGATCAGACGAAAAAGGAAGCTCCCTGACTCCTCGTAGTACTGGCCTAACACAATCTAGAAAATATATTATGAATTGGTTAGCACGTTTACCAAATGAGTGGAAATGAGATCGTAGATTGGACGCAACATACCGCACTGTGCAGAGCCGGGTTCGTATGGGTAGAATACGTGTCCCTCAGCTAAGAATATGTCTAGGAGGATTGGGGTCGACACGTACCAAACACAGACGGGCACAGAAAGTGTACCACTATTGGTAGCCATGGTATGTCTACGGGTCATACGCCATTTCCTCAGCATGGACGTCGTTCAGGGCTCTTCCCCACTCCTCGACCTATGGCGTCATACGTACGTGCCAAGGGGTGGCCCCATGCACACCCTTCCTAGTCGGGCTACTGATAAGAAATAAATATAGCAATATTAGATGGCATTACATGATATAATTACAGAACATCAGCTTAGAGAACTTGCATGTGGGCGCCGTATGGGACCTCACAGCCAACCGGGACTGGGAACTCCTGTCATGGACCAAACTACCTCATCACTCGATGAACAACGTAGCCCTCGACCTGGATGTCGAACAGGAAGAACCGACGTGTACGCCAGTATGTCGTGTCTCATGTGCACAGGGTGGACAACCCATCTGTCACACATAGCTGCACCTCTGCCTCTGTGTATGGCATCCAATGTACATGGTCATCGGTGAGGCGATCGATTGTAGCGATGAATTGCGGGTAGCCCATCCACACTGTCCTGTGTGCCCACCTAGGCTGCAGTGAAGACAGAAAATCAACGTAGAACGTTATCGTTAGTACTGACAAATGTTAAACCGAATGTTTCACAATTGTGATTGCAATATCTTACCCGTTGGTGGCACCAAATGGTGCCCATGGTCAGAGCGTCAATGTTGTCATCACCGTCATGTACACGAGGCTGCAGGTTGATGTCGGGCCACCCGATCTGAACCTCTTATATGCCCAAATTTGTACAAGCAGTGGACATCCGGTGAAGGTTGAGCTATCAGCAATCCATCCACAAATCGTCGTAGAGCACACGATACGTGGCACACAGCACAGCTGACCCCAGGAGTACTATGGTACAACATCAAGGTGTGCGTCCGCAACCGCCCTCATGAACTAGACAAGGTGCCTGTCCACGCTATCCCCATGTTAGCTCGTGAACATGCACCAACCAAAGAGCCCCAGTAGGTACGCCTCTAGGTGGTGGTTCACCCTCAACTCGTCTGTTGGCACAATGATCTTCTTCGCCTGTAAATTTAAGCTTCTTGTTAGTTCAACCATTATATGCACAATTATACTTTAAAGGTTAGCTGCATACCATGAACTGTTGAAGTCACCTCAGTGTCGGATCATGTGTGTTGTTGAAGGGTCGGTACGTAGCAGCTAGGAGCACAAACTGGAATCATGCAAGTAGCTCCTGATGCCACGTTAGGTCGACGTTTGAGGCACCATAAGGTGACCAGCAATCGAGAGTCTGAGGAGGTACGAGACGTCCTCCAAAGTGATGCCCATCTCCCTAACAGGTAGATGGAAGGTGTGCGTCTCCGGCCTCCACCAACCCACTAGAGCAGTGAGCAGGGACAAGTCGAATGGGAACCAACGACCCATGTCCTGTCTCTGCACATCATCATGCGCCGCCTCCACCATCCGAGCAAGTGGTAGCAATCTTGATACTCGAAGCCTACGAAACAAAAATATGAAATTAATATCAGTACCACACTAATTAATTAATATAAATTATAATACTACAACAAAGATATTTAGAAATATGAAGAATAGAATGTTACCTGGGGATCCAATGAGGATCGAGCGAGTAGAGCTTCTGCGGTGTCCTCGGTCGTAGTACGCCGAACTACAAAGGATCCTGTCCCTCCTTTAAAAAAGCGGTGGCGTAGTAGGTACAGTGATGATGATCAACAACCGGATCTAGCAACTCAAATGGCTAGTCATCATCTCCATTCTGGTGAGCCATACCTGCAAATGCAGTAATGAAAGTTATATTTCAAATGCATATAGAAACAAATGCGTACAAAAAAATTATACAAGCATCATAACAATATATTGAAACAAATTCCAATAATATAGCGAGTAACAACACTTACAACGACATGCAACTCCATTACAAATAAGTGATCTTGCAGTAACAGTAATGACATGCAACTTGCTTATAACTAGGTAAAAAACAGATTTCATACAACACACATTACATCAACAAAATATAATTTTGACATATAGCATATGATAATTCAAATAGCTTCTTTGGTAGTATGATGACGTCGTCCACTACGCATTGCAGACGATGATCCCTCCCCCACTGCTGGGTTGCCATCTCCTCCTTAATCTTCTTCGTTTTGTGGCTGGCAGTTCTTGAGCGTATATCCTATTTGCTTGCATAATGAATATTTCTTCATGCGCTTACTAGCTTTAGACTCATCCATGTTATTTCTGACACGTCTTGTTTTGCGACTCCTTGCTTTGTATGTTCTTTCATCAAAATCAGGAACCCACAACATTTCATTGACACTAGGAGTTGTGGTGAAAGAACCGACAACACCATAACAATAAAGCTCCTCGCTCCAAATTGCCATCATCTTTTTCTTTGTAAAATATTTAGATAAATATATACCGGGTCGCATTCCAAATAACGCACATGTGGATATCACATGAGAACATGGCCTGTGCAAAAAGTACAGTTTGTTACACGAGCATTTGCAGTCAGCCTACAAGATGCACTCTTGGGTGATAACATTCTAATTGGTTCCACACTGTCTTTTATCCCTGTATATCACCTTGAAGCATAGTATTCGTGCACCTACTTTGATAGCTCTATACTTGGCCGCCTTCTTACTCTTATCATCTATGTATTTAGTGATCATGGTAGAGTACATTAGATTTTCATCTCTCAATACTACTTCAGCAGCTTGATGCTTATCTACAAAGTAGTTGGTTGTGCCCCGCAGCACTCTCAATAATTCCTACCAATAGGAGATACCTCATCCCTCTCATTACCTAGTTGTACACCTTCGTCAAGTTAGTCATCATGACACCGTATTTAGAACCATGTGTGTCATGTAATAACGACCACTTCTCTTTTAGATTGTTCTTTATCCAGTTCGAGAAATATTTGATTGGCCTTTGCCTTCGATGACGATTCGTTGCCTCATCTTCTCTTGGCAGAGGGAATAGAGGCTTCGCCTGATCCTGTGTTTCACTACTACTAGCTTGGTTCATCTACTTCTCTTTGTGTTTTCTTATTAGCTCATCAAGATTCTTTCCTAGAGTACGGAACTTACTCGCTTGATTCTGCTTACATAGCCTCTTAAACATGTTCATTAGTTTCTTATTTTTGAATTGCTTATAGAAGTTCGCACCCAAATGCCTCATACACCATCGGCTCTGTAAGTCAAGCCATGGAAATGGCTCCACTTTCCTCGCTTTGCAACTTTTGATAGCACTAAGTAGACCAAGATGCCGTGATGCAAGTATGCACATATCTTGATGAATTTTTACCACCCCGATCTTTAAGTTCCGTAGGAACCACAACCAACTCTCGTAGTTCTCGCTTTTCTACAAAGGTGAAAGCAACAGGTAGAATCTGGTTATTTCCATCAATGCCCATAGCTGTCATTATTTGCCCTTTGTATTTCCCAGTCAAGAATATGTTGTCCACGCACAATAATGGATGGCAGTGATAGAATGCCTTAATGCAAGCTCTGAATGCGAAGAAAACTCTCTTCAGATGCCTCTTGGTCGGCCACTTGCTTGACGGATAGTCTTCATAATCATAATAGGTATCAGGATTTCTTCCCTGAATGCAATTGAGTAGTGCGGGCAGATTATGGTACAAGTTTTCAAATTTTCCAAACCTCATTTCTAAGGCCTTCTACTTCGCCGTCCATGCCTTCCCGTAACTAATTATATACTGATAATAGCACAGGGTTCAAAATTGAGGTTCTGCACTACATCTAGGTACATGATATTTGTGACATACCCTAATGACAGGTTCCTGTAAACCATTAGGGTGTCCTCAATCATACAGATATGCTGCTCAACCTTTGAACATAGCTAGTGGATGCCCTATTTAGGCTTGTGCATGTGCACTCTCTAGGGGCACCAATGCATCTCGCACACCATGCTATAGCAAGTTGGGATGAACTTCTTAACCCTGAAAGTTCTTGTTATTGATAAGGCCTAATCTTTCATAGAATCCTCAGACGCCTCTTTTGCTCGATTCTACGACCGTTAGGCCTAATCTCATTCTCACTATACTACCAAGGTGTATCGTTACTTTCATTCACAGCTAGCTTATTAAATTGACGTGTGCTCCAATCTATTGGCACAAACAGCTTCGTACCTCCATCTTTCTCATCTGAGTCATCGTCATCTTTCACTAGTCTTCTGGTGTATTCATGATATTCCTCTTTCATCCTTGCTGTTATTTCCTCAGTTTCCTCACCTTTGTCTATTTGTCCTTGCACTTCTTGTCCAATGTTTTCATCATCCTCCCCAACCTCAACTTATTCACCACTCTGATAAATGATGTCCTCGGTGTATTCCTGTACATGCTGCTCATGGCTAGATTTCCCAATTTCAGTGTCACCATAACTAAACTCATTTTGAGGCTCACTACACTCATCGACATCCAACTGATACTGTGGGGCAACAAACCTATCATACGCTTGCACTAAAGGCACCCGATACCATCCAAGTTGCTCCATCGTCCTCACATATGATCTCCACAATACAGTTCCCTTCACCTCAACTAACTCCCAATAAACAGGATCATTCGCATACTACAAAGGCAAAATAACTTCATCTGGAACTGATCTGGTTCCATCCAAAAAGTATAATACAACCAATTCAACATAGAGGAAAATGTACACTCCTCGACCCAACTCAAATTTCTGTCCATATACTGGAAGTTACTTAGATTCGCACCCTTTGAACCATACATGACAACCCCTTCTCCATAATAGATTCTAAATGGAACTCGTTTTGACATATGTGTAGACCAATTTATTAACCTACTAATTAATTACTTTTCATAAAAATAATGTGATACCTAACATAACTATATCTATATACTCAAAAAATATATCTAGATCTATTTATATCTACACTTCTAAAAATATATAACTATCTAGATCTATCTGTAGAAAAACAACTATATTCCTAAAATATATATCTATCTACTTATATCTTAAAAACATCTACACTCCTAAAAATATATATCTATCTACTTCTATCTAAAAAAATCTACACTCCTAAAAATACATATTTATCTATATCTATCTCAAAAAACATCTACATTCCTCTAAATTTACTAACTAAATCAATAAAAATATACTATGCTTTCTCCTCTCCCCTTTCCTTCTCTTCCTTCCTCTCTTTTCTTTCTCTTCTCTCCTCCCTCCCTCCCTCCCTTTCCTTTCTCTCCTCTCCTCCCTCTCCTCTCTTCTCTTTCTCGCCTGACCAAATGAGTCCCAGCCAAACAAGAACCACTTTGGCGTCTTTATATCGCGGTCTCTGTCACCCATTGGTTTGGCAATAGAATCGCGCACCCCCTCTGTCACCAAACCAACAATTGATTTTTCTACTATCACCGTATAGTTGAGCGACAGGAAGGCCGATCATTTTGGTCTACGTGGTGCCGACATGGCTATTCTCATCAGTTCAAACAGCGACATAACTATTTGTCGCCATATCATAAGATATTTCCCTCTCGTTGTTTCAAACGGCGATAGAGGTATAGTTTTGCATTATTTTTCAATCGAAGTATATTTTACAATTTGAATAAAAATGTATTATTTTAAAAAAGTTCTATATATTACATGTACTACTAGCTGAACTTGAAATATCATTTTCTTTCGGTACACTATTAGTGATAACTCAATATTTCAATTTACCCTATCTTTAGGTTTTATCTAAATAGATTATTAGTTCAAGTTTATTACAACTCAAACTCTTTTGACAATTTAAGCCACACCCCCTATACATGTAATCCTTAAACTATTATAGTAGATTGTTTCCTGTTGTTTTTTCTGTAAGGGTTTTTCCATGTAAAATCTTGTGTAATCATGTGCTGAAAAATTGGCTTAATGGTGAAATTGGCATTGCACAATGGTTGTGATCATGGCATGTGTGGTGTTCATGCATATGCTGTTTCAAATGATTATTTGATATGCTTGTGATAGCATGTGTGAGGGTTGCATGGATTGACTGTGAGTCAAGTCATGGACTTGTGCTCAGATTCGTTTTTTGTTTATTCATGTGCAGATGCTGCTCGAGGGCAAACGTGGTCGATGATGGGACCAGAGCTAGGTTCATTGAGGAACTGGGGTTGGGGACTAGATTCAGAGAGAAATCGAGGTCTTGGTGGTCAAGAATGTCATACGGGATGTTTGGGCTAGAGAACAGTGCACATGGAGACTGGTTAGTCATGTGGGTATGGCATGTGGGCTGTACAAGCGTGCAAATGTTGTATTCAGCCATGTTGGGCCAAGTGGAGTTGTATATAAACTCTTTCCATGTTGGGCGTGGTATTGTATTCAAACTCTTTATGTTTGCTCAATATAAATAGGGGAAGGTGTCTCCTGTTTATTCTGTGTGGAGGTTTTAGGATTTGTACTCTTTGTGTTTTGGAGTACTGTAGCTAGATCAGAGAAATAAAAATCCTTCTTACGATCAGAGTATCTTGGTTCTTGCGGCTGGAATCTTTTTGGTCAAGCAGCGTGAAGATCAGATCTTCTAATTTTTGTTGGACATTTTGGCTGTGCATGCATATACGGGCGACATGCAAAGCGCTCCTGAAGACTAGCGCATGTTTGGAGTCTGGCGACTAGAAGTTGAGCTGGACGAATTCCTTATGAGTTGCAGCCAGAGTGCACCTTTGTGGCTGGATTAATTTGTATGCATGCATGTCTGTCGACTAGAAGTCTTTTACGCGGAGGTCTGGACAATTGCTCTTGGCGGCTTTGAAGCAGGCGACTAGAAATTGGACTGGAAAGCGTCTTTAAGTTCCTGGCACATGAGGTAGTGGTGGCGGTCCTCACATGCATGAGCCGCATAAAAAGAACAAGAACTAGAAAAACTTTGTTGCTTGGCTGCATGAACAAGTGGGTGATTTCTCTACAGTTTAAAAATTGGTAATTTTGTTCTTTCGTTTTCATTCTTCGTTTGCATGCCTATTTCCTTTTTAGATTGATTCATAATGTCATCATAGTAATTTTGATTTGATCTATTCAAAACCTTGCTAGGGCATCAAGTGTTTGATCTAAAAAGTTTAGTTGGTTAATTCTTCATAAATCCTGATTAATCTCGTAATTAGAGTTTGGTCTGTCGCGGTTAGATCAATTTACGTCCTTACTTGTTTCAGTCATATTGTGAAGGACATAACTCTAGATCTGTAGACCTGATCGAGCTGATTCTTATTGCGTTAGTTTTCGAATTGAATCTAGTTTCTACAGTTAAAATTTCAGATCAATCTAACGGTGGGATCTTAAGAAATTACTATTTTAGTGAATGTGTATCAGTCTGTTTTTATTTGGTCCGGCGTGCAAGCAAAAAATTGGTCCGGTGCGAATTATTTGGTCCAACGCAACAAGATTTTGGTCCAGCAGTGCAAGATTTTGATTTGGTGCAATAAGGTTTTTGTCTTATCTAAATTAAGCAATTTGAGTCCGAATTGGGGTGTGTCAAAAATCATCTAAAAATTTGAATTTGGCTTCCGTGCAATCATTCACCCCCTCTCTGATTGCTAGTTTAGTATATATCGATCCTAAAAGTGGTATTAGAGCTTTGTTTTTCTAATTAATATTAATTGGTGATAAGAAACCGTAGCGATGGATAGGTATTCGACAAAACCTTGTATTTTTGATGGTGTTGATTTTCAGTTTTGAAAAGCAAAGATGGAAGCATACATTCAAACTCAGGGCTTTGCAATTTGGGAGAAGGTATATAAGCCATATCAAGTACCTGGGATTGATGAAGTCAACAAAACCAATCAAGCACATGTTGAAGCAAACAGTAAAGCACGAAATTTGATCATCCAAGGATTGGGAAGAAGTGACTTTGACCGCGTGTTTCATCTCAAGTCTGCATATGAGGTATGGAAATCTCTTTGTGATTATCATGAGGATTCTAACACTATCAAATAGGTTCATCAAGATATATATAAGAAATAATACATATGATTTGAGATGAAATCTGGTGAGTCGCTAGATGATTTGTTTGCATGCTTTAATAAAATTCTTAGCAATTTGCGTGCTGTTGGAGTTTATTTGATGATGCTGCTAATGCTAGACAATTGATTAGTGCATTAGACATGTCAATTTGGGAGATGAAAGTTACATCTATTAGAGAATCAACTATCATGAGTACACTTACTTTAGATGTTTTTTTCTCTAAATTAAAAACTCATGAATTGGATGTTCTTGCTAGGAAGAATGATCATAAATCAATTGCATTGACCTCCCAATCTAGCATATCTCAGAATAATGCTTCTTCAAGTTTTGCTCTGTCTTCCTTGTCTTCACTAACCGATGAACAGAATGAAGAATTTCCCGAAGAAGACTTGGCACTACTCTCTTCTCGTTTTAATAAAGCTTTGTAGAATATGAGAATGAGGAAGAGAGTTGGTGGTGGGCCTCCAAGATGCTATGAGTGTGGTGATCTCAACCACATTCGTTCAAATTGTCCTAAACTTACAGGTAAAGTATCAAGGGAGGAGAAGGACAAGGACAAAAGAAAAAAGAAAAAGAAGTCCTCTTCAAGTGATAGAAAGAAGAAGAACTTCATCAATCGCAAAGTTGTCCACCGGGTTTTTTCTGCTCTTGAACAAGTAAATTTGAGTGGTGTGGATTCAGAGAGCAGTGAAGATGACACAACAACTCCAAACAAGCATGAATTGACAGGGTTGTGTCTCATGGCTAAAAGCGATGAAAGCTTCATCGAGGATGACCATGACAGTGACTTTAATGAGATAGAACCTTCTTACGATGAATTAGCTATTGCTGTTGCTCGCCTTGGTAAATTGCTTGATAAATGCAACAAAAAAATTAAGAAACATGATGTTCTTGTAGAATCTTTGAATGTTGAAATTGTTAGACTTAAATCTTTGATTTCTGATGATGATGCTTGTAAATCATGTGACTTGATTTACAATGAGCTTACTTTGCTTAGGAAAGAACATGCTACTTTATTAGAGCAAGTTAATGCTGAAAAGAAGGAAAATGAGAAACATGGAAAAAATGCTATCTGTTCAACTACTGATTTTCATGATTCAACTCAATGTTCTAAATGTTACACACTAGAATTGAAGTTGCATGATGCAAATGCTAGGGTTTCTCAAATAACAGATGCTCTGCTCACTCATGAGGTTCTTTCATGCTCAACTTGTCGCAAGCAAAAAGGAAAAGTGGACGTTCTCTGTAATAATTGTTTAACTCTTTCTCAAAAGGTTGATTACTTGGAAAAATCTTTAGAACATTTCACTAAAGAAAAGAAAAACCTAAACATGATTCTGGATCAATCAAGAGTCAGTACTCATAATAAAGGTTTAGATTTTGATTCTTATGCTCATCATAAATCATGTGCTCCGACTGTTGTTAAGGCACTTGAAAGTGGAAAATTTGAAATTATGAATGAGCCTAAGAAAATTATTTTTAAGTCTGTTAGAGTCTTATCTTCTACTATGATAAATGCAAATGTTACCTCTACTTCTAAAGCTAAACATCGTGTTAAGTACACTTACACTTATTGTGGTAGAGATGGACATTTAGTAGATTTTTGCTTTAGACTAGCCAAACAATAAAAGCAAGAAAAGCCTAAGGCTAGGTCTAATTTCAGACAGGCACGCTTTACTTCTCATTTTGTGCCTAGGGTGATGCAAACACCTTTTATTGCTAGAAACACAGGAAAGGGCTAATCTAATTTTGTGTATAAGCATTCTTGTGTTGTGCCTACTCGTCATGTGTCTCAGTACTGGATTCCTCAATATCTTATTTCTAACCCCAGTGCTGAGGCCTCGACATGCTCTGTTTTTATGTAGGCTTCTTGCGCGAGGAAGGAGAACATTTGGCTAGTAGATTCCGGATGCTCACGCCACATGTCCGGTGATAAAAATTGGTTCTCCTCCCTCACAGTGCATCTCGTGTTGAAAGTGTTACTTTTGGAGATGCTTCTTTCACTTCTATTGTGGCAAAAGGTACAATGAATGTAAATGACAAGTTTATGTTTAAGGATGTGGCACTTGTCGAAAACTTGAAATACAACTTACTTTCTATCTCACAAATGATTGATGAAAATCTCGAAGTATGTTTCAAGAAAAATGAATGCAAAGTTTTAGATACTTCAAGTGATCTTGTGTTCAGGATTTCTCGCTTTGGAAGAGTATTTAAAGTTGATTTTAATGTATCACCTTCTTCTAAGTATAGGTGTCTAGTTGCCAATGTTTCTGAAGATTTATTCTTTTGGCATCGTAGATTTGGTCATGTTGGTTTTGATCATCTTACTCGTATAAGTGGTTTAGATCTCATTCGTGGCTTGCCTAAGCTTAAGGGTGATAGTAATTTAGTATGCTCTTGTTGTAGACATGGTAAGATGATTGCAGGTTCTCATCCACCTCTTACTATAGTGATGACAAATGCTCCAGAACAGCTACTACATCTTGACACAGTTGGACCTTCTCGTATTCAATCTTTTGGAGGCAAATGGTATGTACTTGTTATCGTTGATGATTATTCTAGATACTCTTGGGTTTATTTTATGGTATCTAAAGATGAGGCTTTTAGTCATTTTAGAAGTGTTGTTATTAGATTATCTATTGATCACCCAGGAGCACTGAGAGCTATTAAAAGTGATAATGGAACTGAGTTTAAAAATTCTTCGTTTGATCACTTTTGTGTTGAGAAAGGAATTGATCATCAATTTTCTTCACCGAGAGTGCCTCAACAAAATGGTGTAGTTGAAAGAAAAATCAGAACTTTGATTGAGATGGCCAGGACTATGCTAGATGAACATCACACTCCTAGGAAGTTTTGGGCTGAAGCGATTTCAACTGCATGCTATGTTTCTAATAGAGTGTTTTTGAGATCGAAGCTAGGCAAGACTTTTTATGAGCTTCGTTTTGGTCATAGGCCTAGTGTATCTCATTTCAGAGTTTTTGGATGCGAATGCTTTGTCTTGAAATCTAGAAATCTTGATAAATTTGAAGCTAGATCAACTGATGGTATTTTTCTTGGATATCCTGCTCATACACGTGGTTATCGTGCAATTGTTTTGGAGACTAACAAATTTGTAGAAACCTATGAAGTTACTTTTGATGAGGCTAGTCCAGGTACAGTCCAATTGATGCAGGTACAGATGCATATATTCAGGGGGAGAGTATCTTTGTTGATGATGATGTTGAGGGCGAAGTGTTGATTCCTATTGCACAACCAGCTGTAACACCTTTGACACCTACCACTACATCACCTACAACTGAGCATCCTCAAGCCACAACATCATGCACATTAAAATAAAGGAGATAGAGAAGTTTCTGAAGTTGCAGCTCCTTTGTACATTCAAAGGAGACATCCACCTGAACAGATGATTGGAGATTTAAATGAGAGAGTCACCCGATCTAGGTTTATTGATTCTGATTCTCATGCTCACTTTGCATTTGTTACTTCTTTTGAACCGAAAGATATATCTCATGCATTAACCAGCGAATCTTGGATCAATGCCATGCACGAGGAATTGGGGAATTTTAAGCGTAATAAAATATGGAAACTTGTTCCACCTCCTACTGATTTTAATATAATTAGAACTAGATGGGTTTTTAAAAATAAACAAAGTGAGGATGGTGTTGTTGTTAGAAATAAGGCTAGGTTGGTTGCTCAAGGTTTTACTCAAGTTAAAGGTTTAGATTTTAATGAAACTTTTGCTCCTGTTGGTAGAATTGAAGCCATTAGAATTCTTTTAGCGTTTGTTGCATCTAAAGGTTTTAGATTGTATCAAATGGATGTGAAAAGTGCTTTTCTAAATGGCTATATTAATGAGGAGGTACATGTTAAGCAACCACTTGGTTTTGAAAATTCTAAGTATCCAGATCATGTGTATAAATTGTCAAAAGCTTTGTATGGTTTAAAACAAACCCCTAGAGTATGGTATGATAGGTTAAAAACCTTTTTACTTGAAAAGGAGTTTGCAATGGGAAAGGTTGACAAAACTCTTTTTTTACTCAAACAAGGCAATGATCATATATTTTGATTCGGCGCAATAAGGTTTTTGTCGAATCCGAATCAAGCAATTTGAGTCCGAATTGGGGTGTGTCAAAAATCATCTAAAAATTTGAATTTGGCTTCCGCACAATCATTCACCCTCCGTCTGATTGCTAGTTTAGTATATATCGATCCTACAAATCTTTTTGTTTTTTAGCTTCAGCTTCTGATTTTCATCAGATTTTGTTACGTACACATGAAGCGTACCAGTAGCATACAAAAAATTGCTACACATGCCCAAAGCTTACCAAGAAGTTTTTTTTCCAGAACCTACCATATATTTTTGATATGTAATTTTTTTCTCTATGTTGTCATTTACTAAATTTGACATTGAGAAGTTCGATGGCAAGATTAGTTTCTCTATATGATAGGTTCAAATAACTGTCGTTCTCAATGGACGTGAGGAAAGCATTGCTATTTACCCCGGCGATTGTTCTAAAGGCAAAAAAGTGGGATTTCATTACAATGTAATTATTGGTGGATGTCTTATGCAATTAAGGCTATCATGCCTATTATTGGTAGATTTCTTTTGCAACTCATGCTTTTATGACTATTATTGGTGGATTTCATCGCAATTCAGGTTGTCATGCTTCTTATTGGCAGTTGTCGATGTACTATGCACCGGGTACCCTTTCCACCGTGAAAAGTAATAGGTCCAAGAAGTGGCTCGCCCAATTTAAAGCCACGCGCCCCCGGCGAGCAGTCTCGCGATCACGCCCTACTCGGGCGGGCGGCGGTTCAGCGTGGCGTCTGGCGGCAGGGCGAAACACCCGCCAGCCGGGTGGAAGGCCCACGTGGCCCCGGCGGCGATCGCGATCACGCCGCTCACCGGCGGCGGCCAGCGTGGTGCCTGGCGGCAGCGGCGAAAGACGCCCGCTGCCGGTGGAAGGCCCACGCCCCCGGCGGCGATCGGTGATCACGCCTGCTCGCCGGGCGAGTAGCCAGCGTGGCGCCTGGCGAACAGCCGGCGAGCATGCCTGCCGGTCGGGCGAGGAGCCCACGCGCTTTGTCGGCGAGCGGGTGTTTGAGCCCCCCTTGTCAGGCCACGGATGCGACCAAAGGAATGAGGGGAAGGCTTCGCCTCGAAGTTTCCCTCTCCTGGCACCTCGTGTCAGGATCATTAATTGTGAAGGGTCCAGCGTTCGGCACGACAGCGGCTTATCCCTCTGACGTCTCTCACCAACCCGACGTAGAAGCGTCCTGTCCCGGGCGGACCGGGCGAGGCCTCTCACCGACATTAAATGATGTTCGAAGGACAAGGCCACGGAGGCGTGCTTAATAAATGAGTCGTGGGTAGACGTGGAAGCTGGAATGATGGGTGTAATTAATGTGTGTAGATAAGTATAGCGCCACCTTCTCTCCTGCCCAGTGTGGCCTGTCTATATAAGGGCGCCCTGGTGCATGAAGAAGGGGGCTGGCCGGTCGATTGGCTAGAACAAGAAGCATAGAAAGGCAGACATTGAGAAACATCCTTGTAAGACATTTTCCCCCTTTCCTCAACAAAGAACTCACAGGACGTAGGGCTATTACCCATTCCGGGGGCCTGAACCTGGATAGATCAGTGTGTCCACCAGCTTGCTGTCGCCCAGAACTCATCGCTGAGAGACATTAGGGTTTCCAGCCACGAAGATGCCCTCTACCGAACCATAATTTCCGTCTAGGGAGTAGGCACTCTGTTAGTGGAATCTTGTCAAGTGAAATACGCCGACAGCAGTATTCATGCGGGATTAATCCTGGGCAATTTACTTCGATGATTCATCGTCTATTATTATTGAAAAAATAATGTCAGCTAAGGAGAAAACTGAATTTGGTATTTCATCACTGTTATTTTGGTGTCTCATCACTGTTAATTTGGTGTTTATTCACCATTTGAATATGTTGCAATTGGGATCGCTGACATTACCATTATAGAAGTTTTTGTAACTTTAATTCCCAGAAATTTGATGACACCCTGTTGATAGCATTATATTGTTCAGAATTTTACTAGTGAAGATTTTGTCCCAATATCAGTTTGAGATGAAGGTTTAAAGTGCAAAAAGAAGTTTATTTTTGCGTGGATACTACAATGTTGTTTAGTTATCTTTGCTTGATATGAGGGGTCTACTGCATTTTGGGGATGTTTGGCATAGCTCCATCTCCACCAAAGTCCGTAGAGTTAGTGGAGCAGTGTATTCCTAACTCTAGAAATTTATGGAGCTGTACTGTGGGTACATTAAGAGTGTTTAGGTGGGTCATCTTGTTTACATTTTAGACTAAAAATATAAACTTAATTCACTTTATTTTAGCCTACAAGTTCTAGATCCGAGGTGGAGTTGGCATCTGGAGCTCTGCCAAATAGGGCTTTTATACTCTATTGATAGCACTAGAATTTTTCTTCATCTTAACATTTTTTATTGGATCAGTTTCGATCTTGTCAAGGAATTTCAGCAGGCAGTTTGACGTACATGATGGCTACACATACAAGTTTCTCTTTCAGTGAGTATTGTTTGCCAAATTTTATGTTTCAGGTCGAGTATGTCAAAAATCTATGATATGAATTCATCACTATGTATCAAGCACCACAAGTGATGTCTTGTTTATATCATTTGATGATTGAGCGTTTGTTTTAGGAGGCCAGTTATACAGACTAAGACTTTACCAGGGTTATGACTTGTTGAAGATCTAGATTATTCATTTGCTTTGTTGATAGCTGTGTGTTTAGATTGACTGTTCCAATCTTTTTCTCAACCTACCAGTGGTTTGTTCAATCTCGCTTCATGAGAAGTGTTTGGATAAGATTGTTTTTGTCTATTTTTTGCACTATAAGTGTTTGAACTGACTATGACAGTCTTCTTTGTTTATAAGTCTTTTAAATTTTTAATGCATTTAGTATTCATGGTGCTTAATTATCCTAAGGGGTTTTTTACAAACAATTTCATTATGAATTTTAAGTTAAGAGAAGTTTGCTAGAGATAACTCAATATCTCAACTTACCATATCTTTTGGTTTTATCTAAATAGTTTGTTAGTCCAAATCTGTCTTTTGGCTATTTAAGCAGCACTCCTGTACTAATCCTTGAACTATTATAGGGAGGACATATCCAGTGCAATCAGGACTTTGGTGCAATCATCGTGCAATCCAACTAAGAAAAGTTTCAAAAAATTCTGAAAAAAATCGTGGATGTACATCTCATCTTACTCCATCTACATTTAAAATTTCATGATCAAATTCGTCCTATGTTAAGAGTAATAAAAAAGATAAATTTCTGACAAACTTGAATAGTTAAATGAACCCTAAATTTGTCTTTTTTGTAACTTCAAGCATATGATGAATTTAATCATGAAATTTTATATGTAGATGGGGTAAGATGAGATGTACATCCACGATTTTTTTCAGAATTTTTTGAAACTTTTCTTACTTGGATTGCACGGTGATTGCACCAAAATCCTGATTGCACTGGATATGTCCCCATTATAGTGTGGATTATTGCCTGTGGTATTTTCCAGCAAATGATTTTTCCATATTAAATCTTGTTTCCAGTTATTTTACCGTGCGTGCGTCTAACCTGTATCTGTGTGTGTGCACGGACTGTACAGATCATAATTTATATGTCCTGGATTTATATCAGAAGAGATGTACGTTTCTGTTGGTCGTCAAGTCATCATCTTCTACCTGAGGACACGTACAACGCATGTACTGAAGTATTGACGCACGCACGCTTTCTTCATTTGCGAAGTTCATGGAGGATGGCCTTGGGTTGTGTTACTTGGACACCCGAAGGGAAACCAACAAAAGCAATCAGAGAGGCGGATGTGCGCGATTAGAATTCGCGTAAATGATGGGTAACATCTCACCACGTAGATGTTCTTGCTGCAATCATCGCGCCTAACGCACTATCATTGTGGTTGGGACAGACTTTGCCACCAGCACGCACGCCTTCCTATGTCTCAAATCCGCCCCATGAAATTCTCTAGTGACAAAAAATCAGTATGCGTTGCCGTAAAAAATCAGTATGCATTGACGTGATTCGTCTATAAATTGTACTGTTTTATGTGAAGTTTTTTCTATAAACAGTGCTTCAATGTTTTCTCGTCTAATATAAGTTACATAAATCTTAAAACAAGTGAAGGAGTAACTAATCACCATCTACCATTCATTCATACTTTAATACTTGTGCAACTATCAAAAGAAAAAGCGTGGAAGTACCTCTCTTCTATTGGTGAGTGAGAGGTAAGGAGTGTAAGAGCAACTCCAACCCAAACCCTTATATTTTCTCCCTAAATCACTCATTTAGGGTGGTGTAAAAATTAGGGACACCCTATATCAAATTTGTCTCCAACCCACACTTCCTATTACTCACCTCTATTATTTATCTAAACATTATTATTACTTTGCACCCATGAATTATTTACTAAAAATAGAAAAATAGAAATAACAAATAAAAAAATGTTTAAGAAAATAATAGGGGGAAGGAGAAAGCCCCTAAATGTAGGGGTGAGAAGAGGTCTTTCTAGAATAGAGGTTCCTTATAAGGGTTGGGTTGGAGCTCATATTTTTCCAATTCTCCTTATAATTTAAGATAGAGGGAGATTTAAGGGGTGGATTGGGCTTGCTCTAAGGGTTAATCAAGAGAGCAAGTGACGCTACACGGCAATTCGTTTAGAAATTGAACTGCTTCCTCTAAAAATTAGTTGGTACCCCGCGCGGCTGTGAACCTAAAAGTTAATCCTATAACGGTCATGCTACACTTGAAGAGGTATAACGCAACCTCGTATTATGGACGTTTTTTGTTCGGTTGTTAGATACGATTATGATCAAACTGACAATCCATAATTCATACGATAATCAAAAAGGATTTGTGTAACAATCACATACTACAATCAAGAACAGGCACTTTCCAATGATTAATAAAAATACATCGTGGATCAAATTAGATGCCATTGGACAAACCATGTTGGTCTAACTACATGTGTGTTCGAATTAGTTAGTATCAAAAGGAAGCGACCTAGCTGGCAGACTTCTCGACCGACTGGTACTAATTATCCGCCGTATTCTTCGAGTTTGGATCATAATGTGAGGTTGCGTTATGGCTCTGCAACTGCCATCGCCATTGAACCAGCGGTCTGCTGGCTGCCAAGTCCACACTGTGCATGAAAAAACAATTCTGTCAGTACAATGCAACACAACCTCACCGTTTGTTTTACAAAGTGCAGATCATAAACCCAAACTAAGTATATACACTTGGAGAGTGTTAATAAACTTTATAAACAATCAGTGTGCTAACTGTTAGCTTAGTACAATAATACATTTGTTGGTTTTACAAAAGAAATTTCGTATATAAATTAATGGCGAAGAAATTAAACGTAAGCTGACTGTTTACTAAGATGTTCTTGAAATGCATAGTTTGTCATTTGGCACCTACTGACCTCGTTTCTGAGGGTGGACAGAAAAAGCTTATCTTACATAAGAAATATAGAAATATAGGTAGATCTGCAAACGTGGCTAAGTAGTTCAACAATTCCCAATACTTTGCAGATCAGGAAGCCTTTTCCGTACTCCTAGGAGTACATACTCCCACCTCTAATATGGCAACGACTGTGGTGCAATCAGCCCTCCCGTGCAATCACCGTGCAATCCAACTAAGAAAAGTTTCGACAAATTCTGAAAAAAAATCATGGATGTACATCTCATCTTACCCCATCTACATATAAAATTTCATGATCAAACTCGTCTTATGCTAGAAGTTACAAAAAAGACAAATTTGAGTTTGTCTTTTTGTAACTTCTAGCATAGGACGAATTTGATCATGAAATTTTATATGTAGATGGGATAAGATGAGATGTACATCCATGATTTTTTCAGAATTTTTCGAAACTTTTCTTAGTTGGATTGCACGGTGATTGCATCTGGAGGGTCTGATTGCACTGATCTCTAATATACCACTTAAATGAACGTTTTATACTCTTTTATCACTTTCGGTATACTTCAATAATAATTCTAAGATACTCCAATGCAACATGTTTGAAAAAATTTCATGAGAACCCTTTATTTTTTTTACTACATATCCTTTTCTATATGTAAAAGGAATATATAAACAAATATTGCTATAAAGGGTGGACTTTAATGAAATTTTTCGTGGAACTCACTTTAGAGTATCTTATAATTAGTATTAGAGTATACTCAAAAGGATAAAGAGGTATAACAACATTATTTAAATAGTATAATAAAGATGGGAGTACATACACCGTGAGTATAGAATCATTTTCCTATAATATATATATATATATATATATATATATATATATATATATATATATATATATATATATATATATATATATATATATATATATCGTACTGTCGATGTATGGTATGACTTCAGCATCACTGGGAACAAAGTGGTTTGCTAATCGATAACTTACCTTTTTCGTGTTCTATAGCACGATCATATTGTCAGGTCTATAAAAACTACACGTGTGCTTGCATTACATCATCACAAAAGATGCTATGGTTTCTCAACTGCTGTCATATGACAACTTATCATTTACGATAAGAGTACTGTACTAGTGATCACAAAACGACACTCACAGGATGTCAACTGTGCTAGTGATCACAAAACGACACTCACAGGATGACATCCGTTGAAATATAAGTGAATTGTCCATCTTTCCTCATCAGCTTAAGTTTTTAGTTGAATTGGTTGGTGCATGCAACTCAATATGATATCAGAGCCAAGAGGTTTTGAGTTCAAGACCCGGTTAGCGCAATTTAAAAAAAAATAATTACAGCTCACTTCTATTCCATGTCCTAGATCTGAGGAGGTGCCCACGGGGGATAAAAAACACAACAATAAAACAGTAGAGCGGTAAATTAAATATACCATTTGAGGGCCACCATGGGAGCGGTAGCGACGTTAGAGAGCAGCAGGGTGGCAGTAAGGACTGATGGCGGCACCGAGGAGGAAGCTCTTCGGCTGATTGGGCTCGACGCCGGGAACGGCAAGGGCGACGCCCATCACGCCCGTGAGTGCGCAATAGGGCAGAGTGCAGCACGGCGGCGTTGTGGGTCTGTGGAGGCGGCAAGGGCAAAGCTATTTGTCAATCAGGCTAGAGGGAGAGGAGTCGCCAGCCTTGGGTCGACTGGAAGCTACAGAAGGAGGTGGCCGACGTAGCAGTGGCGCAAAGCAGAAGCGACGAGGGAGATGGGGGGGCTCGATCGGCGCGGGCAACTTTTTGTGAGCACAACAAATGAATATGGCGCCGAGGCCTGATGGCGCAGGGCACCGGTGAGGGAGCGTCGTGGTGGGCGTGGCGAGCTGCAAGCAGCAGTGAACTGAGGGAGATGGGGTATAGGGATCAACGGAATGGGGATCGGACTGGGATCAAGGGGGACAGTGGATCGGGGAGACGGCCTCACGATGGCATGGATCAGGAGAAGCCCAAAAGGCAGGGCAGAGATGGACTCCTGTAGTTTTTGCAGTGTGGGAGAGGGACACATGGCTTCGAAAGCGACCGGGGTGCCGTATGAAAGTTTAAGCTTTGTTAATTTAGTTTGGTGTTAATGATAAATTTAATATTAAGACTAAATATTTTAATAATCATAATATTGATTAGTCTCAATTGTTAATTAATGATAATTTTTTTTACGAGACTAACTCTTTTGTTAAGCTTAACTCTTATTAGTCTCTTTTGGAAGAAAAAATAGAAATATCAAAGAAATGCATTCGAATTCATATTATCATACCTTGTTACATTCCTTGAATATAATATTTATTATCACGTTGATAAATCCAAATATGAGACTAACTCTTTTATTGAGGATATTTTTGATTAGTTCCTGTGGAATACATGGGCCTAGGGTACCTGCTTGAGGGGCCGTCAGATCATCTCGAGAGGACGGGCTGGGATGGACGGACTAAAGAAGGACCTTCCAGAAGGTCCAGTTGTATGCAGCAAAGAAAAAGACCGAGAGAAGGAACTGACAGGTTAGGTGGGCAGCACCAGACCCTCTCGAAGGCGCTCTCGCGCTGCATGTCATTGTACATGGTCGGCCGACTCACGAGGCGGTTTCTCCTCTGCGCTAACTACCCTGCTCGCTTCAACAACTTTCATTGCTTGTACAGGCGCCTCCTCTGCTGTATAAAGAGGAAGGGAGCTTGGAGAGAAAGAGAGAGGAAAAATCGATAAGAGAACTTGTAAGAAGAACACTCACCCATATACACCAGAAACACCGAACGCAGGACTAGTGTATTATCTCCATTGGAGAGCCCGAACCTGGATAAATCTCCTTGTGTCTTGCGTTATCATCAAGCTCAGATCTTCCGCCTTGCTCCGCTCTCTCTTCTTTATTGCCGATCATAAACATTGACAGTTGGCGCGCCAGGTAGGGGCAGCGTGAATATCTCTTCCCCGAGTTTGATGGCGGCACCCAGCGGGATCACTATCTCCTTCACCCCTAGCCAGGTCTTCCGCTTTGGAAGCCTGGACTTTGTCGCCGATGGTTTTGGCAAGCTTGCTCTCTCAAGGCGAGTTCGACCATACAGGAAAGATCTCATCGCTCCCTTTGAGCTCGATCCGGATCAAGGAGCGCTATGGCCACCCACTCTCAAGGAGCCTTCCGAGGCGTCTTCGCGATCGAGGACGATCGGACCAATACCCTGCACCAGCAAGAAGCTGCAGACACAGTGGAGGCGGACCGTCTCCGTCGCGTGGCCCGAGAGGAGTGCGTGAGGTCCCTCTAGAACCGGGGGTGCAACGTCAATGAGGAGTTTCTGCAGGCGAAGAAAGGGACCAGCTGGTCTTCCACGCCATGCGAGAACATCATCGCCTCCAAGATGCTACTCGACACCCTAGGGCCAATCACAGGTCTGACGACAAATTGCCTCGATTGTGGCCTAAGTTAAGGCCATGGTAACGGCGGCGGCAGATCCAAAAAACGATAAAGTACCCACGAGAAGACACACTCGCGTGCGCTGCAGCCACCCGCACCGGCGGCGATCGGATAGCCCAAAGTCGGCGCGGCAAGGATCGGCGAGCTTTCTTGGCGAAAACGCCGCGAGCCTCAACCACGATCTCGCTTGGATCTTAACGCCCGGCGTGAACAGAAGAGGGGCGGCACGGCGTGAGGATGATTATGAACGTTTCAGGATCAGCTATGATGGCCAGGACGATCGCAATGGCCGCGCGACGATCATGCCGGTCGCAAGGATCATGGTCGCGGGCGAGTAAAACGGAATCACCAGACGGACGCCCATCGCCGATCGCCTCGGCAGCGCAGCAGACCCATCGATGGGGTCCGTGCCTTCACCCCGACTCCGGCCAAGTGGTTTGGCCCAGCGGGTTCAATCCTAGGGGCATCGTCAAGTTCGATGGAGAAAGAGATCCGGAGGCTGGCGATCTATGCCCTCGCGATCAAAGCGTGGGGGTGACCGAGGCGTGATGGCAAACTACGCGCGGTCCATCTGTAAGGACCGAATTCACCAATTGAATCCATCGTGTTTTACCGCACTAGTCCTGGGATCAATCGCTAGTGCACACGACTTAACATCGGTAAGCATCATATCATACACATCGATAAGAATAATAAGACTTTATTTATTGAATATAACTAGTGTATGATCTTATGATCACTTACAATATTGACCTCACAAGGCAATAGTAAGACCAATGAGACAAATCTGTGAAAGTAGTAGAAAACGTAGATGTCCCATCAGCACACCACAGGCGTCTGGCAAGGATTGGCCTAGTGACACGCGTCCACCTGAAAGTCCTTCTCCAATAACGACGACGATTCCTCCACTGTTGTTGGTTGTTAAGCAAGGGTGAGTACACCAACACGTACTCAACAAGTTATGCACAAAATGCAATTCTATCATAGCTATATGCAGGCTTATTCCAAAGGAAAGGCTAAGGGCTCATTGCAATAAAGCGTATTTAAGAACACATACGATACATAGATTGAAAAGACGATAAAACAAATAATAACAAGTAAGCAGATTAAGTGATTCTCAAATAAACCCAAGTTTTCCATCCTAAATCAAGTTCCATTATCCACATGGCATCCTGCCATCCCATATGATTGTTCATTTTAATTAACTACCCCTTGATTGTAATCACGAGCATTGCTCAATATCGTGAAACACGGCTATCCGAATAGTTTGTACACTCTGCGAGAGGTTATGCACTTTACCCACATGATACAACCATGCACCACGGGTGAGCGATCATAACAAAGCCTTTACAATGCATCCTCTTAACCCAAGCTACCCGCTAAGGTTTGAACATTGAAGGGTTACACCACCACAACAGGCCCCCTCTT
This sequence comes from Guadua angustifolia, assembly GCA_036346375.1. Classification (NCBI taxonomy): domain Eukaryota; kingdom Viridiplantae; phylum Streptophyta; class Magnoliopsida; order Poales; family Poaceae; genus Guadua; species Guadua angustifolia. The sequence goes on from CM070505.1 coordinate 51,243,127, forward strand.
GCGCCATGTGAGTTTCTCCGTACACTGGACTCACACCACCACGATAGCACTCAAGTTAAGCATTTGCAAATTAGTCACTAGGGCGCCCCATATGAACATGTGGTTGCATGATAGACTCAGTCAAAGGCTCGCAAGGTTAAGTTCTTAGGATTGATTAAAGCAAGACATAAACATACCCTCAGTTCCTCTGAGCCCACCCTGGCGCACTTGCCCCTTCCACTTGCTTCAATCATAAAGTGATTACCACCGGTTGGTTACCAAGCACCACGTGCTTCTCACAAATCAACATCGTTGTGTGACCTCCCATACGACAACCCAATCTCTTTGTGTGACCACACATGACACACAAATTAACATCATTGTTCCATATTCCATTAGTCAAAATTTATACTCAACATTTCATGTACAAGTGATGATGTGGCATGGCTAAGCAATTCTAGTCCGTTCTAACCATCCATATTGATTTGGTATTAACCAACTATAATGAACCAACCTAAGGTGACAAGTGGATTATGGCATACAAATAACAAGGTAGGGTGTAATTCAAAAGGGTACCTTAACTAATCCCAAAGTTAAGTTGAAATCATTTGTACGCATAAAATATCATGCAATAGAGTAAATCAAAATAGCAATTTTGCAAACATGGGTGCAACATGATCAAAGCACAACTTGCCTTACTTAAGCTCCTGGTCTTGGTCTAAAGATTGTTCTTGAATTGATAATTCCTCCTCCGAATCCTCGCACAATTCAACGTCTACGCGAATCGAGAAGAAATAGGAAATAAACACCAAAACCAAAGAACAAATGAACTCAAAAATTTAAATAAAAGCCACCATTGGAAAGATCTCAATTTTACAAATTTTTAGGAATTTGAATCGCCTCAATCGGAGTTCGTATGCAAAAGTTATAGCACTTTGAAGTTTTAAATTCTGAAAAATATCTAAAATCATAAAATCCGAATTAACGAATTATTTTTATAAAGAAAAATATGAATTTCCGCGCCTGTTCAATGCGGACGCCACGTGGTCGAATCACCATCGATCAAACTCGATCGGACGGCCTTCGTTTAATCAACGCGTGGCGATACTACATCCATCAGATCTAAATCCAGCGGTCAATCTTTACCGTGCGGTTTCTTCGTGCTCATAAATGGCGTGGCTCAATTGTGACCTTACGATCTAAATCCGGCGGCTAAGGCTTACCGTGTACTTCACTGTTCATTTAAATGGCGCGGCTTGCCCCACACCACACGATCTTAATCTAACGGTGGGAGCTTACGCCGCGACATTTCATTGCATTCGCAAGGCGTGGGCGATTCCCGAATGTCCGATGGCGATCCGACGGTTGATATGCCATGACGGCAATGTCTGGCGGCTCGGTCTCATCGGGCGCTGGGACGACGACTGCCGGCAACCGCCGCATGCGTGCTCGGCGGCGAAACAACGAATCCGCGGCGTGAAGCAGCGAGCTCGAATCCGACTCGGTGCGGCGGAAGATACTCCAACGACGAAAAACACGGCGGAACCTTCTGGCGAACTCCGGCGAGAGCTAAGCGCGGCTTCTAGAGCTCCTCCAACGGCGGCGCAGCAGAAGATGTGGCGGCTCGTGATGGATCTCGAGAGGGTACCGGGCTTTAAAAGTCCTCGGCGTGCACGCTAAACATGGAAGCTCTCTCGGACACGGCGGCGGCGTGGATGAACAGGACTCCGAGTCCGAGCTGGAGACGACAACCCTCGACCGCATGATGTACATCCAACGTCCAGGATAAAAGCTCAACTCCGAATCGGTAAGTTCTAACGTGGACCATGCGATGAGAATCCAACGGTCGGTAATGATTAGGGTTTCTTTAATTGACGTGGAGCGATTATAACCCTTGGATCCCGATCCAACTGTCGAGGTTACCCTTCCCGTTTCACGGTCCGCACAGTAATTGGGCCAGCCCAGTACTGTTCACGAGAATTTCCCGAGTTTTTCTATTTAAATAATCCGAGAAATTCATTTTCTTTATTTAAGGTGATAAAAATACTCTACAAATTCCCAGAAAAATCTCAAAAATACTTTGAGACATTCTGGACTTGAATAAAATATTTTTGGAAAAACTTTATTTTAAACTTTTCTTTTTATAATTATTTCTTCACAAAAGGTATTATATTTTAATTGAAAATAATTCAAATAAATCTCAGAAAATCCAATTAAATCCAGAAAATTCACAAAAACCATAAATTACAATAAAATAATATTTAATAATTAAAAACTCAAAAATTGGGATGTTACAAACCTCTCCCCCTTAACGGAATCTCGACCCCGAGATTCAGGGCTGACTAGAGAATAGGTTTGGAAATTCTGCTTTCAGATCTTCTTCACACTCCCAGGTTGCTTCATTTTCTGAGTGATTACTCCGTTGAACTCTACAAAAATGAGTAGACTTATTTCTGGTCCTACGCTCCATTACATCCAGAATCTTAATAGGCTGCTCTTTATAAGTCAAATCCTCTTGTAATTCGATCTCTTCTAACGGCGTTTGTTCTGCTGGCACTCTGAGACATTTCTTAAGTTGCGACACATGGAACACATCATGGACTCCTGCTAATGACCGAGGCAACTCCAAGCGTCATAACCTCCCCTCTCATGCTTAAAATCTTAAATGGTCCAACATACCTAGGTGCAAGTTTTCCTTTATGTTGAACCTTTTACACCTTTCAAGGAGTGACTTTGAGATACACAAAATCATTAGGTTTGAAACTCAATTTCTGACAGACGATTATCGGCATAACTCTTTTGCCTTGGTAGGTTGTTCTTAGTCTTTCTCTCGATCATGGCAACTTTCTCTTGACCTCTCTAAGCAACTCGGGCCCAAATACCTTAACGCCTCCCCTGTTTCATTCCAATTTAATGAGGTGCGACAAGCACGACCATATAAGGCTTCAAATGGTGACATTTGCAAACTAGCCTGATAACTATTGTTATAACTAAACTCTGCATATGGCAAACATTTATCCCAAGATGTACTGTACGATATCGCACAAGCTCTCAACATATCCTCTAAAATCTGATTAACTCTTTCTGTCTGACCATCTGTCTGCGAATGATAAGCGGTACTAAAATTCAGATGAGTTCCCATTGCTTCATGCAATTTATCCCAAAATCTTGAGGTAAACTGGGTACCGCGATCCGATACGATTTTCTTAGGCACACCATGTAAGCATACAATCCTTGACATGTATAACTCCGCCAATTGATCCCCTAAATGAGTTGTCTTAACTGGAATGAAGTGGGCAACTTTAGTCAACCGGTCAATGATGACCCATATGGAATCATAACCCCTTTGAGTCTTGGGCAACCCTGTGATAAAATCCATACCAATATCCTCTCATTTCCATTCAGGAATCTTTAATGGCTGCAAAAGTCCAGCGGGCTTTTGATGCATCGCTTTTACTCTCTGACATACATCGCATAATGAAACATGCTCAGCTACTTCACGCTTCATACTCGGCCACCAGAATTTCTTCTTAAGGTCTTGGTACATCTTGGCACTTCCAGGATGAATAGAATACTTAGAGTCGTGTGCTTCCTCAAGAATCAATTGCTTAAGTTCCTTTTTATTTGGCACATAAATCCGACCTTTAAACCTTAGGGTTCCTCGCTCATCTATCGAGAAATCTTCGGCTAAACCCTCTTCCTTCTTAGCCTTGATCCTACTGATCTTCTCATCATTACTTTGCTTTTCCTTAATTTGATCCTCAAGGGTTGGCTTTACTTCTAAAGCGGCTACAAATCCTTGTGGCACAACCTCTAATCTCAACTTCAAATTCCTCACATAACTCCTTGATGGCTGACTATTAGCAATTTACATTTGTGGCCTTTACGACTCAAAGCATCGGCTACCACATTAGCTTTCTGAGGATGATAATGGATTAGACATTATAATCCTTAATTAGTTCTAGCCATCTTATTTGTCTCATATTAAGGTCATTGGGTAAATATGTACTTTAGGCTCTTATGATCCTATATATCTCACATCTATTTTCCATGAGATAATGGCGCCATATCTTGAAAGCATGCACTACATTTGCTAACTCCAAATCATCGTCGGATAATTTCCTTCATGCGGCCTCAATTGCCTTGATGCGTAGGCTACAACTTTGCCATTCTGCATTAAAACGCAACCAAGTCCCTGCTTTGATGCATCACAATAAATGTCAAAGCCACACTGCACATCTGGCAATACTAACACCGGTGCAGATGTTAATCGCTTCTTTAACTCCTCAAAACTCTTTTCGCACTCTGGCGTCCATGTAAACTTCTTTTCTTTCTTCAACAATTGTGTAAGGGGTCTCGCAATCGTTGAGAATCCTTCTATGAACCGACGGTAATATCCCGCTATTCCTAGAAAACTACGGATTTGAGTAACTGTCTTCGGCGGCTCCCAATTCATCACAGCTTCCACTTTACTTGGGTCCACGGCAACTCCTCTAGCGGTTATCACATGGCCAAGGAATTCCACTTTCTTCTTCCAGAAGTCACATTTACTAAATTTGGCGTACAACTGTTGCTCTCGCAACTTCTCCAAAACCAATCTCAATTGTTCCGCATGCTCTTCTTCTGTCTTAGAGTATACGAGAATATCGTCTATAAAGACAACCACAAATTTATCCAAATACTCCATGAATACTTTATTCATCATATTCATGAAGTATCTTGGGGCATTAGTTAGTCCAAAGGACATATTTGTAAACTCATAATGTCCATAACGGTGAGAATCTTGTCTTGGTATATCTTCTTCCCGAATCTTCAATTGGTGATATCCCGATCGCAGATCTATTTTGGAGAAAACTTCGCTCCTCTCAACCGGTCAAACAAATCATCAATCCGAGGCAAAGGGTATTTGTTCTTAATCGTCACTTCATTGAGTGCACGATAATCGATGCACATCCGTAGACTACCATCTTTCTTCCTAACGAACAGAACCGGTGCTCCCCATGGGGAAGAACTAGGTCAAACGAAACCTTTCTCGAGCAATTCCTCAATCTGCTTCTTCATTTCGACTAGCTCATCGATTGGCATTCTATCTGACCTCTTTGCTATCGATCTTTGTTCACGGTACTAACTCAATGACAAACTCAATATCCTGTCTAGCGGCATTCTGGTAGATCATCGAGAACACTTCCTAAAATCTCTAACCAGCGGCACATCTTCGGGTTAGCAACCTTCACACTATTGATTATTAACTATCCTTCACGACTAGCGGTACTTGCGCTTCCACTTTCTTGCCACTAGGGCTTTCTAGGGTTACCATCCTTTGTCCACAATCCAAAAGCGACATTATGCTTGGACAACCAATCCATTCCTAATAACATCCATGGTTTGGGTATCTAGTAGGATGAGATTTGTTAGGAACTCTATTCCATTCATAAGCAACTTAACCTCCAAACACCCAAGGCTAGATCGAAATTCAGATCCAGGGGCTTGAACTAAAAGCACACACTTAAGATTCTTTCTGACAAATCCATTCTTCGTTGCAAAACTTGAGAGACGAGCGAATGCGAAACTCGAGAATCAAATAAAATCGTAGTGGTACTTGAGTTAACCAAAAACTTACCGATACAACACTGTTGCTCCTTGAGCTTCCTCTGCGATGATATGGTTAATCCTTCCATGCACCGATGTCTCAAGCGATACTTACGATTTGCCGGTACTCGATTATTTCCTTTCACTTGGGCTTTAGTGGGGTAGTTCCTAAGTTAAAGTGAATTGGAGTAACATTTCCTTTCTTCGGACACTTGTTGGCGAAATGTCCCAGTTCGTTACAAAGAAACATTTCTTGGCAATGATCTGCGACTTCTCGCCGGTGTGTTACTTCACAGTCTTTGGTGTTTGAAAATTCTAATTAGTGGGGCGAGATAGCGGTGTTGATGTCTTGTTGGTCCTTTGGGGTTGAATCAGCAAGCTGTTGTGGTGTCATCCTTAACCTAAGTTGATTAGGTCGCCTGCTCGACTAGCCATCCTCAGGCTTCGATCTTCACCCAATTCTTTACGCTTATCCTCAAGGATTAAAGCTTTATTAACTAACTCCTGAAAATCGGAAATTGTGGGTGACCAGTCCCACTGTAATCCCGAGTTAAACCCTTCAAAAAGCGAGTATCTAGCCTTATCTGTGGCTACATCTTCGGTGCATATCGTGCTAGCTGGGTAAACTTGTTTAAGTATTCAACCACCGTTGGCCTCCTGTTTCGAGCCCTAAACTCTTCCTTCTTAAGATCCATCATTCCTTCCTAACATGATCTTGTGAGCGCAGAAAACTCCTCCCAAGTAGTCTCTTGTGGTGCTTAATGTGCTGCGCAATAGTTCTCCCACCATTCTGCGGCAGTCCCTTCTAGCTAGTGCGAAGCATACAACACCTTCTCGTTGCCCTCACACTGCGTGATATGCAACTTTCTCTCAATGGTTCTTAACCAATCGTCGGCTTCCAAAGGATTGGCATTGCCGGAGAATGTTGGAGGACGGGTTCTCATGAAATCTGACAGTTTAGAATGAGAACGCGGCCCATTGTTGCCTTGGTGTATATTGGTGTTGCCTACGGCTTGATTAGTCATATTATGCATTTGTTGCATCATCGTTTGCATAAGTTGGGTTTGCGCGGCTATAAAATCTCCTAAATTCTGCACATCTATTGGTGGTGATCGCTGCAGTGGCGTTCCATCATTGAACTCATCATTCCGACGAAGACCACTTCCTGAAGCTCCATTGTTACCGCGAGTGTTCACCATCTGCTCGGTTTGTTTTTAGGCTAAGAAAGATAGAATTAGCATAGATAAGATGTAAGGATTCCTAATGCGGGGGAATAGGTTAAACCCAAAACTTTATATCTTCATTAATTAACTTGGTATGGTTGCTTACAAAAGCCTAAAAGCTTTGCAACACATACTGCACACTCAGCAAACATTAAAATCCAAACTAAACATGCAACCTTAACGTCTATTATATTTGGGTAAGACTATTCTATTTGTCGCGACTCAATACTTGAGTCTCAACTTAAACTAAGACTCTCACTCCTCGAGCCATCCTCCACGAGAACTTCTGGTGGGTATCTTTGGCGGGTGGTGAGTCTTGGCCTTGGCCGATCTCGGTGTCCCGCAACTAGTGACGCTTACGGCTCCTCGAACTCAGACTTCATCTCCTCGGATGATGGTGGTGTAGCACGACCTCTCTCTTGTAATGCCTCCTCGAGCTCTATGATTCTCTCCTCGTAAGCTACTCGGGTCTCATGTAGTTCCTTCTCCACAACTCTGAGCGCTTAACAGTAGGCCGTCCTTAATTCCGTGTCGGTGTCATGGGCATGAGCTTCTTGAGCAGTTGTGAATCGTGCTAAGTGCCTTGTAGTAGCTTCCTCCTTAGTGTGGCGTATGAGCGCCATGAATCTTGAACCATGGGGTGGAGTCCGAACACCGTGTCTTCTAGCTCATGGTAGTAGTCGTGGCGAGATCCTTCGTAGAAGCGAGTCGTGATGCCTCCCGGATACCGATCTCCCAAGTGGCTCTTCTCACCGTGATCTTGATAGGTTGGCTTGCTCTCTCACCATTTCGCGTAAATTAACGACTTGCACACCATTCCTCTTGTGGCTCTGACGTGATCAATCTCGGCCTTGATCGTCGGTTTGGTGAAACTTTCCAAAACTTGGAGCACTCTCCAGAGCTCTGTCGCGTAGCCTCCCTCGCACTCTACGTATGACTGTATCCTCTTCATCTATTTAAAAGAGAAATAGATAAGTCTTCAAACGGCCTCTCCGAAAAATTTGAGGTAAATTTCAGCAAAGGTAAGGAACAGAGAATGAGATAAGTTAAGAGTGTTATCTTAATCCAGTTTAGGTTTTTCCTTTAGAAAATAATTTTTGGACACTCTACCAACTAGGGCCAAGTCATACGGTCGGTATGCTCGATACCACCTCAGTAGGACCCGAATTCACCAATTGAATCCATCGTGTTTTACCGCACTAGTCCGGGATCAATCGCTAGTGCACACAGCTTAACATCGGTAAGCATCATATCATACACATCGATAAGAATAATAAGACTTTATTTATTGAATATAACTAGTGTATGATCTTATGATCACTTACAATATTCAGCCTCACAAGGCAATAGTAAGACCAATGAGACAAATGCAGCGGAAAGTAGTAGAAAACGTAGATGTCCCATCAGCACACCACAGGCGTCTGACAAGGATTGGCCTAGTGACACGCGTCCACCTGAAAGTCCTTCTCCAATAACGACGATGATTCCTCCACTGTTGTTGGTTGTTAAGCAAGGGTGAGTACACCAACACGTACTCAACAAGTTGTGCACAAAATGCAATTCTATCATAGCTATATGCAGGCTTATTCCAAAGGAAAGGCTAAGGGCTCATTTGCAATAAAGCAGCATTTAAGAACACATACGATACATAGATTGAAAAGACAGTAAAACAAATAATAACAAGTAAATAGATTCAGTGATTCTCAAATAAACCCAAGTTTTCCATCCTAAATCAAGTTCCATTATCCACATGGCATCCTGCCATCCCATAACAGTTGTTCATTTTAATTAACTACCCTTGATCAGTAATCCCGAGCATTGCTCAATCTGTGAAACACGGCTATCCTAATAGTTTGTACACTCTGCGAGCTTATGCACTTTACCCACATGATACAACCATGCACCACACGGTGAGCGATTATAACAAAGCCTTTACAATGCATCCTCTTAACCCAAAGCTACCCGCTAAGGTTTCAACATTGAAGGGTTACACCACCACAATAGGGCCCCCTCTTGCGCCATGTGAGTTTCTCCCAGCACACCGGACTCACACCACCACGATAGCACTCAAGTTAAGCATTTGCAAATTAGTCACTAGGCTACCCCATAATGCACATGTGGTTGCATGATAGACTCAGTCAAAGGCTCGCAAGGTTAAGTCCTTAGGATTGATTGAAGCAAGACATACACATACCCTCGGTTCCTCAGAGCCCACCTCAACACTTGCCCTTCCACTTGCTTCAATCATAAAGTGATTACCACCGGTTGGTTACCAAGCACCACGTGCTTCTCACAAATCAACATCGTTGTGTGACCTCCCATACGACAACCCAATCTCTTTGTGTGACCACACATGACACACAAATTAACATCATTGTTCCATATTCCATTAGTCAAAATTTATACTCAACATTTCATGTACAAGTGATGACGTGGCATGGCTAAGCAATTCTAGTCGTTCTAACCATCCATGTTGATTTCAGATTAACCAACTATAATGAACCAACCTAAGGTGACAAGTGGATTATGGCATACAAATAACAAGGTAGGTGTAATTCAAAAGGGTACCTTAACTAATCCCAAAGTTAAGTTGAAATCATTTATACGCATAAAATATCATGCAATAGAGTAAATCAAAATAGCAATTTTGCAAACATGGGTGCAACATGATCAAAGCACAACTTGCCTTACTTAAGCTCCTGGTCTTGGTCTAAAGATTGTTCTTGAATTGATAATTCCTCCTCCGAATCCTCGCACAATTCAACGTCTATGCGAATCGAGAAGAAATAGGAAATAAACACCAAAACCAAAGAACAAATGAACTCAAAAATTTAAATAAAAGCCACCATTGGAAAGATCTCAATTTTACAAATTTTTAGGAATTTGAATCGCCTCAATCGGAGTTAAGTATGCAAAAGTTATAGCACTTTGAAGTTTTAAATTCTGAAAAATATCTAAAATCATAAAATTCGAATTAACCAAATTATTTTTATAAAGAAAAATATGAATTTCCGCGCCGGTTAAATGCAGACGCCACGTGGCGAATCACCACCGATCAAACTCGATCGGACGGCCATCGCTTAATCCAACGTGGCGATACTACATCCATCCGATCTAAATCCAACGGTCAATCTTTACCCGTGCGGTTTACTGTGCTCATAAATGACGTGGCTCAATTGTGACCTTACGATCTAAATCCGACGGCTAAGGCTTACCCGTGTACTTCACTGTTCATTTAAATGACGCGGCTTGCCCCCAGCCACACGATCTTAATCTAACGGTGGGAGCTTACCCGCACATTTCGCTGTTCACCGGGAGACGTGGACGATTCCCGAATGTCCGATGGCGATCCGACGGTTGATGTGCTTCGCGAACGGCAATGTCTGGCGGCGGCTCGGTCTCACCGGCGCTGGGGACGACGACCTGGCCGACGACGCTGCAGCGTGCTCCGGCGACGAGGAAACAACGAATCCGACGTGGCGTGAAACGACGAGCTCGAATCCGACTCCGGTGCAGCGGAAGATACTCCCGGCGACGAGAAAACACGGCGGAACCTTCGGCAACTCCGGCGAGCTAAGCGAGCTTCTAGAGCTCCTCCAACGGCGGCGCGGGGAAGATGTCGCGGCTCGTGATGGATCTCGAGAGGTACCGGGCTTTAAAAGTCCTCGGCGTCTTGCGCGCTAAACATGGAAGCTCTCTCGGACACGGCGGCGGCGGCGTGGATGAACAGGACTCCGAGTCCGAGCTGGAGACGACAACCCTCGACCGCACGATGTTCATCCAACATCCAGGATAAAAGCTCAACTCCGAATCGGTAAGTTCTAACGTGGACCATGCGATGAGAATCAGCGATCGGTAATGATTAGGGTTTCTTTAATTGATGTGGGCGATTATAACCCTTGGATCCCGATCCAGCTATCGAGGTTACCCTTCCGTTTCACGGTCCGCGACGATAATTGGGCCAGCCAGATCTTGTTCATGAGAATTTCGAGTTTTTCTATTTAAATAATCAGAAATTCATTTTCTTTATTTAAGGTGATAAAAATACTCTACAAATTCCCGGAAAAATCTCAAAAATACTTTGAGACATTCGGACTTGAATAAAATATTTTTGGAAAAACTTTATTTTAAACTTTTCTTTTTATAATTATTTCTTGACAAAAGGTATTATATTTTAATTGAAAATAATTCAAATAAATCTCGAAAATCCAATTAAATCCGAAAATTCACAAAAACCATAAATTACAATAAAATAATATTTAATAATTAAAAACTCAAAAATTGGGATGTTACAAACCTCTCCCCCTTAACGGAATCTCGACCCCGAGATTCAGGGCTGACTAAAGAATAGATTTGGAAATTCTGCTTTCAGATCTTCTTCACACTCCCAGGTTGCTTCATTTTCTGAGTGATTACTCCGTTGAACTCTACAAAAATGAGTAGACTTATTTCTGATCCTACGCTCCATTACATCCAGAATCTTAATAGGCTGCTCTTTATAAGTCAGATCCTCTTGTAATTCGATCTCTTCTAACGGCGTTTGTTCTGCTGGCACTCTGAGACATTTCTTAAGTTGCGACACATGGAACACATCATGGACTCCTGCTAATGACTGAGGCAACTCCAACTGATACGCAACCTCCCCTCTGCGGCTTAAAATCTTAAATGGTCCAACATACCTAGGTGCAAGTTTTCCTTTAACGCTGAACCTTTTTACACCTTTCAAGGGAGTGACTTTGAGATACACAAAATCATTAGGTTTGAAACTCAATTTACGACGACGATTATCAGCATAACTCTTTTGCCTTGACTGGGCTGTTCTTAGTCTTTCTCTGATCATGGCAACTTGCTCTTCAGCCTCTCTAAGCAACTCAGGCCCAAATACCGAACGCTCCCCTGTTTCATTCCAATTTAATGGGGTACGACAAGCACAACCATATAAGGCTTCAAATGGTGACATTTGCAAACTAGCCTGATAACTATTGTTATAACTAAACTCTGCATATGGCAAACATTTATCCCAAGATGTACTGTACGATATCGCACAAGCTCTCAACATATCCTCTAAAATCGATTAACTCTTTACGTCGACCATCGTCTCACGGATGATAAGCGGTACTAAAATTCAGATGAGTTCCCATTGCTTCATGCAATTTATCCCAAAATCTTGAGGTAAACTGGGTACCGCGATCCGATACGATTTTCTTAGGCATACCATGTAAGCATACAATCCTTGACATGTATAACTCCGGCAATTGATCCCCTAAATGAGTTGTCTTAACTGCAATGAAGTGGGCAACTTTAGTCAACCGGTCAATGATGACCCATATGGAATCATAACCCCTTTGAGTCTTGGGCAACCCTGTGATAAAATCCATACCAATATCCTCTCATTTCCATTCAGGAATCTTTAATGGCTGCAAAAGTCCAGCGGGCTTTTGATGCATCGCTTTACTCTCGACATACATCGCATAATGAAACATGCTCACTACTTCACGCTTCATACTCGCCACGAAATTTCTTCTTAAGGTCTTGGTACATCTTGGCACTTCCAGGATGAATAGAATACTTAGAGTCGTGTGCTTCCTCAAGAATCAATTGCTTAAGTTCCTTTTTATTTGGCACACAAATCCGACCTTTAAACCTTAGGGTTCCTCGCTCATCTATCGAGAAAGCTTTGGCTAAACCCTCTTCCTTCTTAGCCTTGATCCTACTGATCTTCTCATCATTACTTTGCTTTTCCTTAATTTGATCCTCAAGGGTTGGCTTTACTTCTAAAGCGGCTACAAATCCTTGTGGCACAACCTCTAATCTCAACTTCTGAAATTCCTCACATAACTCCGGTTGATCGTTGACTATTAACGAATTTACACTGTGGCCTTTACGACTCAAAGCATCAGCTACCACATTAGCCTTTACAGGATGACAATGGATTCCGACATTATAATCCTTAATTAGTTCTAGCCATCTTCGCTGTCTCATATTAAGGTCTGACTGGGTAAATATGTACTTTAGGCTCTTATGATCCCTATATATCTCACATCTATTTTCCATGAGATAATGACGCCATATCTTGAAAGCATGCACTACGGCTGCTAACTCCAAATCATGCGTCGGATAATTTCCTTCATGCGGCCTCAATTGCCTTGATGCGTAGGCTACAACTTTGCCATTCTGCATTAAAACGCAACCAAGTCCCTGCTTTGATGCATCACAATAAATGTCAAAGCCACACTGCACATCTGGCAATACTAACACCGGTGCAGATGTTAATCGCTTCTTTAACTCCTCAAAACTCTTTTCGCACTCTGGCGTCCATGTAAACTTCTTTTCTTTCTTCAACAATTGCGTAAGGGGTCTCGCAATCGTTGAGAATCCTTCTATGAACCGACGGTAATATCCCGCCATTCCTAGAAAACTACGGATTTGAGTAATCGCTTCTCGGCTCCCAATTCATCACTTCCACTTTACTTGGGTCCACGCAACTCCTCTAGCGGTTATCGATGGCCAAGGAATTCCACTTTCTTCTTCCGAAGTCACATTTACTAAATTTGGCGTACAACTGTTGCTCTCGCAACTTCTCCAAAACCAATCTCAATTGTTCCGCATGCTCTTCTTCTGTCTTAGAGTATACGAGAATATCGTCTATAAAGACAACCACAAATTTATCCAAATACTCCATGAATACTTTATTCATCATATTCATGAAGTATGCAGGGGAATTTGTTAGTCCAAAGGACATGACTGTAAACTCATAATGTCCATAACGGGTAGAGAATGCTGTCTTCGGTATATCTTCTTCCCGAATCTTCAATTGGTGATATCCTGATCGCAGATCTATTTTGGAGAAAACTCCTGCTCCTCTCAACTGGTCAAACAAATCATCAATCCGAGGCAAAGGGTATTTGTTCTTAATCGTCACTTCATTGAGTGCACATCCTTAGACTACCATCTTTCTTCCTAACGAACAGAACCGGCGCTCCCCATGGGGAAGAACTAGGTCAAACGAAACCTTTCTCGAGCAATTCCTCAATCTGCTTCTTCATTTCGACTAGCTCATCAGTTGGCATTCTATACAGCCTCTTTGCTATCGATGCTGTTCCTGGCACTAACTCAATGACAAACTCAATATCCCTGTCTGGCGGCATTCTGGTAGATCATCAGGGAACACTTCTGAAAATCTCTAACCATCGCACATCTTCGGGTTAGCAACCTTCACACTATTGATTATTAATCGTCCTTCACGAATCAAGTGCACGCACTTCCACTTTCTTGCCACTAGGGCTTTCTAGGGTTACCATCCTTTGTCCACAATCCAAAACAAGATTATGCTTGGACAACCAATCCATTCCTGAATAACATCCAAGGTTTGGGTATCTAGTAGGATGAGATTTGCTAGAACTCTATTCCATTCATAAGCAACTTAACCTCCAAACACCCAAGGCTAGATCGAAATTCAGATCCTAGGGCTTGAACTAAAAGCACACACTTAAGATTCTTTACAAGAAATCCATTCTTCAAGCAAAACTTCGAGAAACGAACTAATGCGAAACTCCGTAATCAAATAAAATCAGTAGGGTGTCTCGAGTTAACCAAAAACTTACCCAAGATTAACACCTGCTGCTCCTTGAGCTTCCTCTCAGTGATATGGTTAATCCTTTCATGCACCGATGTTCCGGGCGATACTTCTAACAAAGACTGTACTCGATTATTTCTTGTCACTGGGCTTTAGCAGGGGTAGTTCCTAAGTTAAAGTGAATTGGAGTAACATTTCCTTTCTTCGGACACTTGTTGGCGAAATGTCCTGGTTCGTTACAAGAGAAACATTTCTTGACAGCGGTCTGCTGACTTCCTGCTGGTGTGTTACTTCCTGGTGCTGGTGTTTGAAAATTCTAATTAGTGGGGCGAGATGACGGTGTTGATGTCTTGTTGGTCCACTAGGGTTGAATTCTGGCAAACTGTTGTGGTGTCATCCTTAACCTAGGTTGATTAGGTCGCCCTGCCTGACTAGCCATCCTGCGCTTACGATCTTCACCCAATTCTTTGCGCTTATCCTCAAGGATTAAAGCTTTATTAACTAACTCCTGAAAATCGGGAAAATTGTGGGTGACCAGTCCCACCTGTAATCCCGAAGTTAAACCCTTCAAAAAACGAGACTGTCTAGCCTTATCTGTGGCTACATCTTCTGGTGCATATCGTGCTAACTGGGTAAACTTGTTTAAGTATTCAACCACTGACTGGCCTCCTTGTTTCAGAGCCCTAAACTCTTCCTTCTTAAGATCCATCATTCCTTCCGGAACATGATACTGACGGAAAGCAGCAGAAAACTCCTCCCAAGTAGTCTCTTGTGGTGCTTAATGTGCTGCGCAATAGTTCTCCCACCATTCTGCGGCAGTCCCTTCTAGCTAGTGCGAAGCATACAACACCTTCTCGTTGCCCTCACGCTGCGTGATATGCAACTTTCTCTCAATGGTTCTTAACCAATCGTCGGCTTCCAAAGGATTGGCATTGCCGAGAATGTTGCGGGACGGTTCTCATGAAATCGGCAGCTTTAGAATGAGAACGCGCCCATTGTTGCCTTGGTGTATATTGGTGTTGCCTACGGCTTGATTAGTCATATTATGCATTTGTTGCATCATCGTTTGCATAAGTTGGGTTTGCGCGGCTATAAAATCTCCTAAATTCTGCACATCTATTGGTGGTGATCGCTGCAGTGGCGTTCCATCATTGAACTCATCATTCCGACGAAGACCACTTCCTGAAGCTCCATTGTTACCGCGAGTGTTCACCATCTGCTCGGTTTGTTTTTAGGCTAAGAAAGATAGAATTAGCATAGATAAGATGTAAGGATTCCTAATGCGGGGGAATAGGTTAAACCCAAAACTTTATATCTTCATTAATTAACTTGGTATGGTTGCTTACAAAAGCCTAAAAGCTTTGCAACACATACTGCACACTCAGCAAACATTAAAATCCAAACTAAACACGCAACCTTAACGTCTATTATATTTGGGTAAGACTATTCTATTTGACGCGACTCAATACTTGAGTCTCAACTTAAACTAAGACTCTCACTCCTCGAGCCATCCTCCACGAGAACTTCCTGGTGGGTATACTGGCGGGTGAGCTGGTGCTGGCGCGAACTGATCTCGGTGTCCCGCAACTAGTGACGCTTCCGGCTCCTCGAACTCAGACTTCATCTCCTCGGATGATGGTGGTGTAGCACGACCTCTCTCTTGTAATGCCTCCTCGAGCTCTATGATTCTCTCCTCGTAAGCTACTCGGGTCTCATGTAGTTCCTTCTCCACAACTCTGAGCGCTTGAGGTCAGCCTTAATTCCGTGTCGGTGTCATGGGCATGAGCTTCTTGAACAATGTGAATCGTGCTAAGTGCAATCAGTAGTAGCATCCTCCTTCGTGTGACGATGAACGCCATGAATCTTGAACCATGGGGTGGAGTCTGAACACCGTGTCTTCTAGCTCATGGTAGTAGTCGAGTGTGATCCTTCGTAGAGCGAGTCGTGATGCCTCCTGGATACCGATCTCCCAAGTGGCAATTCTCACCGTGATGCTGATAGGTTGGCTTGCTCTCTCACCAATTCTGGCGTAAATTAACAGCTTGCACACCATTCCTCTTGTTGAGATCCTAGTCCTTCATCATCGATGTTTCCAGCTGAGCGAGAACCGCTCCCATTTCCTCCTTGGTTTCCTCGAGTGTTCACCATCTGCTAATTGCGCCATGGTTTAGAGACGAAAGGGAAATAAGAATAGACAAGTAATGGAGTACTTATGCGGGGACAGAGGTATAACACAAAATCTAACTTTATTACTTTATTAATATCGAGGTATGGTTGCTCACAATGCCTATGGGCCATGCAACACATACCGATCACTCACAAGCATGAAAGAAGCAAATCGAACTAACACTGGAGTCAAACGCCTCTAAGGGTGACTCTTATTCCAAGACGCGACTCGTCGCAGAGTCTCAATCTGCTAACCCTAACGCCACTCGAGCCAACCCCCACCGAACTCCTCGGTGGATACACCGCATGCCAGTCTTGTGCCGGTACAAACCTATCCTAACGATCCTCCGTTGGATGCGCCTCTGCCTGCATGCTCAACTCTCCATCGTTCCTCGCTGACCTCCACAGTGCTCAGCTTTACTTCCACTGCTCCAACTTCACTTCCACTCGGCTCGCTTGCGGCTCTGCTGTGGCTCCTCCGGATCTGGTCGTAGCTCAAAGATCGCTCCGCTCTGTCCATGACAAACCTGTCTCGGCTCCCAATCCTCTGGATAGAGTGGGCCAAGTACTCACAAGTCTGCAATGATGAGCCTCACCGCGTGAACTCGCCACGTGACCTCTGCAGCCTCGAACCGCCTCGCCGATAACATCCTCTTGAGCGATAACATATCGGCCAGTGGGTGATCGTGGCATCCTCCTCTCTATGGGCTCCGGTTGTAGTGAGAGTCTCTGCGTGGTGGTGTAAACACATCGCCATCCAACTCCTAGGGTAGGTACGAGCACCGCCTCATCGCCAGACGCGATGTCTCCTGAATCCTCACAAATGACAACCTCCCGGCAGGATGCGGATGGGACGACTCGCCTCGCACTATCCCTAGCGAGACCGTGATAGTGACATCCTGCAATATCCGATCTGCCCGCCTCGATCTGATGAGTCCCCTAGATCGGCTCAACATATCCTCCAAGTCAAGATCATACGCCAAAGTCGCCGCAGATACCCTCCAAAGGCGCACCAAAAGAGTGGATCATCCTCATCTCGCCAAAGGACAATCACTGAAACTCAGATATTTTAAACACAAAGAAATATGTGTTAAATTCAAGAAGGGGTATGAAAGAAGAGAAGGGGTAAGTCGAGATTGCATTATCATCTTGGCACATTTTAGCTTTTAGAAAATAGTTTTATCCTCACTACGCCCATTCTAACTAAGGGCCAGTCCTACGGTCAAGATGGCTCGATATCACCTCTGCTTGACTCGAATTTGCAAATCCCGACCCTCTCTGTATTCAAAGACTAGTCCAGATCGCGCTTAGTGCACACAGCCTCAACATTGGTACATATCACAATAACCAACTAAATAATAAGTACTTTGATTAAATACTCAAACTAGTTGATCGACCTTATGGTCAAGTTACAAAGATAATATTACAGGCTAAGAATTTTTATAAAATCCAAATGCAAATGAAATAAAATAACTCGTGGCGCCAACCAATTTGCAGTGCAACCGATCGGCTCGCCTCAGTTCGTTGGCTCTTCCCAAACCTCCTCCTCTGAGTGGGTTGCTTCTTCTTCAACCGGTTGTGTTGTTGTGGGGTGAGTACTTTGAGTACTCGAAAGTCATGCATGTAATGCAATGCTAATATACTATATGCATGGCTTAGTACAAAGGATAGGCTATGGTTCATGTGCGAGACAAGATTCCAAATAAACAAGAATAGATTGCAAAGCAAGAAACAAGAGTAGGAATAGTAGCTTTCACAAACATTTCAATTGTAATTCATTTTTCCATCCTAATCAAATTCATCATCACCAACCCAAGTATTTTCCATAAACAAGTCATTTTCATGAAAATCTAACCCTTGACCGTAATCACCGAAAGTGATGCTCATTACCGAAGCACGGCTATTCGAATAGGTTGTACACTCTGCAGAGGTTATACACTTTACCCACAAGATACAAATAAATACCACCAAGGCAAATAACCGAATGAAGCCTTTCCAAAGTTCCATCTAAACCCAAGATCTTGCCGCTAAGGTTTCAACACCGAGGGACTGTTACCACACCAGGGCCCCCTCTTGCGCCATGTGAGTTCTCATCCGCTTCTCCTGCCTCACACCACCATGACAAGATCTAAAGAATAGATATCCCGGTTTACTCGGCTAAGCCCGTCCCCATTACGGAACTTGTGGTTGTATGAAAGACTCGCTCAAATGCTCGCAAGGTTAAGTCCTTAGTTGACCGAGGCAAGACTAACCAAGTGTGATCTCAATTATCCAAAACCAATAAAACCAACACGACCGCCTCAGCTTGCCACTCTTGGCCCACGTAAACAATCTTGCCATTTGCCCCAGCCTAAATCATTTTTCCCACCCGGTGCTTTACCATTGCACCACGTGCCATCATCATCTCAATAACACATGTCTCATTCACAAAAACACGTTCCATATCTCATTAAGTCAATATTTGCTTTGGTATTCCAAAATCATGAATTGTCCACGTGGCAGGGCTAAGCATACTACTTCGGTCTACTTAACCCATGTTGGCAAATTATTAATGTCCAACTATTAATCCATATCCTAGGGTGACAAAAGATTCATGGCCTACAATTATATATGACAAGGTGGCATACAGCAACTAGGCATTTAACTAATCCCAAAACTTAATTAAAGTCATTTCTATCAAATTAGCATGCAATAGTTTAAATCAAAATAATTTGCTCTAATAGGTTCAACATGATCAAACACAACTTGCCTTCAAAAAGTGCTGGCTCTGGTTCCTAAGCTTGCTCCTAGGTCAGAAACTCTCCCTCGAAACCTTCGGGTACTTCAACGCCTCACGCCAGAACGCTTACACAAAACAATAAAATAAATAAACAGTAGACAAACATTGCTCAAAAATTCAATTAAAATTCATAAACAGAAAGATCACAATTTTACAAATTTATAGAAATTGGAATCACTCAAATCGGAGTTAAACATAAAGTTATAAGCATTTGAAGTTTCAAAATACATTTAAAATCAATAAACCGAATTAAATAAATATTTTTTTTTCGAAAATTAATTATTACGTCATCGGTGACACGGTCGCCACCACGTAATGACACGCTGCCTTGCCGACGCCACCGACGGCTCCGTGATGACGCCAAGATGACGTCATCGTGGCGTCAAGACGACTCGGCCATCTCACGACAAGTGGGTCCCGCCGACGTCCAAGATGACGTCAATAAGGACGCCACACGCACGGTGTGCGCGCCGACGAGTGGGCCTGTCTGTCGGCTGACTCATGTGCACGAAGGTTCGTAAGTGTGAGATCGACATGTGGGTCCGCCTTGTCGGCGACTCATGCGCGCATGTTGCTTCGTGGTGAGATCGACATGTGGGTCCGCTTTGTCGGCCACGCGTGCGTGAACGGTGACATGGCACGACGGTGGCCCTCGGATTTGCATCTAACGGTGGAGTTTTGAAGATGGGGTTTATCGCTTCAAGGCGACGGGTCAATCGTGGTCGTTGATGCGCGACGGACGGCCGGGGAACTCGGCTGCGGCGACGATGGCGTGACGGCGAGTCTCACCGAGCGGAGGAAGACGACGGCGGGCGGCGCTTCCGTGCTTCTCCAGCCAAGAAGTAGCCTCCGACGCGCTTGACGTGAGGAACTCCAAGGACCAACGGCGACGCGGAGGGTCACCGGCGACGAACGGCTCGAGGAAGCGGCGGATGGTCTCGGACTTCGACGAGCCTGCGGTGGCGAGGCGCGCGCCTCAAAGCGGCGAGAAGTGTACGGAGGTGCGGTGCGGTGAGGATCACGACACGGGTGGCGGCGCTTAAATAGTGCCCTCGACGTCCGTGGAAAATCGCGAAACCGAGGCCCACACTTGCCATGCGGCATGAATCCGATGGGGAACTCGGGTTGGGTGATGTGGCGCGATGAGAGCCGCTTGATGAAGATCGAACGGTCAAGCGTTAGGGTTTTTCCTGAGCGGGCCGCATAGTACTTTGCCCAAGATCGTTCATCGTGATTTTTAATTCTTTTCGATTAAAAACAATTCTAAAATAAAATAATTCATTTGAGGCTTTAAAAATACTAGAAAAATTCAAAAATTCTCATAAATATTTTAGACATTTGTGACTCAAATAAAATATTTTAGCAAAATTTTATTTTAACTTTTCTAATATTTAATTGATTTGATAAATGGTTTAATTCAAAATAAATTCAAATAATTCCAAATAAATCCAAATAAATTCCAGAAATTCCCAAAATTCAAAATACCATTTAAATGCAAGAAAAGCAAAATTGGGGTGTTACAAACCTCCTTTAACGGAATCTCGATTCGAGATTCTGTATCGACTAAGGAATAGGTTGAGAATTCCTTCTTCGTGTCTTCTTCACGCCCCCGAGTTGCTTTGTTTCTAATGGTTACTCCAATCGAACTCTGCGAAGTGGGTCGATTTATTTCGCTTCTCGATCCATCGTGTCCAAGATCTTTACCGAGTACTTTTATAAGTCAAATCCTCCTCTGACTCAACCGCCTCTAACTAAAGATTCCGCTTCTTCGCACTCGAGGCATTTCTTTAATTGTGACACATGAAACACATCATGCACACTCTAAAGATGCATATGTAGCTCCAACCGACACGCTACCTCACCTCTACGACTTAGGATCTTGAATGGGCCAACATATCTTGGCGCTTAACTTCCCTTTAGTGTGAAACCTCTTAACTCTTTTGAGTGGGTAACTCGAGATACACAAAATCTTCAGTGCTCAAAGCTCAAATCCTCATGCGATTATCGCGATAACTCTTCTGTCTTGATTGTGCAATTTTCAACCTTTCCCGATCATGGCTACCCGCTTCTTGAAATTTCTCAAGAATGTCCGCCCAACATATGACGCCTCCTGCCTCATTCCAATTCAACGGTTGCGAGGTCTTCCATATAGTGCTTCAAATGGAGACATCGCAAACTTGCTCGGTAGTAATTGTTATAGCCGAACTTCGGCGACGGCAAGCACTTGTCCCACGGTTGTATAAGCCAAGGCACATGCCCTCAACATGTCCTCCAAGATTCGATTAACTCTTTTCGCTTGCCCGTCTGTCTGCGGGTGATATGCGGCAATCGAATTCAGACGGGTTCCTAGAGCTTCATGCAATTTATCCCAAAATCTTGAGGTAAACTGAGTACCTCTGTCCGATACAATTTTCTTCGGAACTCCATGCAAACACACAATCCTTGACATATACAATTCTGCTAAGCGGTCCCCGAATAGGTAGTCTTCACTGGTATAAAGTGGGCGACCTTTGTCAAACGGTCCACTATAACCCATATGGAATCATACCCTTCGGGTCCTCGATAAACCAAGAATGAAATCCATTCCGATTTCCTCCCACTTCCACTCAGTATCTTCATGGCCGCAGCAGAATCCTCGCCGCCTTTGATGCATTGCTTTGACTCTTGGCATATGTCGACAACGCAACATGCTCGCAACTTCACGCTTCATGCTTGGCCACCAAAATCTTTCCTTCAGATCTTGATACATCTTAGCGCTTCCTGATGAATAGAGTACTTGGAATCATGGGCTTCCTCCAAGATCACCGCTTCACTCCTTCTTGTGCAGACGATATGCGATTTTAATCCACAATGTACCTTGCTCATCTAGCTTGAAATCCTTCGCCTTTGCTTTCTCCATTTTGGACTTAATTCTCAATCTTGACATCATCCTTCCGTCCTCACTTAATCTGATCTTCCAAGGTAGGCTTCACCTCTAAAGCGCTACTTAATCCCTTTGGGTACAACTTCCAACTTCACTTCAAACTCCTTGCATAGCTCGACCGACTTGCTTCCACCAACATATTCACCGAATGGCTTTTCCTACCAAAGCATCGCCACCACATTGGCTTTCCTGTGGTGATAATGAATCCCGTGATTGTAATCCTTAATTAATTCCAACCACCTCCTCGCCTCATGTTCAGATCCGATTGAGTAAATATATATTTAAGACTCTTATGGTCAAGGTACACCTCACATCTGCTTCCAATCGATAGTGCCTCCATAACTTCAAAGCATGCACTACTACCGCTAACTCCAAGTCATGTGTTGGGTAGTTCTCTCATGCGGCCTTAATCGCCTTTGACGATATGCGATTTACCTTCTGCTTTTGCATTAACACGCAACCAAGCCCTTGGCGCGAGGCATCACAAAGATATATCAAAGCTCGCTTAAATCCGTAGAACTAACACCGTGCCGATGTCAATCGCTTTCTTCAACTCCCGGAAACTCCGCTCACATTCCCAGGCCCATGTAAACTTCTTCTCCTTCTTCAACAATTGCGAAGAGGTCCGCAATCGCTGAGAATCCTTCAATAAATCGGCGGTAATAACCAGCCATTCCAAGGAAACTACGGATTTGAGTCACCGCCTTGGGTGGCTCCCAATGCAACACCGCTTCCACCTTACTTGGGTCAATCATGACTTCTTGGCGGTCACCACATGTCCAAGAAATTCCACCTTGTTCTCCCGTAAGTCACACTTGCTAAACTTAGCTAAAAGTTGTCGCTTCTTAACTTCTCCGTAACTAGCTTCGGATGTTCGGCATGCTCTTCTCTCGCTTAGAGTAGACTAGAATGTCATCTATGAACACAACAACGAACTTGTCCAGTATTCCATGAAAACCTTGTTCATCATGTTCATGAAATATGCGTGCATTTGTCAAACCAAACGACATAACTCAGAACTCAGAGTGCCCATATCTTGACGAAAAGGCGTTCTTCGACATCCTCCGATCTAATCTTCACCGGTGATATCCTCGATCGAGGTCAATCTTGGAGAAAACCCCGCTCCTCTCAACTGGTCAAACAGATCATCGATCCCGGTAGCGGATATTTATTCTTTATAGTGACTTCATTCAGCCGCAGAATCCACACACATCCCAGAATCTCCGCCCTTCTTCTTGACAAACAGTAACCGGTGCTCCCCATGGCGCATTTAACTAGGTTTGATAAATCCCTATCCAATAATTCCTCAATCGCTTCTTCATTTCGACCACTTCATCGGCTGACATCCGATAAGGTCTTAGCTATCTGGCCGTTCCCTGCATTAACTCGACATAAACTCTATGTCCTCGTCTCGGTGGCATCCTGTAAATCCTCCGAAATACATCCCGTATTCTCTCGACAACCGTACATCTTCTATGCTAACGACCTTCACACTATTGACCATCAACTGTCCATCCCGAACGGCAAGCTTGCGAAACTCTATTTTTCTCCCACAAGGACTCTCGATCGATATGACTCTTCGTCCACGCCTAATACAACCTTGTGCTTAGACAACCACCCATTCCCAAAATAACATCTAGGGTCCTGTATCTAACACCACTAAGTTTGCTAGGAACTCGCTCCATCTATAAGCAACTTTACCCCGTAACATCCTACATCGACGGAGTTCGATCCCGGATTGTACTAGCAATACATGCCTAAGGTTCACCATTTTCAATCCATTGTTCACAAAAAAATCCGAGATATAAACGAATGCGAGGCTCCGAATCAAATAAAATCGCAGGTGTAATCGAGTTGACAAGTAACTTACCCAAGACGACGTCCGATGTATTCTCAGACCGCATTAGCGGTGACATGATTGACTCGCCTACTACAATACAGTGTGGCGCCTCCAGATTGTGTAGCTCCACGGCTTGCTCCTCGTCATGTGTCTTCATGGAGTAGTTCCAAGATTGAAACGAATCGGTGTCACTCTCCTCCCTTCTAGGACAATAATTGGCGAAATGCCCTGCTCGTGGCGTATAAAACAACGCCTAACTGCCGATCGTTGGCTTCTCGCACTGCATTCCCAACCGGTGTTGGCGCTCAAAATTTTGCCCAGCAGGTCTTGGTATCGTGGTGGCGCTGCATCACATTCCTTGGCCGAACTCAAGAACCGTGTGGTGTAACCTCAAACGCCGCGCCTCGGGCATGCTCCTCGCTATGCCATCCTGCGCTTCCTGTTGTCCTCCAGCCTTGCGCTTGTCCTCCAATATCAGCGCTTTGTTCACTAGCTCCTCGAAATCGTGAAAAGTGTGGGTTATGAGTCCCACTGCAGTCCTCAATTCACCTTCATGAATCGAGACCGTTCGCCTTATCCGCCGCTACATCCTCAAAAAGAAGCGCACACGTTGTGAACTTATTTAGATACTCGACACCGATTGATTGCCCCGCTTCAGGCCCTAAACTCCTCCTTTTTCAGCTCCATGATGCCTTCGGCACATGGTACCGCCAAAAGCAATCGTGAACTCCTCCTACCGATATCCCGTGGGTGCTCATGAGCAACAAGAAGAGTTTTCCCACCATTCACCGCGGTTCCTTCAAGTCGATGAGAGGCATAGAGTACCTCTCATTTCCTTCACACCGGGTAATGTGCAACTTTCTCTATCGTTTCAACCAATCATCCGCTTCCATTGGATTGGCATTCCCGAAAAATGTAGGCGGTCGTGTCCTCATGAATTCGACAAATTTTGAGTGTGGCCTCTGCACCAAGTTGACTCGTTAACTTGGGCGGCAGGCTTGGGCAAAGGACTCACAGATCTGGCCGTGATCATGGCATGCATTAACTGGTCTCAGCAAAGAATAAAGGCCCCAAAGTTCTCGTGATATCAACCGGCGGCATCTGGTTGAGATCCTAGTCCTTCATCATCGATGTTTCCAAATGAAGCGAGAACCGCCCCATTTCCTCCTTGGTTTCTCGAGTGTTCACCATCCTCCGATTGCGCCATGGTTTAGAGACGAGAGGAAATAAGAATAGACAAGTAATGGAGTACTTATGCGGGACAGAGGTATAACATAAAATCTAACTTTATTACTTTATTAATATCGAGGTATGGTTGCTCACAATGCCTATGGGCCATGCAACACATACCGATCACTCACAAGCATGAAAGAAGCAAATCGAACTAACACTGAGTCAAACGCCTAAGGGTGACTTTATTCCAAGACGCGACTCGTCCGCAGAGTCTCAATCGCTAACCCTAACGCCACTCGAGCCAACCCCCACCGAACTCCTCGTGGATACACCGCGGTGTGCTGGTGCCGGTACAAACCTATCCCAACGATCCTCCGCTGGATGCACCTCCGCGACAGCTCAACCTCCACTGTTCTCGCTGACCTCCACAGCTCCGGCTTCACTTCCACTGCTCCAACTTCACTTCCACTGCTCGCTCGCCGCGCCTCGCCTGGCTCCCGGATCTGGTCGTAGCTCCAAAGACTGCCCGGCTCGTCCGACAAATACCGTTTCCAGCCCCAATCCTCTCGATAGAGGGGCCAAGTACTCACAAGTCCGCAACAGATGAGCCTCACCGCGGAACTCGCCACGGACCTCTCCGCAGCCTCGAACCGCCTCGCCGATAACATCCTCTTGAGCGATAACATATCCGCCAGTGGGTGATCGTGGCATCCTCCTCCTCTATGGGCTCTTTGCCAGTGAGAGTCTCGCGGTGGTGACGAAACACTATGCCATCCAACTCCCCGGGTAGGTACGAGCACCGCCTCATCGCCAGACGCGATGTCTCCCGAATCCTCACAAATGACAACCTCCGGCCGTGATGCGGATGGGACGACTACCGCAGACTATCCCTAGCGAGACCGTGATAGTGACATCCTGTGCAATATCCAGCCCCGCCTGATCTACAAGAGTCCCCAGAGATCGGCTGTCATATCCTCCAAGTCAGCCGATCATACGCCAAAGCTCGCCAGGCACTCTCCAAAGGCGCCACCAAAAGAGTGGATCATCCTCATCTCGCCAAAGGACACTCAAGGTGAAACTCAGATATTTTAAACACAAAGAAATATGTGTTAAATTCAAGAAGGGTATGAAAGAAGAGAAGGGGTAAGTCGAGATTGCATTATCATCTTGGCACATTTTAGCTTTTAGAAAATAGTTTTATCCTCACTACATCCATTCTAACTAAGGGCCAGTCTCTACAACAAGATGGCTCGATATCACTCTGTCGGGACCCGAATTTGCAAATCCGACCCTCCGGTATTCAGCACTAGTCCAGATCGCGCTTAGTGCACACAGCCTCAACATTGGTACATATCATACCATAACCAACGAAATAATAAGTACTTTGATTAAATACTCAAACTAGTTGATCGACCTTATGGTCAAGTTACAAAGATACGATTCAGCAGGCTAAGAATTATTATAAAATCCAAATGCAATGAAAATAAAATAACTCGTGGCGCCAACCAATTTGCCACAGTAACCGACCGGGCTCGCTCCTTAGTTCGTTGGTTCTTCCTCAAACTCCTCCTCCCGAGCGGGGTTGCTTCTTCTTCAACCTGGTTGTGTTGTTGTGGGTGAGTACTTTGAGCACTCAAAGAAGTCATGCATGTAATGCAATGCTAATATACTATATGCATGGCTTAGTACAAAGGATAGGCTATGGTTCATGTGCAAGACAAAGATTCCAAATAAACAAGAATAGATTGCAAAGCAAGAAACAAGAGTAGGAATAGTAGCTTTCACAAACATTTCAATTGTAATTCATTTTTCCATCCTAATCAAATTCATCATCACCAACCCAAGTATTTTCCATAAACAAGTCATTTTCATGAAAATCTAACCCTTGACCGTAATCACCGAGTGATGCTCATTACCGTGAGCACGGCTATTCAATAGGTTGTACACTCTGCAGAGGTTATACACTTTACCCACAAGATACAACAAATACCACCAAGGCAAATAACCGTAACGAAGCCTTTCCAAAGTTCCATCTAAACCCAGTACTGCCCGCTAAGGTTTCAACACTGGAGGGACTGGTTACCACACCAAGGGCCCCCTCTTGCGCCATGTGAGTTCTCATCCGCTTCTCCGGCCTCACACCACCATGACAAGACACCAAAGAATAGATATCCCAGTTTACTTCACCTAAGCCCGGCCCCATTACGGAACTTGTGGTTGTATGAAAGACTCAGCTCAAATGCTCGCAAGGTTAAGTCCTTAGTTGACCGAGGCAAGACTAACCAAGTGTGATCTCAATTATCCAAAACCAATAAAAACCAAATACGACCGCCTGATTGCCACTCTTGGCCCACCGTAAACAATCTTGCCATTTGCCCCAGCCTAAATCATTTTCCCACCCCTTGTTCTTTACCATTGCACCACGTGCCATCATCATCTCAATAACACATGTCTCATTCACAAAAACACGCTCCATATCTCATTAAGTCAATATTTGCTTTGGTATTCCAAAATCATGAATTGTCCACGTAGGTGGCTAAGCATACTACTTCGGTCTACTTAACCCATGTTGGTAAATTATTAATGTCCAACTATTAATCCATATCCTAGGGTGACAAAAGATTCATGGCCTACAATTATATATGACAAGGTGGCATACAGCAACTAGGCATTTAACTAATCCCAAAACTTAATTAAAGTCATTTCTATCAAATTAGCATGCAATAGTTTAAATCAAAATAATTTGCTCTAATAGGTTCAACATGATCAAACACAACTTGCCTTCAAAAAGTGCTGGCTCTGGTTCCTGAGCTTGCTCCTAGGTCAGAAACTCTCCCTCGAAACCTTCGCATTTCAACGCTTCACGCCAGAACGATACACAAAACAATAAAATAAATAAACAGTAGACAAACAGTGCTCAAAAATTCAATTAAAATTCATAAATAGAAAGATCACAATTTTACAAATTTATAGAAATTGGAATCACTCAAATCGGAGTTAAAACGCAAAAGTTATAAGCATTTGAAGTTTCAAAATACATTTAAAATCAATAAACCGAATTAAATAAATATTTTTCTTTTTCGAAAATTAATTATTGCGTCATCGGTGACACGTGTCGCCACCACGTAATCGACATGCGGCCTTGCCGACGCCACCACCGACCGGCCTCGTGATGACGCCAAGATGACGTCATCGTGACGCCAAGACGACTTTCGGCCATCTCGCCGACAAGTGGGTCCGCCGTGACGCCGCGATGACGTGAATAAAGGACGCCACACGCACGGTGTGCGGTGACGAGTGGGCCCGCGGCTGCCGCGACTCATGTGCACAGCGTTTCGCGGCGGTGAGATCGACATGGGTCCGCTTTGTCGGCGACTCATGCGCATGATGCTCGTAGGCGGTGAGATCGACATGTGGGTCCGCTTGTCGCATCACGCACAAAGTGAACGGTGACATGGCACGACGGTGGCCCCTCGGATTTGCATCTAACGGTGGAGTTTTGAAGATGGGGTTTATCGCTTTCAAGGCGACGTGGCGAATCGTGGTCGTTGATGCGCGACGGACGGCCGTGGGAACTCCGGCTGGCGACGATGGCGTGACGGCGAGGTCTCACCGAGCGGAGGAAGATGACGTGGCCGGCGGCGTTTCCGTGCTTCTCCGGCTCGAAGAAGTAGCCCTCCCGACGCGGCTTGACGTGAGGAACTCCAAGGGACCAACGGCGACGGCGGAGGGTCACCGGCGATGCAATGAACGCTAGAGGAAGTGCGGCGGATGGTCTCGGGACTTCGACGAGCTCGTGTGGCGAGGCGGCGGCGTCTCAGACGATGAGAAGTGTACGGAGGGGTGCGGTGCGAGGTGAGGATCACGACACGGGTGGCGGCGCTTTAAATAGTGCCTCGACGTCGTGAAAATCGCGAAACCGAGGCCCACACTACCGTACGGTCTCATGTAGTTCCTTCTCCACAACTCGAAGCGCCAGAGGTCAGTCCTTAATTTCGGTTTGTCATGGGCATGAGCTTCTTGAACAGCTGTGAATCATGCTAAGTGCACTGTAGTAGCTTCCTCCCTTCGTGTGACGTATGAACGCCATGAATCTTGAACCATGGGGTGGAGTCTGAACACCGTGTCTTCTAGCTCATGGTAGTAGTCGAAGCAGATCCTTCAGAGAGCGAGTCGTGATGCCTCCTCGGATACCGATCTCCCAAGTGGCTCTTCTCACCGTGATGCTGATAGGTTGGCTTGCTCTCTCACCATTTCGGCGAAATTAACAACTTGCACACCATTCTCTTGTGGCTCATGACGATCCAATCTCGGCCTTGATACGCCGGTTTGGTGAAACTTCCCAAAACTTGGAGCACTCTCCGAGAGCTCAATCAGCGTAGCCTCCTCGAACTCTCACGATGATGTCCTCTTCATCTATTTAAAAGAGAAATAGATAAGTCTTCAAACGGCCTCTCCGAAAAATTTGAGGTAAATTTCAGCAAAGGTAAGGAACAGAGAATGAGATAAGTTAAGAGTGTTATCTTAATCTAGTTTAGGTTTTTCCTTTAGAAAATAATTTTTGGACACTCTACCAACTAGGGCCAAGTCATACAAAAAGTATGCTCGATACCACCTCTGAGGACCCGACCACCAATTCAATCCAAGTGTTTTGCTGAATTAGTCCCAGATCAATCGCTAGTGCACACACTTAACATCGGTAAGCATCATATCATACACATCGATAAGAATAATAAGACTTTATTTATTGAATATAACTAGTGTATGATCTTATGATCGATTATAATATTCAGCCTCACAAGGCAATAGTAAGACCAATGAGACAAATACAATGAAAGTAGTAGAAAACGAGATGTCCCATCAAGACACCACAAAGGCGTCGACAAGGATTGGCCTAGTGACACGCTGGCCCACCTGAAAGTCCTTCTCCAATAACGCATTTATTTATTCCTCCACGTTGTTGGTTGTTAAGCAAGGGTGAGTACACCAACACGTACTCAACAAGTTGTGCACAAAATGCAATTCTATCATAGCTATATGCAGGCTTATTCCAAAGGAAAGGCTAAGGGCTCATTTGCAATAAAGCAGCATTTAAGAACACATACGATACATAGATTGAAAAGACAGTAAAACAAATAATAACAAGTAAACAGATTAAGTGATTCTCAAATAAACCCAAGTTTTCCATCCTAAATCAAGTTCCATTATCCACATGGCATCCTGCCATCCCATAACAGTTGTTCATTTTAATTAACTACCCCTTGACTGTAATCACTGAGCATTGCTCAATACCGTGAGCACGGCTATCCGAATAGTTTGTACACTCTGCAGAGGTTATGCACTTTACCCACATGATACAACCATGCACCACACAGGTGAACGATTATAACAAAGCCTTTACAATGCATCCTCTTAACCCAGTGCTACCCGCTAAGGTTTCAACATTGAAGGGTTACACCACCACAATAGGGCCCCCCTCTTGCGCCATGTGAGTTTCTCCGTACACCTGGACTCACACCACCACGATAGCACTCAAGTTAAGCATTTGCAAATTAGTCACTAGGCTACCCCATAATGTATATGTGGTTGCATGATAGACTCAGGTCAAAGGCTCGCAAGGTTAAGTCCTTAGGATTGATTGAAGCAAGACATACACATACCCTCAGTTCCTCTGAGCCCACCCTGGCGCACTTGCCCCTTCCACTTGCTTCAATCATAAAGTGATTACCACCCGGTTGGTTACCAAGCACCACGTGCTTCTCACAAATCAACATCGTTGTGTGACCTCCCCGCCACGACAACCCAATCTCTTTGTGTGACCACACATGACACACAAATTAACATCATTGTTCCATATTCCATTAGTCAAAATTTATACTCAACATTTCATGTACAAGTGATGACGTGGCATGGCTAAGCAATTCTAGTCCGTTCTAACCATCCATGTTGATTTCAGTATTAACCAACTATAATGAACCAACCTAAGGTGACAAGTGGATTATGGCATACAAATAACAAGGTAGGGTGTAATTCAAAAGGGTACCTTAACTAATCCCAAAGTTAAGTTGAAATCATTTGTACGCATAAAATATCATGCAATAGAGTAAATCAAAATAGCAATTTTGCAAACATGGGTGCAACATGATCAAAGCACAACTTGCCTTACTTAAGCTCCTGGTCTTGGTCTAAAGATTGTTCTTGAATTGATAATTCCTCCTCCAAATCCTCGCACAATTCAACGCTCACGCGAATCGAGAAGAAATAGCAAATAAACACCAAAACCAAAGAACAAATGAACTCAAAAATTCAAATAAAAGCCACCATTGGAAAGATCTCAATTTTACAAATTTTTAGGAATTTGAATCGCCTCAATCGGAGTTCAGATGCAAAAGTTATAGCACTTTGAAGTTTTAAATTCCTGAAAATATCTAAAATCATAAAATTCGAATTAACCGAATTATTTTTATAAAGAAAAATATGAATTTCCCGCCCGGTTCGTACGGACGCCACGTGGCCGAATCACCACCGATCAAACTCGATCGGACGGCCACTGTTTAATCCAACGCGTGGCGATACTACATCCATCCGATCTAAATCCAACGGTCAATCTTTACCCGTGCGGTTTACTGTGCTCATAAATGACGTGGCTCAATTGTGACCTTACGATCTAAATCCGACGGCTAAGGCTTACCCGTGTACTTCACTGTTCATTTAAATGACGCGGCTTGCCCCCAGCCACACGATCTTAATCTAACGGTGGGAGCTTACCCGCATTTTTCATTGCTCAACGAGACGTGACGATCCTCAATGTCCGATGGCGATCCGACGGTTGATGTGCAAGCCATGACGGCAATGTCCAAGGCGCGGCTCGGTCCACCGGTGCTGACGACGACGCCTGACGACGGCAGCAGCCGCGTTCGGCGACGAAACAACGAATCCGTGCGCGTGAAACGACGAGCTCGAATCCGACTTCGGCAGTGGAAGATACTCCGGCGACGAGAAACATGGCGAACCTTCTCGGCAACTCCGGCGAGAGCTAAGCGCGCTTCTAGAGCTCCTCCAACGACGGCGCAACAGGGAAGATGTGCGGCGGCTCGTGATGGATCTCGAGAGGGTACCCCGGGCTTTAAAAAGTCCTCGACGTGCGCGCTAAACATGGAAGCTCTCGGACACTGCAAGCGGCGGCGTGGATGAACAGACTCGAGTCCGAGCCGAGACGACAACCTCGACCGCACGATGTTCATCCAACGCCAGATAAAAGCTCAACTCCGAATCGGTAAGTTCTAACGTGGACCATGCGATGAGAATCCAACGGTCGGTAATGATTAGGGTTTCTTTAATTGACGTGGAGCGATTATAACCCTTGGATCCCGATCCAACGGTCGAGGTTACCCTTCCCACACTCACGGTCCAAGACAAGAATTGGGCCAGCCAAAGATCGCTCACGAGAATTTCCCAAGTTTTTCTATTTAAATAATCCGAGAAATTCATTTGCTTTATTTAAGGTGATAAAATACTCTACAAATTCCATAAAAATCTCAAAAATACTTTGAGACATTCTCGACTTGAATAAAATATTTTTGGAAAAATTTATTTTAAACTTTTCTTTTATAATTATTTCTTGACAAAAGGTATTATATTTTAATTCAAAATAATTCAAATAAATCTCGAAAAATCCAATTAAATCCAAAAATTCACAAAACCATAAATTACAATAAAATAATATTTAATAATTAAAAACTCAAAATTGGGATGTTACAGCCACGCCGCCCATCACCATTCAAGCTTGGCTCATGGACTCAAATGGGTCTATTGATTCCTCGGGTGATCTCTGCGAAGCGCTTCATCTCAAACTTTCGTGGCGCCTACGAGGCTCGGGACCGTGGGATCTGCACCAACTTCATCGAAGAAGAATGACTCCTGGGAATTTATTCGACGCTTCATGCGTAAGAAAATACCGCTCGGGACGTTTGCTTGGTCGCCATAGCAGCCTTCCGAGTGAGCCGACCGACTTGATCAAGAAGATGTCCCGGAGTCCACCGACCACCATTAGGGAGATGTTCGCCTTGGCCGACCGCTATGCCACGGCCTCGGACGCCTCGGCGAGAGCGTTTAAGATCGCTCAAGCAGAAGGACAAAGGACTACACCGAACCCTCCAAGCAGAGGGACAAGAAGCGGGCCTCGAGAGCTGGGCTCGCTCAAATGAAGCGTGGCCCCGAGTACCGCGACCAACGACTACGACGGGTGATGGACGCCATTTGCCCTTTCCACCTCAAGGCAAGCACGCTGCCAAGGATCGCTACACCTTGAAGAGGTTGGCCTGCCATGAGCAACAATAGGGCGAACCGAGGCAAGGGCGGCAAAGAAGGTGATCCGCCAAGAAGACGGGCGACATTGTGATCGAGCGTGAGCTCAACTATATATTCGGGGCTCATTACCACAGATGAGTCCAAGTGGAAGTAGAAGCTACCACTCGGAGGTCAACGCAAAGAACACCGGACGCCCACTTCGAGGTGGTCCGAGGTCTCGATCACATTTGATCGCTCGGATCACCCCGACTACTTCCCATTCCCGGGGAGATATCCATCGTCCCGACCCGGTGCAGGCAGCAGCTCAAGAGGGTGCCGGTCGATGGAGGAGGGCTCAATATCCTTTTCTCCAAAACCTTCGACGATATGAAGATCTCTTGCTCCGAGTTGAAGCGTGGATCGTCGCCATTCCATGGGGTAATCCCCGGGACCTCGACGGTACCACTCGGGCAAATCACACTCCCGGTGACGTTCGGGACCAAGGAGAACTACCGAACGGAGTACCTGAACTTCGAGGTGGTTGATTTCGAGAAGGCATACCACGCCATCTTGGGAAGGCCAGGATTGGCCAGGTTCATGGTCGTCCCCCACTACATGTATCTGGTGCTGAAGATGCCAGGACCAAACGGCGTCATCACGATTCGGGGGGATGTCAAGTAGTCCTTCATGTGCGATAGGGAAAGCTGCGACCTGGCCGAGCTGCTGGTGGCGTCGGCCAAAGCTGAGAAGATCCAGCAGGTCGCTACCCTCCTGTAGGGCGAAGGTGACGTCCCGACTGCGAAGCAAGCCAAGTCGGGTATGAAGCCTGATGAGGGAGTCAAGAAGGTGATTCTCGACCCATCCAACTCGGCCCAGATGACCTTGATTGGGACAGGGCTTGATCCCAAATAGGAAGATGCGCTCGTCGCTTTCCTTCGGGCAAACCGGGACATTTTCGCTTGGAAGCCATCCGACATGCCCGGTGTCCCTAGGGAGGTGATCGAGCATTCTCTCAATGTTGACGAGAAAGCAAAGCCCATCAAGCGAAAATATTTCGTCAGTTTTTTAAATATTCCTTTAAAAGGTTACGAAAATTATAGAAATCTATATTTTGTATGGCAGCTCAGGCATGCTCTATGTTAATAAAATAAAATCGAAACCATTTTTTGAAAATTTTAAGGTAGCTTAGGCATGCTCTCAGGATTCTTCTCACAAATTTTGAAGAATTTGCAAATTTGGCAGCTCAGCTAAATCAATAAAGTTACTCTATATGTATTAGCACCATCATCAGATTTTTAAAAAAAATCGTAAAAGTTTGATCACATTCCAATCTTTTTATGGTAGTGTAGGTACACTCTCGGGACCCTTCTAACAAATTCTCATGTCCTGGTAATTTTAACAGAGTGAAAAGCTTTTTAAAAATTGAAAATAAAAAAAGAACTAATTTACTTTCAAAAAATATGGAAATCCTTTTTGAAAAAATTGCTCTCGCTGAGTCTCGACCTCATTGTAAATTTTGTAAAAATATTTAAAATTCCTTTTAAAAAGTCTTAAGGAAACAAAAAACTATTTGTAAAAAATAAAAAAATATTATTATTTTCCATGTTTTCAAAAAAGATAAACACCGTAATGGTCTTAGGAAAAACTGTAGCTATGTTACTGTAGAGGCTATAGTAGTTGTGCCACCCGGATTCAAAGCCAAGGACCGGCTGCTAGCAAAGGAAGGCTTTAACCAACTGAGCAACAAAGCAGGTGTGATTTATTTACGTGCCATCTCGATAGTTTCTTTAGCAAAATCACTGTAGATTTTGCAGTGCAAAATCATTGTACCTCTCCATAATTAGTAGTATATATAGATTCATATGGCCTTGTTTGGTAGAGCTTCAGATTTCAGCTCCATATCAGATCTTGAGTTTATAGGTTAAAATAAAATAAATTAAGTTTATATTTTTAGTTTAAAATATAAAAAGAAGACTCACATAAATATACTTAATATGGATATCCATAGCTTCTACTGGCAAGAGACAAGAGTGTACGCACAGAGACAAGAGTGCACGCACAGAGCAAGCGACACGCTACACGGCAAAAGCACAGGGCGAGGACGAGCCAAACAGCGGACGCCAACGCGATGGTCTAGCTGGGCAACCGCACGCAGCTGTTGAGGAATCAGAACAATCCCATTTTATTCGCAGCACCACACCGGTGACCGGTAGAGGAAGATTTGATGTCATAGCTTGGCCAATAATGCCAATGTTTAATATTATCTTTCTGATCTCCTCACCCAAGCGAGAAGCTCAAGCAGAGGCAGCACAAGCAGGACAGGTGGCACAAGCATCACCTGTGTGTCCCAGAATGAAAGGACACCTATCCATATATTAAGCAACAGCTCATGGAATGGAACAACAAATGATATTCCAGCGCACCACATAATCACATGCCCACTACCAAGCCACTGCTAAAATAACATGACCTGTGATGGGTTTGATAAACACTAGTCAAGCATCAAGCGTCAGAGTAGTGTGTATATAGAACCGTGTACGTATATACAACAGGAGAAAACCCTGTAAGATGGCAACAAATAGGCCTAAATTCGCGGCAACATAACGACCATCACGAAGTTTTTTTTTTCCTTGGTGCAGGATGAATTTTTTTAGATAAAGAAAATAATCCGGCCTCTTCGGACCAGGAGGAATGCGGCCACGGTGCAGGATGCATGATCGCAAGGAAGCCTCTTCCACCTTTCCACAGACAGTATCATGGCGCCAGGAAAAGGATAACCGATGGAAGAAGGCCTCCACTAACCAAAGCACTGATTGAAATAGGGTTTGCACCACCCTGCAGTGCGTGCTGCATAGAGGCTGGAAATGACCAGACGCCAAAAGGAACTCAGGAACCTGGACCAGCTACTTGGTAGGGTTCTGAGATGTACAGTGGCATTAACTGAAGCAAGCAAGTGCAGTGCCTTAGAACAGAAAGAGAAGTCCATGACAGCCTGATGTGATCTTCTAACAACTAGAATTTTATCACCATCCGAAGGCTCTGCATGCACAGCTAGCTGATGAGAACGATCAGGTAAGTAAGCCATTACGGTACACTAATCTGACCCTTGGAGCATCCGAGTGGGTCTTAGGAATCAACACAAGGAAAGAAGCGTTCTTACAAACTAGATATAAGTCTTGCATTGCTAATCTTAGACATCGACACAAGCAACAGATACCGACTCACACCGAACAGATGGAAGCACCAAGCAGAGACTCCAAAAACAGTTTGCATCATACAGCACACCAATTTACAACAGAAACTACCACACGCGGTCAAGTAGACGGGCACACAGACAACTTACACAACTTATGTTCGCAATCTAACATGCTTGTTCCAAACGAAAAAAAAGAGAGAAGAAAATAGCAAAGAGGATGACACAAAGGTATATGTGGTTTTGAGAATGGGGCCATACAGGTAAGAGGATCGGGTTTTGTATTTTGCCTAGTTCCGATTCTTGCTCTTCTCAGCGGCTCTTGGAGCTGAAAAACAAACGTGCATTCTCATGTTACAAGTTTGTAATAAACACAAACAATAATGAGCTACATTGGCTTATGATGAATGCACGAGACAACGCTTCCTCATAATAGAACAGATTCGCTGCTGGATCCATGAAAAAACCAGGATAACCAGATATGTCAGTCCCAGAGTAGTTAATGGAACAGACCTAACGTAGCTCATGCAAACTGGCATCTCTGATAATTTTGCATAAAGCATATATACGATGTAGTTATGCAGAACCGCAAGCAGTATATTCTCTGCTAATGCCCTCCACAGAAAAAGGCATGAACACAATTAATACTTCCATATTCTACCTCATATTTATCTGTACTTACCAAGGCCCACTGCATCTGACCCCTTCATGATCCTTAACCTCCTACAGCTGTCTGTGAACATTCTGCAATACAACAAAATGAATATTTTAGCGCCTTTTAACGGCAAAGTGGTTCCTGGTTCAAGTCACGAACTCGTTGGAACGTGCAACAACTCTGTGAGCCAAGCATTGTAATGCTGTGCCAGACCAAGCAAATCGGAAAAATAAACTAAAACATGGCTCTTAAGGCATGAGATGAAATCTACCCCCAACATATGACACAAAATAGTTGGGATTTGGTCCTTGTTATCCTACCTTTTGTCCTGATTTCCCCGTAGCCATTACCAAAATGATTCTAAGCTTCTTTTTTTTTCATTTTCTTTCATCAACACCCATGTACCTTTTCAATCTATTTCTGGAATAATAACCCATATGCCGACCAAACGAAATTTACAAACTACTCCCTAGAAGTGAGATATCAGTCATCAGAAACCAATCAGTTCGATACGAATATATGAAACACTTCAGTAATTGAAGTAGTAAATAAAGTCTATTAGACTTTGCAATGTACCAGAAGAAATTCAATCCATCAAAATATATGAAAAGTAAATAAATTTAATAGTGTCAACATTACACACCCCCATGGAACATCGCCAACAAGCATCCAATCTCCATCCTTGTCCTCGTAAGTGAGCACAAGTTCAGTCCCATTTTTAAGATCCATCAATCGGCAATCAGATAATCCATCTCGCCCTGATTTCCCATTTGATTCATTATGACCTGAAGGAGCGTAAAATATGAAATTAAATCCCTGTTTAGGAACATTTCTAATAGCAAATAGCATTGATGGAGACAGATGTCTAGCAAATAGTATTGATGGAGACAGATGTCCAATGGAAACAGGTCCAACTCAGACTTGTAACTAACATGGATGAATAAAAGGACAACACTGTTATTACTATGTAAACTCCTTTCTATGGATCTCAGAAGCAAAAGCAAGGGCAATACTGAATTTCTAACTGCCTGCAATTCAGCACAGACTGCGTGACATAATACCGTGCACGTAAAGTATAGTTTCAGTTTCAGAATAGGAAAGCAAAACAATCCAAAACCAAAACCAAAACCTTCACTTAAATAACAACATTACATGCCGAGGATAATAGCAGGGAAATAGTTCACTAGTTGACACATCATGCAAGGGTTATTAATGATTGGGGACAATAGGCAATCCAGAATATCGACACATTAATATATATTTAACAAACACAATATCTGGTCCTTCCTCTCTATTTGAAGCAACGGTTAATACTACAGAACTACGGTCCGTAAGATGCCAAAGATGATAAATCCACATTAATTAATAAGAAGCACGGCTAAATGTCTGGCCTCCAAAGGAAACTAGATCTACCTCTATACGATAAAGACCGCATCTGCCAAAGCAGCAGTTCATGGAAAGCAACTATTCAACAAAACATGAAAAATTATGCACAATACCAACGAGCAAAAGAAAGATGAGGGCGAACCAAGAGCTCACCGACGGTAAAGCAGCTGAACATCTTCTCCAGCGCCAGCGAGAGCTCCCTGTAGTTCTTGCACATCTTAAGGTCCACCTTCCTGAGGTAAGGAGCACCATCCATGCTGACCTTGACATAGAGGCACCCCGGCGCTGGCGCCTGCTTCGCCTCCTCCTCGTCTTCGCTTTTCGGAGCAGGCAGGTTCATCGCCATGGTGTTCTTCCTGTAACTGCGGATTGGTGGCCATCCTACCACCTGTTTCTAACAGTCAAAACCATATCCTTTGAAGATCACAGCCACTCCAACAGGCACAAACTACTGAAAATCACAGCAAAAATTGAACCACAACCGCTAGGATTTGCCAGATTACGAGTTCGCAAGTACTGAGCGAGTAGAAATGCCGAACAGCTAAGCATGGAAAATAAAACCGACGTGAATTGGCGCACCTGCTAACTACCTTATTGCAGCAATTCTGGTACATTGGCATCATGCAAGTCGAGACCAGACACAAAAAAAAGCTACTTCTTTTCCACAGCACAAACAACGACGCGCACAAGAAGAAAGCTTCTCCAGCTTTTTCAGAACAAAGACAGTTTCTTTTTTGGTCAGTTTTTTTTTTCTTTTCGTTAATTACGACAAATTTTTAACCGGCATTACTCCTAGTCCTCGAGACATTAGCTGCCAACTTACAGACAATTTGCTATAACAAGAAAAGCCAAACTCAGAACGACGATTCATTTTAAATCAGGGAAAAAAGGAAGGCACATGAGGAAACGCAGAATTGACCTTTTCAAGAAAAACACAATATAAAGCATACCACATGTACCCAAAATAAATAAGTAATAAGGTAAATAAATAAACAATTTTATTTCCTCAACAAAAGTGCCTAAAACCCCCGAAGAACATCGATGAGAACGCCAACTTGCAGACACAAACATTTATCAAGGAAAAAAAAGAACCTTTTTCCGGTTTAAAACCCCAGAATTCGCTCCAAAACAGGACGGTAAAAAGCAACTCCTACGAAAAACAACAAGAACATTAAAAAATCATTTTGCAAAACGATTTTTTTAAAAAGAAGAGCTTAAACCACAAAGGAACCAACCGGCGAGCCACACATCAACCCAAGTCATGAGTCCACCTACTTTGCCGGCGGCGCCTGCGCCTTCTTCTTCTTCTCCTCCTCCTCCTCCACCTCTGCCAACGCCTTGCCCCTCGCCGCCTCCCGCCTCTGCCCTCCGGGGCACCCCACAATGGCGTCCGCGAAATCGCGCTTCGCCCCGCCCTTGGGTAACAGCTCCAGCGTCAGGGGTGCCCCCGCAGCCGCTTCACTGCCCTCCGCCTCTGCCCCCTCCGTGCCCGGCAACCCCAGGCGCAGCTCCGTGGCCGCCGCCGCCGCCGCCGGCGACAGCCCGATGTAGTCCCGCTCCAGTGGTGGCGCCATGCCTATCGCAGCACGGCCAGCATTACCAGCATCACCTGCTAGGGAAATCTTGGTTTATCGAGAAGAGGAGAGCTGGGTTCGTGGTTTCTTGGCTCTTGGGTGTTGCTTGCTGCTGCGCTTGGGGGGACTTTTTTATTGTATGGGTACAAATATATTTTCTCTGTTTCTGAATACATGTTATTCTAGCATTCAAATTTTATTCCTAAATATAGTCATTTTATAATTTGAGATAACTTTTAACTATTTTTTTCCTTTATATATCTCTACCATTCATTATTTTAATGTTATTTATTACTGTAAAATATACTAACACACACTATTCAAAAGAAATAAGTGTGCTAATGAAGACGGATGATTTAGTCATTTCTATATATGCCTTATTTGAAGTGCAAAATGGGAAAATGTCGTCTACTCAGAACAGAGCGAGTAGAAAATTCTACTATTTCTAATTAAATTGATAATGATAGTGTACCATGAGAGTACTCTTGTGTTAATATTCCAATCAATAAGAAGGTTTGCCACTTTGCAGGCATGCTTAAGCGGTAGATGATCTTGTATAAATTGTTGCAATATGAAGTTAAAAACTCAAGTGTGGCAGAATGATTCTTAGCTGAGGTAAACCTAATTATACACATAATTTCTGCACTATAAACTTGAGAAATGTCAAGTAGCTCAATTAGACCTAATTTCAACTCTGACATTTCAAATTTTAGATTTTTCTAATTTCAACTTCAGAATACTAATAGATAAAATGCTGCCTTGTCCAAATCCTCAGATTTGGACTCCTACCTAAAAAATACTAGTCATGTGTCTGCATGCGTTCTGCGAAAACTCAATTTATGCAAAAAGTTTATTTGCAAAGAGCACTAACCGTGGCAAAAGTGAGTAATTAAAGAGCAATAGAAAAGGTGGGTAATTAAGAGTACTAACAGTGGCAAAGGTGGGTAATTAAAGAGCAGTGGCAAAAGTGGGTAATTTTGATGAACTGACGTGGGAAGAAACTCTCACTTTATATAGTAAAGATAAATTGAAATTCGATATATCTCGTGCCTTTAATCATGGATTCGGACACTCTGGTATTCTCGACTAGTCCAGATCACGCTAGTGCACACAAGATAAACAAAGTTGAAGTACCACAATCATACACAATGAATTTTAATAATAAAGTACTTCAAACATGGATATAAGCGAGTTACACGCCTTATGGCCACCTTACAATAATTAAATCACGCAGGCGATAAATATCAAGTAGCACGAGTTTATCAAGGAAGCAAAAGTAAAACAATGGACCCTTCATGGCCACAGTAATCGAGTGCGGCTCAACCCCTAATCCTCCGGCCTTCGATGAACTCCTCCTCCCAAGCCGCATGCTTCTTCTTCCGAGGTTTTTGTCGATGCAAGGGTGAGTATACCACATACTCAACAAGTCATGCACAATGCGCTTCTATTACTACATGCATGGCTTAGTCCAAGGGAAGGCTTAAATGGATATTTTGCATAAAGCGGCATTTCTTTTTAACAGTAATCCTATTAGATTAAAAGCGATAAAACCAATATTATTAATAATTAATTTCTCAATTCTTTTCCAAGAGTTTGGCACACAGCCCTAGTTTGATTCATCAGCCTTTTGGCACACAACCACCCATTCCACATTTTTATTTTGAAAATCTAACCCTTGATTGTAATCACCGAGTATTATCCAATACCGCGGACGCGGCTATTCAAATAGATTCACACACACACTCTGCAGAGGTCAGACACTTTACCCACGAGATACACGCCACCACACAGTGATCGATTGCAACAAAGTCTTTCAGAGACTAACACTTAACCAAAGGAACCTCTCCAAGATGCCCTTCTAACACTTCCTCACACAGAGCCAAAACTTAGAACGAGCACATACCGTTAGATGGGTACCAAGCCGCAAGATGTGATCACGCTCCCCCATACTGCTACATTTTTGTGTAATCACACCCCGAGGTATCAAAGGAAAGATATTAGAGACCCATCAACTAGGTCCGCCCCATTCGGACAAGTGGTTGTCACGAGAACTCATTCAAAGGCTCGCAAGGTAATGTCCTTAAGCTGCCCCGAGCAAGACATCCAATTTATACTACTCGGCACACAACCTTCACAATCTTCCACACGCCCCGTTGCCACACGTGCCTACTCCGCACGAAGCCTTCTTGCCACTTGCGCGGTCCAAATCATTTCCCACCCCAGTTTGCATTATTGCAACACATGCCAATTCTTTTCCACGCCATTGTATGAGTAGGACCACACAGGGCCGCTACTCCCAATTCCATCTCATGACA
The DNA here is from genome assembly GCA_036346375.1 of Guadua angustifolia. NCBI lineage: Eukaryota > Viridiplantae > Streptophyta > Magnoliopsida > Poales > Poaceae > Guadua > Guadua angustifolia. The sequence goes on from CM070505.1 coordinate 51,285,787, forward strand.
TCATCTCATTATTCTAAAATGCGTTCCATAATTGTTTAGTTAGTTTTGATTTGCTATTCAAAAGACATTCAACGCATACAAGCGGACTAAGCGACTAATCACGGTCTAACCTCCCGTGTTGGCATTTATATAGCAACCAACATAAATGAACATCTTAAGGTGACAAGGTTTTCGTATGCTCAATTTGTATTAACAAGGTGGCATAACAGGATAGGTATTTTAGCTACCGTTCCCACATAAGCAACATCATTTTTACTTAACATAGCATGCAATAATTGAATCAAAATATATTTGAAAATCTAGGGGCAACATGGTCAAAGCATGACTTGCCTTCAAAAAGCTGTTGGTTCTGGTCCGAGGTCTGCGATGGGTCTTCGAGTTCTCCCCCAGCGAATTCCGGCAACTCGAAGTCTATACGGAACAACGCGCACACAATAAATACACTAAAACAGACAGCAATATCATCACCAAAAATAAAATAAAAAACACCATTAAATAGTTTACATTTTTACAAATTTTTGGGCACTGGAATCACCAAATCCGAAAGTTAAAATGCAAAAGTTATAGCATTTACAAATTTTCTCAAATTCAAATAAATATATAACCGAATTACTCTATTTATTCTTCTACTTGAAAATCCGGATTAATTCCCACTCGGCGACACGTGTCAGCACCGTGGACGCCCACGCCGGTACGTGAACAACGATATGCGGGCGGATGATGTCATCTTGACGCCAAGACCCACTGCGTCCTCCCATTGACGAGTGGGCCTGATGAATGATGCTTGGACCAACCGGTCGACATCGGCGAGGAAGCATCAAGCCACGCGATACGCGATTTCCGCACCGTTGGATTCGAATCGACGGCGCGAGCTTAACCGAAGCGATACACTATTACTAAACCTCGTGGCCTCACCTCGATCGTTGGATGAAGATCCGACGGTTGCCGGAGCTCGCGATGTGTCGAGAAGAAGCGGTGGCGTTGGTCGCCGGAATTGGAGAAGACGGAGCGGGCGCGGCGCTTCCGAGTGTCTCTTGGTCGGATGAAGTGGCCCATGGATGCGGCGTGACGCAAGGAACTTCGGAGAAGGTTCTAGCCGCGACGAGAGCGGCGATCATGGCGAACGCGAGGAAAACCGAGGCGAGGAGAGTGGCTACTACGGCGAAGCTCTAGCGACGCTACGGAGGATGGTGGAGCGAGAGAGATGAGGCAAAGTGAGCGGAATGGAGGCCGAGCACGAGGTGTACTTTCACCCACTCGACATGCCTCGAGGCGCCGCAAAATCTCGACACGATCTTCGCATTAACGGCGACGGCGCGCGACAACAAGACAATCCCGATGTGTCCGGTCCGTCGCTACCGTCCGATTTCCATCCGACGGCGCGGAGCGATGCGGCTAGGGTTTTGTTCGCGCGAGCACAGTGTTGAGCCCGGCCCGACACTGTAGCTAGCGAATTTCTGAGCTTTTCTCAATAAAAAAATATTTGTAGAAATTCAAAGTATTTAATTAGGGCACTAAAAATACTCGAAAAATTTTAGAAAAATTCTAGAAAATATTTCAGAGCATTTTGAGCCTAAATAAAATATTTTCATTTATTTTTGATAAATACTTTTTCTGATATTAATTAATCAAGAGAAGGATATCTTAATTTAATTTCAATTAAATCCAATAAATTCCCAAAATCCACAAAAATTCAATTAACTCCAAAAATTCAGATAAATTCAAATAAATGCAAATAAAAGCAAATAAAGGTTGATTAATTCACAAAAATTTGAATAACTCCAAAAATTAAAATTAGGTCAAATTTAGGACGTTACAAACCTACCCCATAACAATGTAATCTCAATTTCGAGATTCAAGCTTAACTAAAGAATAGGTTTGGGAATTCCTTTTCGATCTTCCTCTCGCTCCTATGTGGCTTCACTTTCAGTGATTGCTCCAATCGAACTCTGCGTAAACGGGTTGTCTTGTTTCTTGTTTTCCCATCCATTGTATCCGAATCTTTATCGGTCGCTTCTTTGTAAGTCAAGTCTTCCTTAGTTCAACTTCTTCCAAAGGATGTTTGCTCTTCGTGCACTCGGAGACACTTCTTGAGTTGCGATACATGAAAAACATTGTGTACTCGCTAATGACTACGGTAACTCCAGTTGGTAGGCGATTTCGCCTTTACGACTTGTGATCTTAAACGGCCCCATATCTTGGTGCAAGTTTTCCTTTTGTGAAACCTCTGACTCCTTTAAGAGGCGTAACTCGAGATACACATAATCTTCCTGCTCAAAGCTCAAATCCTCGCATGATTGTCCTCGTGAGCTCTTTTGTCTTGATCGCGATTTTTAACCTTTATCCGATTAGTGCTATTTGCTCTTCACTTCTTGGAGTATGTCTCGTCCAAGACACGACGCCACCGCCTCATTCCAATTTAACGAAGTTCTCGCAGGTCGACCATACAAAGTCATGAAGGTGACATCCAAGACTAGCCTCGATAGTCGTTGTTGTAACTAAATTCGCATACGGCAAACATTTATCCCAAGTTGATGTATATGCCAACGCACGTGCTCTCAACATATCTTCTAATATCCGATTGACTCTTTCACCGCCCATCCGTCTGCGGTGATAAGTCAGATCAAGTTCAAGCGGGTGCCCATTGCTGTATGCAATTTATCCCAAAACCTTGAGGTAAATTGGGTACCTCTATCCGATACTATCTTTTTCGGCACTCCATGTAAGCAAACGATCCTTGCCATGTATAGCTTGGCTAACTTATCTCCCGAATAGGTTGTCTTTACCGATATGAAATGCGCGACCTTGGTTAAGCGATCTACTATGACCCATATGGAGTCATAACCTCCTTGCGTCCTTAGCAATCCGGTAATGAAATTCATTCCGATTTCTTCCCATTTCCACTCTGGTATTTTTAATGGTTACAGCAATCCTGCCGGTCTCTGGTGCATGGCTTTGACTCGTTGGCATACATCACATAGTGCTACGTGTTCAGCAACCTCTTTCTTCATATTCGGCCATCAGAACCTTTCTTTTAAATCTTGATACATTTTTGCACTTCCTGGGTGAATCGAATACTTGGAGTCGTGTGCTTCTTTCAGTATTAACTGCTTTAACTCCTTTTTGTTTGGTACACAAATGCGCTCCTTCATCCACAAGGTGCCTTGTTCATCCAGCTTAAATTCCTTTGCTTGCCCTTCCTCCATCTTAGCCTTGATTCGCTTAATCTTCTCATCGTCCTTCTGGCTTTCTCTAATCTGGTCTTCTAGATCAGGCTTTACCTCTAAAGTGGCTACAAATCCTTCCGGAACAACTTCCAATTTCAATCTCTGAAGGTCCTTGCACAATTCTCCCTGGCTTTCTCTCACTATCATATTCAGATTATGACTTTTCCGACTCAATGCATCGGCCACTACATTGGCCTTGCCGGGATGATAATGGATTCCCATGTTGTAATCCTTGATCAGTTCCAACCATATCCTTTGTCTCATGTTTAGATCAGATTGGGTGAAAATGTATTTAAGGCTTTTATGGTCCGTATACACCTCGCATCTATTGCCAATAAGATAGTGACGCCATATCTTCAGGGCATGCACTACGGCTGCTAATTCTAGATCATGCGTCAGGTAATTCCCTTCATGTGGCCTTAATTGCCTTGATGCATAGGCTACTACCTTCCCATTTTGCATCAATACGCATCCAAGCTCTTGGCGTGATGCATCACAAGAATATCAAAACTCGATGCACATCCGTTGCACTAACACCGTGTTGATGTCGATCTTTTCTTCAATTCTTGGAAACTCTTCTCACAATCCGGTGTCCAAACAAACTTCTTCTCTTTCTTTAGCAATTGCGTAATTGGCCTTACAATTGTGGAAAACCCTTCTATAAATCGTGGTAATAACCACCATTCCAAGAAAACTCCGAACTCACAGAATCGTCTTGGGCAATTCCCAATGCAAGATCGTCTCAACCTTGCTTGGGTCCACTCGCATTCTTCCGGTCATTACATGCCCTAGAAATCTACCTTACTCTTCGAAATCGCACTTATCAATTTTGCATACATCGTTGCTCCTTTAACTTTTCCAAGACCAATCTCAAATGTTGGGCGTGCTCTTCATTCGTCCTTGAGTAAACCAGAATATCGCCTATGAACACGACCACAAATTTATCCAAATACTCCATGAATACCTTATTCATTAAGTTCATAAAGTAAGCCACGATTTGTCAATCCAAATGACATAACAAAGGAACTCAGAGTGTCCATATCTTGAAGAAAATGCGCCTTGGGTATGTCCTCTGCTCTTGATTTTCAATCGGTGGTACCTCGATCTAAGGTCAATCTTGGAGAATACTCTGCTCCTCTTAATTGATCGAAGAGATCATCTATCCGGGTAACGGTATTTATTATTTATCGCCACGTTAAGCGCCACGATAATCTATACACATCCGAAAGCTCCCATCTTTCTTCTTGACAAACAAAACCGTGCTCCCCAAGGTGACGAGCTCTACCGATGAATCCTTTTTCCAATAACTCCTCAAGTCGCTTCTTCATCTCAACCAGTTCTTCGTGGACATCCGATATGGTCTCTTTGCTATTGGTGCTTGCTCCTGTACTAAGTCAATTACTGAACTCTATGTCTCGTCTCGTGGCATTCCGTAACTCCTCGAAAAACATCCGGTATTCATCGACCATCGGTACATCTCTTATATCGACGGTCTCCAAATTGTTTAATAACATCATTTGACCTTCTCAAACTGCCACTGCTTGAAATTCCACTTTCCTACCTCCAGGGCTCTCAATAGACACAACTCTTCGCCCGCAGTCTAGTACAACCTTATGCTTAGTCAACCAATCCATTCCCAAGATAACATCCAGGGTTTGGGTATCTAATATAATAAGTTCGCTAGGAACTCTACTCCTTTTATTAGTAGCTTAACTCCAGAACATCCGACCTTAGAACGGAGTTACGATCCGAGATTGAACTAGAAGTGTACTTTTAAGGTTAACAATATCCAGATCATTTGTCACGGCAAAATCTCGAGAAACGAACGAATGTGAAGCTCCTGAATCAAATAATACTGTAGCTGGCACTGAGTTGACTAGGAACTTACCGAGCACGACGTCCGTAGCATTCTGGACTTCGTCTGCGGAGATATGGTTGATTCTGCTCGCGTGAATGCCTGCAGTGTAGCTCCAGCTTGGGCAGGTCCTCGGCTTCCTCCTTGGCCGGGTCTTAGTCATGGTTTCCTGTTGAAGCGCATCAAGCGCCACACCTCCTTCTTGGGGCACATATTGGCGAAATGCGGTCTCATTGTAATTGTAGCAGTCACGTTCTTCGACATCTGGCGATTTCCTCGCTCTAGTTAACAACCTTGACTGGGTCCGAGGGGTTTGTCCACCGGTCTTGGCATTGGCGGCGGCGTTCGACATCGTTCTCGGCTGAAATCTGTGAATTGTCAGGGTATCACTTTGTTTTCTCGACCATGGCGTCCTCCTTGTTGAGCTATGCGGCGCTTATGACATCATCAAGCTCCTTGCGCTTATCCTCCAAAGATGAGTGCCTTATTTACTAATTCTTGGAAATCGAAAAGTGTGGGTGATCAATCCCACCAGAGACCGATGTTGAGTCATTTCATGAAGCGGGATTGTCTCGCCTTGTTGGTTGCTACGTCTCTCGGGCGTGCGTGCAAGCCGGGTGAATTGATTCTGTAATCACCACCGTGTCGCCCCCCCTGCTTCAGCTCAAATTCCTCCTTTTTCAACTCCATGATACCCTCGGCACATGGTATTGATGAAATGCTAGGTGAATTCCTCCCAAGTAATCTCTGCGGGTTCTCTGCGACGCCATAATTCTCCCACCATTCAACAAGGCGGTTCCCTCAAGCCGGTGAGAGGCGAAGCACCTCTCATTTCCATCACATTATGCTATATGCGCTTTCTCTCTATGGTCCTCAACCAATCGTCTACCTCTAATGGACGGCATTCCCGAGAAGGTTGGCGGACGTGTCCTCATAAATTCGGATAGTCTTGAGTAGGGTCGGCACATTGTTATTAGCTTGGTTATTGGCGCATCGCTCGATTGTTGATTTGTTGCACTTGCCATCATAGTCTGCATTAATTGAGTCTGTGGCCGCGAGAAATGCTCCTAGATTCGTGATGTCAATGGCGGTCTTTACTGCGGTGGTGGTGTACTGCTCTGACTGCCTCCTGGGCGCGAACCACTGCCTCCTGCTCCATTGTTGCGAGTGTTCATCATCTGCTGATTGCTTCGGGGTTTAGAGATAAGGGGGAAAAGAATAGGCAAGCATAGGAACTTATATGGGGAAACAGGTTTAACCCAAAAACTTAAGCAAACAATTACTAACTTAGTATGGTTGCTTATCTAAGCCTAAAAGCTCTGCAACGCATACTACACACGCAGTAAACAAGGAAAACCAAATTAACCTAAACACACAATAATCTACCGTCTAAGAGGGTAACTCTTCTATCTTAGACAGACGCGACTCTCACACATGAGTCTCAACTGGCTACGAAAGCACTAGTTCTTCTAGCTTCCGGAACACTTCTGTCGGCGATTCTGGACAGGGGGTCCTTCGCCGAGCTTACTTGTCGAATGAGGGATCAACTTCGGGCCCCTTTCCCGCAAGGGTCGTGCGTCCGAGGGCGTGCCGAGCTACGGGTCGAGGCAAGCGGGACAACCGGGGTACTCGGGGGGACGTTTTTTTACCTGGTTCGGGCCTCTCGCGGGGGAGATAATAACCCTACGTCCAGTGATTGCACTAGTATGCGAAAACGGGTTACAAAGCACTTGCCCGGGGGCCTGATCAATACTAAGGGCTCCCGTGAACAAGCGGGGTGTGCAAGTATGGGTGTAGTACAGAAGGTCCAACCCCTAATACATTGTGCTAGGGGGGTATTTATAGGGAATTTACAGGAGACAAGTTAGTAATTACAGGGGGCGTTCTACTGTAGAGGACGTGGGCGGTCACGAAGGTCTGGCTTGCCACGGCACCACGGACGTGGGTGCGATTAGTATGAGACCAAGTCGGCGAGACCGTGGCAACAGAGTCCCGGCGGCGATCCTCGAGCCGCGTGCATTTAATGCCACGTCGCTTGTCATGGGCCCCGGGCTTGGCTTGCTTTGGGCGGGGTGGTTCCGGAGCCGGCTGGTCCGAAGTCGGCCCATGAGCGCTCATCCGGCAAGAGCATGGTCGCTTTGGTCCCGAGCTTGATGGTCGTCTGCGCAGACAGTAGCCAATCCCGGCAGCCTAGCCCCCGAGGCTAAAGGGGAAAAGGTCGTACTCAAGGCCTCCGCCTTAAGCCTCTCGGACTTTTACAGAGGATTGGAGTCGGCGGCGAAGAATCGCCACGCATGCATCCGAGCAAACCATGCTCGAAAAGGTGTGACCCATGAGACCGAAAGCGATTTGCGGGCCCGAGCAAAATAGCGCTCGTGAGGGGTGCGGGGAAAATTGCAGCAGTTCTTGCCCGCGTCGTGGTGTGGTTCTCGATTTCTTTTGGGGATCGCGCCCGTCAGACCGCTTGGGACGATACCATACTGCGTCGGCAATCGGTTGCCGTTACCAATTTCTTTTCGCCCTCCGCCTAAATAATCAAGGGACGCTTCATTCGCCTTCCTTCCTTTACTCTCATTGCTTGCGATAAGAACTCCGCCAAAACCCTTGACAACCTCCGAGCTCCTTCTCTATCATGGCGGCTCATCTTCCGAGTCTTCCCATGGCGCGTTCGGCGAAAGAAGATCACTGCGGAGAGGCTCCGGTTTTGGAGGAGCTTGGTACCTAGACGCCCACACCGGAGGATCCCGGAGGGCGAGGAGCCCGGCGCCGCACGCATTTACATTTAGATAGTCTCGAGGCGACTCTTACGCCAGCCAACGGGTCCAGTGCCGGAGAGCGAGTTCCTTGGGGGCGTGCTCAGACAATGCCGTGTGAGCTCACTCATCCGAACCCCAATTCCATCCTTGTGTTGAACCTCTTAGACACCTCTGTGAAGGCTTCGTGGGTACCCTTCCCACGCCAAGCCTCTTCTTGCATTTCTACAATCTTTTCCGCACCGGAGGGCCTTCCCCCACCGGCTCTCTTTACTTCCGCTTGCGGGCCGTCCGCCCGTACGGGTTCCCCATCTTTACTCTCAAGGACTCCGTCATGGCTGGGCCGACTATTGGTTCTACTCGCGAAGCCACAGACAGCTCCTGCGCTATACCGGGAGGCGGCCCCACCATCGAGACGCCATACCGCCACCGATCTCGATGAGGAGCGGATCTTGATGACGATCCACGAGCTCACGACCATGGGGCTCTCTGGGCGCGACATCGTCCGTGATTTTCTCCGGAATAGGATATCCCCTCTGCGGAGGAGAGAGCATCCCTTCTTCAAAATCACCGGGTGGGACGATCTCACCCGTGAAGCTGACTCAGGTATGCCCTCCCGACTTGTGATAATCTTGCTTCATACGCGCTGCTCGAACTCGTGATGACATCTTTGCGCGACACGATACCAGCCCCGGGCTTCGACTGGGTGGAGAAGAGGGTCGGCGAGATGTTCGGGACCCCCAAGGGCAAGGAGCTCGAGAAGGAACGCCAGGTCCCGCTGAACGTGTTCGGCGGGGCAGCAGTCAGGTAAGTGTCTCCGATCCTTCATGCTTGAGGAGAGCATCCGAGCCTTACTGGGCGCCGCTGGATCAGATTCGTGTTTTGCTGACGGGGTTGTGCTCCCCATTGGCAGGAGCAGCTTGCCCTGGAGCTAGGCGTAGCCGACCTCAAAGCCAAAGCCGTGGCGGCAGCCGGTGCCGCGCGCGTAAGGCAAAAAGGGAAGGAGCAAGAGATCGATCAAGCGCCTCAAGCAAGCACCCGCCGTCGAAGAGCACTGTGCCGGGGACTCTCAAGCGGCATCTGAGTACGCCGACCGGAAGGAGGAGGTAAGCCGCCCGAGGCTTTGGTCAAGAATTATAGCTCGAAGTTCAAATCGAACAAATCGCAATGAGGGGCGATTGATCAAGGAATGGTGCAGACGAGAGGAGGCACTAAGGAGGGAGCTCAATGACGCGAAGACCAACTCGCGCGAGCCTCTAAGGCTCGGGAGTTTGGGATCGCGGTCGGGCGGCCTCTTGAGACGTAAACCCGAGCATCCGGAGAAAACGCCGGAGGAGGCCGACATGGAAGCCAGTCGACCCCAAGCCGGGCGAGGATTACCAGAGCAGCTGAGAAGAGGGCCGAGCCGGTGATCTCGGCGGCGCGGACCTACCCGGGGCAGCGAAGGAGGCCCGCCAAAGGTGAGCGTCGGTTTTGTCCCTGTTTGATTTTCTTTCTTAAGCTTTTTGTCTTGCGCTCGAAGCTAACCCCACTCTCCCGACGTGCGCTGATAGCTCGAGGGCCTTCCTGACCGCCGCAAAAATGGCTTACGAGCTTATGATATGCTTTAGAGGGCTTGCTCTCCGAGGCCGCAGACCTTGCGATGCCGAGGAACGGAGGGAGGCGAGGAGGTCGACCGCCGCCCCGAGCGAAGAGGTCGCCGAGAGGGCACGGAGCCCCGCAAGGAGGGCGACCCGTGGCCCCCGGCGAAGAGACCGCCTCAAGGGCGCGGAGCCCCGGGCGAGGCGCTTGCTCGAGACGAGAGGGTGCTCCGCCTGAGTGAGCGACTGCTCAGGCGGATAGCGAGCTTTGAGTGAGAGCGCCTCGAGTGGGGGTCTAGTGCCCCATGGCGAACGCCAGAGCTCCGGGGAAGATTCACATCGTTGGACAACCCGCCTCTTTAAGGATTCCGGCTCAGACGCTCCCCTGCCGGGCCGGATGATATTCAAAGGGGAGATTTTTGAGCGCTTCCGGTGAAACTGCAAGACCGATGTTGCTAAGGTAAGGAATCTGCTGCCGACGATCCTTCCTCTCCGATTTTGTGGGGTTTTGCTTAGAGTTTCCTCTTTGGCAGCTTCTCAAAAGGACCCTTGCCAATTTCAAGAGGTGTTGATCGCCCCGCCTCCTGGCCCAATTTACTTAAGAAAGCGAAGCCCGGGTCACGAGGCTAGAGGAAAAGGTGACCGACCTCAAGCTCATAGATGCTACAATGGTGAAGAGGTGTCATGAGGCTGAGCAAAAGGTCACGAGACAAAGGGCGTGTCCTTGGTCTTGAGCGAGAGCTCGAGCAAGAAAGGTCCGCCTCCGCTCTGCCAAGGATGATGCCTTGCCCGAGAAGAAGGTGCTCACGCTCGAGCAAGAGCTGGAGCAGTGGAAGAAGACCGCTGGCTCAAGGGGGAGCGCCTTTCTAAGCCGAGCAAGGTCCTCGGGCTTGAGCAAGAGCTTCAGTAGGAGAAGCAGCATGCCCGGACTCTCGAGACCAAGGCGGCCGAGCTTGAGGCGTCACGCCGGTCCGAGGAGGAGCTAGACTGGGCGAAGCAGAGGGCCTGCCAGTTGGAGAAGGATCTGGCCCTCAGCCGGGACAAGGCCCTTGGGCTTGAGCAAAGGCTTGAGCAAAGGCTTGAGCAAGAGAAGCAACATGCTCGGGGTTTCGAAGTCAAGGTGGCCGACACAGAGCGGTGCATGTGACGGCCGCCCTCGCCGACCAGGACAAAGACGAAGTCGAGCAGCTTCGCGAAGAGGCCCGCGAAGGTCGCGATGCCCGGCGGAAGGTGATCGACCTGGAGACCAAGGTGGCCGACTACAGGCAGAAGCTCTCCGCGGCGCTTAGAGGGACGACGCCCGGTGTGTAAAATTATACGCTCGTTGGAATGTAATGATGTTTGCTCGAATGATGCGCCTGTGATGATGTTTTTCTTTGGTCCTTCTATCGCTTTTGCTGAAAAAATGCTGTGAGATAGACGTAGTATGGACTAGGTCGATGTATGAGCTACGCAAGCCCGGGTTTACTCGAAGCCAAGAAACCACTTGCGCACGCGAACAGTGCTTGAAGGCGAGCTGTGTTTTGCGGCAAAAATGTCTTAGCGCGGTAACTCATTCCTACCGAGCCCCATTGCGAATGGAAGTCGACATTCTAGGACGCGAGTACGAGTCTATTTCGCAGAGAGATGAGAGAAAGGCCGGCCCTCCCACCACCTTATCCCGCAACAGCGAGGTTAGGTCGGGGAAAAACGAACGGTCCTGACACCTTTAACGCTTTGCGGCGCATGGACGGACATGGTGAGTAGCGACCATGCACCTTGTACGAGAAAGCGAGAAGCATTTAGGCGAACAAACGCTGTAATCGATCGAAGGTCGCGAATTTACAATATAACGCAGAGAGCTTTTTAGACGAGAATTTATGTGCCGGGTCGATGTTCCATGAACCGGCGAGCTCGCGCCATCCTCCGCTATGCAGGCGACAATGGGCGTGGCGCCAAACGATCGTGAATGGTCCCTCCCATTTGGGGAGAGTTTGTTGGCCTTCGATGTGTCCTCCGAATCCGTCGCAGACGAGGTCGCCGACCGCAGAGCGCTGGGCGACATGCTGGCAGCGCGAGTTTGCGGAGGGTTTGTTGGTAGACGGTCCGGCCGGAGTCGTGCTTTTAGACGAAGCTTCTTCGGCAAGGTCGAGGTCGGCGGCGACGCCGCGCCTTGGTGGATGTCGCCGCCGAGTTCACTCTTGGGGACCCGAGCACGATTTTCAAGGGAAGGACGGCTCGCACCATAGACGAGCCGGAAGGGCGTTACCAGTAGCTCGGCTTCGCATGCGCATCTGAGACCAAAGGACGGAAGAGAGCTCGTCCACCCACGAACCGCCTTTGTCGGGAAAGTTCCTCAAGACTCTTTTCTTGATCCTTGGAGTAATTGGCGTTGGCCGCTCATTGCCGCGTTGCTCTGCGGGTGAGCTCTGAGGCGGCGATTTTTGTGCCGATATCTTCGCGATGAGAGGCTTGAAACACCACCGGTGAACTGGTGCCGTTATGCGTGATGAGGCGATTGGGTACCCAAAGCGTGTCACCACATTGCTGCGAAAAACCTTTTTGCTGCTTGAGCCGAGATGGTTGATACGGGCTCGCCTCGATCCACTTAGAGAAAGTGTCGATGGCGACGAGCAAGAATTTAGAACCTTTCGATCATGGGGAAAGGCCGGAGGATGTCGACCCAGTCGAGAATGGCCATGAGAGGGATGGTTTGCGCCACAGACTGCCGGCCGGTGGGATTTACTGGCGTGAAATCGCACGCCGACAGTGTCGCCACGATTACGAAAGGCCGTCTAGCGCCATAACAATAGTATCTCAACCGAACGCTTGTTTCACGATCGTCCGAAGGACGAGTGGGCCCCGTGACGTTCCTTCATGGATATCTCGAGGAGGAACTGCCCTCTTCTCGAGATATGCACTTGGAGAAGACTCAAGTGCCCCTTGCTGATATAGGGCGCCGCTACTAGCTTGTAGATCGATGACCGCTTTTGCAAAGAACGCCGCTTCTTCCTCGCAATGTCCTGTGGGCGAAATATTGACCTAATGGCGCCATCCAATCCGCACCTTGCTCGAGGAAGGAGACGTTGCAGCGTGTCTCTGGCGTCTCCTCTTCAGAGGGAATGGAGGGCTTGTGCAGATGTTTCGGCTAAGCGCCTGGGTCAAGCGGGCATCGTGTTGATGCCTCCTCTACGAGGGAATGGAGGGCTTGTGCAGATGCTCAACTAAGCGCCCGGTAGCGGGCATCCGCGAGGAACCGACCTTGAAAGTTGGTCGGCCAGGAATTATCCTTCGGGATGTAGAGTACCGAAATTTCAAGTACCGCTCCATCTTCCCGACCTCAACCAAGTAAAGCGCCATTGAGCGATCGGAACACCGATACTCCTTGTTGACTTGGTTGACGCACCACCGTGAATCGCCTTTCAGCTCGATCATTTGGACTCGAGCGCCTTGACGCTGTAGTCCCGCCAAGAGGCTCAGACTACGCCGCATTATTCGCTAAGGGAAGTGTAATTGAATGATGTATCGAGCTGGTCCCCCGAGGGATACCAATCGACGCCACTTGACCCGCTCGAAAGCTCTCGACCCGTCGAAATACATGGTCCAATGATCGCCTCGATTCATGGTCCTTGGTGGTGGTGGCATTGGTTCGCCCATTCCGCCACGAAGTCCGCTAGAATCGAGATTTGATCGCGGTCTTGGCGAGAAGTGGATATCGAACTCGCTAGTTCCATGGCCCACTTCGCTATCCGTACGGGCGCCGTGTTTCTTAGGATCTCCTAAGTGGAAAGTCGTCGCGGACGACGACTCGCGGCGCTTTGGAAATAGTGGCGCAGCTTCCTCGAGGCTACGAAAGCAGCGAGTATAGGAGCTTCGGACCTCTGGTAACGCCTCCTTGGCCGTGCAACACTTTCGCGACGTAGTACACGGACGCCGCGCCCTTCGCTTACCACCAGATCTGCGCTTACGGCTGGGCGTTCTTTGAGGTACAACAAGATGCTCCCCGACCTCGGTGTGGCCAAGATCGGGGCCGGATAGGTACCGCTTAGCTCTCGAGGAACGATTAGCCTCGCCTGCATCGCATTTAAACCATCGTGTTTATGAGCGCCTTAAAGAAGGGTAGGCCGCCGCCCGACCGAAATGAAGCGCTTAGGGCGCCATTCGTCCGGTCGTGTCTGCACCTCCTTTACCGATCTCGGGACGATCCTCTCGATGGCTTCGATCTTCTCGGGTTGGCACCGATGCCTCGCGTCTGATGATGTGCCCGAGTACTTTGCTCGATCTTACACCAAAAACACACTTTTCGGGTTGCTTTATTCGATGCCTTGGAGGTTACAAAAGGTCTCCTCAAGGCCGGACACGGGCCCGAGGATTTTAGTCTTAACTACGATATCATCTACATAAACTTCCGTGTTCCAAACCTATCCGCCGCTAGAAAGTCTTTTGCATCAAGCGCCGAAGGTCGCCTTCGCGTTCATGCCGAAGGACATGGTCGTAGCGTAACATGCCGAAGGGCGTGATGAAGGAAGTCTCCTCGCCCCTCGAACAAGCTAACTGATGATAGCCCAATAGGCATCCAAAAACTCATTACACGACTCGCCGTCGCGTCTTACCAATGGTCGATGCGCCGCAACGGAAGTTGTCCTTGGGGCAGGTGGCGCTCAAGATGGGTGGTCGATACACACGCGCCCATTTGCCCCTTTCTTTTGACGATGACCGGGTTTGCCACCCACTCAGTGCCCGACCTCTCGGACGGCCGGCCTTGAGGAGCTTGTCGAGTTCCTCCGGATTATTGCTGTTTTCCGGGAAAATCGCCTGAGCTTCACAGACGGGTCTTTTGCGAGTGGACGGCTAGCCTCGTGCTCGATCACTTCCTTGGGACCGGGCATATCGGACGGCTCCAGTGCTAACACGTCCGAAGTTCTCCTGAGGAAGGTGATGAGCTCGAGTCTTATTTGGGGTCTAAGGAAGACCCCAAATGGAGAACCTTGGCCGGGTCGGCCTCGGCCGAGGGGGACCGCTTGGTTTCTCCCAGGCCGGAGGGTAACTTTAGGTCGGGAAGGCGCCGCAGTTGGTCTGGCCACTTGGGCATTTGCCCACCATGTCGAGGACTTCTCATCGCAGCTCGGGGCCGCCTGTGGTCGCTTTTATATGATGACGCTTTCGGCGGGGACCTTCGTGCATTGGTAGGCGTGGTGCGTGGCGGCCATGAACTCGAAAGGGCCGATCGCCAAGAATGGCGTTATAAGTCGACCAAGTCCACAACTTCAAATTGACTAGCTCGAGTCCTCAAGTTCATGGTGTCCCCGAGGTCACGGGCAAGACGATCCGCCCAGAGGCTTGATCGAGGTGCGGGGCGATCCCAAAGAACGGACAATGATGCTCTTGATCTTAGAACGAGGGACCTGCATCTCGTCCAGGACCTTAACAGATATGAGGTCCAGGGAACTTCCGCCGTCGATGAGAACCCGCCGACTTTTTATGCTTCTCGATGGCTCAGACTTCGACCAACGGAGCTTCGGGTTTAGTCATTCCAAGGGACAATCATCCTTGAGAACGTGATCGGCAAACTGCATCACCACGAAGCCGCTGCCTGGCGGCTTGCCTTGGGCGATGTGGACAACCTCCTGCTGCCTCCTTCAAATCCCTCACGGGATTTGTAGGCCGAGGAGCCCCGAATATGACGGGCGATGTGATTGTGGGGCTCCCGATAAGCCATGTCGCCGCCGCCTTCCGCGGGATCCTTGGCTTACCACTCTCTCCCTGCTCGGGAGAGTCGGCATGGGTCCCTCGCCTCAGAGAACTTCTCCAGCGGACGCCCAAGTTCTGCATTCTTGCGGAGGTCGTGGCCGACATTAGTGGAGCGGGCGCGAGCGCCGGGCGCCTTCGCGCGATCCCGCCGCCGCCTTTCTGGCCGCTCGACCTCTGGCCGCGACCTTGGTCATGATCGCCTGTCGCGGGCGGCTGCAGTCATGCCGATCATGACCTCCCCACGCTGCCTTGGCTGGTCGGGCGCTGGGTTGCCGGTCGTCGACGCCGCCACAGATCGGCGTCCCGACTTCTTTTTCTTGTTTGCCTTTTGTCATTGGGACCCGAGGGTCTCGTGCTCGGAGAGCCCTCCAGTTCAGGCTGGGCAGCAACTTGCCCTCGCCGAGCGCCCTCTTCCATTGTACAGACCTCATCGGCGTTGGCGTGCGATCGGCCATACTGAATGCTATCTATGGCTGTGTCCGTGGATCTCAAGTCTTGTGTGAAGCGGACGTCGCGACTTCGAACTTGAAGGCCTGGACTATCACCTCGTCCGAGATGCTCGGAATGGAGTTCTCACCTTGATGAACCTTTTGACAAAGTCACGTAACGCTTTTTATCATGTTCGATCACCCGCCGAGGTCGCGCTGTTCGGGCGTATAGCAACTCGAAAGTTTGACTGCAGGGCCTCGTGAGAGCTGCCCCATGAGCGGATTGATCCTCCTTCGCTGAAAAGCCACGCCGGGCGGAGCCGCCGAGACCGTGAGGGAGGTAGTTGACCATGACCCTCGTCCTCCGCACGCCTCGATGGCGGTGGAGTAGATCGAGAGAAACTCGTCCGGGTTACGAGTCCGTCGCCGGTTCCAATGTGGCCGGGCTTGAACTTGTTTCGCCACGTGACCTCCGGAGGGCCGCCGCGGAAAGCCCGCACCAATGCCGCCCATTATGGCGGCTCCTCCGGGCGATAGCTGCGGGCGACCGGAGCCTAAGCGTCCTTGCGCACAAGGCGAGGCGAAAAACGCGCTGCGGGCGCCGACGACGGCCGTTCGAGGTGGAGACGCGAACGCCGCGGACGAACGCGAGACATGACCGCGAGCCCGAGGGGCGGCCGAGGATCGCCCGAACGCCCTCACGACGCCGATGTTGCTTCCGTGGTCCCCCGGCAGGCCGGAGACACCGCCGGGAATGGCGCTGTCCCGGAAATGCTCCGAGCCCTCGAACGCCGGTGGGCGCGAGGAGGCCCATGTCAGTGGCGAGCATTTCTAGGTTCTCGGCCACTAGGGCTCCCATGGCCGCCAAATCCGCAGGGTTGGAGAGGCTCTGGAGGCCGCGCACGACCGTCGCCATGGTGCGAAGACGTTCGGCGCTTTGGGGAGCGACAGGAGGCGACCTCGGGAGACGGTGGCGAGCGTGTTCCTGGGAGTGATAATCGCTAGTTTCCTTGCGGGTCTGGTCGCCGGCCCCGGCGTCGCGCCCTCCTTCCGGTTGACCGGGGTCGGCCGCCGGGAGCATGCCCGGGACACCCCATGGTGGCGCCGCCACGCACTATGTCAGGGCGATGGGGAGATCCTCGAGATTGCTCTTCCGGATCTCGCTTCTCCCGCCACGTTGACACCGCGGAGCCCCAGTGACCGCGAACACGACCGAGGAGGTGTCATATGCCGCGTCCCCCGGCTGAGCTCCAGACGGTCCGGGAGCATCGGATCGCCCTCGGCCGCGGACTCCCCCGTGGACGAGGGTATCCGATCGCGAGCGAGGAATCGCTCTCGTACGCAGCCCGCCGGAAAGACTCCGGTTTTGGTGTGGCTTCGGGTCGGCCGCACCGCCCACACCATCGCCGCGAGTACGCATCGCCGTCCTCTACGCCGTCGAAGACGCAAAGGTCTTGGTTGTCTTGCGAAGTTCGGCATCCTCGTGGATTCCTCGCAGAGGACTTGATCGGTCCCCACGGACGGGCGCCGGTTGCCGGCGATTCTGAGACAGGGGGTCCTTCGCCGAGCTTACTTGTCGAATGAGGGATCAACTTCGGGCCCCTTTCCCGCAAGGGTCGTACGTCCGAGGGCGTGCCGAGCTACGGGTCGAGGCAAGCGGGACAACCGGGAACTTCGGGGACGTTTACTCGTTCGGCCTCTCACGGGAGATAATAACCCTACGTCCAGTGATTGCACTAGTATGCGAAAACGGGTTACAAAGCACTTGCCCGGGGGCCTGATCAATACTAAGGGCTCCCATGAACAAGCGGGGTGTGCAAGTATGGGTGTAGTACAGAAGGTCCAACCCCTAATACATTGTGCCAGGGGGGTATTTATAGGGAATTTACAGGAGATAAGTTAGTAATTACAGGGGCGTTTCATCAGAGGACGGGCGGTGTAGTGGCTTGCCGCCACGGCACCACGGGACGTGGGTGCAGTGGGCGCAGACCCAAGTCGGCGCAGACCGTGGCAACAGAGTCCTCGGCGGGCGATCTCGAGCCGCTGGCATTTAATGCCACGTCGCTTGTCGCGGCCTCTGGCTTGGCTTGCTCGGGGCGGGTGGTTCCGTGAGCCGGGCTGGTCCAAGGTCGGCCCGCAGCGCCATCCGGGTAAGAGCATGGTCGGCTTGGTCCCGAGCTTGGATGGTCGTACCGGTACAGTGTAGCCAATCCCCGACAACTTCATCGATCCACTTTTCTTGAGTTCGACGATTTCTGTCTTCACGATCTTCAGGATTGGTAGCGACACCCAGTGCTTTCTCCTTAAGAGTGAAACAACGATAACTATTTGGAACAACTTAGATAAGATCTTTTATCATCAGGGAAAGATAGAAATTTTCAGCAAGTAGAAAAGAATAGAAGAATAAGACAAGGAAAGAACTTATCATTCTTTCAAGTTAAAATTTTCTTTTAGAAAGTAATTTTGAAATTCCTAAAGAACGCCAATCTATCTAGGGTCAAGTCCTACAACAAGATGGCTATGATACTATCCTCGTCGTGCCCTCGAATCATGGATTCGGACACTCTGGTATTCTCGCACTAGTCCAGATCACGCTAGTGCACACAGTATAAACAGGTTGAAGTACCACAATCATACACAGCGGAATTTTAATAATAAAGTACTTCAAACATGGATATAAGCGAGTTACACGGCCTTATGGCCACCTTACAATAATTCGTCACGCAGGGCGATAAATATCAAGTAGCACGAGTTTATCAGTGGAAGCAAAAGTAAAACAATGGACCCTTCATGGCCACAGGCAACTGAGTGCGGCTCAACCCCTAATCCTCCTGGGCTTCGATGAACTCCTCCTCCCAAGCTGGCACAGCTTCTTCTTCTGAGGTTTTTGTCGATGCAAGGGTGAGTATACCACATACTCAACAAGTCATGCACAATACAGTTCTATTACTACATGCATGGCTTAGTCCAAGGGAAGGCTTAAATGGATATTTTGCATAAAGCGGCATTTCTTTTTAACAGTAATCCTATTAGATTAAAAGCGGTAAAACCAATATTATTAATAATTAATTTCTCAATTCTTTTCCAAGAGTTTGGCACATGCCCTAGTTTGATTCATCGACCTTTTGGCACACACCACCCATTCCACATTTTATTTTGAAAATCTAACCCTTGACTGTAATCACCGAAAGCATTGTCCAATATCATGGACGCTGCTATTCAATAGATTCACACACACTCTGCAGAGGTCAGACACTTTACCCACAGATACAATCCACCACACAGTGATCGATTGCAACAAAGTCTTTCAGAGACTAACACTTAACCAGTGAACCTCTCCAGTATTGCCCTTCTAACACTTCCCTCACACAGAGCCAAAGCTTAGAACAGGCACATACTGTTAGATGGGTACCAAGCCGCAAAGACAGTACGCTCCCCATACTGCTACATTTTTGTGTAATCACACCCCGAGGTATCAAAGGAAAGATATTAGAGACCCTCTCGAACTAGGTCCGTCCCATTCCTGACAAGTGGTTGTACGAGGAACTTAGTTCAAAGGCTCGCAAGGTAAAGTCCTTAATCGTCCCTGCAAGACATCCAATTTATACTACTCGACACAGCCTTCACAATCTTCCACACGCCCCTGCCACACACAGCCTACTTCGCACGAAGCCTTCTTGCCACTTGCCCCGGTCCAAATCATTTCCCACCCTAGTTTTGCATTATTGCAACACATGCCAATTCTTTTCCATGTCATTGTATGAGTAGGACCACACAGGCCGCTACTCCCAATTCCATCTCATGACATCATCGCATTATTCTAAAATGCGTTCCATAATTCTTTAGTCAGTATTGATTTGCTATTCAAAAGACATTCAACGCATACAAGCGGACTAAGCGACTAATCACGGTCTAACCTCCCGTGTTGGCATTTATATAGCAACCAACATAAATGAACATCTTAAGGTGACAAGGTTTTCAGGGCGTTCAATTTGTATTAACAAGGTGGCATAACAGATAGGTATTTTAGCTACTGCTTCCACATAAGCAACATCATTTTTACTTAACATAGCATGCAATAATTGAATCAAAATATATTTGAAAATCTAGGGCAACATGGTCAAAGCATGACTTGCCTTCAAAAAGCTGTTGGTTCTGGTCCGAGGTCTCGCGACGGTCTTCGAGTTCTCCTCTACGAATTCCTAAGAACTCCTGAGTCTATACTGAACAACGTGTACACAATAAATACGCTAAAACAGACAGCAATATCATCACCAAAAATAAAATAAAAATCACCATTAAATAGTTTACATTTTTACAAATTTTTGGGCACTGGAATCACCCAAATCCGAGTTAAAATGCAAAAGTTATAGCATTTACAAATTTTCTAAAATTCAAATAAATATATAACCGAATTACTCTATTTATTCTTCTACTGAAAATCCGGATTAATTCCCACTCGGCGACACGTGTCAGCACCAGGGATGCCCATGTCGGTACAGACACTGACATGCGGGCCCGGATGACATCATGCTGACGCCAGCACCCACAGCGGTCCTCCCATTGACGAGTGGGCCCGGTGAACAGTGCTTGGACCAACCAGAAGCTGACACGCGGCGAGGAAGCATCAAGCCACGCATACGCGATTTCCGGACCGTTGGATTCGAATCCGACGGCGCGGAGCTTAACCGAGCGATACACTATTACTAAACCTACGTGGCCTCACCTCGATCGTTGGATGAAGATCCGACGGTTGCTGGAGCTCGCGATGTGTCGAGGAAGAAGCGGTGGCGCTGGTCGCCGGACTTGGAGAAGACGGAGTGGGCGGCGGTGTTTCCGAGTGTCTCCGGTCGGATGAATTGGCCCAGTGGATGCGGCGTGACGCAAGGAACTCGGAGAAGGTTCTAGCTGCGACGGAGAGCGGCGGACGGCGGTGAAACACGAGGAAAACCGAGGCGGAGGAGAGTGGCTACTACGGTGAGCTCTAGCGCACGCTACGGAGGATGGCTGAGCGAGAGAGATGAGGCAAAGTGAGCGGAATGGAGTGCTGAGCACGGAGGTGTACTTCACCCACTCGGACATGTCTCGAGGCGCGCGCAAAATCTCTAACACGATCTTCGGCAGCCAACGACGACGGCGGCGCGACAGTCGCGCACAGTCCCGATGTGTCCGGTCACGTCAGCCGTCCGATTTCCATCCGACGGCGCGGAGCGATGCGGCTTGGGTTTCGTTCGCGCGAGCACAGTGTTGGGCTCGGCCCGACACTGTAGCTAGCGAATTTCTGAGCTTTTCTCAATAAAAAATATTTGCAGAAATTAAAAGTATTTAATTAGGGCACTAAAAATACTCGAAAAATTCTAGAAAAATTCTAGAAAATATTTCAGAGCATTTTGAGCCTAAATAAAATATTTTCATTTATTTTTGATAAATATTTTTTCTGATATTAATTAATCAAGAGAAGGATATCTTAATTTAATTTCAATTAAATCCAATAAATTCCCAAAAATCCACAAAAATTCAATTAACTCCAAAAATTTAGATAAATTCAAATAAATGCAAATAAAGGCAAATAAAGGTTGATTAATTCACAAAAATTCGAATAACTCTAAAAATTAAAATTAGACCAAATGTCGGGACGTTACAATATATTACAGATTTTTTGTGATGCCTTGGTTCGGGGATACCAATCTTTTTAACGTAGGAATGGTTCCTGAAGATCTAACTTGCTTTTGTTTGGCAGTGGTTGGTTTTCAACGTGCAGTTTTATCTTCACCGTTTTCGAATATACATAATCTAATTGATAGGTCTTTAAATTTCAAGCTATTTTCAATTATTTTACTAGAATCGATAAGGATTTTGATTTCTTGAAAGAAAATAAAGACTATGTTAACTGACAAGATTCTACAGTACATCACAACAATGTTAAATAAGATCTATCAATCATTATTATACGATCTTGCTGAAGTAAAAAAGAGAAGGAACTACATTTATTTTGGTGAAAGCTATATTATAACAGTAGAAATTAATCGTATAATATTAGAGTTGTCTTATCGGGTCATGATAATTTATAAACCCTGCCGCTTAGAGTTGTTGATGTCGTCGGCTGCTTCCAATATCACCAACAGTGCATTGGACTTGCCTGCTTGCGTTGCCTCACGTGCACGGTGAACAAGGCTACATGGATGGGCGAGAGGTTCACACGTGTTCAACGCAACGATCTTGCGCCCGCCTGTAAATTACTGATTTTGTCAATTTTTTTCCCTTTTAAAAGGCGTTCAATTAGGGTTCGTTTAGTTGGAGGACGAAGTTGGATGGGATATGGCCATTCAGGTTTGGATAGGATGGAGTCATCCAGATGGCTGTTTGGTTGGATGGATGGGATAAGCCAGTTTTTTGTTTGGTTGGATGGATGAGGATGGATGGGATGAGTCAATTTTTTGTTTGGTTGGATGAATGATGAGGGTAGACGGTTTATTAATTCTAACTGAGAGAAAAAATCTTTTTAAAATTTTGGAATGAAAAAAATAAACCAATTGTAGCTTTAAAATTGATACCCACAAAAAAAAATCACGCACTGTATATGCTACAGTAAATCACGAGTACTGTAGATATGCGGGAGGCCAGAATCGAACTCGAGACCTCCTGTAATGAGCTGAAAACTTCAAACCAACTGCGCTAAACTATAGCTTATGAAAAGTAAATACTAACAAATACATAAACAAAGCATAAGGTGGAAACCTGACTGACTCCATCCGACCAAATTCCTTGGATTGTTTCATCCAGCATATGCAAAGAATATTCTCTTTTTTTGGATGGCTCCATCTAACTTGCCCATGAACCAAACGCTTGACCGCCAACAAAAACAGGGATTGTCCTATCCCATTCAATCCCTGCCCTTGAACCAAACACACCCTTAAGAACAAGGTAACACAAAATTGGACACACCAAGAGGTCACTCCAAAACTGAAATGGTCACACCAGCTCAAAGCTCACGACGCTAAAGCGGTAAAAGAAGCAACAACAAAGAGGCTGGTTTTGTATTCTGGTTAGCTGATATGAGCAGAAAATGACTGACCACCCTACTCCATTAACACACCTAGAGATGAAAACAGTCGGTAAATAGCTGTTTTGTTCCGTTTTCACATCTTTTACCGTAGCGGAAACGAACTCGGAAACCCCGGACATGGATATGGAAACAGATAGTGATGAAAACGGATACATAAGTGAATAGGACGGATACAGAAACGAAAGCGAAAAATTCCATCCAGATATATTCCCAGTTGTAACACCCTAAAATTTAAAAATTCTTTAATTGAGCATTTAATTTGGATTTTATGAATTTTTCAAAAATTTCAGCATTTCATTAAGTTTTTTGCTATTTTGAATTTAAATAAATAATTTATTTGAGAAAAATAAAACCAAAATCTTGGTAGAAATAATTTTCCTAAGTTGAAAATGCCATGAAATATTTTTGAGAATTTTTGTAGAATTTTGGAACTCTATTTCATATTTTCTATAAAGCAATATATATTTCCGGTATTATTTAAATTAGAAAACGGAAATTTCGGTTGCATTTATACGAAATTTCTGTTTCCGTCAAAACTGGTTCTCCCGTTTCTATTTTCACTATATTTTCGCTGCAATTGGGTCAAACATCCTAATGGTGTGGAGGTGGACAACTATGGGTTCTGGCTATCAACCTCAACAATCTAGGCCTGGCAAACCCCACGGATACTAGCTTCGAAGTCTCGCAAGTTTTCTACATAGTGACCCTAGTAATAAGAAAAGGAACATAGTTATTCTGGAAAACACAATGTGCACGCATTTGAAGAATACAATCGGTTCGACAACTTTGCCGTCTTTCGGAGATCCGAGAGGATCAAACTTGTAGAAGAAACCCTCGATATTTCAATGATGCCCTATATGCGTGATGATTACGTCAGAAAAGTTGTTAAAGGCAAATAGGGACACGTTGTGTAAAAACTTAATATGTAATAGAACTTATATTTTTTATTGGACTTAAGTAAAATTGTTGCGTGAAAGTGCAGAATAGTACGGTAGGTAATTCGCTAATAGGCCGGATCATTCTGTAAACTGGAGTTAACAGAGGTCCAAGGAAGCTAAGCACTATTCGTCCAGACAATAATCCGGTACGGTCTTTTCTCGATTTAACGGAACATCTGGTATGTGAATCTTAGCTTCGAGGCCTCCTTTGTCCGCATTCGAGAGTGTCTTTATCTTTTCCTATACGGAACGTCCGGTGTGTGAATCTTAGCCGAGGTCTGCTAGCACTTCGCTACACAAGATGATCCGATTCTTTTTTCTGAGGTGGCGGACCATCTCGCCACCGAATCGAACGAGGCATCGATCCGGTCGGTGATGTTTCGATAACGGATCATCCGATATGTTGATCTTAACCTTAGCCAAAAACACGCTTCAACATTCAGAGAACCGCCTGTGGAGCTTTAATATCGACCGCACCTAACTACTCCTCTCTCTACGCCTCCACGCCGCCTTGCTCCGCAGCCCGTTTCCGTGCCTTGCGATGCCGTACTCCAATCCTCCACCCGCCTCGGCGCCGCCACATGCCAGTTCGTGCCACCCGTTTTGTCGCCGCCGACAAATCCGAGCCCTCGGCTAGCGATCGACTCTCCTTCACTTTGTAAGCAGTGAGATCCAGATCCCTCTGGTTTCTTTGGACTCCATTCAAATGCATATGAATACGACGCAAGTTCTTGACATTCAACTGTGCAACTTGCAGATGATAGGAAAAAGGAAGGGAAAACAAGTTGTTGTGCCTCAAGCTAAGAAGTCTAAGGCACAGAAGGCAGTTGAGCGAGCTGAGATTGCTACATATGCGAATTTGGCTCAGACACAAGGGCGTGGCTGCCAATTGCAGATTAGAGACACACAGAGTCAGCAGCAGAGGGGTCAAAGAGGGAGGGGGCACTCAATTCACAGAGGTGGTGCGACACCTCCTTGTCATTCTAGCCGCGTTCGCACTCGTGGTGGTTCGACATCTCCCGAGCACATTGCTAGGTAGGTGCGTGCTCGTCCCAACATAGTTCCGCATGAGGAGGAGACCGGCGATGAAAAGGAAGAGGATGAGGAGTACCATGTGCCACATCCTAACCCTGAGATAAGACTTAGAGACCTTCGGAACCTCTCATCCCGGAGGGTAAAGAGCCTTCGTTTCTCTGATGTCAATGTCTGGTTTCTGCTAGCTAGAGAATTTGGAGTTCATAGGAGGTTATGGACGGTTCCGCCGCGCTCTGTCTCCTCTCCGCGGGCTCGCGCCTCCTACGACCGTTCCGCCTCGCTCGGCCTAGCAAGGCAAGTGCATCCGACCACCCTTATATCTTGTTGTCTTTCTAAAAAAAGTTTCAGAAGATATGTCTAAAGTAGATGGTGATTGATAGAGCAATTCTTACTCGTAAGTTCCAAAGATGAATCTTTTTTAGAATATAAAGCTTGTGATTGGTAGTAAAACATCGATTTTTCTTTTGAGATAGAGTTCGATCCTCAACTATTTCTCGTGATATCTGCTTACGAAGTTTTGTTAGGGCATCTATAACAGCCTCCGGTTTAGTTGGACAACCCGGCAAGTAGACATCCACAGGAACTAACTTATCAATTCCACCAACAATACTATAGGAATCCCTAATGAACATTCCCCCTGTAATAGTACAAGCTCCCATTAATGACGTATTTTGGTTCAGGCATTTGCTCATATAATCTCACTAAAGAGGTTTCTTGTTTCTTAATTGTTTCCTTCGAATCAACCATCGATATTTCTTATTTTCTTCGATATAGAAAGCATTCCCCTCATCTGTACAAATCGAATGTCAATGATTAATTCAGATAAAATTTTAACCAAAGAGTTTGACGTGCTAATAAAACCGTAATGAATTCCCACTACAAATATTAATAGGCTCAAATTGATGTCATTGCAATTTGTTTTGTAGTAAGATGGGACAAAAAGAATTGCTCGCCAAGAAGGCGCTTAAGAGGAGCCTACTTGCAGAGCTCGGTGATATCTGTGCAAGCAAGAGGAGCGATGTCGAAGGCAACAAGACTTGGCGAGAAGGATGATCAGCCACACGGCCGGAAAGAACACCGAGCCCATCGTTGTCCTTGGGCAGTGATGGTTCCTCGTCATCATACAAGAGCCCAAGCCCAATTCCATGCTCACGACTAGAACAACAACGTGGGGAAATCGACTCTGACTACGATCCCAATGAAGAGGTATTAAGAAGAGTGAGCTTGTTTTATTTATAGCTTGGCGTGGACATAATTGCATTTCCTTATGTTTACGTATTCCTCGTGTTTATTTCTATGAAGAGGTCGGAAAGGCGATCACGCCGACTAGCTGCAGTTCAAGAGGTAATTGAAGATACCTCTGAGCAATTTCCCGTGGATTCCTCTGCTGCAACAAGCATGACCTCGCATAAACGAAAATAGGGGGAACAAAGTAGAAACAAGTTACCGGAAGGCACTTGGTATATCACGGAGGTCGGTCCTTTAGGAGAGCCCCTAGCACCTCGTGAGGCACTATCCAAGTTCCAAAATAGTTGCGGCTGTCTTGTCAAGGACAATGTCTCCATCATGATTGATAACTGGACAAAGGTAGCCAACATGACAAAGGCGCACCTTTGGATCGAGCTATAGAAAATCATAAGGTTCCCCCCAGATTATGAGGCCATCGCTAAGAAGAATGCCTTGGACGTGATGGGGAAGAGCTTCCGGAACTGGAGGTATGAACTAAACAAGTACTTTGTGAAGACAGAGCGGACACCATTCCAGAAATATGGAAAAATCACCACGGGTGAATGGGCGGAGTTTGTCCGGCAGAAGACCACAAGCGAAGCCGTAGCATTGAGCAAAGTGTACAGTGCCCTCGTGAAGAAGAACAAGTACCCCCATCACCAGGGCACAGGTGGATATGCCCCTAAGATTGTTGAGTGGAGGAGAAAAGAAGAAGAGGAAGCCCGTGCTGGGATAGAGAACCCATTGACGAGCTATAGCAAGCGAGCCAGAAATTGGGTCCTAGCTCGCCAACCCAGCAACAAGAAGGGTCGCAAAAGCACGGTGGACCCCGCGGTCTTAGAAGTTTCGGCCAAGCTGCAGAAGATCTCGCACGAGCAAGCAGAGGGATCTTTCGTGCCAGACAGGGAGAACGACGACCTAACGACGGCGTTGGGAACCAAGGAACACCTAGGTCGCACTCGTGGCATCGGAAGTCAAGTGGGCTTCAAGCATGGGTTCCCGGAATATCAAGACCAATACAAGTCGCATCAAAGACATAAGAGGACCATGACTGATATAATAAGACAGCTGGCCCAACAAGAGTTTTTAAGACTGTGGGAAGAGAAGGAGGCGGAAAGGGTGTTACAAGCGCGGTCGGATGACATCCTGAGCCCGGCCCGCATCCAGAGTAGTGTCGGGTCCACACCAGTCCCGACGCCTTGATATCCTGTGGATGATATCACAGAGGCAACCAAGTGCAAGCTTTGTGCACATCTAGAGTGTAACACCCCAATTTTTGCTTTTCTTGCATTTAAAAGGTATTTTGAATTTTTGGGAATTTCTGGAATTTATTTGGATTTATTTGGATTTATTTGAAATTATTTGAATTTATTTTGAATTAAGCCATTTAACAAATTAATTAAATAATAGAAAAGTTAAAATAAAATTTTGCTGGAAATATTTTATTTGAGTCACAAATGTCCTAAAATATTTTTGGGAATTTTTCCGAATTTTTCTAGTATTTTTAATGCCCCAAATAAATTATTTGATTTTCTCGGAATTATTTTAATCGAAAAAATTAAAACCCAATGAGCAGTGTTGGGCGAACAACGGTCGCCCAATTCGAAAAAAAAAACCCTAACGCCGCCATTGCTCGATCCGAATCAAGACGGCTCTCGCGTTCTCGTCACCGAATCAATCGCCACGGATTCGCGCCGCTGCCAGTGTGTGGCCTCGGTCTCCGCGCTTTCTGACGCCGAGGGGCTATTTAATGCGCCGCCACCGGGTTGTGAACCCCACCTCGCGCCGCACACATCCGTACCTCCACGCCGCCGAGACGCCGCTGCCGCTTCGCAGGCTTCGGCCGAAGTTCCCGGCCAACCGCCAAAAATTCTTTGCGTGCGTCCGTCGCCGCCGGTGACTCTCCGCCGCCGCTATTGGTACCATTGGACTCCACGCGTCGCGCCGCCGGAAGCATCACCGCGACGTCGCCGGAGGAGCCTCGAACGCCAAGCGCCAGTCGTCTTAAATCTCCGTCTCCGGTCGAATCTGGCTGCCGCGAACGTCTCCGCCGAGCTCCGACCGCCCGACACGATCCAGATCCAATCTGGCGAGGTGAGGCCACGTCGCCTTGAAACGATGAACTTCATCTTCCACTTTCCGCCGTTAGATGCAAATCCAAGGGCGCCGTCGTGCCGCTTGCCGCCGTTCACCGTGCGCGTGTCACTGACAACGCGGACCCACATGTCAGCCGATCGCACTGTGTGCGGTACGCATGAGTCGCTGACAGCCCGGACCCACCTGTCAACCACACCGCACCGTGCACTGTGCACAAGAGACGCTGACAGCGCGGGCCCACTCGTCACCGCGACGCAGGCGTGTGGACGCCACCGTGACGTCATGCCGAGCGTCACGGTGGGACCCACTTGTCGATGAGATAAGCCGAGCCGTCTTGGCGTCACGATGACGCATCTTGGCGTCGGCAAGACGGAGCCGGTCGGGGCGACGTCGGCAAGAAAGCCGCGTGTCACTCTCTGGTGCTGACACGTGTCACAGATGACGCAATAATTAGTTTCCCGAAAAAGAAAATATTTATTTAATTCGGTTTATTGATTTAAAATGTATTTTGAAACTTCAAATGCTTATAACTTTTGCGTTTTAACTCCGATTTGGGTGATTCCAATTTCTATAAATTTGTAAAATTGTGATCTTTCTGTTTATGAATTTTATTTGAATTTTTGAGCACTGTTTGCCTACTGTTTATTTATTTTATTGTTTGTGTTTATGCTATGCGTAGACGTTGAAGTGCCCGGTTTCGAGGAGAGGTTCTGACCGAGAGCAAG
This sequence comes from Guadua angustifolia, assembly GCA_036346375.1. Taxonomy (NCBI): domain Eukaryota; kingdom Viridiplantae; phylum Streptophyta; class Magnoliopsida; order Poales; family Poaceae; genus Guadua; species Guadua angustifolia. Next base: position 51,314,448 of record CM070505.1, read on the forward strand.
CTCAGAGCCGTAATCAGACTTTTTGAAGGCAAGTTGTGTTTGATCATGTTGAACCTATTAGAGAAAATTACTTTGATTTAAACTATTGCATGCTAATTTGATAGAAATGACTCGATAAATTTTGGGATTAGTTAAATGCCTAGTTGTTTGTATGCCACCTTGTCGTATATAATTGTAGGCCATGAATCCTTTGTCACCCTAGGTTGTGGATTAATAGTTGGACATTAATAATTTGCCAACATGGGTTGAGTAGACCAAGTAGTATGCTTAGCCCCGCCACGTGGACATATCATGATTTTGGAATACCAAAGTAAATATTGACTTAATGAGATATGGAACATGATTTGTGAATGAGACATGTGTTATTGAGTTGATGATGGCACGTGGTGCAATGGTAAAGAACCGGGTGGGAAAATGATTTAGACTGGGGCAAATGGCAAGATTGTTTCGGTGGGCCAAGAGTGGCAATCTGGCGGTCGTATTTGGTTTTATTGGTTTTGGATAATTGAGATCACACTTGGTTAGTCTTGCCTCGGTCAACTAAGGACTTAACCTTGCGAGCATTTGAACTGAGTCTCTCATACACCACAAGCTCCGTAATAGGACGGGCTTAGCTGAGTAAACTGGGAAATCTATTCTTTGGTATTGTCGTGGTGGTGTGAGGCAGGAGAAGCGGAATGAGAACTCACATGGCGCAAGAGGGGGCCACAGGTGTGGTAACAGATCCCTCCAAAGTTGAAACCTTAGCGAAGATCTTGGGTTTAGATGGAACTTTGGAAAGGCTTCGTTACGGTTATTTGCCTTGGTGGTATTTGATTGTATCTTGTGGGTAAAGTGTATAACCTCTGCGAGTGTACAACCTATTGAATAGCCGTGCTCACGGTATTGAGCATCGCTCGGTGATTCTGATCAAGGGTTAGATTTTATGAAAATGAATTGTTGATGGAAAAATGCTTGGGTTGGTAATGATGAACTGGACTTAGGATGGAAAAATGATTTACGATTGAAACGTTTGTGAAAGTTATTATTCCTACTATCTTGTTTTATCGCTTTGCAATCTATTATCGCTTATCTTGAATGTCAGTATCGCTCATGAACCATAGCCTATCCTTTGTACTAAGCCATGCATGTAGAATATTAGAATTGCATTACAGGCATGACTTCTTTGAGTGCTCAAAGTACTCACCCCACAACAACACAACTTCGTTGAAGAAGAAGCAACCCCGCTCGGAGGAGGAGTATCGAGGAGCCGATTTAACTAGGGAGCGAGCCACCCGGTTACTGTGGCAAATTGGTTGGCGCCACGAGTTTATTTTATTTCATTGCTTTTGAATATTTTAATAAGTTTTATCCTGAGGCGTTATGTAAACTCGACCATAAGGTCGATCAACCATTCTTTTATACATTTAAAAAAGTACTCTACTATTTCGCTGGATATGTCCGTGATATGTACCGATGTTGAGGCTGTGTGCACTAGCGTGATCTGGACTAGTCTTTGAAACACGAGGGTCCGGATTTGCAAATTCGGGTCCCGACATAGAGCAAGGGGGCTTGGTCGTCGAGCTTGCGGAGGGCGTGGCATATCCGGGCACTGTGATACACAACCAAGCTATCCCGATTGGTCACACAAAGGTGCAAGTGGACATCGTACTTGTTCCGTGCCTTGGCTTGTGGAAGCTATCATTCAGCACCCCTGATGACGTAGATACCATCCAAGATGCAGTTGGGTCATTTATTGTATGGCCTAAGAAAGATATTGCATTGATACAAGAGAGGTCAGAGACGTCAGCGGCAAGTCAAAACGTCATACCTCTTCCAAAATTGCCTACACCACAAACCGCATCTTCTCCGCCGGCGGCGCCTTCACCACAACGTGCATCTCTATCGCCGGCGCCTTCACCACATCGCGCATCTCCATCGCCGGCGCCTTTTGCACCGCATGCATCACCTCCGTTGCCCCAACTGTCACAATGCGCCTCATCTTCGGTGATGTTGTTGGTTGCAAAGAAAAACAAAGAAGTTGATTGCAATCAACGGAGTACCACCAAGTCAAAGAGGAGTGCCAACTCCACTCGGGTACAGACCATGCCTTCACTAGAGACTTATGACCATGGCAAGCCATTTCTCCCCAAGGAGCAGATCAATGAAGGACCATGGGAGTTGAAGAGACTGCATGACTGGTACTTGAGGGTATCTCGTCTTGGGGTGAAGGGCATTCAAGCTGTCGTCCCTCCAGATGTCTACAAATACGAGGATACTCACTACATCTGGATCAATTTTGGTGACTTGCAATAGATGTTCCATTTTGGAAAACTCGACATCAACTTGATCATCATGTGGTGCCTGTAAGTTGGCCATTGACCTACCCCTACATTGTTCATCTTGCTCTTGCAGTAGCAAGTGCCGATATAACAAATTATGACAGCATATCGTTATATTGCATTCTGATAGCATAATAAAGAAAACCCCAAATGTATAGCAGTTGAGTGCCAAGTGCCAAGTTGAGTTCCTCTTTATAGTAAAGGCTTGTTAGATCATTCAAAAATTGGCAGGATCCATATAATTTTCACTAAATTGTAAGTTGGCCAATTTTAGTGGTTTTTTCCTTCCATAGATGAACACTCAAGCTATGTATAGGTTAACTTTTAAATAAAGTTAACTTCTGCCAAATCTGTCGAACAAGATGCATTTTTGTTTTCCAACAATGCAAATAACATTTGGAGACACTCAGTATGTCATATTTGCTATGTATATGGTTACCTGTTATGAACTGGTGAATTATTATAGTTTTAGAGCTCAATCCAACATATTTTCCTGTATACCTTTATGTTCAAAACTTGTCTCTCTTGCGGGTGCAAAAGCGAGTGCCTATTTTTTAAAATTTTCTTTAACAACTTCATCTCAATTAAGATTGTTGTAGTAGTCACAGGATAGAGAAATTTCAGCCGACATGAAAGAATTGTATTGCAGATCATTATTGGCTACACATGCATGATCACGAAAAGAGTTTCATTAAGTTCTAAAATCACCAATCATATACTTTTTGTACATCATCCAGGTTAACTTTATCTTTTTCGACAGATAACGCCGAAGTTAACTTTATCTAAAAGTACATCAATACATTGCTTGAGTGTTCACTTATCAAAGGAAAAACCACTAACATCGGCTAACGTAGGATTTAGTGAAAATTATATGGATTCTGGCAATTTATGAATGATCTATATAACAAGCCTTTACTATAAAGAGAAACTGTTCAGCCTTAAGAATGCCTCTCACCTCCCATGGCACTTGGCACTCAACTTCTATACATTTTCAGCATGCAAAGTTGGAACAGCTGATATTTGCCAAAATGTCATGTTTCCCAGCATTCAGCATATAAAGTGGTGCATTGACCATTGTCTTGTGTGTAGAATGCAATATAACGATGCTAAAAAGATGGGAAAACATGTCGGGTTCCTTGACCCCACAAGGATTAGCCAGCCAAACTTAAGAGCTGTACTCAATGACAAGGAGTTGAAGGATAAGGGGATGACGGAAACGGAGATAGAAGAAAGGTGACAGACCCTAACTTGGGAATGCCAAATAGATGTGGGGCTATACTTATTAAAAGAAATGCTCCAGATGCAAGACAAGGACGTCATAATGGCTCCCTACAATTTTAAGTAATCTTCTCATTCGTCAATCGTTGCTAAAAGTTTAGTTCGTACCATGATTACTCGTGAAACTTACATAAGTTTTCATTGCAGCGATCACTTCATTTGTTTCATGTTGTACTCGAAGTAGAGCAGATATATGGTCCTTGACTCATCCAGAACCCCACCAGAATCTTACGATGAATTCACCCGCATCTTAAATACGTAAGAAAAATACATACACAAACATACATAACGTAATTTGTTTTATGATATGATAGTTACTTGTTGTTGTTGACATTCGAGTAGGGCTTTCAAGCATTATGCGACCAAAAAAGGGGGGCAACATGATCCTGCGAAGGGGTCAAATAAGATGCTTTGCTATGTCCACCCGTGGGTAAGAAGACACTTGTAATGCTTCAACATAATTGCACTAGTAAGCAAGGGTATTACCAACTGTATTAATTCCATACATTATTATTTGATTTGAAGTGCCACAGGCAACCTCCAGGTAGTGTTCTTTGTGGATACTACGTATGCGAGTTCCTCAGGATCAACAGGAGGTACAGGAGCAACCCCCAGGACGTAAGCCTATACAAATTGGTGATTCAAGATTATTTATTATCTGATTCTCGATTTCACTATTGTTTAACCTCTTTATTGTGTATTTTATTATTGCAGGTGAAGATTAAAAAGACCATTTTGGCACTCACTGATGATGACCTTCAAAATGTGCAAAAGGACATGTGCCAGTTCATTCGTCGTAAAGTCATCCATGAGAGAGGTAGTTTCTTTTACTAGGGAGGTGAAGTGGCGAAGCATCCTAGACTTTGTAATTGGGAGACGAGGATAGATAGTAGTGAACAACGACATATATATAACCTTGTATATATACATAATGCAATTATGATTTATATGTGCTTTGTATATATAACCTTGTCATTGTTATGTATTGATTTGTCTTTGAGCAATGATGTGATTGATATAATGTATGCATTTATTAATATTATAATATAATTATGTTAATATTATTAAAAAAAGATTATCTGGATCTATACAGGCGGTTCACCTTAGGTGTTGCATGTGGTACAACTATTTATACAGGTGGTTCGCTTAAGCAACCGAATGAAGATATGCAGTTTGTACACGCGGACGACTTAAGCCCACACCTGTGAAAATTCTATTTCTGCAGGCGGGTCCTTAAGCCACCTACCTGTACAAATGGCATTTGTACAGGTGGTCTACCTAAGAAACCGCTTGTACAAATAAGCATTTGTACAGGTGGACGACTTAACCACCTGCCTGTACAAATGCATTTTACAGGCGGTTCTTAGAAACGCCTGTGCAAATATACCGATTTACACAGACCTTCGCCATTCTGGTGGTGCAAAATGCATCGCAGATGGGTTACCACCTGCCTGAACAAATGGTTTCTATAGCAATGTCAGCTCGGGGTGCGAGGCGCCATGGACCGCATCCACGGTGGACAAGAGAAGGTCCCGTGGACAAGGTCTATGGGCCGAGGCCACGTGTCAACATGTGATCAGTTTGGGTCCGATGCTGATTCAGCATGACGCAATAAATCGTTTTTCCTTTTATAAAATAATTCGGATATTATTTGATTTTCTCAATTTTCTGATTTTTATAATTTTTGAATCTTCCGAGAGCTCGTTCTCCCTTATACGAACTCCAATTGAGGTGATTCAAATTTCTAAAAATTTGTAAAATTGAGATATATCTAACGGTGGTTGTTGTTTGATTTTTAGAGTTTATTTGCTCTCTTTTTTGGGTATTTATTTGCTTTTATTTTTTGATTTGCGTAGACATTGAACTGTGTGATGCACTGGAGGAGGATTTGACACCTCAAGACCAGATTCTAGATCAAGACTTGGAGCTTTACCAAGGCAAGTTGTGTTTTGATCATGTTGAACCCATGTTCATAAAGTTGCTATTTTGTTTTTGCGATATTGCATAATATTTCATGCGTACAAATGTTTTTAATCTAGATTGGTAGTTAGCTAACATACCTGTTAATCTACAAATCTAGATTGGTAGTTAGCTAACATACCTGTTAATCTACACCCTACCTTGTCAATTGTATGGTTGTCACCCTAGGTTGGTTTTCTATAGTTGGTTAATAATAAAATCAACATGGGATGGTTAGACCGGATTAGATTGCTTAGCCATGCCATGTCATCACATGTACTTGAATCATTGATAATTAATCTTGACTAATAGATTATGGAACAATGATGTAAACTTGTGTGTCATGTGTGGTCACACAAAAAGATTGAGTTGTTGTGGCGAGAAGGTCACACAACGATGTTGATTTGTGGATAGCACGTGGTGCTTAGTAATCAACTAGGCTGGTAATCATTTAGATCGGAGCAAGTGGCAAGGGCAAGTGTGCTAGGGTCAGCCTGATGGGCAGAGAGTATATGCAAGTCTTGCTTTGATCACCCTAAGGACTTAACCTTGCGAGCCTTTGACCTGAGTCAATCATGCAACTACATGTCTGTTATGGGGCAGTCTAGCTGACTAATTTGTAATGTCTTAGCTTTAGTACTGCTTTGGTGGTGTGAGTCTGGGTTAACAGATGAACTCACATGGTGCAAGAGGGGGCCCTATTGTGGTGGTTCAGCACATCAGTGTTGAAAACTCAACGGGTAGTACTGGGTTAAGTCAGGGCATTGTAAAGGCTTGTTATGATCATTCGCCTGTGTGGTGCATGGTTGTATCATATGGGTAAAGTGCATAACCTCTACAGAGTGTAAATCTATTCGGATAGCCGTGCTCACGGTACTGAGCATAGCTCGGGAATTACAGTCAAGGGTTAGTTAATAATCTGGGAAGCTAAATGGGATGGCAGGTTGCCATGTGGATGATGAAATTTGACATAGGATTGGAAACTTGGTTTACTTGAGAAAACATTGAATCTATTGATTACTGTTATTTGTTTTACTATCTTTTCAATCTATGTATCGTATATGTTCATAAATGGTGCTTTACTGCAAATAAGCCACATAGTCTTTCCTTTGAAATAAGCCTTGCATATAGTTATGGCAGAGATGCATTATGTGCACAACTTGTTGAGTGCTTTTGGTACTCATCCTTGCCATGAATAACAAATCAATAGTTGAGGAATCGTCGCCCTTGCTGGAGGAGGAGTTCCAGGTGGACACGAGTCACTAGGCCCAAGCCTTATTAGTCGCCTATGGTGTACTGATGAGTCACCAATGTCTTTTGCTATTTTCGCTACATTTGTCTTAGCTTATTTTCAGTCTAACCCTGTGTGGCTGAATAATGTAAGTGATCATAAGATCATACACTAGTTATACTAATAAATGGAGTCATATTATTCTTATCGTTGTGTATGATGTGATGCTTACGAATGTTAAGCTGTGTGCACTAGCGTTGATCCTAGGACTAGCGTGGTAAAATACAGTGGGTTCGAATTGGTGAATTCGGGTCCCGACAGAGGTGGTATCAGAGCATACTGATTGTAGGACTTGGCCTAGTTAGCATAGTGATGTGCTAGGTGTGTCCAAAACTATTTTCTAAAGAAAAACCTAAATTGGACTAAAGTGACACTCTTGACTCTTCTTATTCTCCGCTCCTCACATTTGCTGATATTTTTGTTTTCTCGTGGCCGTTTGAGAGTTGTGGACTTATCTATTTCTCTTTTGAATATATGAGGAGGCAGCAGACATACGGAGAGCGTGAGGGTGGCTACGTAGCAGAACTATGGAGAGTTCTTTAGGTTCTAGGAGGCTTCACAAGACCCATGTACCGAGGCAGAAATTGGATCGTCAATGGAGTCACAAGAGGAGTGGTTTGCAGGCTCTTGATCTATGCCAGAGACGATGAAAAAGCAAGCCAACCACTCAACATCATAGTGAGGAGGACTACCTTCGAGATCGGCATTCAAGAGGCCTTTCGACTTGCCTTGAGGAGGATCTGTCATGACTACTCTTGCGAGCTTGAGGGCACTGTGCTTAGACTTCACCCTTCAGGACGAGCTTCGTGGTGACACAGGATCGAGGAGGAGGATGCCACGGCTGTGCATCTGGCACAACTGGCAACAGCTCATGACGCCCATGCCAGAGACACCGCAGAAGAACTAAAGATGGTGTACGAGGCCCTCAGAATAACGGAGGAGTTGCAGGATACTCGCGTGGCTTTCACTGAGAGGGTCATGGAGCTTGAAGGGGTAGTGCAGAGAGTTGGCCAGGCTACACCAGCGCCACCAAACGTGGACGAGGAAAAGGAAGAGACAGAGGAGGCCGAGTTTGAGCCAAAGGAGCAGGAGGTGCATCCAGTTGCAAGGCACCAGGATCAGTTTGCGCCAGCGCCAGCCCACCCACCGGTGTATGCACCGGGTCAGCCTCAGCCAGGGTGGTTGGAGGAGTGAGTCTTAGAGTTAAGTTGAGACTCAAGTGTTGAGTTGCGTCAATAAGACAGTCTTACCATTTGTAATAGTTGTTAAGATTGTGTCCTTAGTTTGGATCTTATTGTTTGCTAGGTGTGCAATATGTGTTGCATAGCCCTTAGGCTTTTGTAAGCAACCATACCAAGTTAATTAATAAAATTGTTTAAGTTTGGGTTTAACCTCTTTCCCCGCCTTAGAAATTCTTGCATCTTATCTATGTTACTTCTACCTTTCCTAACCTAAGAAGCAATCAACAGATGGTGAACACTCGTGGAAACAATGGAGCTTCAGGACACGACCTTCGCCGAGTGACAACTTCAACGATGGAGCACCACCGCAGCCAGCATCGCCAGTGGACATGCAGAACTTGGGAGCTTTCCTCACAGCGCAAACTCAGCTTATGTAGGCAATGATGCAGCAGATGCAGAGTGTCACCAGTCAAGCTGCAATCAACAATAGTGCTCAGCATGGTAGCAGTGGGCCGTGTTCTTACTCCAAATTGTCAAACTTCATGAGGACCTGCCCACCAACATTCTCAAGCAACGTCAACCCGTTCAAAGCTGATGATGGTTGAGGACCATTGAAAGAAAGTTACACATCACTCAGTGTGAGGGCAATGAGAAGGTGTTGTATGCTTCGCATCAGCTAGAAAGCACTACCACAGAGTGGTGGGAGAACTACTGTGCCACACATGAAGCCCCATAGGAGGTCACATGGGAAGAGTTCTCCACTGCCTTTTGTTAGTACCATGTGCCAGAAGGAATGATGGACCTGAAAAAGGAAGAGTTCAAGGCTGGCAGACTACCTAAACAAGTTCACACAATTGGCACGCTATGCTCCTGAGGATGTGGCTACAGATAAGGCCAGGTAGTCGCGTTTCCTGAAGAGTCTAAACTCTGGACTATAGGTGGGATTGATCACCCACAATTTCTCAAACTTTAAGGAGTTGGTCAACAAGGTCTTGATCCTAGAGGACAAGCGCAAAGAACTGGGAGAGGACTGCAAGCACGGGATGGCTAGTCAAGCAGGGCGGCCTAGTCAGTTCAGATTGAGGATGTCTCCCCAGTAGTTTGCCCAGATTCAACCGCAAATAACCAACAAGGCATCAACTCTGGCACCTCGCCCCACTAACCAGAATTTCCAGACACCAGCGCCAGGGTGCAATGCACCAACAGGGAGTCAACAGTTTGCTATGAAGCAATGCTATTCTTGCAATGAGCCTACACATTTTGCTAATAAGTGTCCGAAGAGGGGAGGAATTACTCCGGTCCGCTTCAACATGGGCACTACTCCAGCCAAGGCACCAGTGACAGGAGGAAATCGTGTACCAGTGCAGGCAGGAGCGCCACCTCAGTCAACAGTGCATGGGAGAATCAACCACATCACTGCAGATGAAGCTCAAGAGGCATCAGACGTCGTACTGGGTAAGTTCTTGGTTAATTCAGTACCTACTACAATTTTATTCGACTTTGGAGCTTCGCATTCGTTTGTTTCCAGAGTTTTGTATTGAAGAATGGATTTGCTATTAAGAATCTTAAATGTGTGCTTTTAGTCTAAGCCCTAGGATCTGAACTTGGTCCAGTCTTGAGTGTTTGGGAGTTAAGTTCCTAATGAATGGGATAGAGTTCCTAGCAAACCTTATCCTGTTAGATACACAAACTTTGGATGTCATCCTAGGAATGGATTGGCTGTCCAAGCGTAAAACTGTTCTGGATTGTGGCCAAAGGATGGTATCTCTAGAAAGCCCTAGTGGCAAGAAAGTGGAAGTTCGTGCAACCTGCAGTTCGCAATTGACAGTTAATGGTCAATAGTGTAAAGGTCGCTAACCTAGAGGATGTGCCAGTTGTCAGAGATTTGCTAGGCATGCCACCAGATCGGGACATCAAGTTTGTCATTGAGTTAGTACTTGGAATAGCACCGATAGCAAAGAGACCGTATCGGATGCCAACCGACGAGTTAGTAGAGATGAAGAAGCAGATCGAGGAATTGCTTGAGAAAGGGTTCATTCAACCAAGTTCTTCCCTGTGGGGAGCGCCAGTTTTGTTCGTCAGGAAGAAAGATGGAAGTTTAAGAATGGTATTGATTATCGTGCACTTAATGAAGTGATGATTAAGAACAAGTATCCCTTACCCAGGATTGATGATATGTTTGATCAGTTGAGAGGAGCAGGAGTTTTTTTCAAGATAGATCTTCGATCAGGATATCATCAGTTGAAGATCCGAGGAGAAAATGTTCCGAAAACTGCATTCTCTACCCGATATGGGCATTACTAGTTCACAGTTATGTCTTTTGTACTGACAAATGTCCTTGCATACTTCATGAACATGATGAATAAGGTATTCATGGAATATTTGGATAAATTTGTGGTTATCTTTATAGACGACATCCTTGTGTACTCTAAGACAGAAGAAGAGCACGCAGAGCACCTAAGATTGGTTTTGGAGAGGTTGAGAGAGCAACAGCTATACGCTAAGTTCAGCAAATGCGATTTTGGAAAGAAAAGGTGGAATTCCTTGGTCATGTAATGACTGCTAATGGAGTTGCTATAGATGCAAGCAAGGTAGAAGCAGTGTTTCATTGGGAGCAACCGAAGACAGTCACCCAGGTTCATAGTTTTTTTGGGAATAGCGGGATATTACTGTCGGTTCATAGAAGGATTTTCGACGATTGCGATACCTCTTACGCAATTGTTGAAGAAAGAGAAAAAGTTCTCATGGATGCCAGAGTGCGAGAAAAGTTTTTAAGAGCTAAAGAAGGGTTTAATATCTGCACCTGTGTTGGTATTGCCAGATGTACAAGCAGTTTTGACATCTATTGTGACGCTTCAAGGCAGGGTCTCGGTTGTCTGTTAATGTAGAATGGCAAGGTAGTGGCCTACGCGTCAAGGCAGTTGAGGCCGCATGAAGTGAATTATCTGACGCATGATCTGGAATTAGGTGCCGTAGTGCATGTTATAAAAATATGGCTTCATTATCTCATTGGAAATAGATGTGAGATATATACGGACCATAAGAGTCTAAAATATATATTTACCCAGTCAGATCTTAATATGAGGCAAAGGAGATGGCTGGAATTGATTAAGGACTATAATGTTGGAATTCATTACCATCCTGGAAAAGCCAATGTAGTAGCCGACGCCTTGAGTCGTAAAAGCCACTGTATAAATACGATGGTAGTGGGCGATCAACGGAGTTGTGTGAAGAATTTCAGAAGTTGAGATTAGAAGTTGTGCCACAAGGTTTTGTAGCCGCTTTGGAAGTAAAGCCAATCCTTGAGGATCAAATCAGAGATGGACAAATTAGTGATGAGAAAATCAGCAAGATCAAGTCCAAGAAGATGGAAGGTCTAGCAGAAGATTTCACCATGGATGAGCAAGGCACCTGTGGTTCAAAGGTTGAATTTGTGTACCTGACAAGAAAGAGATTAAGCCATTGATTCTTGAAGACGCTCACGATTCCAAGTATTCTATTCATCCAGGAAGTGCTAAGATGTATCAAGACCTTAAAGGAAGATTCTGGTGGTCGAATATGAAGCGTGAGATAGCAGAGCACGTTGCATTGTGCGATGTGTGTCAGAAGGTGAAAGCTATGCACTAAAAGCCCGTTGGATTGCTGCAACCACTAAAGATTCCGAAGTGAAAATGGGAGGAAATCAGAATGGACTTCATCACAGGATTGCCCAAGACTCAGAGAGGCTATGATTTGATATGGGTCATCATTGATCAATTGACCAAAGTTGCTCACTTCATTCCGGTGAAAACAACTTATTCAGAAGATTGATTAGCGGAGCTGTACATGTCGAGGATTGTGTATTTGCATGGTGTGCCCAAGAAGATCGTGTCGGATCGAGGTACCTAATTTACCTCATGGTTTTGGAGCAAGCTGCATGAAGCGGTGGGAACTTGCTTGAATTTCAGCATCGCATATCATTCGTGAGCGATGGCCAGACAGAGAGAGTTAATCAGATTCTAGAGGATATGTTGAAAGCTTGTGCGTTAGCTTATGCTACATCTTGGGATAAATGCTTGCCATATGCAGAGTTCTGTTATAACAATAGTTATCAGGCTAGCTTACAAATGTCACCATTTGAGGCTTTATATGGCCGTGCCTATCGTACCCCATTGAATTGGAATGAAACGGGAGAGTGTTCAATGTTTGGGCCTGAGATTCTTAAAGAAGCTGAAGAGCAAGTGGCTATGATCAGGGAGAGGCTGAAAGTAGCACAGTCAAGACAGAAAAGCTACGCTGACAATCACCACCATGATTTGAGCTTTGAGCCCAATGACTTCATGTATCTCAGAGTCACTCCCCTTAAAGGTGTAAAGAGGTTCCATGCTAAGGGAAAGCTTGCACCAAGATTCGTAGGGCCATTTAAAATTCTGAGCCATTAAGGAGAGGTTGCCTATCAGTTGGAATTGCCGCAGTCATTGGCAGGAGTGCATGACGTGTTTCATGTGTCGCAGCTTAAGAAATGTCTCAGAGTGCCAGCAGAGCAGACGCTTAGAAGCAATCGAGTTGCAAGAAGACCTAACCTACAAAGAGCAACCGATCAAGATTCTAGATGTGATGGAGCGCAGGACCAGAAACAAGTCTGTTTGCTTTTATAGAGTCCAATGGAGAAATCACCTACAGAGTGAGGCAACCTGAGAGCGCGAAGAGGACTTGAAGGCAGAATTTCTAAACCTATTCTCTAGATAGCCCTAAATCTTGGGGTCGAGATTCTGTTAAGGGGGAGGTTTTAACATTCCAAATTTTGCCTTTTTGATTTAGCTAATAGTGTTTTATTTCTATTTGTGAGTTTTGTGAATTTTCCAGATTTATTGGATTTTTGGGATTTATTTGAATTATTTTAAATTAAGTATATTAACCTTTTGTTGAAAACTAATTATATGTAGATAAAATTTAAATAAAGTTTTACCAAAAATATTTTATTTGAGTCTAGAATGTCTCAAAGTATTTTTGAGATTTTTCTTGGATTTTTCCTGGTATTTTAGTTGCCTCAAAGAAATCAAAACTCTTTTTAGTATGTAATTTAAAAAGAAAAACCCAAGTTAATCCATTGAATAGTAGTGGGCCGAGCCTAACGACTTTGTGTGCACAGGCCTGGTACTGTGTGGCCCGTTCTATTTTGTGCCGCTTGGCCCATTCTCTAGAAGAGTTAGCTCGGGCCGTTAGATAACGATCGAATGGACTTCATCAAGCCGCGTAGTCAAGGTAATCTCAGCCGTCGGATTCGATCGAAGCGTCCTCAAAAACCTTATCCTGCACCGGAGACCAACCGATGGATCTTGATCGAACGGTGGAAATTAGCGTGTACCGGTTTAGGACTCTTCCAAATCCGGGCCGTTGCGGAGATCGCACGTGCGGTTGGGCTCGTGCGTTGCCAAGAGACCTCTACGCCTGTTGATCGCCGATCGGATGGCCGAGCAGAGTTCTTCTCCGAGTCGCCATGAGTCCTAGCCCGATACGTTTGCGCCGCCACAACGGTTAGGGTTTTGATTTGCGCGCTGACACCAGGGCTATAAATAGGGGGGCGGGCGTCCCGAGGTTCTTCGTGAGCCGCTGCAACTTTTCTCTGAAAGCGCCGACGCCAGGAGAGTCGCCGTTGAAGCTTGCGAGCTCGCGGAGTAGAGAAAAAGCTGTCGTGGTATTTCACAAGTCTCTACATCGTCAAGCCTCCATTCGCCATACTGATTCCAAATCCACAGTCCCCGCATTGAGACGCACCCGTGCCGCCACTTCTTGATCCTCGGAGCACGCTACATCGCCGAGGCCTCATCTTCGTCTTCAAGTCCGGTGACTTCGCGCCACCCCACCACCGTCATCAAGATCGAACATCGCCAGCTGTCGGATCATCCACGGACGCTATAGATCAAGCAACGTCGTTGTTGCTACAGTGAACGCCTCGGGTAAAGACCATCGTCCGATCAGCGATGAGCCGCTCGGATTCTGCCGCGTCATCGTCACCCGCGCCCGCTTTATCTAGCCTATTCTGTGGATGCGTGCCTCGTGTCGGCCATTGTCGGGACCCGAATTCGCAGTCCGAAAACCCTCTATGTTTTCAGCACTAGTCCCAGGATCAGTCGCTAGTGCCCACAGTTAACAAAGATGAATATCACAATCATACACAATGGATTAATAAATAAAGTATTCATCTATTAATATAACATGTTGAACGACCTTAAGGTCAACTTACAATTGGGAAGCCTAGATGGCTTCAACTCAGAGTAAAACGAACAGCAGTGGAACGAAGAACGTCGGTGAATCCCATCAAAATACCACAGGCATTTGACAAGGTTCAACTCCTAGATATTCGCCTTCTTGCAGAACTTCTCCTTCTTCGAAGACAAAGACTTCTCCTCAACTGGTGATGTTTTGTTATAGCAAGGGTGAGTACACAACCGTACTCAACAAGTTGTGCACAGAATGCAATTCTATTTCTACATGCATGGCTTATTCCAAAGGAATGGCTAATGGTTCTTTTGCAATAAAGCAGCATTTCCAAATGAATATCATAAATAGATTGAAAAGCGAAGAAACAAGTAATATCCATAATAAATTTCAGAATCATTCTCAAGTAAAGCATTTCTCATCCTTAACCAATTTCCATATCACATTGTCCACAATCCCAACATCATTTTATCAAAATCTAACCCTTGATCAGAATCCCGAGCAATGTCCAATACCATGACACGGCTATTCAATAGTTTTTACACTCTGCAGAGGTTGTACACTTTACCCACAAGATACAATCAACTCACCACGTCGACCATGAATCGCCATACAACAAGATGCGAATGAGCGATCATAACAAAGACTTTCGAAACTTCTAGCTCAACCTAGGAACCTCTCCGTGTTGCCTTGATGTCACTTCCTCACTCGAGCCAAGTATAGGACCGACGAACACCGTTGGATGGGTACCAAGCCGTAGTGTACGCTCCCCATCAAATCACCCCTTGGGTGATCGCCACCCCGAGG
The DNA here is from genome assembly GCA_036346375.1 of Guadua angustifolia. Classification (NCBI taxonomy): domain Eukaryota; kingdom Viridiplantae; phylum Streptophyta; class Magnoliopsida; order Poales; family Poaceae; genus Guadua; species Guadua angustifolia. The sequence continues at coordinate 51,329,486 of CM070505.1, forward strand.
TATCAAAGGTGAGATATCGAATCCTACTAAACTAGGTCCGTCCCATAACAGACATGTGGTTGTACGAGTGACTCAGTTCAAAGGCTTGCAAGGTTAAGTCCTTAGGGCGACCAAGGCAAGACCACCCCGAATAATTCACCAGCAATACCATCACATAATTTACCAACAATACCATCACACAATTCACCAACAACACCGCAAAATACCAAAGTGACATCCAATGCCACTCTTGCCACTTGCCTCGGTCTAAAACATTTTACCACCCCAGTTGATTATTGCGCAACACAATGCCAACAACAACTCAACATCCATGTAGAACCACTCTGGTTCCACATATCAACATCATCGTGTGGCAACACGTCACACCATTTCACAAACACATTTCATAATCCATTAATCAGTATTATCCTTTTATTTTCGAAAGACATGAGTTGCGTGGCATGGCTAAGCAATTATACACGGTCTATCCAACCCACATTGGCAAGTAATAGCAACCAACTAATAATCAACCATCTTAGGGTGACAAATGAATTATGGCATACAAATAATCATGGCAAGGTGATATTAGCAATTGGATTGAATAACTAATCCCAAATTAATTTAAATCATTTTAATCTTGAACTAGCATGCAATAATTTGAATCAAAATAAATTTGTAAACTAGGAGCAATATGATCAAAGCACAACTTGCTGCCCTTGCAATTTATATTATTCTTTACTCTTTATCTTCGATCCTTGATTCTCGATCTTCAATCTCCGCTTACTTGCTTCTCGGCTCCTTGAGCGACTTACGATGACGCGTCTAACGATAAACAAACTCAAATACAGCAAAACTTCAAAAAGCAAATCAAGTAAACTCCAAATTAAGAACGAATAGCATTGGGCACAACGGCTTAATGAAATTAGGAACTTGGATGGATTGGGTCGATGATTAGACAAAAGAGAACGGCTTTCAGAAAATACACCGAAGAGAAGGATTAATAACTGGGAAAGAAGGAATATTATTCCGAAGAATATTATTTTGATTGGATAGCCGATGTCATATGGACTCTCGATCTATAGACCGGGTCCATGAAGTTACGTTAGTTCGCCATGAACTAAGCATATGCTTGTGATTGGATTCAGATACAAAGCAAGTTATAATTAATACATTTTTTTCAGATTATGGTAGTATATATATCAGATAATGTTTTCCAGTTATTCCCTCATGATTTTATATTTATATGCGATATTCTCTGATCACGAAAAGGCTTATATGACCACACTTTTAGCGCTATTGTCGTTTCGCTTTTCTTTCTTCGTTTGCGGCAGCACCAAATGGAATAATGTAACCATTTTTCAGGGTTTATTAGGGAATATCCCTAAGAGTGTTTTAAAGTTGATTCCGTGATATTTCTCATTTGTTTAAGGAATTTTTCGTATGAATAGTTACTTAGGCTTAATATGAGCTTAACTCGAAGTTAATCAAACTAATGTTACTTTTGTATGGTAAGCTAAGGCATATCATTTCTGGGTCATAGAAGTTGGTTTTGTCGAATTTAAGGTCCGTTTGCTAAAGTTACGACCATTTGATCCTTTTACCGATTGCATGTTTGGCTAATGAGCAAATAGGGCAAACTAATGAATAGTCTAAATATTTTTGTATATTTGTGATCTATGCTATCCCAGAAGTGCAACTAAACTGGTTTCACCACTTGTTGAGCTCATTTGATACATATTTTAACCATTTGAGTCTTGCATGTTATTAAGGTATTTGCACAATCAATACTTGATACAAAATACATTTAAATCTGAATCTTTTTATAGAAATGGGTTGTCTGAGGTTGCAGGAACATGTCTTATTTATTTCATGATTTATGGAGCAAGGAAACATATAATGGCTTCATATTACCTAAAAGGTGACTTTCATTCAAACTCTAATTAAAAGTTTTTGCTGCAAGCAACATATGACTTTTTATTGCATATTCTGAATCTTTACTGAGTAACTCAAGATTAGGAATTGCGTTTGCATTAATCGGAGTTTCACATCAAAAGTTATAAGTGTTTTATTGCGCGAGACAAAAATAAGAAAAATAAAAAAAATAAAGTGCAGATGTGAGGATTCGAACACACGACCTGTTGAATACAAGCACTGGTGCTCTACCACTACGCCATAGTGTTTCTTGTGACAAGGGTTCAAGCCTAAATACTTAAGCTTACTAACACAAACCCTATAGCTCCACAATTTCAGAAATGGCCATCAATTTCATGGCCGGTTGAGCGGAGGAAGCAAGCTGCAGGAAGTGGCTTAGGCTGGGAGGTTCTGGGAGGCAGATTGGCTGCATGCAAGGTGAGAATCACTTCAGAGATGGAGCAAAGGCAGTGCGCATGGAATGGGTAAAAGCTACGCAAGGAGTTCACTGGCGCTTCACTTGAGCAGGCTCGGCTCACCGGCGCAAGGAAGAAGATGATGGCGAGCTCTGGCGTGGAGGCTGCAAGCAAGTCGAGGAGAATGGTCGGGAGGTTGAGCATTGGCAGTGCGCAAGATGAAGCAGAGATTGAGCCTTGGCCGTGCAGGCAGAGACTCACCTAGGTGCGCAAGAACGAAGCAACCGGGAGATTGAGCCGGCTCACCGGCTGAGGAGGAAAAGAGGTGGCTTGGTGCATGCAAGCACGGTGAAGAAGCAAGGTCGAGGATGGAGGGCGGCTACATGCATGAGATTGGGATTGATGGAAGAGCTCACCCGAGGGCTTGGTTGAACAACTGCTTTCGGTCTTTGCTTGCTCAAGCGAGATCCACAAAGAGAGAGAGCGTGAAACAAAAGCAAAAGGAAAGAGGAGAGGCTTGGCGGCTTTATAGCAAAGCACAGAGAGTGATTCAGCGCCGCCCCTACCAGCCAATGGGCACAGGGAGAGAGAGCCACGTCAGGATAGATAGAGTAAACTGTGAACCGGAATGGAACTAAGTCCCCTAAAAGAACAGATTTTATGTCATCTTTGGCCACTTAGTTGTACTATCAAACAGGCTTTAAAATTTGTCAAACTTGGCAAGAATGTTGTTCAAGTGTTAAAGTATGCAATGGTATAACATGCATAGTCTGCAATGCTTCGTAGTCCAAGTTATTGAATTTTGAAAAGTGCCTCAGAACCACAAATTCACAGACTTAGCTCCTGAAAGTTTTCTAGTGCTGCAGTTTGTGGTTTTCAAGCATGTTGTGTTCACTAATTAAAATAGCTATTGAACTCAATTTCTCATGAAACTTGGCCGAGATCATATTCAAGGTGTTGTTGAATGAATAAGGTAACATGCACACAAACGTAGTCTTATTAGGTCAATTTATTTGCTTGAGAGAAATGGTTCAGGTTCACAATATATAGCCTTAAGCTGAAATCTTTCTAAGTGTTGAGATTGAGATCAACTAAAATATTTTGGTACCACCAAATATTTTATTTTTATATCAACTTATATTTTTATTTTGTTAAAGCTTTCGGAAAGGTTTTAGAAAATATATAATTTGACAAATGTAGGAAATCTCATGAGAAATTCCCTTAGGTTTATTTATTTTAATTAAGATAGTTTTAGCAAAACCAAATCTTTTATTTTGTCTCCAAACTATATTTTTAATGGATGAGATTTTTGGAAAGGTTTTGAAATGGAATTTGGATATAAATTGCCCGAACAATTAATAATTCAATTAAAATCCAAATAAAAATCCAATTAACATCCAAATGTTTAAATTAATGATTTTAATTAATTTTTAGCGAATCTCAAATTTGGGAAATTCCCTGAGATACGAGAACACTGTAAAAACTAAATTTTTAATTTACTTGATGTACACAGAAGGCACATTAAATTTTTTAGATTTAGAAAATTCTAAATTAAGCTTCTTTAATCAAATAAGATTGATGTAAAATTTTTGGAAAGCTAATTTAATATAAATTTTTGAAAACCCAAATTTTGGGATGTTACAGCCATCGACACTGGTAGTGCTACAACCAATCCCGCATGGCCGCCTGTCAGCTCGGGGTGTGTGGCACCGTGGACCGCGTCCATGGTGGATCAGAGGAGGTCCCATGGATAGGGTCTATGGGCCGAGGCCACGTGTCAACATAAGATTGGTTTGGGTCCGATGCTGACGTCAGCGTGATGCAATAAATCATATTTCCTTTTATAAAATAATTCAGATATTATTTGATTTTCTCAATTTTCTTATTTTTATAATTTTTGAATCTTCCGTGAGCTCGTTCTCCCTCATACGGACTCCGATTGAGGTGATTCAAATTTCTAAAAATTTGTAAAACTGAGATCTATCTAATGGTTATTCTTGTTTGATTTTTGGAGTTCATTTGCTCTCTGTTTTGGGTATTTATTTGCTTTTTTCTTTTTCGATCCGCATAGACGTTGAACTGTGTGACGCACTGGAGGAGGATTTGACACGTCAAGACCAGATTCCAGATCAAGACTAGGAGATTTTCCAAGGCAAGTTATGCTTTGATCATGTTGAACCCCTGGTCACAAAGTTGCTATTTTTTTTTACGATATTACATAATATTTCATACGTACAAATGTGTTCAATCTAGATTGGGAGTTAGCTAACATACCTATTGATCTACACCCTACCTTGTCAATTGTATGCCATGATCTACTTGTCACCCTTGGTTAGTTTTCTATAGTTGGTTAATAATAAAATCAACATGGGATGGTTAGATCAGATTAGATTGCTTAGCCATGCCATGTCATCACATGTATTTGAATCATTGATAATTAAGCTTGACTAATGGATTATGGAACAATGATGTAAACTTGTGTGTCATGTGTGGTCACACAAAGAGATTGCGTTATTGTGGTGAGGAGGTTACGCAACGATGTTGATTTGTGGATAGCACGTGGTGCTTGGTAATCAACTGGGCTGGTTATCATTTAGATTGGAGCAAGTGGCAAGGTCAAGTGTGACAGGGTGGGCCTGATGGGTAGAGGATATGTGCAAGTCTTGCTTTGATCACCCTAAGGACTTAACCTTGCGAGCTTTTGACCTGAGTCAATCATGCATCCACAAGTCTGAAATGGGGCAGCCTAGCTGACTATTTTGCAATGTCTTAGCTTTAGTACTGGTTTGGTGGTGTGAGTCTGGGTTCACGGATGAACTCACATGGTGCAAGAGGGGGGCCCTATTGTGGTGGTTCAGCCCATCAATGTTGAAACCTCTGTGGGTAGTACTGTGTTAATGCGGGGCATTGTAAAGGCTTTGTTATGATCATTCACCTATGTGGTGCGTGGTTGTATCATGTGGGTAAAGTGCATAACCTTTACAGAGTATATATAAATCTATTTAGATAGCCGTGTTTACGGTACTGAGCATAGCTCAGGAATTACAGTCAAGGGTTAGTTAATAATCTGGGAAACTGAATGGGATTGCAGGTTGCCATGTGGATGATGAAATTTTACCTAGGATTGGAAACTTGGTTTACTTGAGAAAACATTGAATCTATTTATTACCGTTATTTGTTTTATTGTCTTTTCAATCTATGTATCGTATGTGTTCATAAATGCTGCTTTACTGTAAATAAGCCACATAGCCTTTCCTTTAGAATAAGCCTTGCATAGAGTTATGGTAGAGATGCATTTTGTGCACAACTTGTTGAGTGCTTTTGGTACTCATCCTTGCCATCAACAACAAATCAACAGTTGAGAAATCGTCACCCTTACTGGAGGAGGAGTTCCAGGTGGACACGAGTCACTAGGCCCAAGTCTTGTCAGTCGCTTATGGTGTACTGATGAGTCACCAACATCTTTTGTTATTTCCGTTGCATTTGTCTTAGCTTACTTTCAGTCTAACCCTACGTGGCTAAATAATGTAAGTGGTCATAAGATCATACACTCGTTATAGTAATAAATGGAGCTTTATTATTCTTATTGTTGTGTATGATGTGATGCTTGCCAATGTTAAGCTGTGTGCACTAGCATTGATCCTAGGACTAGTGCAGTAAAACACTGTGGGTTCGAATTGGTGAATTTGGGTCCTGACATAAATCCCAATCCTTTAAGTATATGACCCTAGTAGGTTCACATATACTTGGACATGTACCTAGTACTCTTACTCGACCATTAATTGGTAGCGGTCCCTAGCAGGACATGCCAACTCTCGAGTATCTGTAAAGATCACAACAAACGAACCTTAACAATGCTTACTTATATGTATTTCCCTTTGCCTCATGATATCAGTCAAACTCAAGGCGAATATGTGCCACCCTTGTTTAGATAGCTCAACCACTCTTTTTTGATTATGTGATGCTTTAACCGTGAGTAGCATGGCCATGTATTTTCAGAATCTGACCACTCGGGAGGACTAGAGGTATCTCTTCTATTGTATGGAGGTGCAAATCCCATCTTGAACGACCATGCCTCGTAGCATGCTTCATAACAAACCCGAAAGCCACTTTTATAACTACCTAGTTACGGAGCAGCACTTGGCAACACCTACGTAAGTCATTACATATATCAAGTATATACGTCAACCTTAAGTCTAAGGATATAGCATACATATTGTATATGAGACCAACTGATGACAAGTAAGATTACAATATTCTCGTAGAGTGTCAAGGTGGGTCAATATAACTCCATGTTCTATAACATATGTCCATATTAGTGGTTTTATTTCTTTATATCCATAACTAGTAAAACATGGTCATCAACCAGTACATATGCTAGTCTATGCATATGTGTCCTCATATATTTATCGACAAGGGATCACTTTAGAATAATCATCACAAAGTTATATATAGAGTTTTACAAACAAGTAACATACTTGCTAATAAATAATAATTACATTATTCAAGGAACAAGATAATAAATCATAAACATAAGGAAATATAATCATCTCTATGATTTCCTCTAGGGCATATCTCAACAACATTTTGGAATATGTGATCAATTTGAGGAGCTAGAAAGAAATAATGGTGTCAGGAGTTGGAATCTGTACATCTCATCTGTCAATGGTGTCAATGTGCTGCCTCACTGAGCGACCATTGGCTATGACATTCTCCTCCCCTTCTTGCCCCTCAACTATGAGATTTCCATATAGATATAGAAGTGAAATGATTTTCATGAATAGATTATTTGGTTCTATGTGAGCTATGGTTAGAAGGGATGAGTATGAGTAAGGAGCAATAGTTAGCCAGAAAATGCTCTGAATTAGAGTATTGTTAATGTGCATCACTTTTAGTTATTTTAGTGTGTAATTGGACAGAGCAGTTGCCTAGAAATGTCCATTGAGTTCGGACATGGGCAAGACCGGTATGGCAGTAATAGTTGAGATAGTTAGCTTTGATATTTCTAATGTGCTCCCCATGTTAACTTGCTTATTCTAGTTGTCTGATGTAAATCTTATGAATAGTTTTTTTAGTGTGGGATTAGATGGAGCAACTACCTAGAAATGAGGAGAATGTCACGTATTTGCTTGTTGTTCTTAGTTTTCATTTTAGTTCATGCTTCATAGTGATATGTTTTGCAGGAAACTTGATCCCGGTAGTCGTAATGCATGCTGAATGACCAAACAACATATTGAATTGCGAATATGATAAATTGAGATACTGAAAAATATTATCCTGCATTTCTTATTTCTAACTTTTGTCCCTTAGTTTTCATTTTAGTTCATGCTTTATAGTGATATGTTTTGTAGGAAACTTGATCCCTGTAGTCATAATGCATGCTTGTGCTGAATGACCAAACAACATATTGAATTGTGAATATGATAAATTGAGATACTAAAAAATATCATCCCACATTTCTTATTTCTAACTTTTGTCCCTTGTAATGCTTGCCATGCAGAGATCAATGCAAAAGTGGAAAAAATAAGGGACAAAAACAATTGTTGCTCTAAATAGGGTTGCGACGGTTATGGTTGGCCAAGCTGGCGGCGGCCTCAATCACACCTGATTGGTCTTGCCTCCAGCGTTCATGGCTGCCTGTCTTTGCAGGATTTCCACCCAATTGACTCCACCCTGGCATTGATGGCCATCCATGCTTCCAGAGGCCTCAATCCTACTAGGTTTGGCTGCTCTCAATGTTGATGGTTCACCAAGCCAACAGTGTCCTCATAACCGGTAAGGCCCTTCCCTTTTGTCTTCTCTCAATTTCTCTATTGTTTGTGTGCCTACATGTTCACTTATTCCCCTTCTCTTAAGGTTTTTGCTCTCTAATCCATGACTTTCTATGTAATACAACTAGAATGTTAATTGCAAAAGCATCAAGTGCTCAATATATTACCACATCCTACTTTTTTTATTTTAACCACAATATTTTTATTAATAGGGAGAGAGAGATAGAAAGAGTCCTTGCTTTCATAATCAGTAATCGGAGTCCAAAGAACAATTTCAATGAGCTTTCCTAGTCAATTAACATCAATATTTAATAATTCTAACAAGAAATTACATAACAACATGAACAAGAATAACAACAGTAATAATCTTGGACCCATGCATCCAAGTGCCCAAGTCTACACACTCAAAAATGCCAAAGTCTTCACCCTTGGGTACGTCCGGATCATATACATCCAAAAGCAATCTTTACCTTTTGGCAACGATAGAGAACGAGGCCATATAGTCAATAGATTAACAAATAAGCTTTTCATCAACTACTAAATCAAATAAGTCCACATAACTAGAAGATAATATGAAAGTTCAATGCTAAACCAACTAAATAATTCATTATTCTAGAAATGATTATTGATACTAAATAATTGTAGGTGATGGTGTGACATGTGAAATGAAGGTTCTACTCCCCTCCCATACAAGTCACCTTTAATGTTCATCTAAAACATTAAATAAGCAAGGGTAAGTGCACGACTCAGTAAGTACAAAATAAAATTGTGAGCAATAGCAATTCCATCATCAATAACGCATTTATAACATTCCCCACATTTCTCAATGTAACTTAATCTTACTTTAAAATGCAAATGCTCATGCATATCACTTTCTTTTTAGTATATACTAGTATAGTGGAGTGTCCACCAGTCGATTAACTACTCATGCCCGGTCCTTTTTCATACAGGGTCCTGTACCGTCCTTTTTCATATGGGTCCAACCTCCACTCTTGTGGATTGCATACCTCAATAGGTCTATCCTCTTCCCAATCTTGTGGGATTGCGTACACACAGTAGGCTGTAGATGTCACTCAGGGCATCCATCTCTATCTCATGATGCATATAATGCCACATTTACTTTTAATGTATTAACCATCATCCTCATATTGTCCCATTCAGTTTTCATGGAAGAATCATCAATAATAAGTCAACAATATGAAAGTACTCATAAATTAAAATCATAAATCATCCATAATCATTAGATAATAATTTCAACAACCATCTACCATTTCATCACTCACTTGCCTTTAACCAGGAGGAATGGAATGGCATGCGGTTGAAGCCAAATCCGTATTCACACCTCCTAACTAGGTAAACCCATCTCAAAATCTTGCCATAATAGCATATACATCAAACATAACATCATTGCCCCTACTACACGATCCACTAACTTAACTTTCTCCCTCGCTAGATAGTTTACCCTATGCTGTCCTGACAGTTGAAAAGCCATAACACTTGGTTCAGGAGTACAAAAATAGTAAATCATATGTGTTCTAAAAACTGCACAAGATTGCCTATATTTTCTAGTTATCCATATTTTCCAATTAATTTATTTAACCCCCTGTTTCCAACTCTGAAGACTAATCTGTTGTGTTCCTGGACATCTAACTTCACAATTTCATAACTATTCTTATACTATTCCAAATATAGCAACCAATAGTTTATATGGAATTTAGGGAAAATTATCTAGCTTTTTCTAGTTATGGGCACAATTTAATGCGGCCATTATCTAGCCCTAAATAGCATATTAATACAACTGCTTGCAACTATCGGGATCTGAATTCACCAATTCGAACAAACTGTGTTTGCCGCACTAGTCCTTGGATCAACGCTAGTGCACATAGCTCAACGTTGTCAAGTATCACATCATATACAACGATAAGAATAATAAGACTCCATTTATTGATATAACTAAGTGTATGATCTTATGATCAACTTACATTATTAAGCCACGTAGGGCTAGACAAAAAGTAAAGACTAAGACAAATGCAACGGAAATAGCAAAAGACGTTGGTGACTCATTAGTTCACCACAAGCGACTAACAAGGCTTGGGCCTAGTGACTTGCGTCCACCTGAACTCCTCCAACAAGGGTGATGACTCCTTAACTGTTGATTTGTTGGTGATGGTAATGTTGAGCACAAAAGTACTCAACAAGTTGTGCACAAAATACAACTCTAACTAGCTATATGCAAGGCTTATATAATCCAAAGAAATAGCTAACATGGCTTATTTGCAGTAAAGCAACATTTATGAACAAGTACGATACATAGATTGATAAGACAGTAAAACAAATAACAGTAATAGATAGATTCAATGTTTATCAAGTAAATCAAGTTTCCAACCCTAAGTCAAGTTTCATACTTCTCCATGGCAACCTGCTATCCCATTCAGTTTTCTAGTTTATTAACTAACCCTTGACTGTAATTCTTGAGCTATGCTCAGTACCGTGAGTACGGCTATCCGAATAGATTTACACTTTGCAGAGGCTATGCATTTTACCCACATGATACAATCATACACCATATAGGCGAGTGATCATAACGAAGCCTTTCCAAAGCCGATCTAAACTCAATACTATTCGCTAAGGTTTCAACATTGGTGTGACTAGTTACCACATCTAGGGCCCCCCTCTTGTGCCATGTGAGCCGACCCATGCGAGGACTGGTTACCACTACCCAGGCCTTAACCACCATAATAGTACCAAAGTTTAGACTCAATAAATTAGTCAGCTAGGATGCCCCCTAACAGACTTGTGGTTGCATGATTGACTCAGGTCAAAGGCTCTCAAAGTTAAGTCCTTAGGGTGATCAAAGCAAGACTTCCACATACCATCTATCCATCGGGCCCACCTTGGCACACTTGCCCATTGCCACTTGCTTCAATTTAAGTGATTGCCAACTCAGTTGATTACCAAGCACCACATGCTATCCACAAGTCAACATCGTTGCATCACCTCCCTCGTCACCACAACCCAATCTCATTGTGTGACCACACATAACACACAAGTTCATAACATTGTTCCATATTCCATTAGTCAAGATTAATAATCAATGATTCGAGTACATGTGATGACGTGGCATGGCTAAGCAATCTAATATGATCTAAACATCCCATGTTGACTTCAATATCAATCAACTATAGTGAACCAATCTAAGGTGACAATAGGTCATGGTATACAACTGACAAAGTAGGGTAAACATCAAAAGGTAGATTAGCTGATTCCCAATCTAGATTGAAAGCATTTATACACATGAAATAACATGCAATATTGTAAAACAAAATAGCAACTTTATAAACATAGGTTCAACACGATCAAAGCACAAGTTGCCTTGGCAAAGCTCCTAGTCTTGTTCTGGAAGTTGATCTTGAATTGCCAAATCTTCCTCCAAAGCATCGCACAATTCAACATCTATGCGAATCAAGAGAGAAAATCAAATAAATACCAAAAATAAAGAGAAAATAAACTCCAAAAATCAAATAAACTATACCATTAGATAGATCTCAAATTTACAAATTTTTAGAAATTTGAATCATCTCAATCGGAGTTCCTGTAAGGGAGAACGAGCTCTCGGAAGATTTAAAAATCCTAAAAATCAGAAAATTGAGAAATTAAACAATATTCGAATTATTTTATAAAATAAAATCTGATTTATTGTGTCATGCTGATGTCAGCACCGAACCGATCCAATCAGGTGCTGACTCGTGGCTTGGTATTGTCTTTGTGGACTCGGTACCGCATTCACGCCGATCCGTGGACGAAGCATCGTGTCGCGTGCCCTACCGATGTCAAGATCGACATCACGTGCCACGCATCAACTTCCCATTGGTCTGATCTGAGATGCGATCTGGTTCGCTCAGTGCTGATCTAACAGCTCATAATGCGATCAGATCTCGCACCGTCCAGATCGGATCCGATGGCCACAGATCTTGGGCCACGCGGCGAAGCGGCGACCACCCGATCCGATCTAGCTCAGTGTAATCCTAATCGTCCAACCTTGATCAAACGGCAAGGGGTACCCGAGGCGCTTACTATTCTTCTCCGTGATGTGCCTTGATCCTGGCGGTCTCATGATGATCCAACGGTCAGAAGCTCCCGATCTCGCTAATGGCTGCACGGCGTTGAGACTCTAGTGGGGCTAGGGAAGATGACTACGGCAGCGATGATCTGGTGGTAGAACGGTGACAAGGCTTCCTTCTGATGCGGCGTGACTCGATGGGTTTGGATCTGGGATCAATGCGGCTGTTCACGGCTTGATGATGGCACACCACGGAGAAAACACTTGGCGGTTCACGGCTTGATGACGGCACACCACGGAGAAAACACTTGGCGGTTCACGGCTTGATGACAGCACACCATGGAGAAAACACATGGCGGTGCTTCGGCTGTCAACGGCGAGGTTTCGCACGTGCTCTAGGGATCCTCGGCGACGGTGCTTCGAGGAATAGCTGCGCTGAACTTTGGCGATTCTCGGGAGCCAGCCCCCCCCTTAAATAGCCTAGCGACGCACGCGGAACCCGAAACCCTAAGGGCATACGACGGTAGCGGCGTATCCACGACGGACTCCTATTCCTCGCCCGAGACAACAACGGACAGCCGTCCACATGGCTCGATCGACAGCCGCGATGCACCGCATCCCAACCGAACAAGAGGTGGATCAGAATGGCTCAAATTCGGCAGATCCCAAGCGGCCATGATGCATCTTGCTTGCCCATTTGAGTCAACGGCTGAGATCTGCTAATGGCGTTCCCTGTAGTGACTAATCCCGAGCGTTCAATCCTGCATCCAACGGTCGCCTTCGCTAGGGTTCACTGCTGCACGCGATTGACTCCAGCCATCCGATGCGAGATCTACAGCCATGCGTGAAGCTTTTGGAAACCTAGCCAAATGGACCTTGACTGCTCTCTGGGCGCGAGCAAGCTCGGGCTTCAAATCATATCATTCATTTAAGGATTTCTCAGGTTTTCTTTTAAAATAAATACAGAAATTACTTTGATTTATTTTAAACAACAAAAACACCACGAAAAATCCAAGAAAAATCTCAAAAATATTTTGAGACATTCTGGACTCAGATAAAATATTTTGGCAAAACTTTATTTAAATTTTATCTATAATTAATTAGTTTTCATCAAAAGCCAATATACTTAATTTAAACTAATTCCAAATAAATTCTAGAAAAATCCAATAAATCCAGAAAATTCACAAAACTCACAAATTGCAATGAAACACTTTTAAATAATAATGAAGAGCAAATTTTGGGATGTTACAAACCTCCTCCCTTAACAGAATATTGACCCCGAGATTCAGGGCTATCTAGGGAATAGATTTGGGAATTCTGCCTTCAGGTCCTCTTCGTGCTCCCAGGTTGCTTCGTTCTTTGAGTGGTTGCTCCATTGAACTCTGCAAAAGTGAACAGACTTGTTCCTGGTTCTGCGCTCCATCACATCTAGAATATTGATCAGCTACTCTTTGTAGGTCAGGTCTTCTTGCAACTCGATTGCTTCTAACGGCGTCTGCTCTGCTGGCATTCTGAGACATTTCTTGAGCTATGACACATGGAACACATCATGCACTCCTGCCAATGACTGCAGGCAACTCCAACTGATACACCACCTCTCCTCGATGGCTTAGAATTTTGAATGGCCCGATGAATCTTGGTGCAAGCTTTTCTTTAGCATGGAACCTTTTTACACCTTTATGGGGGGTGACTCTGAGGCACACGAAGTCATTTGGCTCAAAACTCAAATCACGGTGGTGATTGTTAGCGTAACTCTTCTGCCTTGACTGTGATGTTTTCAGCCTTTCTCTGATCATGGCAACTTGCTCTTCAGCTTCTTTGAGAATATCAGGCTCAAACACCGAACGCTCTCTGTTTCATTCCAATTCAACGGGGTACGACAGCAGCAACCATATAAAGCCTTAAATGGTGACATTTGCAAGCTAGCCTGATAACTTTTGTTGTAACTGAATTCTGCATATGGCAAGCATTTGTACCATGACGTAGTGTAAGCTAATGCACAAGCTCTCAACATATCCTCCATAATCTAATTAACTATTTCTGTCTGGCCATCTGTCTGCGGATGATATGTTGTGTTGAAATTTAAGCAAGTCCTCATTGCTTCATGCAACTTATTCCAAAACCTTGAGGTAAATTGGGTACATCGATCTGACACAATCTTCTTGGGCACACCATGTAGACACACAATTCTTGTCATGTATAATTCTACCAAACGGTCCCCAGAATAAGTTGTCCTCATTGGGATGAAGTGAGTAACTTTGGTCAATCGATCAATGATGACCCATATAGAGTTATAGCCTCTTTGAGTCTTGGACAAACTAGTGATGAAATCCATTCCAATCTCCTCCCATTTCCACTCTGGAATCTTTAGTGGTTGCAACAATCCAGCAGGCTTTTGGTGCATGGCTTTTACTCTCTGGCATATGTCACACAATGCAACGTGCTCTACCACCTCACACTTCATATTAGGCCACCAAAATCTTCCTTTAAGGTCTTGATACATCTTGGCGTTTCTCGGATGAATGGAATACTTAGAGTCATGAGCTTCTTCCAGAATCAATTGCTTAAGCTCCTTTTTATTCGGCACACAAATTTGACCTTTGAACCACAGGGTGCCTTGTTTATCCACAGTGAAATCCTCCGCTAGGCCTTCCACCTTCTTGGACTTGATCTTGCTGATTTTCTCATCACTTTTCTGTTGTTTTCTGATTTGATCCTCGAGTGTTGGCTTTACTTCCAAAGTGGCTACAAAACCTTATGGCACAGCATCCAATCTCAACCTCTGAAATTTTTTGCACAATTCCGGTTGATTGCTCACTACCATCACATTTACACTGTGGCTTTTACGACTCAATGCGTCGACGGTAATATCCTGACATTCCAAGAAAACTACGGATCTGGGTAACTGTCTTTAGTTGGTCCCAATGTAACATAGCTTCCACCTTGTTTGGGTCCATAACAACTCCTTTAGCTGTCATTACATGGCCAAGAAATTCCACCTTTTCCTTCCAAAAATTGCATTTGCTGAATTTGGCAAACAGCCGCTGCTCTCAACCTCTCCAAAACCAATCTCAAGTGCTCTGCATGATCTTCTCTTGTCTTGAAGTACACAAGGATGTTATCTATAAAAACAACCATGAATTTATCCAAATATTCTATGAACACCTTATTCATCATATTCATGAAGTATGCATGGGCATTTGTCAGTCCGAAAGACATGACTGTAAACTCATAGTGCCTATATCGGGTAGAAAATGAAATTTTAGGGACATCTTCTACTCGGATCTTCAGTCGATGATAACCTGACCAAAGATCTATCTTGGAGAAAACTCCTGCCCCTCTCAACTGATTAAACAAATCATCAATCCTGGGCAAGGGATACTTGTTCTTAATCGTTACTTCATTTAGTGCACAATAATCAATGCACATCCTTAAACTTCCGTCTTTCTTCCTAATGAACAAAACTGGCACTCCCCATGGGGAAGAACTTGGTCGGATGAAACATTTCTTGAGCAATTCTTCTATCTACTTATTTATCTCAACTAGCACGTCGGTTGGCATTCGGTATGGTCTCTTTGCTATTGGTGCTGTTCTAGGAACTAACTCAATGATGAACTCGATATCCCGATCTGGCGGCATGCCTGGTAAGTCTTCAGGAAAAACTTCTGGAAATTCTCTGACCACTAGCACATCCTTTAAGTTAGCGACTTTTACGCTATTGACTAGTAACTATCCATCGCGAACTGCGGTTGCACGAACTTCCACCTGCCTGCCACTTGGGCTTTCTAGAGACACCCTTCTTTGACCATAGTCCAAAACAGCTTTATGATTGGACAACCAATCCATTCCAAGGATGACATCCAAGGTTTGGGTATCCAACAAGATGAGATTCGGTAGGAATTCTATCACATTCATTAGCAACTTAACTCCCAAACACCCAAGGCTAGACCGAAGTTCAGATCCTGAGGCTTGGACTAAAAGCACATATTTAAGATTTTTAACATCAAATCCATTCTTCATTGCAAAACTCCGAGAAACAAACGAATGCGAAGCTCCAGAATCAAATAAGACTGTAGCAGGTACTGAGTTAACCGAGAACTTACCAAGTACAACATTCGATGCCTCTTCACCTGCAGTGATATGGTTGATTCTTTAAAACATTGTTGTCTGAGGTGTTGCTCCTGCTTACACTGGTACGTGGTTACCTCCTGTCACAGGTGCCTTGGCTGGAGTAGTTCCCAGGTTGAAGCGGACTGGTGTAACCCCTCCTTTCTTCGGACACTTGTTGGCAAAATGTCTGGGCTCATTGCATGAGTAGCATCGCTTGATAGCGGATTGTTGACTCCATGTTGGTGCATTTCCCCCTTGTGCTGGTGTCCAGAAATTTTGGTTAGTTGGGCAAGGTGTTGGGGTTGATGCCTTGCCTGACAACTGTGGCCGAATCCTAGCAAACTATTGGGGAGACTGTAACAGCCCGATTTTCGCTAGTCCGGTAAGTGAGGCTTGTCGCGCTAACATCTTCCATAATATTGTTGCATCCTCATTTAATTATAATCATACAAGTGTTAGGACATTCATCTTGCATAAAAGAGGGAGTTACAAAATCCTAACAATCACTTTCTAAAAACTGCACACATGTCATTTCACCTTACTCAATGACATGTGGGCCATGTTTGTAAGAGAGAGGAGAGTAGGCTGCACATACCTACCATATCAATTCTTACTTTACTCACCTCTACCCACCTACCTAACTAGTCTATGACACATGGGACCTACCTTGCATGGGAACTTGTGGGCTGCACATCCTTTCCATGTCTTTTCTCACTCAAACCACTCATACCCACTCTTTTAACCACTCTATGACATGTGGGACCCTAGCCCCACATGTGAGGCATGAATGGGCAGCTATATATAAGGTTTTCCACATTGGTTTCTCCTCCCCACCAGCTCATTTGCTGCTGCAAAACCTGAAAAACAGCAAAGGAGTTCTTCCCTAACCTCTTGCCATTCTCCCCACAAATCCCTCCATTCTTGAGATTGAGCTTGTGCATGTTATACCACCTTGTAGCCCATATCAAGAGCTTCAAATCCATCAATTGGATTCTTGAGGACCAAGTTTTGGGTGAGTAGCAATCGTTTTCATTTCTTCCATGTTCTGAAATTTTGGCTATTGAAACTCATTTCTTCCTTTTCCATGGAATCCATTATCACACCTTGATTCGGGTTGCATGTCGTATGGAAGCTTGAAGAGGAGGGCTAGTTGTGGTTGCAAGCTCGAGCAAGTGAAGGCATTGTCGCTCTCGTGAGCTAGGAGGAGGCGAACCTTGAAGAACCGGCATTGTGACATTCCCCATCATCCCCTCGCCGGAACCAACGTTCATCAAGTGCAAAGGCAACATTGTAGTGGTAAGAATCTACCCTAGTCCATCCCCTTGAAACCCTAGCTCATTCCTTTGAAATGTAGATGACAATAGGCAAATAACTGTTTTGAAACAGAGACGCCCAGCTCGGATAGTCCGAGGTTTAGCTCGGACATTCCGAACCATTCGGATATTCCGAATAGTATTTCGGATAGTCCGAATAGGAAGTAGATTGAGGGCTGCATGGGCTCACCGAGAGGGCCTACTCGGACATTCCGAGGTAACCCTCGGATACTCCGAACATACCTTCGGACACTCCGAACACAATTTCGGATAGTCTGAACATAATTCAACTTCCTACCGAGAGGGTCCACTCGGACAGTCCGAAGTGACACCCGGATACTCCGAACATAATTCGATAAAAGCCCTAAGACTTGAACTTTTGACGCAAAAACTCAATTAGTACCTGCATATTATGATTAGTATTACACATCATGAGCATGTCATGCATCTTTTACTCATATGCACTATTTGAATCCTTGTTTGGTGTTTATTGAATTGGATTTTCTCGTTAGGTGTTGACGTTTCGGAGGGCACTCCCGAGTACGACTACGCTTTTGAAGTCAAGAACGAGCAGCAAGGCACTATCTTACTCCTTGACCATGATTGCTCCTACTATTTGCAACTTACATCTTTGGAACTATTTTATCAAATGCATGTTTACTTTCAATTACAAATATGATTGGGTAGAATTCTTAGCTATTACCATGTTGTGTGTTAAACCCTTAGCATGTTCTCTCCATGTTCCATTGTCGCCCTAGGTGGTTGGTTTATTATTATGTATGGGTTCATTCGAATTGCTTAGCCATGCTTAGATCACCGTTAGAAACCGCGATAGATGGATTTAGTCCATCGGTCGCAATGATCAAGATTTATTATTACGATGATGATGTTTTTAATTGATGTTTAATGAGTAGAGATATTGGTTAAGGACCCTAAGGATTAAATCCTGGTGACGTCTCTTTGAGTAACTATCGTGCGAACCACACGCCGTTTATGGGACCGGCGTAACCAAGTACTTATGTATGACTAGGTTATGTAAACCATGTGCACTCGGAAATTCCTTGGGCTTAGTGGAGCGTCAAGGAATGACCACGAATTCCACAGGCTTAGTGGAGTGCGGGGAATGTCCTCGAGTCCCTCGAACTTTGTTGAGTTGGGGATGTCCAACAACGGGTGTACTCCTTGATCCACACACACCGAGCAATCGCACGCGGGATCGAGGTCACGATCATCCGGATGGTTTAGATACACTACCATGCATCTTGGAAAATGGTTTGTCACATTTCACCTCGGCCGACACATCTAAGGAAATGTGTTAATAGCTTGGCTTACGAGTGTGGCGTGTCGTGTGGGTAAAGTCGTACCTCTGCAGAGTTTAAACTATTCGAATAGCCGCGTCCATGGTTAAGGACGATCTCTTAAATTGTCAGTCACTGGGCGAGTATTAAGGTCTTGGTAAGAATGGGATGGGAGTGGGAAAATAGACACAAGTATTGGAGTACTTGTGTGTGTGTAATTGAACATGAGCGATGGAACTCATGGTTCGGAGAATGCTTGAAGGCATGATATGAATTAATTGAACATGAGCGATGGAACTCATGGTTCGGAGAATGCTTGAAGGCATGATATGAATGTGATTATGATGATGTTATATTATGTACTAGACTTTGCAAATGTTTACTAAATGCAAATCTTTCAATCTATACTTGCTTATGATTTATCTCAAATATTGCTTTATGCTGAAATTGCCATTATGCCTTCCTTGATGTAGCAACCACATGTAGCTAGAGATCAGCATAAAATGTATATTATTGTGCGAGTACACTCTTTGTACTCAATCGGATTGTCCACTTGCTGCAGGTGAGGATGAGGCATTACCCGGGGACTTTTACCGGGCAGATTTCGATGATGCTAATGTTTAGTCGCCGTTCTTACCCCAGTTGGTTGCCTGAGGGTTTGGGGGCATGCCATGCTGGCCCTTTTTTTTGTTTATCTTATGATTTCCGCTGCTACTTGATGTAATAACTCTAAATATGTCGTTGAGGACAGCAGTCCTACTTTTGGAATGTAATGATGCTTATGCTTCCGTTAATTGTGTATGTGTTGTGATGTCAACTGTTGGATGAGAATACGCGTGTTGGCGAACTTTCCTGGGACCAACACGGGTATAAACGTGGAACGCCCGAGGTTCCCTTGATTCACTTGAGATGTACCGCGCAATGGAGTGAATCAGTGGAGTCCCGGGGACGGTTCCCCAAAGAGACATCCTCAATCTGAACTGATTTGGCCACCCTGCTTGACTAGCCATCCTGCACTTGCGATCCTCACCTAGCTCCTTGTGCTTGTCCTCTAGGATCAAGGCCTTGTTGACCAATTCTTGGAAGTTAGGAAAATTATGGGTGATCAATCCCACTAGCAATCTAGAGTTTAGACCTTTCAGAAAATGAGACTGTCTGGCCTTATCCATGGCCACATCCTCGGGAGCATAGCGTGCTAGCTGAGTAAACTTGTTTAGGTACTCTGCCACTGACTGGCTTCCTTGCTTTAGAGCCCTGAACTCTTCCTTCTTCAGGTCCATCATTCCTTCAGGCACATGGTATCGATAGAAGGCAGTCGAGAACTCTTCCCAGGTGATCTTCTGCGAGGCTTCATGCATGGTACAGTAGTTCTCCCACCACTCTACGGTAGTTCCCTCTAGCTGATGGGAAGCATACAACACCTTCTCATTGCCCTCACACTGAGTGATGTGCAACTTCCTCTGAATGGTCCTCAACCAATCATCGGCTTCCAAGGGATTGACATTGCCTGAGAATGTCGATGGGTGGTGTCGGGGGCCGAGCAACCCTTCGTCGGTCAGCAGACAGTCAACCAGCCCTCTAGCTCGTGGGTCCTCGACCAAAGACTCGGATCAAGCTCGAGGCCGCTCGAGCTAGGGCCTGATATCCCGAGCTCGTGGCCCTCACGACTGCTTTGTTGGGATGATTCAAGGTCGATGGCGTTCCCTTGGATCCAGACGCGTCATCACTTAGCGATTCTGAGAACGTGGGATCATGGAGTAATGCGGTAGCGACGGGATCGGAATGGTTACCACCGACTATCAATATGCATGAAGGCCACGATCAGAGGATTACTCCCGAACGTTGCAAGAAGAATGGGTATAAGGCTGAAGCTTTGTAAACACTTAGAAAGGAGAACCCAACACACGTACACTTGAGTTCAAGTCTAGACTTAGCATCGTCAAGATTGAGTCAGAATCCTCCTTTGCACTCACAAAGGCAAGAAACACCGCCGCAAAGGCGATCTGAGTAGAATTTATTACCTTCTCGGGGGCTCGAACCAGGATAAATCCTGTCTCGTCCGTTGTCTCCTTGCTCCGACCGTAGACCTCCTCGACCTCATTCCTCTGTTAGAGCAAAAGCGCCTTGTGGTCCCATTTCTCCGACCCTACCTAATTTTCTGCGGTTGGCGATCCGATCGCCGACAATTTGGCGCCACCGTGGGGCACGATTGCTTTGTTCATTCACAGGGAAAAACTCCGAGGTCTTAGGAGCATGGCGTTCTCCATCGGCGAACACTCTTCAAGCATGGGATCGGACGGGGTCGGCTCCGCATCATCGCTTTCGCCTTCCACGCCAGTGTAGCTGCCGTCCTCATGGCGGGCGCTTCGATGAGGGCGCGCGGCGGCGGATCGCGACCCACAAACTCCCGAGGATGCTCGTCGAATGGTCCACGTTGCGATCAATCGAGCCATTACGGCGCTCGACGGAGGACCAGAGAGGCCTCCCTCGGGAGCGCCATATTGCCCGGATCATGGCTGATCCCGATAGGGCAAAATCGGAGCTCTTTAGCGGGACCTTGGCGAAGAACTTCGGCCGTGCGCTGGAGGCCATTCCTCCGCAAAGACCGAAGTCACCGTTCGGGGACCCCTTCCACGAGAAGCGGCGACAATTCATCACGCGTCGTCGTAGGCGCACTCCGGCGCCATCGCCGAGGCGAAGCGCCGTCTCGGCAACACCCTCGGGGCAAGACCCCGACAGTTGGACGTGAGGTAAGCCACACGAGCTCCACGCCAACTGGCAGCGAGTCCGCGGGACTTTCTCCCGACATTCCGCCCAGGCGTCGTCGCGCACAGGACCGCCTGCAATACCTCCCAGGCGACTCCCGTGCTCGGCATCATGACCGATCTCACCGAAGATCGGGTCGTCAAGAAAGCCTGGGCTCGGATTCGTACAGCAGTGGAGATCTCGTTGGCTGCGATCGCTCCCGGCGCGCACCCATCCCAAATTTACGGTTGCGTGGCGTACTCGGCGACCTTCGTCGCGTCTGTTGCCTGCTTTCGATTCAAACCCGCTTTGATCGAGCACCCGACAGAACCAAGAATCGGCGAGTTCTGTCCATCTACTCGACCGCCATTTTGGCGGCCGGAGGTGACGAGTTGGTCATGGCCAACTATCTCCGACCGTTACGGGCGGTATTTGCGAACAGGCTCTTCAACGAAGCCTTTCCTTGGTCGTGGCGCCAAATCGAGCGCCCTCGCTCCAACTTCGGGCATTCATACGGCGGCGTGGAGGGAGAAGGACTTGGATCGCGTCATCGGGGCAAGAGCGAGCCTCTTCGTGATTTTGTGCGGCGGTTCATCCGCACAAGGAACGATTCAAGCATCTCTGATGAAGCGGTTATCAAGGCCTTCAAGTTCGGCGTTCGCGACCGGCGCCTTACCGAAGACCTCGAGATCACGACAAGGCTCAGCGTCAACAAATTGTTTCGCATGGCGGAACGGTACGCGGACGCGGACGACGCC
Organism: Guadua angustifolia; assembly: GCA_036346375.1. Classification (NCBI taxonomy): domain Eukaryota; kingdom Viridiplantae; phylum Streptophyta; class Magnoliopsida; order Poales; family Poaceae; genus Guadua; species Guadua angustifolia. Next base: position 51,351,847 of record CM070505.1, read on the forward strand.
GTCCGCTGGAAGCGCGATTACGACCAAGGTAAGCTTGGTCTGGGCCACTCTGAGGCTGGGCCGTCCAACTCCAAGGGCGCCGACCAAGACACCCGCACCAAGAAGCGGAAGCGTGACCGCAGGACCGGCGGAGGTCAGCCACGGGTCATCGTCTCGGCGGACGGCCAGCGTGAGGTCCTTGAGGTCCGGGATCAGACTCGGGACGGGACCCGACCTCGTCAAGGTCGGCCTCAGTCCCGCCAGGCACAGGACCAGCCCCAGAAAGAGGGCCGGCGGCCTGGACCTCGGAGGACCGACGCTCGACCGCAGGGAGCCGAAGAAGCGATCGAGAATGCGGCAATGAAATTTTCTGTTTCCGCAGGCGGCCGGCACGACCTGCGGTCTGCGCAGGCTTGGCGAGGAAAGCTTGAAGCCTTCTATGACGGACGTGGTGAGATGCCCGTGCTCCGAAGGATGACGACCAGCCCGAAAGGGTGAATGCCGGGTCGAACCGCAGCGACCTCGACTGGAATTCCAACAGGCGGCGCCGGATTGAGCGTTATCTTCGGTGGCTCGGCGACCTACCGATCGAGCGAGATCAAGGCTGCTTGCTCGGACCATCTATCGAGTTACATCGGAAAGCCGTCGAGCGGCATTGCAAGTGGGCGGGCCACCATCACCTTTTCTCCAGAGGATGCCTTACAAGGTATGGCCCGAGACTTAAAGACCGCCTTGGTCGTGACCCGACCATCGGCAACCACGGTGGTCGGGCGTGTCATGGTCGGCGGCGGCGGCTCTCTTAATTTCTTTGCGGCGGAAGCACTCGGCCGGATCTGATTCCCGGTCAAAGATCAAAAGCATCGCCATCCTTCTTGAAATCGTTCACGGGCTCGACTACTCCTTAGGGCGGTGGTCTTGCCCGTCACCTTCGTGGCTCGGACAACTTCCGCGCCGAGGCTGATCACCTTTGAGGTGGTCGAGGCGACCTCCGTCTAACGCTATTCTCGGAAGGCCTGCCCACATCAAGTTTATGGCGGCTAATCATTACGGTCATCGGTGCATGAAGCTCCCAGCCCCAACGGCATCGTTACCGTCTTGCGGTGACTGCAGGCGGCACATGGCTGCAGACCAAGGCCACAGGCTCGCCGGCATCTTGCCCAAAGAAGGTCGAGAGTGACGGAAAAGAACGCCCGTGAGGCGGCGATCAACCAATGAGGCAACAAAACCCGTCTTGCTCGAGGAAAGCGACACGACCGGGTGTGTTCACGTCTCGGCGAGCTAAGTCCCAAATAGGAACTCGAGCTCGTCACCTTCCTTCAGCGCCAACAAAGGTATATTAAGCAGGGAGCTGCGGATATGCTGGCGTTCCAAGGAGGTGATCGAGCACAAGTTCTGGTCGAGCCGATTCTAGACACATGCGTCGAATCGCGATCGCTTCTCCCGAAGAAGGTTGCGGTCATCAAGGAAAACCATGATAAGCTCTGAAGGCTGCTTCATCCGCGAGATCGACTTCTCGAGTGGTAGCCAACCCGGTCATCGTCGCGAAGAAGGGTGGCAAGTGGAGAATGTCGTCGACCATACGGGATTGAACTCGGCTTTGCCGGGACAATTTTCCCCTTCAGCGCATCGACCGGATCGTCGACTCCACCGCCAACGCCAAGATGCTAAGCTTCTTGGATGCTTACTCGAGCTACCACGAGATCAAGGCTGGCGGTCGACGGCGAAACAAGAGCGCCTTCATCACCCGTTCGGCACTTATTGCTACGACGACCATGTCGTTTAGTCTGCGCAATGCGGGGCAACATTCGGCGTTTGATGACTAAGACCTTGAGCCAGCAGATTAGGCGAAACCTCGAGGTCTCGTAGATGACATCATCGTCGAAGCCCCTCCGGGGCGACCACGTCTGTGACCTTGAGGAAACATTTGCAAACCTGAGCAGTACAAAATCAAGCTCAACCCGAAGTGTGTGTTTGGCGCGGCATCGGGGAAGGTCCTTGGATACATGATCGGGGCTCGGGGTTGGTCAAACCGGAGAAGATCGAAGCCATCGAGAAGATGGAGCCCCGACCTCGATCAAGCAAGTACAAAGCCTCACCGGTCGCATGGCACGCCCTCGGAATTCATTTCGAGGCTCGACAAGCGAGGTCTCCCATTCTTTAAGACCTGCGCAAGCACGGGACTTTGAATGGACTCGAAGCTGCAACGATCTTTCGACGAGTGAAGGTATATCCGTCATCCCCACCCTCCTTACAACTCCATGACTGGCGAAAGGTTGTTTGCTCTACCTTGCAGCCACCACCCAAGCCGTAAGTCTTTGTCCCGTTGCCGAGCAGGGGCACAGCGACATCCGATTTACTATGTCGTGAGGTCTTACATGGCCCAAAGGAGCGTTACGCATAAGTCTGGCTTCTTTGTATGCTCTTCTCATGGCCTCGCGCAAGCTTCGACACTACTTCGAGCGCATTAGTGATCGTCGAGCAACTTTCCGCTCGGTGACATCTGCGGAATCGAGAGGTGGCGGGCGGATAGCCAAATGGGCCATGGGCTCGGCGTTTGACATCGGTCGTGGCGAACGGCTATCAAGTCACAAGTGCTCGCCGACTTCGTGGTCGGCGAGCGTCGCAGCCGCCTCACTGCTCGAGGTCGAAGAAGAGAGGCCTGGATCATGTTCTTGACGGCTCGAGGTCATTCAAACGCTTCGAGGTGGGATACTTATCCTTACCCAGCAGGCGTAATTGAGGTATGTGGTTCGTTTGGCTTTCTGCGACCAATAACATGGCGAGAATATGAAGCTCTCTTGGCGGGCTTATTTAGCACTGCAAGTCCTTAGGCGTCTGACGGTTGGTCGTGAAGGAGACTCGGCTCGTCATCAACCAAAGACAACAAGGACTATCAATGCTCGGGGATGCAATGGCATGGTATCTCGCCAAGGTCCGCAAGATGGAGAAATGGTTCGAGAACTTAGAGCTCGGGCATGTCCCTAGGAAGGACAACTCGGTCAGACTTTCTCTCCAAGCTCGGCTCTTCAGGCGAGAGATACCCGACGTCATCCTCGAGGCGCTTACGGCTCCGTCTATCTCCGATCGAGGAGGTCGTGCTTGCTATAGTGGAAGGTATTCCGCATGGGCGATTCCATACGGCTTCACGCGCGGGCGACTCGCCGCCCGACCCGCTATGAGAAGCGAGATTAAGCGTTGAGCAAGCTTGCAAGCTTCGTGGATGGCGAGCTCTCTGAGCGGAATGTCTCGGCATCGACTCGGTGCATCTCCACGGAGGAGGGTAAGTATCTACTCAACGACATCCACTCGAGGTCTTTGTGGGGCGCACTCTTAAATGCAGGGCGATGGTCGGCAAGGCCTTCCGTCAGGATATTCTTGGCGAGCGGCATTACGGGATGCTCGGGATATTGTCCGGACTTGCCGAGCATGTCAATTTCACGCCCGAAGGTACACGGCCGGCCTCGCCCTTGGACCATTTAAACTGCTGGCCTTTCTCGACACGGGGCTCGATATCCTCGGCCCCTTTCCCGAACAACAGGGGAGAAAGTTCTGTTAGTGGCCATCGACACATTTACCAAATGGATTGAGGCCGAGCGGTCTCGACCATCCTTTGCTCGCATTTATTCGTTTTTCCGCTTGTCCGTGGTCACGGTATGGGGTCCCATGCAGAATTATCGCGACAATGGTACTCGGTTTACGATGAATTATTCCAGAAATTCTGCGAGGACATGGGCACCAAAGTGTGCTTAACCGGTGGCTCATCCTCGAAGCAACAGAGCGGCGAGAGCGCCATATGAACGATCGTCCAAAAGCGTCAAAAGCGAGATTCTGATGAGCTCAAGCGCTTCTGACACGACCTGGGTGGACAAACTTCCCAATCTTATGGTCTATTCGTACCCGGTCGGTACCGAGCAACAGGTCCACACCTTTCAACTTCGTGTTTGGTACTGGCCGTCCCGCCTCCGGAGGTGCTGGCGGAGCTCCGCCAGGTCGGTCTGATCGACCACGTCGACTTGAGCAAACGGTCTCTTGACCTTGCCCTCGCGGAAGAAGTAAGATGCCGTGCCTTTGCTACAATCAGCGCGTACACCGCAAGCTCTTCGCAGACATGCGTCTCGGTCGGTCACGACCTAGGAAGCTCCTTGTTGGGGACTTAGCCACGAGGCGGATTCGGTATTGTCCAGCACCAACAAGTTATCCCAGGTGGGAGGCCCTATAGAGTCGTTTCAGCAGATCGCACGGGCTTACCGCTAGCGATGCCGATGGCGAGCTTTCTAGCTCGTGGAACATAGATCAACCGCAAGTTTTATGTGTAAATCTCTATACCTTTAAAGCTTCAATAAAAGGATATTCTCCGATTTCTATCATTCAGTCTTTTTCTTTGGCGTCTCTGTAATTTTTCTTCGAACACGACTTTCGCATTTGCTCCTTAGTGCGGGTATCACGAGCTTTACGTTCACCCCCAAAGGGTCGAGCTCAGCGTGGCGAAACTCTTCGTAATCAGCTCACCCCCTGCGTCGGGTTTGAACTACAAGCTCAGTAGCCTTGGCTATTAAGTGCGTGCATAGTGGGTAAGGTCGTGGAGTTGGTGATTTATTCCTTTGGGTTAAACTTGTCTGCATTTCTTTTTTGCGAGTACTCCATCTCGATTCTGCGGTCATGGTCATTTGCTCATCTTATACTTGTGTCCAAGGTCGGCGTTGCTCGACCTTAGACCCAACGAGGCAAGGCTAGGGTGTAACATCTCTGAGCGACCTATGGATCTTGATCGCGGATAAAGCGCACACTTCAAAAAAGGTAACCCAAACCAGGTTGATAACATCGAATGTTTTGCGAGGATCAAGGATGTTTGAGCTCAGATCCTCCATCTCATGTGAGCTTCTCTTCTTTCGAGCTTCGGCGACTCGCCCTGTTGCGTCGAGGTTTTGGTTTACCGCAGAGGGCCTCGTTAGTTGCGTCCGTGGCTCGGCAGCGTTCGTCGTTGAGTTGGGCCAAAGCGGTCTTCGCCGCCTTCTTGCACGCCCAAGTTTCTCCTCGGCCCGCGACTTTGGCCTCTAGCTCGAGAGAGCGCCTTGGTTGAGATGATAGCTCGACAGATCCTCTCCAACGCCTCGACCTTGCTTACGCTTCGTTAGCGGCCGTGGGTCGTGATGTGATGGTTTGCTCCTTGGCGACTTCCTCAAGTGCCACGACCTTGCGCGCTTCGTCGACAAGCGCTGGGTCGCGCGCGGCAACTTGTTCTCGCGGCGCTTCTCGAGGGCCTCGATCTGGCGAAGGGTCTCGGCGTCGAGTCTGAGATTCGCTCTGCGGCGGCCTTCTCCAGCAGCTCGACCTTGGCGCGCTCCGCATCAAGGGCCTCGATCGCTTTGGTCGCTCGAGTGCGCTCGTGCTCCTGCGCCTTAAACCCATGCTCGCGCTCGGAGGATCTGGTCCTCTCGAGCTCGGCGTGCGTGGACACCTCAGCGCCACCATCGTCGCGACGCAGATCGTTGAGCTCTCGGTTGAGCCGCTCGATTTCCTGCGCATCGGCTTCAATGGTCGCGCGGAGCCTGGAGCGCTCGGTCTCCCTCTCTTCCACGGCATTCAAGATCTGGCGAACCGTCGACATGCTTTCGTTGAGACCTTGAAGCCCTCGGTCCGCCGCCAACCGCCTTGAAAACAAGGAGAGCGATTTGGTAAGAAGTTGTCAAGAGCACACAACTTAACATATTACAGGACATATAAGGAAGGCTCCTACCTCACGGAGTCGACTGGTGACGCTAGTTTGGAGAACTCCTCGTTTAGCTCGTCAAGGCGGTGCGTTGATCTCAAAACCTTCGCCTGGGTCCCGTGACCTAGGCCTTCTTCGATCTGCACCCACACCTTGGCCGGGGCCCTCACGACGACGTGCGGCTGCAGCCCGAGATCCTCCACATCACCGCTAGATCGGACCCCCGACGAGAGGTGCAGCGGTGGTAACCGGGCCCGACCTCCGTAGTCGGGGTTCGGCGGCTCCGGCGTTCGCTGCGGCAGCGGCATCCCACCCAACCTCTAGGGGTGGGCGTTGTATTCCCGAGGGTTGGAAGTTATAGCGGGTCATCGGAGTGCCTCCGATGTCATGGTCGCTCTCCGTGGCACGAGAAGCTACGGTCTCGCCATCGGCGCGATCTTGGTCGTGAGGCCTCGGGGACTTCGGTGGCACGACCTGCGATCGGCGGTGCACGACTTGAGGGGCGGGCGCCCATACCTCCTCGATCTCGGGAGGATCGACAGCCGTGAGGAACCCGTCTCGCGGTCTTTGTAATCCTCGTGATCGTGGGTTGGGGGTCCGCCTCGTCCGGGCTATCAAGGCCTTGGTCGAACTCCCCGACCGGGGCCCAACTCGAGGCCCCGGCAAGAGCGCGCCTTTGTCCTGAAGACGAAGCGCAGGGGCCAAATGTAAGCGTCTGCCCCTCCTCGGACTCGGACTCGCCTCAATAGCCAGGGCATTGTCGAGTGGGCAAGCTGGGTCTCGACCACTCAAGGTCTGCAATCAAGGATAGGCACTAAGAAACACAGGGAGGATGGAGCGGGTTGCAAAGCCGTGGTCTTACAGGTCGGTGGCCTTTGCCTCGTCGATGGCGGCGATGGTCCTCTTGCCTCGAGCTCGGAGGAGAATCCGCTTCCTTCCTCACAGTGCAGGAGGCCAAGCCGTGATGAGCCCGCACCGCTGGCGGGGCTCGGTGGTCTGGCGGCGGCGGCGCCGTTCTTTGCCAAGTAAAGAAACTTTGTTAAGCCACGAGAAATCAAGGGCGCGAGCTCGAAATTGGCTATGATCGTCTTTCTGGTGGCGCGTCACCCCATTCGGCGTGAGGCCTCTTAGCCTCGGTGGCCAGCTCAGGTTGAGAGTCTTTTCTTCCTTTTTGCTCTTGCCCTCGTCGGGCAAGGGGAGCAGTCTCGGCTGTTTCCCACAACTCTTGATGATCCTACAAGCAAGCACGGGTCAGGCAAAGACATACGAATGTTTGGATGAGGCTATAGGTCGGCGAGGGCTTACCTCGGGCCTCTGTCAGAAGGCGTTCTTGGGGCTGGTCGTCAGAGTATACTCATCGCCGACTTCGAACATTTCACGCATCTGGCGCGACCGGGACTCCTTCGTGCCGCATCTAACAAGAGCCATCAAATGAGGTCGAGGAAGAAGTACGAGTCAGCGAAAACCTTGATGAAGACCTTACGGATGAGCTCTCGCGGGTCGAATCGTCGCGTCCCTTGATCTGGGAAAACGGATGTAACCTCCTCCGTGGGGAGACACCCGATTCATGAAAGTCGTTCGCGATCGCTGACCGTAAGGCGCGTGTGGCGCAAATGTGGATGGCGGTGATGGCCTGCGTCGGCGTTGAGGTCCTCGATCTCTGGGGTCTCTACCTTCCCAAAGGTGGCTGCTCCTCAGATCGCAGCCTCCGTTCTCCCCCTTCTTGAGGTAGAACCAGCGCTCGACCATGGACCAAGAGAGTCCGGCTAGGGATCTTGGGCAAGCTCCACTTAAGCTTTGGGCGGCGCGAAGTAGAGGCACCCGACCACGAGGTCCTTCCCGGGCCGGAAGAGGGAGAAGGCGGAAGAAGAGCGAGGTGTGGGAAGAATCCCGGAACCCCTCGCATAGATGGGAGAAAGCGCTACGGTGAGGGCGGAATTGGGTACAGGTTGATCACTTCAATCGGCAAGCTGTCGAGATGTCGGCCAGAATTAAGCTCTCCGGGTCCGCACTCAAGAGGGAATCTTTGCTTTCGATCTGAGCGATCTCGTCATCTCGAGGATGAGGTTGATATCGCCAGCAGGCAACGCCAGTCACTGATCCAACACCCGGGGCCTCGAGCTCCTTCATCCTCGTGGCCGACAAGGTGCTTTTCCCGGCTTGGCCATGGCGGCGTCGGGTGAAGATGGAAAAGCGATGCCTTTCGGCGAGAAGGTTCGGAAGGAAGCGCGAAGTTTTCAAGCTAATGATCGAGCTCGGGGTCCTCCACGGCGCTCTTAGGATTTAACCTCCTACGGCACCACAAAAGCGCGCTGGCATGATTAGGCGAGCGCGATTAAGGCCTAAGCGGCGGACTCAAGCGGCTGCGGTGTCCACCATTTGTTGGCGTCCGTATCGCCGAAGATCAAAAGTCGCCAGTGTCTACTTTGGGGTTCACTGCGATCTCCGCTCGACCTCGAACAAGGTTCCAAGACCTTGCAAGGGTTCTTAGCGACACATTGGGTGAGGCTCGAGGCCGTCCTTGGTACTCCTTCTCGACCTCGAGCCTCGGGGCTAGGCCGTGGGGGCGAAAGCAACCCTTGGTCGGTCAGCAGACGATCAACCACCCTCTAGCTCGTGGGTCCTCGACCAAAGACTTCGGATCAAGCTCGAGGCCGCTCGAGCTAGGGCACAAGATCCCGAGCTCGTGGCCCTCACGACTCTTTGTTAGGATGATTCAAGGTCGGTAGAGAGTTCCCTTGGATCCAGACACGTCATCACTTAGCGGTTATAGGAACGTGGGATCATGGAGTAATGCTGGTAGCACGACGGGATCGGAGCAGTTACCACAGGCTATCAATATGCATGAAGGCCACGATCAGGATTACTCCCGAACGTTGCAAGAAGAATGGGTATAAGGCGAAGCTTTGTAAACACTTAGAAAGGAGAACCCAACACACAGACACTTGAGTTCAAGTCTAGACTTAGCATCGTCAAGATTGAGCAGTAATCCTCCTTTGCACTCACAAAAGGCAAAAACACACGCCGCAAAGGCGGCGGAGTAAAGTCATTACCTTCTCGGGGGCTCGAACAGGATAAATCCTGTCTCGTCCGTTGTCTCCTTGCTCGGATCAGTGACCTCCTCGACCTCATTCCTCTGTTCGAGCAAAGCGCCGTTGTGGTCCCATTTCTCACTGACCCCTACCTAATTTTCTGCGGTTGGCGATCCCGATCGTCGACAGGTGGGTCCTCATGAAGTCTGACAACTTAGAGTAGGGACGCGGCCCATTGCTGCCATGCTGAGTGTTGTTGTTTATTGCAGCTTGGCTTGTCACACTCTACATCTATTGCATCATTATCTGCATGAGCTGAGTCTGAGCTGCGAGGAAAGCTCCCAAGTTCTGCATATCTACTGGTAGTGCTAGCTGCGGTGGTACTCCATCATTTAAGTTGTCAACTGGGCGAAAGCCATTTCCTAAAGCTCCGTTGTTTCCTCGGGTGTTCACCATCTGCTGATTGCTCCTTGGGTTAGAAAAGGTAGATATAGTATAGATAAGATGCAAGAATTTCTAAGACGGGGGAAACAAGTTAAACCCAAACTTAACAACTTTATTAATTAAACTTGGTATGGTTACTTACAAAAGCCTAAGGGCTATGCAACACATACTGCACACCTAGCAAACAATAAAAACCAAACTAAGCACACAATCTTAGCGACTATTACAAATGGTAAGACTATCTTATTGACGTGACTCAACACTCAAGTCTCAACCTACTTCCTAAGACTCTCACTCATCCAGCCACCCCTGGCTGAGGCTGACCCAGTGCAAACACCGGTGGGTGGGCTGGCATGGGCACAAACTGGTTCTGATGCCCTGCAGCTGCTGGATGCTCCATCACCGCTTGCACCTCCTACTCCTCTGGCTCGAACTCGACCTCCTCTAGGTCTTCCTCTTCCTCCTCCATGTCTGGTGGTGCTGGCGCAGCCTGGCCATCCTCCTACAGTGCCTCCTCTAGCTCCATGATGTTCAAAGTGAAAGCCGCACGAGTGTCCTGCAACTCCTCTTGTGACTCTAAGGGCCTTGTACACCATTTTCAGTTCTTCTACAGTGTCTCTCGCGTGGGTGTCCTGCAGCTGCTACCAACCATGCTAGGTGCACAAATGTGGCATCCTCCTCCTCCTCGATCCTGTATCTCCACGATGCTCATCTCGAAGGGTGAAGTCTGAACACAATGTCATTGAGCTCGTGGGAGTAGTCATGGCAGATCCTCCTTAGAGCAAGTCGAGAAGCCTCCTGGATACCGATCTCGAAGGTAGTTCTCCTCATCTGTGATGTTGATTGGCTGATTTTTCATTGTCTCGGCATAGATCAAGAGTCTGCAAACAACTCCTCTTGTAACTCCATTGACAATCCAATTTCTGCCTCGATATATTGGTCTTGTGAAATCTCCCAAAACCTGAAGAACCCTCCAAAGCTCGGCTGTGTAGCTACCCTCACGCTCTCCATAGGTCTGTTGCCAACTCATCTATTCAAAAGAGAAATAGATAAGTTCACAACTCCCAAATGGCCATGAGAAAACGAAAATTTCAGCAAAGGTGAGAAGCGAAGAATAAGAAGAGTCAAGAGTGTTATTTTAGTCAAGTTTAGATTTTTCTTTTAGAAAATAGTTTTGGACACACCTAGGGCACCACCATGCTAACTAGGGCCAAGTCCTACAGTTAGTATGCTCTGATGCCACCTCTGTCGGAGACCGAATTCACCAATTCGACCCCACTGTGTTTACCGCACTAGTCCCTGGATCAACGCTAGTGCACACAGCTCAATATTGGCAAATATCACATCATACACAGTGATAAGCATAATAAGACTCCATTTATCGATATAACTAAGTGTATGATCTTATGATCAACTTACATTGTTAAGCCACGCAGCGCTAGATTGAAAATAAACACTAAGACAAATGCAGTGGAAATAGCAAAAGACGCTGGTGACTCATCAGTTCACCACAAGCGACTGACAAGGCTTGGGCCTAGTGACTCGCGTCCACCTGGAACTCCTCCAACAAGGGCGATGACTCCTCAATTGTTGATTTGTTGGTGATGGCAAGGATGAGCACAAAAACACTCAACAAGTTGTGCACAGAATGCAACTCTAACATAGCTATATGCAAGGCTTATTCCAAAGGAACAGCTAACATGGCTTATTTGCAGTAAAGCAGTATTTATGAACAAGTACGGTACATAGATTGATAAGACAATAAAATAAATAATAGTAATAGATAGATTCAATGTTTATCAAGTAAATCAAGTTTATAACCCTAAGTCAAGTTTCATACTTCTCCATGGCAACCTGCGATCCCATTCAGTTTTCTAGTTTATTAACTAACCTATCAGGGATTGGATAATTTTCATAAAGACCATCATACCCCGACAGCCAATCTTCGGCCGACCACACTTGCCCTTGGACGGTGTCCCCAAGGAAGATCCTCAACAGACCAGCTGATGGGTCTGCCCTGACCACGACCAAGCTCATCCCCGAGCATGCACCTCAATTTCCTGAGCTTGCCTGCTTGGAGGATTGCGGCGGTCGGCTAGAGCTGAAAGAAGATCCCGGACATGACCGGCAGGTTGTGCATGGCCCATGAAGATGACATGGCATTAATCATGAGGTGGCTCAAAGGACCGTATGGCCACGATCGAGCCATTACTCCCGTCGCGGCATGGTGAAAAACAAGGAAGTCGATTCACGACCACGTCAGGCACGATGAGTGGCGCGTCATTCGGTCATAACTGCTGTAAGACTAAGGTCATCTATAAATACCTGCTGTAAGAAGCATTTAGGGGTTCAGAAGCTGTAAGAAACACCCAAGAGCGTCTGTAAGAAGAGGAGAAAAGAGAGAAAGGAGAGAAAGACACATTCGCGCCAAGCACCCTGTAAATACTCAAGCAGTAGTAAAGCCACTGGACGTAGGGTTGTTATCTCCTTCGTGAGAGGCCCGAACCAGGATAAAAATCTCTTGTCTATTGTTCCCTTTTGAGCTTTCGACCATCCATCCTCTCAGCTCGGCAATCCACCGGACGCAACACCTTCGCGGAAAAGGGGCCCTTGTTGATCCCTCATTCAACAAGTAACCTTGGTGGGGATCCGTTCCCCAATCGTCGATAGCTGGCACCGTCCATAGGGATCGACTGAGTCGTTTCACAAGAAATCCCCGAAGATGCCGAATTCTTAAGATGGTCAAGACCTTTGTGTCTTCGACGACGTTGAGGATGATGACATGTACTACGCCGACGAAGACGTAGCTAGTGTGGCTGACCCAAAAGGTCACACCGAGTCCGGGAGTTCTTCCCCGGCTGCTGCAGTGTGAGAGCGTTTCCTCCTCTCGCAGCGCGATTCCCTCTCTGATGAGGAAGAATACGATGGTCTCTATGATGGTCTGGATATTCCTGACCGTTTTGAGCCCAATCATGAGACCGCGTCACAGAGACACCATGATGTCGCCTTCGCGGTCCCAGTACTCCCGCGATGTTAATATGGCGAGAAGAGAAGAAGATTCAGAGGTCGAATCCTCGGGGGCGGCTCATCATCATTGATACGAGGCAGCCAAGCGCCATCTGGAGGCATCCTTGGATAAAACCCTGGCAAGCATCCGTCGCCAAGCTCGTGGAAAGATGAGCGTTAGGGCTGAAGACTCGGCTCGTGGAAATTCTCGCGAGCACCATTCCCCAGAGCACGTGCACAACCGCTGGCCAAGATCACCCCCTCCTGCTCCTTAGAGCGTCGAACGGTTGTGGGCCATGGCGACGGTCGTGCGCAACCTTCGGAATTTTCCCGGTCAGGCGGAAATTAGTTTTCAACAAAAGCCAATATACTTAATTTAAACTAATTCCAAATAAATTCCAGAAAAATCTAATAAATCCAAAAAATTCACAAAACTCATAAATTGCAATGAAACACTATTAACTAATAATGAAGAGCGAATTTTGGGATGTAACAGCAACATCGATGGTTTCCGGACAACTATCTTCTCCATGCTCTAAATTTCAAACCGCTTAACCAAATTTTACATTTTTATACTCTAATTAAACTTTTGACAATAACTAAATTTTTCATAACCTAGACATTCTAAAGAACTGACTATGGATATCCCAAAACTCACCCCAAAAAAGATACCACTATCAAACAAGTATCGATCTCTCCCAAATTACATCCCAGTGCTCTCCAACTTCCCCATCTACCATCAATGCAATCATAACATAGCTCCACTATAGCACCAACACGACCAACAATAATCTAGGCTTTTTACCTACATCCTAAAGATCAACTGAAAATGTCAAAATCGATGGCCTTCCACAATCCATGCATGTTCCCTACTCCTTCACACTCCCCGAAACTTCCGCACAATGTCTCCCAAGAATTTCAACACCTCCTGCATATAGTGATGCGAATGGATCTTAGATTGGATGCATGGTTTGACAAGGAACACCAAAAGACAGAGGGAGAGAACATGGGACATAGCCAACATTGCATGGATGTGCTCTAGCATGGTGCAGCCAACGCAATGGTGCAATGCACTCCAACAATAGCTACTTAGCTTGAAGTGGTGACCCTATGATGGTGATGTGGCACAAGCACGGCAACAAGCGACGTGACTCAATGGTGGTGCAGCTGCACAGCGTGGGCAACATTGTGGTGACATGGTGTGGTTTCGGCAAGGCAACAACTAGGGATAATAGAGGCTGGGAGCTTGGCAGTGTGGTGCTTGTGCGTGGCAACAAGGGTAGTGGCATAGCGGTTGGGGGTGTTGGCTACGGTTTGCGTAGCCCCTCCCCCACCCCCTTTTGTGGTCAAAAAGACTAAGTCTAGCCTAGCATGCAAGATAAGACCATGTTGCATTTTTGTTTGGACTAAAGAGGCAAGAATCATCCTTTGGTCTGAAACTTTTTGAGATTTCATTCAGAACTATTTTGCACCCATGCTACCACCTCTGACTACTCATCTGCATCCAATCTTTTATTCAAGGTGATATATCTTTGTCTTATCAAGGCTTTTTATATTAGTTTGTTTTTCATGCTTTCCTTTAAGGCTTTAACTAATGCTAGCCATATCCATGGATGTCTGGTATTGTCCTTCCAATACTTTACAATATCTTAGTAACTTATGTTGTATTCTACAAATGATGGATCTAACCTATGTTTGCATGCATTTGTTGTCAGTGCATTAAGCATTACTTAGTTCCTCAAGCTATTATGGTTCAATTCAAGAGATTAAATTTGGTCAGTAGGAGAGGCGGGAGGGAAACAGTCTGAATAGTGTGTATAAGAGGATTGTTGCATTCTTCTTTGTATTTAGATTGTCAGCAACAATGCTCTCTTGTGTTTGATGTAATCCTTAATTCATTCTTCCCTCTTTGTTTACACCTTTTCCATGGCCTAGGGATAGATGCAAACTATATTTTGCACTGCACTCTTAAAATGATAGATACAAGGCTTTTAATTTTTCTTATCCCTTTGTGATGGGGCCTCTCCTTCTTTTCCCGCAATAATACAAGTTACATTAGAGTGGTTACTCAAATATTGCTCTATAAATGTAAATTTCCTGATTTTAGGTTCTGTATTTGTAACAGTCCATTAGGCTATTGCGAGATGTTGGAGTTGAGGTCTTGCCTAGCAATTGCGGCTTAATCCTGGCAAACTATTGGGGAGACATCCTCAACCTGAACTGATTAGGCCGCCCTGCTTGACTAGCCATTCTGCGCTTGCGGTCCTCGCCCAACTCCTTGCGCATGTCTTCTAAGATCAAAGCCTTATTGACCAACTCCTGAAAGTCAAGGAAATTGTGGGTGATCAGTCCACCTCTGGTCCAGAGTTTAAGCCTTTCAAGAAATAGGACTGCTTGGCCTTATCTGTAGCCACATCCTCTGGTGCATAGCGTGCCAACTGAGTGAACTTGTTCAGGTACTCCGCCACTGACTGGCTTCCTTGCTTTAGAGCCCTGAACTCTTCCTTTTTAAGGTCCATCATTCCTTCTGGAACATGGTACTAGCGAAAAGCAGTTGAGAACTCCTCCCAGGTGATCTCCTATGGGGCTTCATGTGCGTGTGATAGTTCTCCCACCAGCTTTCTGAGGCAGTTTCTTCCAGTTGGTGTGAAGCATACAATACCTTCTCGTTGCCCTCACACTGCATGATGTGCAGCTTCCTTTCAATGGTTCTCAACCAGTCATCGGCTTCCAAGAGATTAACATTGGAAACAATGGAGCTTCAGGAATTGGCCTTTGCCCGAGCGACAACTTCAACGATGGAGTGCCACCATAGCCATAGACCAAAGGATATGTAGAACTTGGGAGTTTTTACAAAGACAGACTCAAGCTCATGCGCATAATAATGCAAATGATGCGAGTATGGCAAGTCAAGCTGCAAGCAACAATAGCGTTCAGCAAGGCAACAATGGGCCGCGTTCTTACTCCAAGTTGTCAGACTTCATGAGGACCCGCCCACCAACATTTTCAGGTAATGTCAATCCCTTGGAAACCAATGACTGGTTGAGAACCATTGAAAGGAAGCTGCACATCACGCAGTGTGAGGGCAACGAGAAGGTATTGTATGCTTCACACCAGCTGGAAGGAACTGCCGCAGAGTGGTGGGAGAACTACTGCACCGCGCATGAGGCCCCACAAGAGATCACATGGGAGGAGTTCTCAATTGCCTTTTGCCTGTACCATGTGCCAGAAGTAATGATGGATCTCAAGAAAGAAGAGTTTAGAGCTTTGAAGCAAGGAAGCCAGTCAGTAGCAGAGCACCTGAACAAGTTCACTCAATTGGCACAATATGCTCCAGAGGATGTGGCTAGAGATAAGGCCAAGAAGTCCCATTTCTTGAAAGGTCTAGACTTTGGACTACAGATAGGACTGATCACCCCCAATTTCCTAGACTTTCAGGAGTTGGTCAACAAGGCCTTGATCTTAGAGGACAAGCGTAAAAAGTTGGGTGAGTACCGCAAGCGCAGAATGGCTAGTCAAGCAGGGAGGCCCAATCAGTTCGGGTTGAGGATGTCACCCCAACAATTTGCTAGAATTCAACCCCAGTTAACCAGCAAGACATCAACTCCAACACCTTGCCCCGCTAATCAGAATTTTCAGACACCAGCGCTAGGGGGCAATGCACCAGCAAGAAGTCAACAGTCCGTTGCTAGAAAATGTTACTCTTGCAACGAGCCAGGGCACTTCGCCAACAAGTGTCCAAAGAGGGGAGGAATTACTCTGGTCCGCTTCAACTTGGGCACTACCCCATCTAAGGCTCCAGTGTGGAGGAGGAGGAACCGAAAGGCTAAGCAGGGGGGGAGCATCACCTCAGATGGCAATGCATGGGAGGATCAACCATATCACTGCAGATGAAGCTCAAGAGGCATCAGACGTCGTACTGGGTAAGTTCTTGGTTAACTCAGTACCAGCTACAGTTTTATTTGATTCTATCGCATTCATTTGTCTCTCGGAGTTTTGCAATGAAGAATGGATTTGCTGCTAAGAATCTCAAATGTGTGCTTTTAGTCTAAGCCCCAGGATTTGAACTTTGGTCTAGCCTTGGGTGTTTGGGAGTTAAGTTGCTTATGAATGGGATAGAGTTCCTAGCAAATCTTATCCTGTTAGATACCCGAATCTTGGATGTCATCCTAGGAATGGATTGGCTGTGTCAAGCATAAGGCAGTTTTGGATTGTGGTCAAAAGATGGTATCCCTAAAAGCCCTAGTGGCAAGAAAGTGGAATCGTGCAGTAACCGCATTCGTGGATGGTCGAAGCATGGTCAATAGCACAAAGGTGGCTAATCTAGAAGATGTGCCAGTGGTTAGAGATTTTCCAGAAGTATTCCCTGAAGATTTGTCAGGCATGCCACCAGATCGGGACATCGAGTTTGTCGTTAAGTTAGTACCTGGAACAGCACCGATAGCAAAGAGACCGTATCGGATGCCAACTGATGAGCTAGTTGAGATAAAGTAATAGATTGAAGAATTTCTTGAGAAAGGTTTCATTCGACCGAGTTCTTCCCCGTGGGGAGTGCTAGTGTTGTTCGTCAAGAAGAAAGATGGAAGTTTAAGATTGTGTAGTGATTATCGTGCACTTAATGATGTGACGGTCAAGAATAAGTACCCTTTGCCAAGGATTGAAGATTTGTTTGATCAGTTGAGAGGAGCTGGAGTTTTCTCCAAGATAGATCTCCGATCAAGGTATCATTAGCTGAGGTTTCGAGCAGAAGATATTCCGAAGACAGCATTCTCTACCCATTATGGACATTATGAGTTTAGTCATGTCTTTTGGACTGACAAATGCCCCTGCATACTTCATGAACATGATGAATAAGGTATTCATGGAATATTTGGATAAATCTGTGGTTGTCTTCATAGATGACATCCTTGTGTATTCCAAGACAGAAGAAGAGCACGCAGAGCACTTGAGATTGGTTTTGGAGAGGTTACGAGAACAGCAATTGTATGCCAAATTCAGTAAATGTGATTTTTGAGAAGAGAAGGTGAAATTCCTTGGCCATGTAATGATAGCCAAAGGAGTCACTGTGGATCCAAGCAAAGTGGAAGTTGTGTTGCATTGGGAGCAACCGAAGATAGTTACCCAGGTCCATAGTTTTCTGGGAATGGCGGGATATTATCATCGGTTCATAGAAAGATTTTCGACGATTGTTAGACCTCTCACGCAATTGTTGAAAAAAGATAAAAAGTTTACATGAACACCAGAGTGTGAGAAGAGTTTTTAGGAGCTAAAGAAGCGGTTAACATATGCACCTGTATTGGTATTGCCAGATGCACAGAGCGGTTTTGATATTTATTGTGTTGCCTCAAGGCAGGATCTCAGTTGTGTGCTAATGCAGAATGGTAAAGTAGTGGCCTACGCGTCAAGACAGCTGAGGCCGCACAAAAGGAATTATCCGACGCATGATCTAGAGTTAGCTACCGTAGTGCATGCTCTGAAGATATGGCATCATTATCTCATTGGAAATAGATGTGAGATATATACAGACCATAAGAGCCTGAAGTACATATTCACCCAATTGGATCTTAATATGAGGCAGAAAAGATGGCTGGAGTTGATCAAAGATTATAATATTGGAATTCATTACTATCCTGGAAAAGCTAATGGGGTAGCCAATGCTTTGAGTCATAAAAGCCACAGTGCAAATGCGATGGTAGCCAGCGATCAACTGGAGTTGTGTGAAGAATTTCAGAGGTTGAGGTTAGAAGTTGTGCCACAAGGATTTATAGCTGCTTTGGAAGTAAAGCCAACCATTGAAGATCAAATCAGAGATGGGCAGGGTAAAGATGAGAAAATTAGCAAGATCAAGTCTAAGAAAGAGGAAGGTTTAGCAGAGGATTTCACAGTGGATGAGCAAGCACCCTATGGTTGAAACGTCGAATTTGTGTACCAAACGAGAAGGAGCTTAAGCAATTGATTCTTGAGGAAGCTCACGATTTCAAGTATTCTATTCATCCGGGATGTGCCAAGATGTATCAAGACCTTAAAGGAAGATTTTGGTGGCCTAACATGAAGCGTGAGGTAGCTGAGCATGTTGCATTGTGTGATGTGCGCCAGAGGGTAAAGGCGATGCACCAAAAGCCCGCAGGACCATTGCAGCCACTGAAGATTCCAGAATGGAAATGGGAGGAAATTGGAATGGACTTCATCACTAGTTTACCCAAAACTCAGAGAGGCTATGATTCAATATGGGTCATCATTGATCGATTGACCAAAGTTGCTCACTTCATCCCAGTAAAGACGACCTATTCAGGAGATCGATTGGCAGAGTTATACATGTCAAGGATTGTATGTTTGCATGGTGTGCCCAAGAAAATTGTGTCGGATCGAGGTACAGAATTCACCTCAAGATTTTGGGACAAACTGCATGAAGCAATGGGGACTCGCTTGAATTTCAGCACCGCATATCATTCGCATACAGATGGCCAGACAGAAAGAGTTAATCAGATTCTAGAGGATATGTTGAGAGCTTGTGTGATATCTTATGCTACATCTTGGGATAAATGCTTGCTATATGCAGAATTCAGTTATAACAATAGTTATCAGGCTAGTTTGCAAATATCACCATTCGAAGCCTTATATGGTCGCGCCTGTTGTACCCCGTTGAATTGGAATGAAACAGGAGAGCATTTTGTGTTTGGACTCAAAATTCTCGAGGAGGCCGAGGAGCAAGTGGCCATGATCAGAGAAAGGCTGAAAACAACACAATCAAGACAGAAGAGCTACGCTGACAATCGCCGTCGTGATTTGAGTTTTGAACCCAATGACTTCGTGTATCTTAGAGTTACTCCCCTTAAAGGTGTAAAAAGATTTCATGCCAAAGAGAAGCTTGCACCCAGGTTCGTTGGGCCATTTAGAATACTGAGTCGTCGAGGAGAGGTTGCGTATTAGTTGGAGTTACCGTAGTCATTGGCAGGAGTGCACGACGTGTTCCATGTGTCAGAGCTCAAGAAATGTCTCAGAGTGCCAGCAGAGTAGACGCAGTTAGAAGCAATCGACTTGCAAGAAGATCTGACTTACAAAAAGCGATCGATCAAGATTACGGACATAATGGAGCGCGGACCGAGAACAAGTCTTGCTTTTTTGGGTCATGAGCATTTCATGCATCTTTCAATCATGTGCACCATTTGAATTCTTGATTTGGATTTTCTCGTTAGGTGTTGACACTTGGAAGGCACTCCAGAAATGCGACTACGCTTTGAAGTCAGAACAAGCTGACAAGGCACTACCTTACTCCTTGACCATGATTGCTCCTACTATTTGAAATTTACATTTTAGAATTATTTTATCAATTGCATGCTTACTTTCCTTCTACAATTATGATTGGGTAGAAATTTTAGCTATTACCACATTGTGATGTTATCCTTATCATGTTCTTTCCATGTTCCATTGTCGCCCTAGGTGGTTGGTTTATTGTTATTGTATATGAGTTAAATGCGAAATGTAGCCATGCTTAGAACATCGTTAGAAACCGTGATAGATGGACTTAGTCCATTGGTCATAATGATTGAGAATTATTATGATGATGATGGTTTCAAATGTTGGTTCATGAGTAGAGATGTTGGTTAAGGACCCTAAGGATGGAATCTGGTGGCGTCTCTTTGAGTAACTATCGTGCGAACCACACGCCGTTTATGGGACCGCGTAACCAAGTACTTATGTATGACTAGGTTATGTAAACCATGTGCACTCGAATTCCTTGAGCTTAGTGGAGCGTCAAGGAATGACACCGGAAATTCCTTGGGCTTAGTGGGCGCCAGGGAATGTCCTGAGTCCCTCGAACTTTGTTGAGTTAGGGATGTCCAACAGCGGGTGTACTCCTTGATCCACACACACCGAACCTTTGAGCACAGCGGGATCAAGGGTCACTGATCATCCGGATGGTTTAGATACACTACCATGCATCTTGGAAAATGGTTTGTCACGTTCACCTCGGCCGACACATCAAAGGAAATGTGTTAATAGCTTAGTTTGAGTGTGACGTGTCGTGTGGGTAAAGTCGTGCGTCTGCGAGTTTAAACTATTGAATAGTCGCGTCCATGGTTGGGGCGATCACTTGAACTATCGATCCTTGGGCGAGTATTAAGGACTTGGTAGGAATGGGATGGGAGTGGGAAAAAGCGCACAAGTATTGGAGTACTTGTGTGTGTAGTCGAACACGGCGATGGAACTCACGGTTTGGGGAATGCTTGAAGGCATGATATGAATGTGATTATAATGACGTTATATTATGTATTAGATTTTGCAAATGTTTACGAAATGCAATTCTTTTCAATCTATACATGTTTATTTATTTACTCCAAACGTTGTTTTATCTTTGAAATTGCCATTTTGCCTTCCTTTGATGTAGCAACCACATGTAGCTAGAAACTAACATGCAATGTATATTATTGTCTTGTACACTCTTTGTACTCCATCGGATTATCCACTTGCTGCAGGTGAGGATGAGGCCTTCGCCTGGGACTTTCTGCGGCAGATTTCACAATTCTAACGTTTAGTCGCCGTTCTTGCCCAGCTTGGTTGCACGAGGGTTTGGGGGCATGCCATGCTAGCCCTTTTGTTGTTTATCTTATGATTTCGCTGCTACTTGGTGTAATAACTCTAAATATGTCGTTATGGACAGTAGTCCTACTTTTGGAATGTAATAACGTTTATGCTTCCGATAATTGTGTATGTGTTGTGATGTCAAGCTGTTGGATGAGAATGCTCATGTTGGCAAACTATCACAGGACCAACACGGGTATAATCGTGGAGAGCACTGAGGTTCCCTTGATTCACTTGAGATGTGCAGCGCAATTGGGTGAATCGGTGGAGTCGAGGGAGTTCCCCACCTAATCAGATTCGGGTTGAGCATGTCACCCCAACTATTTGCTAGAAATTAACTTGATTAACCCGACAAGACATCAACTCCAACACCTTGCCTGCTAACGAAATTTTCAGACACCAGCGCTAGGGGGCAATGCACGAGCAAGAAGTCAACAGTCCGTTGCTAGAAAATGCTACTCTTGCAACGAGCCAGGGCACTTCGCCAACAAGTGTCCGAAGAGGGGAGGAGTTACTCGGTCGCTTCAACAGGCACTACCCGACCAAGGCTCCGATGTGAGGAGAAGCCGAGTGCGGTCTGTGCGAGCATCACCTCAGATGGCAATGCATGGGAGGATCAACCATATCACTGCAGATGAAGCTCAAGAGGCATCAGACGTCGTACTAGGTAAGTTCTTGGTTAACTCAGTACCAGCTACAGTTTTATTTGATTCTAGAACATCGCATTCATTTGTCTCTCGGAGTTTTGCAATGAAGAATGGATTTGCTGCTAAGAATCTCAAATGTGTGCTTTTAGTCTAAGCCCCAGGATCTGAACTTTGGTCTAGCCTTGGGTGTTTGGGAGTTAAGTTGCTTAGAATGGGATAGAGTTCCTAGCAAATCTTATCCTGTTAGATACTCGAACCTTGGATGTCATCCTAGGAATGGATTAGTTGTCAAGCATAAAGTCATTTTGGATTGTGGTCAAAGATGGTATCCTAAAGAAAGCCCTAGTGGCAAGAAAGTGGAAGTGCGTGCAACCTTGATTCGATGATGGTCACGATTAATGGTCAATAGCATAAAGGTGGCTAATTTAGAAGATGTGCCAGTGGTTAGAGATTTTCCAGAAGTATTCCCTGAAGATTTGTCAAGCATGCCACCAGATCAGGACATCGAGTTTGTCGTTAAGTTGGTACTTGGAACAACACCGATAGCAAAGAGGCCGTATCGGATGCCAACCGATGAGCTAGTTGAGATGAAGAAATAGATTGAAGAATTTCTTGAGAAAGGTTTCATTCGACCGAGTTCTTCCCCGTGGGGAGTGCCAGTGTTGTTCGTCAGGAAGAGAGATGGAAGTTTAAGAATGTGCATTGATTATCATGCACTTAATGAAGTGACGGTCAAGAATAAGTACCCCTTGCCAAGGATTGATGATTTGTTTGATCAGTTGAGAGGAGCTGGAGTTTTCTCCAAGATAGATCTCCGATCAGGGTATCATCAGCTGAGGTTTCGAGTAGAAGATATTCCAAAGACAGCATTCTCTACCCATTATGGACATTATGAGTTTAGTCATGTCTTTTGGACTAACAAATGCCCCTGCATACTTCATGAACATGATGAATAAGGTATTCATGGAATATTTGGATAAATTTGTGGTTGTCTTCATAGATGACATCCTTGTGTATTCAAAGGCGAGAAGAAAGAGCCTTGAGCACTTGAGATTGGTTTTGGAGAGGTTGCGAGCGGCAGGTTGTATGCCAAATTCAGTAAATGTGATTTTTGGAAAGAGAAGGTGGAATTCCTTGGCCATGTAATGATAGTCACTGTGGATCCAAGCAAAGTGGAAGCTGTGTTGCATTGGGAGCAACTGAAGATAGTTACCCAAGTCCGTAGTTTTCTGGGAATGGCGGGATATTACCATCGGTTCATAGAAGGATTTTCGACGATTGCTAGACCTCTCACGCAATTGTTGAAGAAAGAGAAAAAGTTTACATGAACACCAGAGTGCGAGAAGAGTTTTCAGGAGCTAAAGAAGCAGTTAACATCTGCACCTGTATTGGTATTGCCAGATGCACAGAGCGGTTTTGACATTTATTGTGATGCCTCAAGGCAGGATCTCGGTTGTGTGCTAATGCAGAATGGTAAAGTAGTGGCCTACACGTCAAGACAGTTGAGGCCGCACGAAGGGAATTATCTGACGCATGATCTAGAGTTAGCTACCGTAGTGCTTGCTCTGAAGATATGGCATCATTATCTCATTGGAAATAGATGTGAGATATATACAGACCATAAGAGCCTGAAGTACATATTCACCCAATTGGATCTTAATATGAGGCAGAAAAGATGGCTGGAGTTGATCAAGGATTATAATATTGGAATTCATTACTATCTTGGAAAAGCTAATGGGGTAGCCAACGCTTTGAGTCATAAAAGCCACAGTGTAAATGCGATGGTAGCCAGCGATCAACTGGAGTTGTGTGAAGAATTTCAGAGGTTGAGGTTAGAAGTTGTGCCACAAGGATTTATAGCTGCTTTGGAAGTAAAGCCAACCCTTGAGGATCAAATCAGAGATGGGCAGGGTAAAGATAAGAAAATTAGAAGATCAAGTCCAAGAAAGAGGAAGGTTTAGCAGAGGATTTCACAGTGGATGAGCAGGCACCCTATGGTTCAAACATCGAATTTGTGTACCAAACGAGAAGGAGCTTAAGTAATTGATTCTTGAGGAAGCTCACGATTCCAAGTATTCTATTCATCCGGGATGTGCCAAGATGTATCAAGACCTTAAAGGAAGATTTTGGTGGCCTAACATGAAGCGTGAGGTAGCTGAGCATGTCGCATTGTGTGATGTGCGCCAGAGGGTAAAGGCGATGCACCAAAAGCCCGCAGGACCATTGCAGCCACTGAAGATTCTAGAATGGAAATGGGAGGAAATTGGAATGAACTTCATCACTGGTTTACCCGAAACTCAGAGAGGCTATGATTCAATATGGATCATCATTGATCGATTAACCAAAGTTACTCACTTCATCCCAGTAAAGACGACCTATTCAGGAGATCGATTGGCAGAGTTATACATGTCAAGGATTGTATGTCTACATGGTGTGCCCAAGAAAATTGTGTGTGGATTGAGGTCTGAAATTCACTTCAAGATTTTGGGACAAAGCGCATGAAGCAATGGGGACTAGCTTGAATTTACCTGATCGATATCATCCGTGATCTGAGATGGCTAGACAGAAAGAGTTAATCAGATTCTAGAGGACATGTTGAGAGCTTGTGCGATATCTTATGCTACATCTTGGGATAAATGCTTGCTATATGCAGAATTCAGTTATAACAATAGTTATCAGGCTAGTTTGCAAATATCACCATTCGAAGCCTTATATGGTCGCGCCTGTCGTACCCCGTTGAATTGGAATGAAACAGGAGAGCATTTTGTGTTTGGATTCGAAATTCTCGAGGAGGCCGAGGAGCAAGTGGCCATGATCGGAGAAAGGCTGAAAATAACACAATCAAGGACGAGAAAGAGCTCTGGCGACAATCGCGTCGTGATTTGAGTTTTGAACAATGACCGTGTATCTTAGAGTTACTCCCCTTAAAGGTGTAAAAAGATTTGATGCCAAAGGGAAGCATGCACCCAGGTTCGTTGGGCCATTCAGAATACTGAGCCGTCGAGGAGAGGTTGCGTATTAGTTGGAGTTACCGTAGTCATTGGCAGGAGTGCACGACGTGTTCCATGTGTCATAGCTCAAGAAATGTCTTAGAGTGCCAGCAGAGTAGACGCCGTTAGAAGCAATCGAATTGCAAGAAGATCTGACTTACAAAGAGCAGCCGATCAAGATTCTGGACGTAATGGAGCGCAGGACTAGGAACAAGTCTGTTCGCTTTTGCAGAGTCTAATGGAGCAACCACTCGGAGAGCGAAGCAACCTGGGAGCGTGAAGAGGACTTGAAGGCAGAATTCCCAAACCTATTCTCTAGGTAGCCCTGAATCTTGGGGTCAAGATTCTGTTAAGGGGGGAGGTTTGTAACATCCCAATTTTTGGCCTTTTAATTTAGCTAATAGAGTTTTATTGCAATTTGTGCTTTTTGTGAATTTTCTGGATTTATTGGATTTTTCTAAGATTTATTTGAATTATTTTAAAATAAGTATATTACCCTTTTTCCCAAAACTAATTATATGTAGATAAATTTAAAATAAAGTTTTACCAAAAACATTTTATCTGGGTCCAAGATGTCTCAAAGTATTTTTGAGATTTTTCTTGTAATTTTCCTTGTGTTTTTAGTTGCCCAAATAAATCAAAGTTATTTTCTATATTTATTATAAAAGAAAAAACCCGAAATTAGTTAAGTGAATGCGATCTTGGAATTTGAGCCCAATCTTGTCTTGTCAGCCGACTCATTGCAATCCGGCCGCTCGGTTCACTGACTTTGTTAGCATGTATTCTAGAAGCTCGCATCTTAGCCATTAGATCAAGATCGGTGGTCTTCTTTGAGCCGCGTTACACGGGTGTTTCGATATAGCAAGCGAGTAAATTTATAAGAATCAAGGGCCCCGCGTTCCCTCTCCTTGATGGTTGACTCGAGGAGCCAAGATGTATCTTGGTCGGCTGAATATCCCTCGTCCGAGTTCGTGGTGGTGGTTTGTATTACTCGAGTGCGATAGTCTACGGGATTACAAATGAGGGCTCGGGGCGGAGCCCGGCGCTTCGTCCAGTGAAGGGGCTCATTATGGATCGAGTGTGGGTCGGCCCGAATAGGTGGCGGATCACGAATGCCGATTAGTTCTGAGATTAAGTGTGAATGCCCTTCCACGAGGGCCCTACCTCCCCTTATATAGGCGGAGGCGGCAGTTACAGGGAGTTTGGAGAAAAATGGTAGGGGTATGCTACGTCCAGGGAGTCCGGTCTCTGAGTAAATGGCAGCATTTTCAAACATAAGCAATATGTAGATTGAAAAGACAATAAAACAAATAATAACAAGTAAATAGATTCCATTGTTTGCAAATCAACCCAAGTCTCAACCTAAATCAAATTCCATTATCCACATGGCATCCTGCCATCCCATAACGATTGTTCATTTTAATTAACTACCCTTGATCGTAATTCGAGCATTGCTCAATACTGTGAACACGGCTATCCGAATAGTTTGTACACTCTGCAGAGGTTATGCACTTTGCCCACATGATACAACCATGCACCACACAGTAACGATCGTAAAGCCTTTACAATGCATCCTCTTAACCAAGTGCTATCCGCTAAGGTTTCAACATCGAAGGGCTAAACCACCACACAGGGCCCCTCTTGCGCCATGTGAGTTTCCTCCGTGAACCCGGACCCACACCACCAAGATAGCACTTAAGTTAAGCATTTGCAAATTAGTCACTAAGTCTGTCCCATTTCGACATGTGGTTGCAAGTAATACTCAGGTCAAAGGCTCGCAAGGTTAAGTCCTTAGGATTGATTGAAGCAAGACTTACTCATACCCTTTCTCGCCCATCGGCCCATCTCGACACCCTTGTCCCTACCACTTGCTTCAATCTAAATGATTATCAAACCCAGTTGATTACCAAGCATCAATTCAACATCATCGTTCCATATTCCATTAGTCAAGATTATTAACCACTAATTCGTCGGGCGCTGACAAGTTGATGTCCATCACGCCCGGGTTGGTAGACACAGCAGACGTTCCGTTGGGAAGGTCTTGCCCTCGCCTCTGCACGCTGTCAGTCTTGGCGTTGCTACTTGTTACTGGTTCCACCTTGGGGCGGGCGCGTCTCTCCTCTGTGCTCGATGGGGTGAAGGACCAGCGCTCAACATAGCGGCTCCCTGGCCACCTTGGGAGGGAGCCACCTGCCCCAGCATGGCCGTCGTGTCCATAGGGCAGGTGACCCACTTGTGTGGCCCAGTGACATGGCGGAGGTTGTTGAGTCGGCTTTATAGGGATCCGACACGAGGCCGTCGGGCCGGGGGGTGCTGACCGTGGCGAGTCGGGAACTGCGAGGCGTCTAACTGCGGCCGGTTGGACCGCCTTTGGTGGGCTGGCCAAGTCGATGGTCGCCGTGGCCCTCGAGGCCTAGAGCGAACCCAAAGCGGATCGTCGGTGTTCCAACCAATATTTAGGATAATCCCATCTGTGAGGGCGGAGACTTTGGTAATACCCTCTCGGCACTCTCGCATCATTGCCGATCTTGTTGCCATGTCCGTCTGACTGAGAGAAAGACGATCTTGAAATAAATGTATACTTTGATGTGGGGTACCCCTGGTATAAGTATTCGTCAGTAGCCCCCGGGGCCATCCTGGAACGTGTGCGTTCCCGGATGGGCCCATCACCTTCGGCGGTGCAATCTCTTCGCATACATGGCGACGCCGGCTTCTGCGCCCCGCTTATTGGGAGTAAATCACGGTGTCGCGAACGGCTAACGGGTTCTTTAGGGTGTAGCGCCTTGGTTGGTCGAGCCGAACGACTTGGTTTGCGGTCTCGGCCGGGACTTGTAGCCCTTGGTGGGTGAAGTAACCAAAGCCCCCAAGCAGTCGGAGAAGGCTGGTCGGGGTTACTCGAGTCGAGAAAAAGCGACCGAGCGAGGTGAGCGGACTTCGCTTGGTCGGATTATTCGCACGCCTATATTCGGCTCGGGCGGTCGGTCTCAACTTGCAGTCGATGGAACCCGACCGGGGCATTCCGACGAATCGATCGGTCCCGAGTCTCGAGTGGGTCGGAAGTCCGACTAACTTGACGGCGGTCTCGACTCGGTGTGTCTGGCGCACCCAAGTGTGTGTAACCTGAGCCCCGGCGCGGTTGGAGAGCGGTCGGGGGTTACTACTTATCGTCTAACGCCGGTTTTATGTCTTAGCGGACGTGGCGGTGGTCGGCGGGGATGCCCGGTGCCTCAAAGAAGGTTCTCGTTCCCCGAGTGCTCGCTTTTACGTAGTAGCCGGACGCCATTGCGGGTCGATAAGGATGCCCAGATGCCTCGAGGAGGTTCTGGTTCGAGCGCTAATTTTACGTCGTAGCTGGACGCCGCCGTGGTTGGCGGGCATGCCCGAATGCCTCGGGCCGTTCCGGTTCGAGTGCTCATTTTATGTCGAGTCAGATGTGGCCGTGGTTCGCAGGGAAGCCCGATGCCTCGAGGAGGCTACGGTTCGAGTGCTCGTTTTCGTCATAGCTAAACGCTTTACGGGCCATATGCTAGACGCCGGTTCCCGAGTGCTTTCGTTTTCGTCGTGGTGGATCTTGCCCGGCGAGCATGCCTCAGCGAGTTCAGTGGAGGTTCCGTTACCCGTATTGGATCTTGTGGTCTGCCGAATGCGGCGAGTTCAGTTCGAATGCTCATTTCGTCAGGCCGTGGTCATCGAGGATGCCCGGATGCCTCGGGGAGGTTACGGTTCGAGTGTCGTAGCTAGATCTGTGTGGTCGGCGAGGATGCTCGAATGCCTCGTGAGGTTCGGTTCCCAAGTGCTGGTCGGCGAGGATGCCCGAATGCCTCGGCCGAGGTTCCGTTCCCGAAAGTGCTCATTTTACGTCGTAGCTGGATACGCATCGCGGGTCGGCAGGATGCCCAGATGCCTCGGGGAGGTTCTCCGTTCCCGAGTGCTCGCTTTACATCGAAGCGAGATCTTGCGCGGAGTGGTCGGCGAGGATGCCCAATGCCTCGCCGAGGTTCCGCTCTCAATCGCTCATTTTACGTCAGAGTCGACACGACCGTGGTCATCGTGATGCCCGTGATGCCTCGTGGAGGTTCTCCGTTCCCCGAAAGTGCTCATTTTACGTCAGAAGCAGATGCGGCCGTGGCTCAGTGATGCTCGAATGCCTCGCCGAGTTCCGCTCCAAGTGCTCGCTTACGTCAGAGCTGGATCTGGCCGTGGTCTGCGAGGATGCCCGAATGCCTCGGCGAGTTCGATTCCCTAGTGCTCATTTTACGTCGTGGCTGAGGCGTGTGTGGTCCGCAGGACGCCCGTGATGCCTCGTGGAGGTTCTTGTTCGGCGCTAGTTTTACGTCGGGCCGGGCGAGTTAGTAAAGGCTGATTTAATGCTGAGGAGCTAGGTGAGTTAGTAAAAGCTGGTTCAGCGCCGAGCTAGGTGAGTTAGTAAGGCTGGTTTAACACCGAGCTAGGCGAAGTCATCGAGTCCTCGTCGGCGAGCTATCTGCGGGAGGTGGCATGCCTCATCCCCACGTTTACACCCGTCCCGCGGTGTGGGACCTGGAGGGTGGCGCAGACGATGTGTTTACCAAGCGTGAGTTTGAACATCGTGCTCGTGAAAGCTCTGAGCGGGTTATCCGTGGGCCACGGAGATCACGTGACCTCCGAGCGATGATCCCTCGCCAGGTGTCGACCATTGAGGCGTCCATAAAAACCTTTCTTTACTCGATCACGTATCGGACCGAGCCGTCCGTGACGGGCGCGAGCTATTAGCACTACCGCTTCGAGGGTTCCAGAGAGTGTGAAGTATGGTCTCGGACACGAGTTAAGATGATTGGGTCATCCGCCAACCCAACTAGAGGCCCACTGGGGGCTCGTCTTGTCCTCGCCCCTCGCTCATTTCGTGCGGGGCGACCTTGAATCCACTTGGTGGATTAGGGCTTTGGAACCCGTGGCGCCGGATCAGGTCCTAGCGTGACCTACTGAGCTCTCTCGCCACCTCGAGGCCGGTCTCGACCCGGTGGACTTTTCATACCTGCTTCGACCAGTTAGCCAAATGAGCGGCGAATCGAGAGGTCGGCTGCCTCGCCGGAGTGGTGCCTGGCGTCTCACGGCATTTAATGCGCGTCGCGGAATTTTGTCGCGAACAAAATGATTGGGGCCCGTCGTCTCACCAATGGCGTGGCGTGGCGATCGGCAGGAGCCGCGATGCTTCATCCGAGAGCGAGGCCGCTTAGTGGCGTCCGTTCGGTCGGTGCGCGTTCGGCTGGTGCCTGTTTTGGCTGATGCCTATTCGGCGCCTATAAGTTCGGCGCTGGGAGTGCTAGGGCAAGCTCTCGCTCTCGCCTTCACCGCCCTCCTTGCCTTCGCTTCCCCTGCCCCCTTGCTTTTGCCTGAAATGAGAGAGCAAAAAAGGAAGCCGAGAGTTCTTCACCTTCCCCTTCTCACCTTTGCATCTTGGAGATGTCGTGGTGAATGCACCTTGCCTAGCCTGGCAGGCCGCAAGGCTTGGAGAAGAAAGGGTTCCTCCCCTTGAGATGCCTCGCGATGGAGGGTGCCGACAGGGGAACATGAACCCCGGGAGGATGAGGAGATCGTCATGCCGGCCTCGTTCTACGAGCGTGGGTTCGGACTCCCGCTCCATCCCTTCGTGTGTGGGCTGCTGCATTTCTACGGGGTGGAGGTACACCACCTCAACCCCAACGGCGTGCTCCACATAGCAGCCTTCATGTGTTGTGTGAGGCATTCTGGGGATCGCGCCTCCGGGGGCGGAGGCACTTCTTTCAAGCCCGGTCAGGAAGGATAAAAGCGGATGCTCTGGCGTCCATGGGGGTCTTGTCCTGCATTGCGCTTGCCGGCCGTCTTGCGAAGTATATCAACTGAAGGCTGCGTCGTCGAGCCGAGGTGGCACTCCGAGTGGTTCTCGTTCGGAACACAGGAAGGCGGCGCCGGCCTTTTTCCGGCGTCTTCGGAGGTCGAGGTCCGAGTGGGCTTGGGGCCCCGATCAAAGGGATAAGAACAAGGTGGAGTTGATCGTCGAACAGATCAAAGCCCAGAAGGACCGAGGCTTGACCGGCGACGTCGTCGTGCGCGCATTCATGAGGATGCGCGTCCAGCCTCTCATGGAGAGGGTGCGCCCCATGTTCCAATACTGAGGGCATCCGATCTGTGGAGGATGGTGGAAGCGAGCTTCGCCGCGTCGGGCTTCGAGGCAGGTGGCGCGGTGTTGGTCGGGAGTGCCACAGAGTGGCGGCGTGGCCACCGAGCCTTTTTCGGCGGAGAATCCCGGACTTAGTAGCCGTGACCCTCTTTCCTTTTCTTTCTTCCTCCAACCCTTAGCATATTGTCGATCCAGCGCCGTGTTGTCGGGGTTGGGCGAGATGACCTCCCAGGCGTTCTTTGCGGGGAGAAGGAACAGAGGGCTAAGGTCATGAGCGTCCGTCTTCGCGAGAGTCCGCCTGCTTAAGCGAAAGGAAGAGAGAGGAGGAAGAAGAAGAATGACAAATACTTAGGCCTAGGGTATCTGCGGGGTGAGGAGGCCTCAAAAATGACCATCAGACCTGGCCCGTCCGAGTCGTCTTGAGCAACTACTGGCGATCCGCCGGCTGGCGACCCATACAGCGCGTTCGACTATGAACCGCTGGCTGGGGGCAGCCCGGATGAAGGCGCCGGTGTTAGTGTTGCTGTTGTCGAGGACCAGGCGGAGGCGTCCCGGGCGGACGCGCCCCTGAGGAAAGTAGGGGACGACTTCGCCCCGCATAAAGGCGCGAAAAGGGTATGTTGTCGACTTTCCCTTCGAGCGAGTTCATATTGAGCGGCGCCCGGCCGCTGGTCGGCTCCATCTCTGCAGCCAGCTGCAATCGAACATCGGCGTTGAGCCGTTACGCACGGTGAGGCCGGCGGACGAGGTGCATAGCGATGGGCGTCGGCGCCCGCAGCGGAGCTGGGCTAACTGCTAAGGAGGTCCGGAGGCAAAGGCGCGAGATCTGGCGCCCTTAGCGGGTAGAGGCCTCGTCGAGTCGAAGGTGGCGGCGGTGACCACTGCCACCGCGGGACCACGCCACCGGTGTGGTCCGGCGCTTTAATTCGACCGCCGCCGTCTCCCAGGCGACCGCCATGAAGCGGCGGTCCAGATCTTGAAGTGGTGGCCGCCAACGGTATAGCAGGTGAAGCGGCGGACATTCTTCCGCAAGCAGGCGCCTTAACTGGTCTTAGACGACTGGTGGGCAATGACCCATCAAGGCAAGCCGCGATTCGAGCTAGGCGGCGACGAGGCGGAATTCGGGTCGTGGGGCCTTCGAAGAGGGCTCGCATCGAGTTGAGGTTTAGGTGAGCTGGATCCGGAAGGGTCTAGCTCTTGCCCTCAACTCCGCCAATGAGGCGTTGAACGCCATTTCTGAGTCCCGCCCGATCGGCAAGGTAAGCCAAACCGAACCGCAACTTCAGCTTTCGATTAGCCTTGGCGGCCGGTGAGCTTAATAGAGTGCTTGCATTCAGCCGATCGAGGGTCGATCGGGAAAAGTCGGGTTCCTCCATATCTCGCATGGCGAGAGACGACAATGAGGAGGAGGGCGACCGTCTGCGCTCCGAGCTGAATGGCCTTCGAAACCTGGTCTTGAAAGCAGCGGAGGCGGCGGGGCCAGGAGCTTGAGTCTCGCTGGCGATGTATCAATGATGCCAAGGGCGCTGCCATCGCCCGAGGAGACCAGCGCGATCGGAGGTGACTGCCTCGGGTGTGTGACCAAGCCCGGGTAGAATTGGACTCTGAGAGGAGGGGCGCGTCTTGCGACCAGGGCCAAGCTAAGGCGAGGAGGATCTCCAGCGTCGATGGCCTCCTTGTTAGTAAGCAATCCATCCCTGGCCCAGTTTCCGCGATCGTGGATCGCCGGGTGTGTTTTTTGATATCGCTTCGACCCGCAGAGCTGCAGAAGAATCTCTGCGACGCATACGGCGAAAGGGTCGTGGAGAAAGAGCCTGTCCGAGCGGCATCGCCGAGCCGTAGCTGACCCTCGGAGGGTTGGTCGAGGTGTCTGTTCGGGTGCTCGGGACCGCTATCACGTGGTCGAGCCGACTAGCCAATGATCTAGCCCGCGTGCCGGAGCACGTCGAGGGCTCGGTGCACGAAGGGATTGACCTCGGAGCCTCTTCGGCACTCGTCAACGTCATATCCTTCTATTACAGTATCGACCTCAACGCCGTCAGTAGCGGGATCGTCGTGGACCGGACGGAGGAGGAGGTTGGCAGGTTGGAGGACGAAGTCGACCCACATGCCCGAGCAATCGCTGGCCGGATATCACCGCAGAGCGCCCTCCACTGGCAATAGAGGGAAAAAGATTAGATGTTTTGCTTTCAGCGATGTGAAGAACTTCGTTATGTAATGAACTGAAGCTTGTTTTAGCGTTTTGGCTAGTCGGGTCGTTCCGTAGGTCTGACTTTACCCTTCGCACATCCCAGGGGTGATAAACATTTGACGACCATAGCTTTAGAAACCGCGGGGGTTGTACAAGCGTAGGTCGGTATGTTAACACCTTTAAGGAAAGCTCAGAGAAAAAACAGGGACCTAAGGGACGAAACGTTCGCTTGCACTCAACACGGAGAAGGAGTGTTCCCGACCAGCTATGGATTGTGCAGCACCTTCTTCTTAAAAGCACTACTAGCAACCGTAGCGGCCGGGCGTAGGCCATAGCACTTGGGTCGAGAGGGTTACCGCTAGGGAGAACCGAATAGCCGGCCGGGTCATCGACCCGTGTGGGTGTAGGAACTAAGTATAAGTCATTCACCTGCACTTGCGCGGGTGAGGAGTGTTCTTGACCTACTACAGGTGCGCACCGCGGAGCACTTCCTTCTCTGTAAAGCACTACTTTGAAAGACAGGGGATGTCGCCTAGAGGTGAATAGGCTAATTATAAATTTAAACTAAATTGCAGCGGAATACAAAACTTGAATATCTCGAATAATACTTGACTGTCGAATAGTTCGAATAGTCCGAGATTGTATTCGGATATTCGAACTGATTCGGATAATCCAAAATCTATTCGGATATTCGAATGTTCTAAACACACAACTCGCAAATCTAGATCTAGGCTATTTGGGAATATTAAACACACCAAATTAAATTAGTTAGCCTAGAATACTTGAGGCAAATAAATATCTGGCCAAAACTCACTAGAAAAGTAGATCGGGCAATTTCAAGATTCAAAATCAAATATTAAAGCAAGAGTAAGAATCAAACTTGGAGACGAAGATTTTTCACGAAGTTCGGATCCTTGAGGATCCTCGCCTCCGCTGGAGGCGGCTCGGCCACACTTGAGCCGAGGTCTCTTTCAACCCTTTTCCTCCGTGTTGCACTTGCACTCGCCGGGCGTTGGTCACACAAGACACGGGGTCTCTTTCAACCCGCTTAGCCGCCGGGTGTTGCACCTTGCACTCGCCGGCTTCACTTCTTGATTCCTTCCCTTGAGGCGGAATCGAACCTTCACAAACTTCCTACGGCCAACCACACGAAGAACCGGTGGCTCGTAGGTGACCTCCTAGCCGTCTAGGAGTCCTCAACCTCCAAGAGCAACAAATGCTCACGAAGAATAAGCTTGGAGATGAAATCAAGTGCTCAACAACTCAAATCACTCAACCCAACACCTCACTCCTCAAACTCTTCCCAACCCTTCACACAAAAGGGGATCACTTAGATCTAAGGGTAAAGAGGTGTTTAGGGGGCTCAAGAACAAGGGTATGGCACCTCAAATCACTATGGTTGCAGCCCCCCACAAATGGGGATGGATGGGGGTATAAATAGAGGCTCCAAAAAACTAGCCGTTTTTCTCAACGTTCGACTCAGTTCGGAATGTCCGAGCTCAAGTTCGGATAGTCCGAACCCATTAGATATGGCTAACAGAGAGACCCAGCTCGGAATATCCGAAAATATGTTCGGATAGTCCGAACTCACTTCGGATAGTCCGAGTCCATCTTCGGATAGTCCGAAATGCACAGACCAGCCCGACGGAAACGAGCATAACTTTTGACTCCGGACTCCGATTTCAGTGATTTTGGACTCTATTGAAAGCTAAGAACAAGGGCTACACAACTAACAAGGTCTCACTACCCAAATCTCAAAGGATAAATCCAGATTTCACAAAGAATCCAAGAGAGACCTACAATTCTCACTTTCCGACACCACCAGCACCACTCTCTCTCTAAATTTCACAAGGATGAATCACTTGAGCACTTGACACATCTAAAAGTCATTCAATGGAGCATCCCTCTTAATAGTACGGCAATCCTTAGACTCAAATTCAAACGAGAAATCTAAGTCTTACATTCAATCCGCATGCCAACTTAAAAGTGGATGCAATGTGCATGATGTCTTTTACCAAATGATTGATGGCGTCTTCGCCTTTGTCCAACTTGACTCGATTCACCTCATGAGACTCTCATC
Source organism: Guadua angustifolia (assembly GCA_036346375.1). Classification (NCBI taxonomy): domain Eukaryota; kingdom Viridiplantae; phylum Streptophyta; class Magnoliopsida; order Poales; family Poaceae; genus Guadua; species Guadua angustifolia. The sequence goes on from CM070505.1 coordinate 51,386,648, forward strand.
CTATCAACCTTGACTTGATCATCCTCTCCGACGATCTCCACGCCAAGTCGATCTTGACTTAGTCCTCAACTCTTGGTGACACCGCCGTCTTGTTGACCTCGGCTTAACAATCATCCTCCAAGATACCTTGGTCATCATACACATACGGGACCTAATTCTTTCCAAACCACTCATGAAAGACATTAGTCCCAAAAGCTCAATAGATATGAATAAATTGATATTTGTGAGCAGTTGATTGCTACAAGTGTTTCATATAAAGAAGCACAACAAAAATGGAAACACTTGACATAAGAAATGTTCTCTACTAAGTGCATCATGATGAATATGTAATTGATCTATATGCACTAGAGAGATAGTTGCTGATATGATGAATCAATTTAAATCATGGCAAGGATCACAGTCTTTACTTAAATGAAGCACATGATGGAATATACACGAATTGTACATGTGCAAATAATATTTGAAACAAGAATAAATATGTGATCCAATTCTAGATTAAACTTCACAAAGAGAAGTGCATGAGAGGATACACAACTAAAACATGCATGCACCAAGTCAGTCTATAGCAATATGAAGTTTAACTCTAGTTAATACATGCATACTAAAAACAAAGCACATAATGAACTCAAGTGAATATATATGCACAAATAAATATGACATGAACCAATGTGCATATCAACATGCTACTTGGAGTTCACTATGCATTTGCACAAAAGGAATGCAATAACAAATATAGAAGAGATACCAAAATTGCATACCTTATCTTTGCTTAACCATCCCACTTTATTTTCCTCTAAATAGATGAGACTAATACTCAACTTGACAATAAACATGTTAGCCTCATAGCAATATAATCATATTAGAGGTTTGTCATTTGTTAAGCACTAAGTTAAGCATTTACACAATTATATAGATTGTCATTATATGTGTTTGTCATTAATCACCAAAATAACATAAGTGCCTAGATGCACTTTCAACTACTTCGAAACCGTAGCCGCTGGGGCGTAGGCAGTAGCACTTGGGTCGAGAGGGTTACCGTTAGGGGGAACCAAATGGCCAGTCGGGTCACCGACCCGTGTAAGTGTGGGAAGTTGTAGCCCCCGAGCGGTGCGTGGGGACCAAGCTGTGGTCACCACGCAACGTTCAAACTCGGAGGGGCAGAAGACTTGTGCGGGAACGAGGAAAAGTTTTAGGGGTAGAATCGCCTTAACTTTTATCCCGCGTGTTGGGGAGGTCGTGGCTGTTGGGCCCCTTGCCTAGTCCTCTGTCGGGGCGGTTGAGCTAATGGGCCCTCTACCACCTCGGAGCGGCCGCGGCCCACCCAGGCCGGCGCACCAACTATCGGTGCGGTCATTCCGGCCCAGGAGCCGAAACCGGAGAGCCGCACAGCGCTTGGCTCGAAGCGGAGTCCTTCCGCCCCCTGCCGTCCCATCACATTTTAATGCGTAGTGGGGGGAGCGGAGAGGACACGTCCCGTCGCGCTGGGTGTGGAGTTAATGCGCTGCTTGGCGCTTGGCTCGGCGCGGCGCCGCTATGGCGCCCGCCCGCCCTCATCTGGCGCGGGTGGCGCGAGAGCGTACCACGCTCTAGCCATTTGCCCTTGCCTCTTTGCTTCTCGCACTTCTTCTCTCGCAGCCGAGAGGAGAGGTTATTTTATTTCAACACCGATGATGGCGGCGGCGATGACCGGGGTCAGTAAGCGGAGGCGGCGGCGGGCCACGAGGCCGACGCTAAAGCGCGTCTTGCGGCCGCGGGTCCTCCGATGCCGCATACGAGGCGGGATTATTGCGCGCCTCGACAATCTTCCGCGATCGTGAACCCTCTCGGGGTGAGCTCCTTTGCTTTGGTGTCGGGATGGCTGTCGATTCTGTCTCGCTAATGTTGAGCTGTTCTTTCTTCATTCCAGCGCTTCTGGCTCGGGTAGTCCCTTGTCGACGGAAGCCACCTCAGGCGCTCCCCCAACCGCCCCGGGTAGTCCCTTGTCGACGGATGCCCGAGCCGCAGCCATGGTGGCGTGGATGGAGGCTTCGTTGCGCCTCCAAGCCGTAGCGGCCGCCGCCCAGGAGGCGGAGGTGTCGTGGCAGTGGACTCGGGTCCGAGCCACAGAGGAGGAGCTGACCAAAATGCGCGAGGAAGCGCAGGTGTAGCGGGCCCTGGCTGAAGCCACCGTGGAAGAGCTCGCCAAGACGCGCGAGGAGGCGCAGGCACAGCGGCTTCGGGCCGAGGCCGCTGAGGAGGAGCTGGCCAAAATGCATGAGGAGCGCTGGGCCACGCGTGATAACCTCATGAACATGCTCGGCCCGGCCTTCGAGAGCATGGCCAGGAGCTTAAGGCCGCTGGGGGTGAGGCTGCAAGAGCCGCCGGAGCGTACTGAGTCGCATTACGCCTTCGGCCTCACCTAGGCGGCCGACGCCCTGGCCAACCTGCCCCGCGCCTTGCGCGAGCGTTTTGCTCTCGAGGGGCTGGGGATCGCCGTCGACGTGGCGGAGTACGTGCTGGCCTGCTGTGCTAGCCGCGACACCTCCTTCGACCCAATCGCTGGCGAAGGAGGCCGGTAAGCGGGTCTTGAGTCGGCCGGCCGTGGCGAAATGGTGGCAGGGTTTAGCGCGGCCGTCGTGAGCAAAGGATACTCGACGACGATGCTGCCCCGGCGACGCTTATGTTTAGCAAAGGCAGGCGCCCTCGTTTAACTTTTGCTTCTGTGTGATGTAATGTAGGTACATTTTGTGTTATGGATTTTGGGGACTTTGCTTGATATTTCGCGTTTCCTGTGGCAAGCACTCGCCGAACAACCGTAGCTCTTAGGAACCGCTGGGACCGTTAGAGCGTAGGTCGGAGCGCTGACACTTGAGGAAAATGCGAAAATAGCAAGGGACATAGCAGCCCAAGGATGCGTCCTAGACCGACCAAGGATCGCTCCGCACGGGCACTCCCTTTTGCCGTAAAGTGCTACTTCGCAACCGTAGCCGCTAGGGCGTAGGCCGTGGCACTTAGGCCGAAAGGATTACCGCTAGGGGGGTCGCAATGGCCGGTTGGGACGCCGTTTTGGATTAATATGCGGGCAAGCAGCCCTCGAGTGGTGCATGAGGACCAGGATGCGGTCGGCACGTCGCACTTTGAACTCGGAGGCTTTGCCGGAGACGCAGGGATAAAGAAAAAGGTTTAGGGATAGAGTCGCCTTAACTTCTCAATGTCCCATGCGTTAGGCACAATGTTGCCATCAGCATCCTCGAGTCGAAAGGCGCCGGGTCGGAGGACCTCTAGGACGGTGAAGGGACCTTCCCGGGTAGAGGGATACCAGCTGCCAAGCGTTGGATCGACTGGCGCAAGACCAGGTCGCCATGTTGAAGGACCTCCATGGATCTGCCGGTAGTGGTAGTGTCCTGGCGTTCGATTCTTGGCGATCGCAGACGGCCCACATCGCGCCTCATCGAGCTGGTCGATGGCGCCTTGCTACGCGTTGAGCCCCCAAGTCTCGTCGAAGGCTTGTAGTCTTGGGGCACCGTATTCCAGATCGGTCGGCAGAACGGCTTCGGCACCGAACACCAGGAAGAATGGCGTAAACCCGGTCGACCGGGTCGGTGCGATCCGCAGGCTCCAGAGAACGGAGGGCAGTTCGACCGCCCATCGCCCCGCGAACTTCTTAAGTCGGCTGAAGACTTGCGGTTTGAGCCCTTGGAGGATCATGCTGCTCGCCCGCTCGACCTGACCGTTGGTCCCCCAACCCCGACCAGAATGAAGGACTTCGCCCGTCGGGCGAGGCTCTAGGCCTCGGTTGGGTCGGCGGGGAGCGATCCGTCAGTTAACCGGTCGGTGAAGGGCTTCCTCCAATCGGACCCGACAACCAGTACGCCGCGGTCTGATCTGGAAGGTTCCGCGTCCGGCTGCCCGGTAGTCGGAGCGGATGCACCCGGTGAGGCGGTCGGCTGCTCGGAAGGCGGGTCCAATCGGACGGAGGGTTCGCGTAGGTCGGAGACAAAGGTCCCAGGCTGGATCAGTCCCTTGCCGGAGGCAAGATTGGCTAAGTAATCGGCCTCACCATTGTAGCTTGAGCCGCGGTCATGGCGCCGACCGCCGTCCACGGCCCGCGATCAGGCCACTTCATTCATCACCCTTCTCAGCGCCTCGTGGGTGTCGCGAACGTCGCGGCTCCCGCCCGTGCACTAAGCGCATCGAGGCGCGAGTCTGGGCCGCCAGGAGCTCGAGCGCCGTCCTTGTTGGACCCCGTGGGTCTCGTGCGGCGGCACGGCTCGGGTGGCTCGAGAAAGCCCCCAAGTGATGGAAGCCGGAGTTTTGTTTATCTTGCACTGAGAAGACGCTTTCTTCGCCCTCGAAGGTTTGATGGCGACCTTGGCCTCCGGGTCCGCTTAGCTCGGGGATGCCGCGGAGCAGCATGGCTACTGCGGCGGCGTTTCGGCTGGCATGGGGGAGAACGGAAGACCGTCAGACCCCTCGGGGAGTTGGTGCTGGACCTGGCGTGCGCGGCACCAGGCGCATGTGGGGGCTCGGTGGCCTTGCTCGGGGTCGACTGGAGCTTGTCCACCGGGCCTTTTGAGCTTCCACTGTCATTGCCGCCGCGGAAAGCTGCGTGGCGAGCTCAGAGGCTTTCCTCCACCTCTGCGCCTTGGCGCAGGCAGGCGCTTCCGGACTTAAGAAGCGCGGCTCGGTCGACCACGCCCGCCATGTTGCACTCGCAGGAGTACAACTCGTCCGAAGTGTGCTCCGCGTCGGAGCTGGAGCCGTCGCTGGAGGAGAGCTCCAACAGTACGTGGACGGAGGTTGGCATGTTGCCAGCCATCGCCACGAGCCACGAGCCTTCGGGAAGCGGTGCCGCCGCTCGGAAGAGTTCATGCACGCCCCTACCAGAGGCGGCGTGGCGGCGGACAAGTCCCGGCGGCGAGGTCCGCGCAGGGGCCTCAAGCCAGTGGTCGGTGATGGAGTCCAGGCTCCTAGTGGAGGCCCGGACTTGAGAAGTGGCGGGGACGAGACCTAGCTCTCTCGCCAGAGTGGCGGCGAAGTCGAGGGAGCCGAAGCGAATCCAGTTCCCCGACGGAGATGCGCCGTCGTGGGTGACAAAAGACATCAAGGAGGAGATCGAGTCCAAGACGAAGATGATGACGCGAAGGCCCTTTACCCGAGCATGCCAACTCGGTTGTTTCGTGTAACCGTGAGTAAATTTGTAAGTCAAGGGCCACAGCGCCCTCTCCTTGATGGTTGACTCGAGGAGCCTAAGATGTATCTTGGTTCGGGTGAATATCCCTACGTCCAGTTCATGGTGGTGGTTTGTATTACTCAGGGTGCAGTAGTCTACACGGGATTACAAATGAGGGTTCAGGACAGGCCCCGAGCGCTCGTCCGAGTGAAGGGGCTCGACTGCGGATCGAGTGTGGGTCGGCTTCGAATAGGCGGCGGATGCGAATGCCGATTGGTTACTGAGATTAAGTGCGAATGTGCTTCCCTGAGGGCCCTGCCTCCCCTTATATAGGCGGAGGGGGCAGGTTACATGGGAGTTTGGAGAAAAATGGTAGGGGTATGCTACGCCTGGGAGTCCTGGTCTCTAGTCGTGGCGCTGACGAGTTCTTTATCCATCCCACGCTTCGGGTTAGTAGACACAGCAGACGGTGTTCCATTGGGAAGGTGCTTGCCCTCTGCCCACTGTCAGTCTTGGCGTTACTCATGTACGCCAGGCTGTTCCGCCTTTGGGACGAGCGCGTCTCTCCACTTGTGCTCGGCGGGGTGAAGGGACCCTTCGACTTAGCGCCCCCAGCCACCTTGGGAGGAGCCACCGCCCTAGCATGGCCGTCGTGTCCATGGGGCGGTGACCCGCTTAGGCCGATCGTGGCGTGGCGAAGGTTGTTGAGTCGGCTTGTTGAAGCTCATTAGGGATCCGACCAGAGGCGGTCGGAGCCGGCGGGTGCTTTCGGCTGTGGCGAGTCGGGGAGACTGCGAGGCGTCGACCAGTGCTGCCGGACCGCCTGGTGGCCTGACGAGGCCGAGGGTCCTTTAGGCCCTCGAGGCCTAGAGCGAACCAAACGGATCGTCGGTGTTCGGCCAATATTTAGGGATAATCCCATCCGTGAGGGATGGAGACTTTGGTAATACCCTCTTCAAGACTCTGCATCATTTGCCATCTTCTTGCCATGTCCGTCGAATCGAGAGAAAGACGATCTTGAAATAGATGTATACTTTGCTGTGGGGTACCCCTGGTATAAGTATTCATCACGTTCCAACAAAACCCTAATGCCCACTGATTGTTGGATCGAAATCAATCGATCATCACCCGTCGTGTCGAATAAGAACCTTATCCAATCCCCGCCGTTAGTTGTTGCGTGCGGTTGTGATCGTATCAAGGCGGGAGTGCTTCGTGGCCGTGGATCCTGGATCGGACGGTTGAGAGTCATCGTTTCTGTGATGAATTCGGAACCGTGCTACCGTATCGCCGCCAGACTCGGGATGCGTGTCCATCTTCCGCATGCGTTTTGAGCTCATCCCTGCTTGCCGCATCGTCTACCCGCGTCTCGTCGCCCGTGCCGCTGTTGTTCGTGCTAGAGAGCTCGTCGGTGTTCACCTCGGTTCTTCTCGTCTTCCACCGTCGTCAAGCCATGAACTGCCACACCGACCCCAGATCCAAACCTGCCGAGTCACACCATGTCGAAAAGAGGAAACCTTGTTGCCATTCTGCCGCCGGATCGTCACCGTCGAGATCATCTTCCCCAACCCCGGCAGAGTCTCGCCGCCGAGCAACCATCAGCGAGATTGAGCAACGTCAACTATTGAATCACCATCGGACCACCAGGAGTGAGCCACGTCATTGATTGAAGCAGTGAATCACTCGGGTAAAGGATCACCGTCCGATCGGAGATAAACGCTTCGGATTGTGCCGCGTAGAAGCAAGATCGGTGGCCGTCGGATCAGATCTGAACGGTGTTAGATCCGAGTGTAATGTGAGCCATCGGATCTACGCCGTGTGGATCAGATCTTGCCTCGGGTTGAACCAATTAGGTGGTGACGCATGGCGGGTGACATCAGCGATGATATCATCCGGTGCACGGCACAGTTCCTTGGTCCGCGATGAACCGGCCATATGGTGCACCAGGTCCATGGAACAGTGCGGAGGGCTACGTGTCAGCGCATGATTGGTTCGGATCAGGGCTGACACCAGCATGACGCAATAAATCATATTTTCCTTTATAAAAATAATTCAGATATTATTTGTTTTTCTAATTTTCTGATTTTTAGGATTTTGAATCTTCCGAGAGCTCGTTCTTCCTCATACGAACTCCGATTGAGGTGATTCAAATTTTTAAAAATTTGTAAAATTGAGATCTATCCAGTGGTTACTTTTGTTTGATTTTTAGAGTTCATTTTCTCTCTGTTTTTGGTATTTATTTACTTTTCCTTATCGATTCGCATAGACGTTGAAGCGTGTGACGCTTTGGAGGAGGATTTGGCACTTCAAGATCAATTTTCAGAACAGGACCAAGAGCTTAACCAAGGCAAGTTGTGCTTTGATCATGTTGCACCCATATTTGTAAAGTTGCTATTTTGTTTTATGATATTGCATAATATTTCATGTGTACAAATGGTTTCAATCTAAATTGGGATTTAGATATCATACCCTTTGAATTATACCCTACCTTGTCGATTGTGTGCCATGATCCACTTGTCACCCCAGATTGGTTCACTATAGTTGGTTAATAATAAAATCAACATGGGATAGTTAGATCGGATTAGATTGCTTAGCTATGCCACGTCATCACATATACTTGAATCATGTATAATTAATCTTGACTAATGGACTATGGAACAATGATGTGAACTTGTGTGTCATATGTGGTCACACAAAGAGATTGAGATGTGGCGAGGAGGTCACGCAATGATGTTGATTTGTTGGAAGCATGTGGTGCTTGGTAATCAACTAAGTTGTTAATCAATTAGATTGAAGCAAGTCGCAAGGGCAGGTGTGCTAGAGTGGGCCCGATAAGCTGAGGGTATGTGATAGTCTTGCTTTGATCACCCTAAGGACTTAACCTTGTGAGTCTTTGACCTGAGTCAAGCATGCAACCACATGTCTATTATGGGGTAGCCTAACTGACTAATTTGCCATGTCTTAACTTTAGTACTGCTTTGGTGGTGTGAGTCGGGTGTACAGATAAACTCACATGGCGCAAGAGGGGGCCCTGTTGTGGTGGTTTAGCCCATCAGTGTTGGAACCTCAGCGGGTAGTACTGGGTTAAGGCGAGGCATTGTAAAGGCTTTGTTATGATCATTCGCCTGTGTGGTGCACGGTTGTATCGTGTGGGTAAAGTGCATAACCTCTGCAAAGTGTACAATCTATTCGAATAGCCGTGCTCACGGTATTGAGCACATAGCTCAAGAATTACAATCAAGGGTAGTTGATCAATTGGACAACTGAGTGGGATGGCAGGTTGCCATGTGTATGATGAAACTTGACTTAGGATGGAAACTTGGTTTACTTGAGAATCTTTGAATCTATTTATTTTTATTATTTGTTTTACTGTCTTTTCAATCTATGCAATGTATGTGTTCATAAATGCTGCTTTACTGCAAATAAACCACATAGCCATTCCTTGGAATAAGCCTTGCATATAGTTATGGTAGAAATGCATTCTGTGCATAACTTGTTGAGTGCTTTTGTACTCACTCTTGTCATCAACAACAAATCAACAGTGGAGGAATCATCGCCCTTGTTGGAGGAGGACTTCCTTGTGGATACGAGTCACTAGGCCAAGCCTTGTCAGCCGCCTATGGTGTGCTGATGAGTCACTACGTCTTTTGCTATTTCCGCTTCATTTGTCTTAGTTTATTCTTAGTCTAACCTTGCGTGGCTGAATAATGTAAGTGATCATAAGATCATACACTAGTTATACTAATAAATGTGAAAGACCATGTGGAGGTCTATCCTTGTGTGTGATGAGTAATTGACAAGATTTGAGATTGGATTGATTTGAAATTGAATTTGATTTGAATTGGATCTTCAAATTGAAGCAATTTGAGTGTTGGTTGCTTTTCCTAGTACTACCGGCCTAGGGCGTGTAGGACCATTGAGCATAATTATGATTGATTAATGATTTTGTTTGATGCAATGCACTCATGTGAGTGGTTGCATGGATTGACTTTGAGTCAAGTCGTGGACTTGTGCTCGGATCGTTGTTTGTTTATTAGGTGTGCGAGTGTTGCTCGAGGGAACGTGGTTGATGTGGGACCGAACTAGGTTCATGGAGGAACCGAGGTTGGGACTAGGTTCGGGAGAATCGAGGTCTTGGTGGTCGAGGATGTCATGCGGGGCGTTCGGCTAGAGAACATGCACATGGAGGTGGTTAGTCCGCGTGTGTGCGGTGGGTGGAGCGTCTGGCGATGCAAAAAGCTGTATTGGGCCATGTTGGGCCAAGTGGAATTAATATACAAACTGTATTGGGCCATGTTGGGGCCAAGTGGAGTTATATCTGATTCTTTATGTTTCTCGATATAAATAGGGAGTGTCTCCTGTTTATGTGAGCAAGGAATTAGGGTTTGTACTCTTTTATGTTGGAGTATTGTTAGACAAAAGAAATAAAAAAAGGAAGCTTTTGGGCGGCGGCTGTCATTTTTCATGTGTCACTTTTTGGTTCTTGCGGCGGCTGGAGATTTTTGTGGTGGCATGCAATTCTAGCGGCAGAGCTCCTGGTGGGTGACGTCCTGGTCTGGCGGCTGAGACGTTCGGCTGTCTTTCATGCAACTAGTCTATCGAAGCATGTATGCATCTGCTGTCTTGCGGCTAATGAATTGATCTCGCGTGAGTGGATTGGCTGGCGGCCTGGACGAGAAGATTTTCTCCTGGCCAGAAACATGAGCGACTAGAAGATTTCCTTGCGTGTTCTTGTTCCCAGCGACTAGAACTCCTGACGGCCAGAGACTTTTCTTTGTTGCTGAAGTGTTCCTGCGTTAGGAGGGTTGTTTGCTTCTGGGACTTGGTGGACTTCCTGTGGCCATTGTGTTTCCTAGTGTTTGCTCGGTGTGCATGCTTGCAAGAAGACCTGCGCAAGTTATTTTGATCTGGCGTCAATGTTCTTGCTGTGATCCGGCGTCTGAAGATCAATTCCCGTCATTATTGTTTCAGCCAAAATTGCGAAGGTAATATCTTTATATCCGTAGATCCGATCGAGTTGATTTTTATTGCGTTAGTTTCGGATTTGAATCTAGTTTATACAGTTAAAATTTCACGTCAATCCGACGGTTGGATATTCGGGAATTATGGTTTTAGTGAACCTCTGTTAATCTGTTTTTTGTTGAAACCGAGAGCAATATTTCATAATTAATTTAGGGGGTTTTGTGAATCAAGAAAATTTTGATTTTATCTTCCGCTCAATCATTCACCCCCCCTCTGATTGTCGCCATCCGATCCTACAAAATGAAGTCTTACTATTCTTATCGTTGTGTATGATGTGATGCTTACCGATGTTAAGCTGTGTGCACTAGCGTTGATCCTGGGACTAGTGCGGAAAAACACAGTGGATTTGAATTGGTGAATTCGGGTCCTTACAGCTAACTTATAAATATGCCATTTCATTCAGTATATTTATAAACAAGCACCCTCAAACGGGAGATGTAGGTTCCACAGCCTAAACTCTAACATTTATCACATCACAGTAACAATAATTCTAGATTAACATGAGAGCACTGCAATAATTAAATAGATGTGTGCTTGTCAAATAAAGAGTGTAAAATTTGATAGAATATACATAATTCTAGTGTAACCTAAACTTTATTCATGATATATCGAAATTACCTTGTGCAAAATTGAAGGGGTTTGAAGGATTGCTCGCATTTTGAAGAAAACCGCAAATAAGGGGAAAAAAGAGGGAAATCTCCTCAAACTAGGGCTTCAAATTTACCTTCTTAACACCCACCCTTGAGGATTTCAAATTTTCTCTCCCAAGTATTACTTCCAACCACAGAATATGAGCTGTTTTTTCGGGTGACGGCGGAGAAATCTCCTCTAGAATAATAACAGAGAAGAGTTCAGCCCAAGTGGTATATATAACCTACTGAGGCACATCACAATCGGTTTTTAATTAAAAAGCAATAGTGGTGTGCACGCATATCACTATTAGTTCTCATATAAAAAGAGATAGTAATGAGCACATGCACATCACTATCGGTTCTTATATGAGAAACGATAGTGATGTGCATAGTGATCACTATCGGTTCCCACAAAAGAAGCGATAGTAATGACCACGTGCACATCACTATCGCTTCCCACAAAAGAACCAATAATGATGTGTACGTGCTCATCACTATCGCTTCTCACATAAGAACCGATAATGATATGCGTGATCACATCACTATCGCTTCTTATCTGGGAACCGATAGGGATGATCGTGCACATCACTATCGCTTCTCGCATAGGAACAGATTGTGATGCACTCAGTGCTACATCATAATCACTTTTAACCTTAGAACCGATAGTGATTATTGTTAACACCCCTCCTATGTTATCTATCACAATCGTTTTTTCGTAAAAACTTAAGAACCGACACAGATGAAGCGATAGTGATGTACTATTATGTAGTAGTGTAACTTTTTGGAATCACATAGGTCGTTCAAAGTATATAGAATTCTTGGAGGGCCATTCAACGGAGGGTCGCAACTGAACCACGATTTCAAGTTTTTTATATCTGCTAGCTAGTACACAATAATCCTATATGACACTCCGTAATAATGCATTTCGAACTAACCAATACTATTTTTGCAGAGCTAATAGCAGCCAAAGGGAACTAACCTATGTGAATTCTACATTTGTCATAATATGCAACTTATCATGGGTACAACAAAGTCCAATAACATGTAGTTTGTCAATCTTACAATAATTATTTCATACTTATCAATTTATATATATGCACGACTTTAATTTTCCTATCAATAGGTTGTGAAATGCATTACAACTGTGTTGGAATAGGCCGATCTGAAAAGAATTCAAGAAGAACTTGTTTCCTTCTTGCTGCGTGAAGTCGTAAACGCAAAAGGCAAGTTCCACTCTGCCTAATCTGATGAGTTGTATTGGCATATGTGTAGATAAACTTGTGCTTTGAATTTGTGAATTATAATAGTATATGTTTACTTGTGCATTCAATTATTTATTATATCTATGTTAATTTCCGAAATAGATGTGTTGTGGTGTAATCTGTAATCTGCTTGTGTTGTGATGTAATCTGAGTTGATTTGTGATTATGTATATGTAATCTGTAATCTTCTTGTTTCAAAGAGCATGGCTAGCATTTCCTAAGACTAGCCAATAAATATAAAAAGTTTTAGCAATACAAAATAATATTACAGATGGTTTCTTAGAAAAAACTATTTGTGATATATCTCATATCACGGATAGCTAGGACTATGAACCATATATGATAATAGACTATCACAAATGGTTCTTAATACAAACCGTCTATGATAGCCTATTATCACAGACGGTTCTACACTCAAAACTATCTATATAAAGAACTGTCTGTCATAGATGTTTCACCAGACAATTCAAAAGGTGTCTATGATGCACCATATTATCACTAATAAATGTTTATAAACAGTTCATAAAACCGACTATAATGATTTTTTCAATAACAGTGAATGGACTCGCTAGCAAACGGTCTGTCCCTGTAGCTTCTTCTTCCACATGTAGACAAAAATCGCGCTATCTTCCCGTTGCGCTGGCCGGTACCGCGCGTCCAGCTAGCTAGCGAGAGAAAGGGAGCTTTCGGGAGAGCTAGCTACGAGTTGGACTGGACATGCATTGTTAGATGGACAGACGTGGAGACGCCACCAGCCGGAGACATGGAGCCCAAGCTAGCGGGAAACATGCCGGCCGCGCGCGCGAGCCGACATCGACTGTGACGGGGCGCTCGTCGCCACCGACGTCGATACGCTACCCGCCAATGCCACCCGACGGGCCGGGAGAGCTAGCTGGCCCGGCCAAGGCATGTATATACGCTAGCTAGTATATACTGCCAGTTCGGTCCATGGGTGGCTGGCTATAGCATATGTGTATGTCTGGTTAACGTAAGCTTGGTTGGAGTAATTAATGGCATGGGCTCCCACGTGCACGTGTGGGTGCGCAGGGTCGACCGAGCGTGCGTGCATGCATGGATGGACGGGTGGGCTCGTGCCCTAACGAACATGCATGGCGATCAATGTTGATAGTTACGTTAGAGATGAGACAAACCCCATCACTACCGGATAGGTCCGAGCCAGCATGTTAATATTATCACTGCCGGTTCTAACTTCAATCGACAGTGATAAAAATAGTATAAATTTTCCGTAGGAATGGAGGCAATATCATTGCCGGTTTTATAGAGAACCGGCATTGATAAGAAGATATCACTGCCGGTTTATATATAAAACCGGTAGTGATATATCAAAGCATAATTAGTTAAAAAACAGAGCATATTAAAATTTTGTAATTTATCTCGCACAGAACATTTACAAAATTTGTAATTTACGGGATATGTATTAGTTAAAACACAGAACATTTACAAAATATAATTAGTTATACCGTCCATTATTACATATTTAGTCCTAATTATATATACAAAATATAACGGACCAACGGCTATTAACCGTTTGAAACCCAAAATGGCGCGAAACCCTATATCCAAAAGTCGTCATCGTCATCCTCCTCCTCCTCGTCGCCGGAGCTGCCGCCTGATGACCGATCGGAGTTGCGGCGGTGCTCCTCCTCCTCCTCTTCCTCCGAATCCAATTTGGTGGCGGAGTTGGTCTTACCCCAATGCCGCGGGACCTCACCGCCGTCGTTGTCATCGTCGTCGCCCTCCTCCTCCTTTGCCTCCTCTTCCTCCTCCTTCTTCTCCTCCTTCTCTGGTGACGGAGCGGGGCTTTGCCCAATACGTGCTCGCTTCTTAGGAGGGCATTCTTGCAGCAGTAGTGGATTGTGAGGAGTGGTGCTTTAGATTAAGGAATGGGCATTAGAGCATCTCCAACATTGTCCAATATTCTAACTCTCAATACATTTAGATTAGGACCTTCCTAAAAATCTTTTTCCCCCAAAAAAGCCCATACTCCAACAGCTCCCTTCTTTTTCCCAAAAAAAATATTTAAATGCAACGGCAACCGTAAAAGCATACAAAGGAACAAGTTTACAGCCTCATGATCACTTTATTACACGATTACACAAATATGGCCACGCTGTATCAGTTCTGCGGTAGCAAACTTTATTACACGATTACAGGAGAAATATGAACAAGCATATCGATTCACCGGAAGCAAACAACTAGATCCAATCGTACATTATTTCAAGCTAGACGAGCATATGCAGTCGCCAAGTGAAGTTGGACACAATACATCCAAGGTCAACACCATGGTTTCATCTATAAGAACGGTAAAAAGGGCTGTACATGCAGCTCTCAACAGATTTCACCAAGTCTTTTGGGCGAGGGAGGTGACTAGCCAATCCTGCTTACAGAAAAGCAAAAGAATGATGGGTATGCATTTGGTATTCTGTTTTGCTAGAGTGCTAGTAAACTACACAAAAACAAACAAGATTTACCGAGGTCGTAGGCTTTTGCAGCGACACGAGCTGCGATGTTAGCTGATATCTTCCTGATGCTGCAGAAGGGTGGATAGATCAGGCCTTTGTCAAAATGCTCTGGGGTAACCTGTTCGGCTAGGCCTTCAGCTGTTCAATGCCAAGAACAATACAACCAAGCATGCAGAATTAGCGCAGTTCATGAGCTCATATAGATTGTATTTACCAGCAGCAAGGACCATATCATCTTTCACCCTTTTTGGTCAATACTCAAATAAATAAACCAGTTCGTCAATCTTAGAAGTTTTCTAACCAAAATCACAAATACACCAAGGTGCACATAAACACTAGTGTAATGTTCCTGTAAATCTGTAAACGCACTGATTGCTCCATCCAAATACCTGCTTCTTATGCATCACGAATCTAAGCATGCAATTAAACATATACTGCTTTCTACTTTGAATGAGTAGCACACGAGTGAACCTTTTGCACAAGTGTAGAAAACTCTTCTGTAAACTTCAAAAAGTTTCAGCGTAGACGACATTTGTTTGCTAGTAGTTAGTAACTACAAAAGAAATTCATGAATAGCATTGGCTTTATGAACATGAAAACTGATGAATAATCATAGCCAACCTTTCTACATTCTATGTATATTTCCAGTGAGAAGATTTCATTCTGAATTCTAAATTATAAACATTGGAAATTCAGAGTAACCGTTCATTTCCCATCATCATAGGTTGATTCCTCTACAACCCATTCTTGACAGAACTAATATTTTCCAGAGAATATAGGCGTGAATCTTCCATATCATACGAGATCTGTCCTATGCCTCACTAGTAAACTAAATGTATCACTGGTGATCTTTTTGATTCGTGGTGTCATGTACCATTTTCCATTCATTATAAGCTGAAACGGAGTTTTACATAATTAGAACAGAGCGGATCATCCTCCAACCGTACCTCCGCACCAAGCTAATGTTGAATACATGTTTTTCTTGTTGCTTGTGAAACTATGAAAACGCGATGTTTACTTTGTTTCAATAAAATTGTTTCCTTTTACTCCCTATAACACTACTATCGCATATTCATGTTCTCTAGCAGATCGCCTCATCTGTTCCACTCCAAATTTCACAAACTCATCTCAAACATCACAAAGAATAAACCACAAAATGCACTCAAAATCTCCAAAAGATTGATCACCGATACAAGAACAGAGCGGTGAAAACTCCTAGTTTAACAACTTGAATCAACGCTGTTTTCAAAAAAAAAACTTCGAATCACCACGAATTCAAACATAGGCACATCACAACAGCAAGCACAGCCCGCACTACGAAATCATCCAAAAAGGCAAACAACTTTTTTGTAAATAAAAAATGAAAGGAAAGGAAATTTGGAGACCTCGGCGAGGACGGAGAGGACGATAAGGTTGCGGACGGCAGCGGCGGGAGAAGCTGCGTCCGTGGCGCATCCGCGGCAGCACGGCGGCCTCCTCCTTGGGCAGTCTCGCAGCCGCTTCTCGTAGTCCTCGCGCCACGAGCGACTGCGCCATATCCTCCCCAAAGAGCCGCCTTTCCTCTTCTCATCCTCCTTCCCTTCCCCTCCGCTGCTTTCTTTTTGCCTCACGCCGGGAAGCCATTGCCGAGCAAAGCGATCTGCTGCGTCGCGATCCGATAGAGCAAAGGTATTGGGCCGGCGCCACGCGACGGTGGCCTCCATACTGCTGCCTCTGACGCGCGTCGATCGAGAGGGTTTAGCGGCGAGATGCAGCGTCTTTGGAGCTCCTCGATAGCGGCGGCCCTATTTTCTTGCCGTTTCATGGGTACGCACTGACCTAGGGAGGCGAAGGGGAGAAGGAGTAGCGGTGGGGAAGAGCTGGCACAAAGAAAGCCCACGCACTGGCGATTTGGCCGCGGGAGGGGCGAGAAATTCACTACACCATGACACTAAATTAGCGTCAGACATCAGTCGACAATAATACATAATTACCGACCAACTATCTGTCGCTAAAACTTGGTGACGGACTAACTATCGACAATAATACTTTTAGGGTCGAGATGGTGCATTGGAAATTATTTTGATATGTAGGGACAAACTATCTCGGCAATGATAAATTTTTACGTCGATATCATCGGCAAAAGTCTATCTGCAAAAGTCTATCTGTAGCCGCAAAACTCATGTATTTATCTGATAATTCTTTTAAAAATATTACGCTATTATTATATTTTTTCACTTTCTTTTTTTTTTTCCGAGCCAGTTGAGATGGCCAACAGTTGATTGACCCAACCATCCCCTTAATTAACCTAACTCTCTGGGTCTCTCTCTCTTTACTTGGTTCCCATTCCCATTTCCAGCGCCGCCTGCATCCTCTGCTCTCTCTGACTCATCTCCTCTCCCGAGTGCCGCTTCTCTCCTCCTTCTTCTTGCCGCTTGCTTCTCTGGCCTTCCCAGACACGGTGCCCTCTGTCACCTCCCACAGTGGCAGCGCCCGGTGCAGCACAAGGCCTCCTGACCTTGACTCTGAGCACAGGCTGCCTGCGCCTCTCCACCGAGCCCCATGTCTTCGAAGGCCGCCAGATCCACCACCACAGTGGTCTCCTCCGTGTCGACCCCACCACCGAGCTAAGTGAATGCCTCCTTCTTCTTTCTCCATCTATTCATCCTCACTCACTTCTTCCTAGGTCATCGTCGCCATTGGCGCCTCACCGTCACCTCAACCGTCAGAGCAGGCGTCGACACCGGGCAAGAAACCACCTCCTTGACTTCCACGCTACCAACTACCGTCGATTGCACCCTTCCTCCCTAAAAGCTAAGTTACATTTAGGCGAAACTCATTTATGCGTTATCTGCTGGGTGAAACTCATTTGCATGGCGGCAAAATATTTAGGCAAGCGGCAAAATATTTAGGCGCGAACAAATTTCACACACGCGCCCTTGTCGCCTAGGTTAAAACCAAGCCGCCTCAAATCTCCCCATTCTCTCCTCTCGCTCATGGCCGCCACCTTGATCGAGTCCCTCCGGCTCCGTTTCCTCCCCTCTCAAGCGATGAGCTCTGGCGGGCGCGGCAAGCAAGCGAGGCGCCGCCCAGCGCCCTCACGGCGGAGGCGGCGCGGCCCACCCCATGCCCGGCACTGCAGCCGCCTCCACTGTGGAGGAGGAGGACATGATGGATGAGGGCGTGTTCTGGGCGAGACTATCTGGCGGAGGACGAGGCGGCTTCTGCTGCTGCTCAGCGCGACGAGGCCCTAGCCTCCCGTCTCTCCCGTGGAGCGCCCGCCCTCCCTGCCGACCTCGGCTCCGGTTGCTCCACTTGCCGTCGACGCCCCAACAACAACAAGAACAACAACAAATCTGCACTTCCTCTATATATGCGGGTTGGGGTTGGGGTTTGCGAGGGAGGCGAATGGCGGCGGATTCTAGTGGTGGATAATTTCTGATTGCCGATTTATGATGCTTGTAACTCTTTCATTATCTGATTTAGCTGACAATATACAAATCCTCCTCATTTTTCCTAACGGAGAACAGATTCTCATTATTCAGAAGTTATAGCGCTCTATAATTACTTCTAGCATTATCATTTTCAGAAATTTCATTCACAATTTTACGATAGACTCATATTTTTAAGTCATACTTAGATATCCATTGTTTTTCTATGGTATTAGCACCATCTACTTTTTAGATTTATGATGTATAAAGGGCTCTTTGGATACTAGAGGATCTACATTATCTCTGAAGTTTCCACAATCCACACTCATTAAGTAAAAACCTATTTCTAGTACATGCACCATTCTTTCCCATGAAAAATTAGGAAACACCCTGACAAAGTGGGCTTCGCAAAAGTCTTTCCAATTTTTAACCTTGCTTTAATCATCGCATGTTAATGCTACAAATTTCATTACCTGTAGGTATATGAGAAATCACCAGTTGGATTTAACTAGTCCTATAATGTTTTTTAATATGTTTGTTCACCCTGTAGGTATATGAGAAATCACCAGTTGGAAAGGTTGTCATTGATGAGATCGCAAATTTTATAAGCGAACCATAGCCAACTAACGAATCTGGGATTGTGTATTGCTTTTCTAGGAAGGAGTGCGAACAGGTTGGTGGAGACCCACGGATGCTTGATTTCTTTTATTTTTCGACATGTAACGAAATTAGGGCTGGTTGTACATCTAATATAGATCATCGATTGATTACATCGACATTTGTACATAGTTTAGATGTGCCCTGTTGTCTAATGCGGGACTTTATGTGTACAATGGGAGGTTCACCTTCTTGATTGAATGGCCCTTGTTGAAGATTAAATGCTTCGCTGCAGTGTTGAAAAAGAATCGAGGTGATGGATTTTCTCAAGACAAGCAACTTTGGAAAGAGCTTGAGATCTTCAAGGTTATGTGCTTGTAAAAATCCTCCTTAGTTGAAATCCCTAGTATCTTGTCCTGATTTTCTAGTTTGTTTTATTATCTTTTCAGGTGTCACTAGGAAGAGTAAGCAGGAGCTACACTTGCGTAAAAGCACCCAACAACTCTATCCCAAATGATGTTCTTGGGCTCAATGGTTCATTGTCATGGTATGTGTTTTTTTTCCCTGTCATGCTATTGCTAGCTTATGTGGCTTTGTGGGAATGTATTGGATGAGAACCAACCTTAAAAGAGGAGAATGAGAACTAGCAATATCTGACCATTGAATCTCATCTTGACGGCTAAGTTAAATAATGAAAAACCACTGACATCTTTCACAAGGCCTCTGAATTATTCCACTATACTCATGCCTTTCCATCTGTTGGTGATATTTGCAAATGGCATTATGGCAATCTACTTTGCTCTATAACAAAATCTAGTCCGATTGATGAGATTGGAATTCTTGTTTTCCTATTTTAAGGGCGGCCCGTCTTCCTCAAGGTCTGTGTGGCTGCGAGCCCCAACTTTCCCTGTGGCCTCCTCCAAGATCTGGTTGGCGACCGTCGTCCCCAAGACGAGGCTGCGACCCCCGACCCCAACTTCCGCTGGCCGCATCCTCAGGTAATATTTGGTGGCCTCCTGCTCTTGGTTTTAGATTAGCATTGCCGTAGATTATTGCATTTATTTGGTATGTGGCTGTTATAATGTTGTGATGCTACTCTAGATGCGCTAATAGTGTAAGTTTGACGTCATGAACTAAAATTTTTACTCGTTAATGTCCGGAGTTGTGTGTTTGAAGTGCGTAGAGGCAGAATTTTATCTGTGAAGTCCATCTACGATTAAATGTTGATAAGTGGAATTTGAGTTTTATATGTATTTGGTCTTAATAGTGAGCAGTTCTACAAATGTTGATTTAACGTCTTGTGAATCCATTTGTGAGTGCTTATATCTTTAGAAATATAAATGGTCCTTCGCACTTTCAGTTTCTTGTGGTATCTTGAGGTCCTAATAATATATTTCATTACATCTCCTTAGTAATAGAGGTGTAAACTAGCTCGAGCAAGCTTAGCTTGATTGTGCTCACTAACTCGTATATATGTGCATTTATGTTAGTATTTTGTAGGCTTGAATAGGCTCAGGCATGGTGTATTTTGATATATGTATATAGTTTAGCCTAATGGAGCTAAGCTCGATAAGGATTCGAGCTCAGATATGGGCTCAATCAGAGCTCAAATAGCTGTTCAAACACGAGCTTTTCCCACATCTGTCCTGAGTGTGACTGATTTGTGCATATTGAGCATTTCAGATTATTTAATGCTTTGGTTATTGTAAAGATGGATTTTGAGAATCTTCTGTGAGTGGCCTGGCCCTTTTGTGCGATGAACATTCATAAACAAGAGCTATATCGGCAGATGTTTTAGTGTATTTTTCTATTAAATTATGTGTCTTTGGATGAGAAACAATGTTTGGTGGATGTGTTGTGAGTATATTTTCTGTTTAATTTTGTGCCTTGATGAGACACATTTTTCCTATATGTATTATTTTAGTTCTGTACTTCTGGGTTTTCTTATGTTTGGTTCCCTGAGGTTTGTGGTGGGTTAAAATCTACCAAGTTGTGTTTACTATTACCTGCATCTTACTAACTGGTTGAACTCTGTTGTGTTTACTATTACCTGAAAGGTGTTATTAACAGGTTGAACTTTATTGTGCTTCATAATTTTTGTAAGGCAGAGTTTTAAGCTTTAGTGCATTTGGTTGTTTGCTTATCTAACAGTAGTTTTTTTTATTGGATTTGGATGATAAGAGGAATTACTAACTAATGATATTTTTTTGTAGATGAAGGATACCAAGAGTCGATCTTCCTCTGAGACAGCAGGTATATAAATAAGTACTTTTCCATGCATCATAATAATCAGCAGTTCTCACCTCCTGAGAAAGCGAACATGAACAAAGACACGACCACCATCGAAACAATCTGTCTTAACTAGTAGTCTAGTAGCACGAACAAGTTAGGTATTTTGAACAAGTAGAAAAGAGCCATACTTAGAGACCATTGCATGCCTTGGATTCTTATTCATGCCATACACAACTCTCTATTATGGTACCTGACTAAGAACTTGCGAAGCTTGGAGTACCTATCTCAGAGATGAAGAGTTTACTATGCATATATATAAATGTTACTAACTTGGGTGTATAATATCCTATTCTACTTGTAGCTAATGAATAGTGTGTGTATATGTGTGTGTATGGATGCTATATATGGGCTACGGCTGGATGAATTTTAAAACTAATTTGGTTAGACCTGATATGTGCTATTTTTCATTTTTGGTTTGTGGACTAGCGATTATTTAGACAACGAGGCTATGGTTGGCTTCCTCATTATCGGTCACAATTTTACCAAGTTATCCAATAATCTTCTGTTGTGAAGATCGAAAACTCCATGTCTTGATTTCTCACTTAAATTGGTCTATATCGTTTAGTATCGAGCTAAGTTTACATGGTAGGATTATTTATCTTTAATTCCAATAGTTTGTTTTATGTCCTAGAGTTCAAAACCGTAAAAAAAACTAGCCACATTTTTTCAATCCGCTATTTAGGTGAGTTTTGTTGAGTTTTCATCCATTAAAGTCATTGTTTGGTTGCTGATCAATTTGTCGTGTACCCATTGCATACTTTCTGCCCATCTAATAGAACAAAAAAAAAGAGAGTTGAAAACCCTTATCTGCTTTGGCGAAAACTTTGATCCCATGAAAGTTATAACTTCGCTTGCACTAGGGTGTCTCATCGGTTATATCTTTTGTGTGATCTTTGTCCATATTACAATTTTGCTCCTAAATTAGCCGAGTATATATATACAAAAATAGAGTAAAAAAAACAGAAGCAAAGAAGGGAGATGCACCATTGGTAGAATTGAAAAAGAAGCTGACTTACTAGCTTCTGTTCAGATCAAACTGAGTAGCATTGTTCTTCCCTTTAGTCGTAGAATTATTCAATTATTCAAACTGAGTAGCATTGTTGTATTTATTATGTTGAAACTTTCAAGCTTGCATAATTCTAGATAAAATATTATACTTTGGTGTGTTATGATTAAAGATTATATTTCCTTTTTGCAGATAAAGTTGGAAGACCATAGCAAGTTGGAAGACCATGGCAAGTTGGAACAAATCTTTCAAAGATGTTATTAGTTTTAAGAATTAAGTTTTGATGCTTTTATCGTGGCCCTAAATATCTCGCCAATGGTCAGATCTTTGTTGCAAGATATCACTATGGATGTGGCTACCCTATTTTGATGTCTTAGATATTTTTATTGTGGCCCTAAATATATTGCTAATGAATGTAATGTTGAATGTGCTGTTCATGGTTGAGGCTACTATATTTTTGTAGCTCTATCTTGTTGTCTTGGTTATAATGTTGCATAATGTCATCATGGTTGAGGCTACTATATTTTTGTGAATGGAAGTATAAAAGTACCATGGTTGTCCTAGTAGTGATCAAGCTAATTATTGATTTTTTTTTAAATCGGTATAAAGCATCCCATCGAACTATCTGTCGGTAAAAGTGTGGATTGCCAACACACAATCTGTCGGTAATTATATGTCTGTCGGTAATTATATGTCTGTCGGTAATAACTATGTCTGACGGTAAAATTATGTCTGTCGGCAATAATGCTATATGTGGAGTCAGCTAGTCTGTCGGTAATACCTAGTCGGTCGGCAAAAGTCTTTGCCGACTGGACTTTAACTCTGAGAGGATGTCTGCCGGCAAATGTATTGCCGACAGACTATGTGACACTGCACGTAGCTTTTGCCAACAGCCCGTCTGTTGCAACAAAAGTGCTGTGGTGTAGTGATTCCGATTGCGAGCTCGGTCGCAACGCGCAAAAATGAGGCCGCGGGCTTCATGTTTAGGGCGCGCGGAAATATGGGGAGGAAGAATGAGGGACTGTTGGACCACATTTTTTTTCAATTAAACCCTAAATCAGATTTTGGGAATGAATTTAGGGCACTCTTGGAGATGCTCTTATATAGAGGCAGAATGGGAAGGGCAACAATTGGCAGAGGAATGTGAAGCGCAACGGTTGGCGCGGCAGAGGAACGGGCAAGCGCGCGGCAGAGGAATGGGCAAGCGCGACAGTTGGAAGGGTTCGACGTATCACTGCCGGTTTGTATTACTAACCGGCAGTGATAACTAACTATCACTGCCGGTTTATACCCAAAACCGGTAGTGATATATTACTGTCGGTTTAATAACCGGCAGTGATATTGAACTTTTACTGCCGGTTCTTCTATTTAACCGGCAGTGATATGTATTTTCCCGCGTAATATGACCTTATCACTGGCGGTTCTGCGCAGAGCCGGCAGTGATAAGCTATTTATATAGCTCCGCCTGACCGACGCCTTTCCCCGACCAAGCAGAAGAGAGGAGCTCTATGCTCGGTTGTATTTTTCTTGGTGAGGTGCTGCTGAAAAATTGTGTTAGTATTTTTTTTCATATTTTTCTTCGAGTCAACATCTTCTCCGACCGAGCAGAACAAAGAGGAGCTCTGTTTTGCTCGGTAGTTATTATCTTGGCGAGTTGCTGCAGAAAAATTGTATTAAAATTTTTCGAGGTTACTGACTTGATCTATGTTATAGCAATCCGTAAAATTTTACTTTACAGATTGCTATAGATGTTGATAATTGCTGATTGTACGGTGTGAACATTTTAGGTCGGTAGTGCTCAAATTAAGATATAGCTAATTTATTGAATAAATTATAATTCTTATCCATTTTAGTGATGTAGTGGATGTTTAAGTAACGAAAATTGCTAGATGGACAATTATGCATAATTGTAATTATTTTAATTAATGAAAATTTGTTATATGGATTTTTAAATAGTAAAAATTGCTAGAAGAATTATAAATAGTGAGAATTGCTAGTTGAATATTTAAATAATGAAAAATGGTAGATGGATTTTGCAATAATGAAAGTTGCAAGATACATAATTATTTAGAAATATATCCTTATATTCAATTATATGCTTGTTTGTTGTAGATTAATTTAATTTAATAGCGCTACATAACAAAATGAAATGAAGAAATCTTCTAAATAATTAAAAAATGCTAGATGGATATTTAAATAGTGAAAAAGTTTGATGTATTTTAATATAGGCAAAATTGCTAGATGTATTTGTAAAACTAATCATTTACAATTATATTGTTATTTGCAGTTATGTGCTTATAATGTGTTTATCGTTTTAATTAATTAGCAATGCATGACTACTGTAAAGAATAAATTATTTTGGTATCGTTTGTTGATATACTGAAATGTAGTTTGATATAATTAACTGTAGATGGACCGAAGGTGGATGTATGACACGGACCGTCGCGGTCCAGAGTTCTTTAATGGTGTGACTTGTTTTCTGAATGCGGCTGCGACACACAAGTCGAGAAACCTGGCGGACTATATGTGTTGTCCATGCGTTGATTGCAAAAATGAGAAGTTGTTTTCTAACATAGAGTCGATACGTGCACACTTGCTTCGAAGGGGTTTCAAGGCTGGCTATACCTCTTGGACCGAGCACGGTGAAGATGATATTGTACATGAAGGGCAACACATTGATGAAGATGACGGAGACAACGATATGATGGCGGTGGAAGATGTGTTCGTTGATATCCACGAAGATGATCTAGATCAAATGTTGCGTGATGGGGAGGGGGACTTCATGAGTGAAAGGGAGTTTCAAAAGTTCCAATATATGGTAGAGGACTCTACAATGCCATTGTACCCGGGCTGCAAGGAGGAGCACAAAAAGTTGCATACCGTGCTTTTAATACTGTAGTTGAAGGAAAGCAATGGTTGGTCCGATAAGAGCTTTCTTGAGTGTTATGTCTCTTGGGGACTTGCTTCGGAGGGTAACGTGTTGCCTTCAACTACGTGCCGAGCCAAGCAGTTGTCCGCGTGCTGGGATTTGGAAGTACAAAGAATACACGATGTCCAAATGATTGCATATTGTATCGCAATGAGTTTGCGAACATGGATGCTGTGTTGTTTGCAAAGCAAAGCGGTATAAGAACGCATTTATTTATATCGAGAACGAAGATGTCGGGGTGAGGCGTAAGAAGAAGAGGTGTCCCCGTAAGGTGGTGTGATATTTCCCTATAATCCCTCGTCTGAAGCGATTGTTTGCGAACAAAAGTCATGGCCAATTGCTACGATGGCACGCCGAAGAGCGTAAGAAGGATGGAATGCTCAGACACCCTGCTGATTTTGTGCAATGGAGGAACATCGATAGAAAATATAAGAAGCACTTTGCATATGATGTGAGAAATATAAGGTTCGGATTGAGTACGGATGGGATGAATCCTTTTGGCAACATGAGTAGTCGTCATAGCACTTGGCCGGTGACTTTATTCATCTACAACCTTCCTTCTTGGCTTTGTATGAAGCGAAAGTACATTATGATGCCCCTACTGATCCAAGGGCCCAGGCAACCTGGCAATGATATCGATGTGTACCTCAAACCATTGGTTGAAGATCTCCTAATATTGTGGAACGATGGTGTACGGGTATGGGATGAGTATAAAAGAGAGAACTTTATCCTACGGGCATTGTTGTTCGTAACCATCAATGATTACCCTGCTCTTGGCAACCTCTCGGGCCAGACGACAAAAGGCTTCAACGGATGCATCCAGTGCTTGGATGATATAGCTAGCCGGTAGCTGAGGAACTGCCAAAAAATGGCTTACATGCGGCATCGTAGGTTCCTCCGCAAGGATCACCCATACCGCAATAATAAGAGAGCATTTGACGGGACAAAGGAGACTGCCTTAGCTCCGAAAAATCACACTGGGAAATAGATATTTGCAGCCGTAAAGGATCTTACAATTATCCATGGAAAGGGAGCCGGCAGTACATGTGGATTTGAGTTCCCGCACGAGCAAGAAGGATTTGAGTTCATGTGGACAAAGTTGGCAGGGGATATTTTAATTGAACAGCTGAAGCACACTGTGAACACCGATGTTTGCAGGTGGCTGTGTGATTGGTATGTATTCCAAAGATACACGATCTATTGAGGTCTTTCCTACAACAGATCTATTGAGGTGTTGATCAACTCCCAAAATAAAGAAAACGCGATCTATTGAGGTCTTTCCTACAACATATCGGTTTATGATCAAGAACTTAGAGAAATGAGTTGTTGAGGGTCTAGATGATTGGTATGTATTCCAAAGATACACCATCTATCAATCACTCATTCTTAGCTCAAGATCAAATAAGAAGGATAAAAAGGAACAATGGAGTATTAATTGTAACGACCCCCAATTTTGTATAAATGCTAAAATAAAAATTTATGTGCATACAGTACTAGTCCCATGATTAGTGGTTAGTACGCACATTTACAACAATTGGAATCACAACCATACATCATTTTATTTAAGCGGAATCCATTTATACAATGTATTTTAACAATTCAGAGTATATAGCAGCAGAAGAAGCAAAAGCTTGTAGTGTGCCCATCCAACCCTCTGGCAACTGACAAGGCATAATCCCTAAAAAGATCATTTCATTGAAGTTCTTGTATCCTGCGACGAAAAGTAATCTTTGGAACCTCGTTTTATTTTTCACCTAAAACAACATATTAAGTAAGGTCGAGTTCTTTCGTACTCAGTAAGACTTAAGGTGTATATACAAAATGCGGTAATGTAGGCTATGTCAAAGGATGGTTCTATGGTTAATTTGCATAAAGTGAGATTGAATTTGTAAATCAAGTTGTAATTTACAAACGGAATTTGTAAAAACAAGTTTGACTGATATAAAAATAAGTAAGTAAGGCATAAGTAATAACTCACAGTCCTCCATGACATGAGCATCGAATTGTCCAATTTCTGCCAACACCATTCTTTGCCAACACGAGACATAATAGATAAAACCAAGCCGTTTTAAAAATAATAAAACATCTAACTACATGATGACTTTACTAAGTGTCCATGACCGCAGACACAACTAATCGATTAGATTAATTTTTACTTTGTAGAGGTGTACAACTTTACTCACAAGTCATGATCTTTTTTTGCCACTATTTACATGCACCTTTGGGTAGTGGCTAGAATGTTCATGACAAAAACCATTACATTACCTAGGTTAACTTTGCACCAGTCTAGTGACGGTAAACCCATGATATGGTGGCAGAAGATGTTTGTACATACACTATACGATAAATGGTTATAGACCCCATAGTATGGTATACACTATTGTATTAGTAAATGTTTATTCTATAATCACCTCAGTGTAGACGTCCTTTCGAGCAATCAGTCAATAAAAAAGCCCATACTACTACAACCTTCCAATTTACAAAGTTAATCTAGATAACTTAATTGGTTTAAAGCTGTTCCATACCAGCACTTGTGGTTGTACGTGTTTCTAGCCTAAAAATGAACCATAGTTTGGTCCTTAATCCGACACGAGCGATAATCTCCTCCTACACTACGTGCAACACTTGCACCTCTAGTTATTGCCAATAGTCGCCCACATCAAAACCATAATTTTATTTCAAGTTTTTAACAAAAATACCATCAACCATCATTATGTCTCAATATCTCCAAGTTTTATCTGATCAGTTTATCCAATTTGTTCATCCCAAGTCTAAAGCATGGCTAAGCATGATTATTAATCATCGCATATACCCAAATTAATATTATATATTATCTATCCTTAATTCTAGGTTTATCAAGGTTCACAGGTCAATATTTATTAAAGAAATTCAATAAGATAATAGGTATATCTTCCAGTACCACAATATAGCAAATTTACAAAAAAAAATATGCAGATGCATAAATAGATTTGATAAAACAAAATGAAAATTGAAATATTGGGATCAATATAATCAAAGGGGGTGCTTGTCTTGCTTAATTGTTGTTTACGACGAAGTTGAGTTGTAGTTGACATTGTTGACAACGGAATTAGTGGCGTCAGGTTCTACACGTCGTTCAACGGAAATATAGCAGACAACAAACTTTAATAAGGGAAAAAAGAATACAGATAGAGAACCAAATAAAAACTTGCTATAGAAAATAGGTAGGGTTTAGGGTTGTATGATTTCATGTACTTGCGTTTTAGTTGATCTTATCTATATATATTAATATTACTAGCATATTTAGGTTAAGCGATTATACGGTTCCTTTTGTAGATTATCTATTCTTATTTTACAAATTCAAGAGGCTAAAATTATGTATTCTTGTATTTATAACTTCGAATTGAAGAGGTTAAAATTATTTGGATTAATAAAATTAAGACATTAGTCATTTTGTTATATGTTATGAATAATACTCAACCTTAAATGATTTTGCATGAGAAGCAGTTTTGTATATATTAAGTTTGTTAAGTTTAGACTACTGATTATTTATTCAATGCTTTAAGAAGGTTCCAGTAATACAAATATCTTCATTATTGATTTCTTATTTACTAAGTTCGTCTATTCATATTACGGATTTTTGGGTTCATGATACTTAGGGTTATGTTTTTAACATGATTTATATGTAAAGCATATTGTAATGAGATTATTTATTCAAAATAGGAGAGTATTTGCCCTAGAGAGTATTTCTAAGCTGGTTTTATTAATATTAGTGTTTAGTCGAGATGTTTTATTCATTACTGAAATAGCATATAAAGTTTAATGTTTACGTTATAAGGGATCAGAATTTGTTTTAGGTTTGCTACTGCACTTTACAAGATTTTGTAACTATTTTTCTGGCATTAGTAGGGTACAACCCTAGGAGTGTTTTAAAACTGGTTTAGTGTAACATTCCATTTAGAGCCTTTTCTAAATTTTTTGTGAATTTAATTTGATCTCTCAAAAGCAAGCATATCATTTGGATTAAAATTTTAAGTTTAAATGAGTTCAAAATAATTTATTTGGGTTCTAAATGTTTAAAAGTATTTTTTGAGAATTTTCTAGGATTTTTCCTAATTTATTTGCTATTTATTTTGGCCTTTTTTATTTTTCTAAAATTTCTTAAAAAGAAAAATCTTTTTCTTTTCCATCCTTCCTAGTGGGACGTTTCTTTCCTTGGCCAGTTTCCCTTTACTTCCATCAGCCCAGTCTGCTGCTCTTTCCACGCTGGCCCACCTCCCTCTCCCAACCCAGCTCGCTCATCCCGCTCCGCGTCGGCCCGCTGACATGCGTGGCTTGCTTGTCAGCCGCTTCATCTCTGTCTCCACGCTAGATTTCGCCGCCGCGCCGAATCCCGCAACCATCACTGCCTTTTTCTACAGCCGTTAGAGCCATATCTGCCCTAGAGACCTCGGCGTCCACATCTTTAAAGCCCGCCGCCCCTTTTCCCTCCCTCTTCTCTACGTTTCAGTAATCGAATCACCGCCAAATCCAAACCCTAGCGCCGCCGTCCCGAGCTCTTCTCCACCGTCTTTCTCTCTCTTCGGTGAGCCTTCGTCGCGGATTTGGTCGCATCAGTTTCACCGCGAAGACCTCTCTCGTTTGCCCCAAATCCGGATGCGTTTCGTCGCGGTTTCACACTGCCGCCTCATTGTCTTCCCCGCCTCTGATGCCACGTCGCCGCTGCTGCGTTGCCACCACTCTGTGCCGGTCATGCCGTGCTGACACCGGCATAAGCGTCGTGTTAGCGCCCGCTCCGTCATGTGGTCGCCACGTGGCAGCTACATCGCCCACCTCTCGCCGCGTTAGTGACAACTCGTCGCTAGCGCCCGCGCTGCATCGCCTGCCGCATGGTAGCCATGTGGCTGCCATGTCCACCCTAACCCACCGCGTGGCATCACACGTCGGCTGGTCTATTGCGTCACCCAGCCCCCTCGGAGGACCCGGTCCACCGTGAGCCGAGCCACTAACGTGTGAGCCCTACATGTCACCTGGCATTTCTTTTTCTTTTCCCTATTTTCCAGAAAATCCAAAATTCTAGCCAATCGCAGTCTACCACGTGTAAACCCTTTTTAATTTTTTTTGATTTTCTGATTCGAGAAACTTCTAGGAGCTCGTTCTCCTTCGTTCGAGCTCTAATTCCAGTGATTCAGATTTCTAAATTCATGATATATCTTCCAGTACTATTATTTTCTATTTTTGAATTTTTTTGAATTTTTTATTTATTTATTCTCATTTCGTGTGTAGACAATCCAATCGAAGCTCAAGTGAATCAGCAGGCAGAAGTAGAACCAGTAGGAGGCAGCGAAGGCAAGTCTTCCTTGAACATGTTGATTCTAAATTTTATGAAAAGCTTATATTATTTTAAATTATGCATGCCTACTTTTACTGTAACATCCCAAAATTTGGGTTTTCAAAATTTATATTTAAATTAGCTTTCCAAAAAAATTCTATTGATTTTAATTCATTAAAGAAGCTTAATCTAGAATTTTCTAAATCTAAAACAATTTAATGTGCCTTACATTACATTAAGTGATTTAAAATTTAGTTTTTACGATGTCCTTTGTATCTCGGAATTTCCCAAATTTGAGATTTGCTAAAAATTAATTAAAATTATTAATTTAAACATTTGGATGTTAATTGGATTTCTATTTGGATTTTTAATTCGAATTATTAATTGTTAGGACAATTCTATATCCAAATTCCATTTCAAAACATTTCCAAAAGACTCATCAATTAAAAATATAATTTGGAGACAAAATAAAAGATTTGGTTTTGCTAAAACTATCTTATTTAATATAAATAAACCTAAGGGAATTTATACGAAATTTCCTACAATTTTCAAATTATATATTTTCTAAAGCATTTCGAAAGCTTTAACAACATAAAAATATATGTTGATATAAAAATAAAATATTTGGTGGTACCAAAATATTTTAGTTGATCTCAAAATATCTAATTAAACTCCCTGAATTTTCTTAGAATTTTTGGGGTTGTTTTATTATTTTTAAATTAAAAAGATATTAAAAACACTATTAAAGTATTTACTGTACACGACTAAAATTATTATTTTATGTAATAATATTTTATTTGTGTTACCAAGCCTGTGAGTGACGTTCCAGATTTTTCCCGGATTTTTGAACCGTCGTTTGCTATTTATTTTGATTTTATTGGTTAATTCGGATTAAATAAACAGTAACGCTACAGTAATTCCGGCAGTTTCCAGTCATAACTCCGGCGAGCGTTTCCTGACGATCCGCTGGTCCGATCGCCCTATAAATTGAACCACAGTTTCCTGCGTGCGTTCTCTTTACAACCCAATCGAAATTTTTCCCATCGGAGTTTTGGATCTCCCTGTGTGCCCCATTCTTTTCAACTCCGGCGAAAAATTCGGCGAGCTCTCCTGGTCACTCCCGACTTTCTTTCGATCTGAAATTTTTCCCAGAGCTTCCTCTTGCTGTCCTCTACCTCCAGTAAAATCAGATTTTGAAAATACCTACCGGAGCACCTTCGGCCACCGATTTCCTTCCCAACTCCGGCGAGCTTTTCCCGTTGATCCACCGCTCCTTTGTAGCTGAAAATTGAACCCTAGACGCCTCTCCTTATTCCCCACATCATACTCAAAGATCAGCATCAGAATCGCAACGTATCTCCCTCGGCAAGTCTTCTTCCCCAACTCCGGTAAGAACTTCGACGAGCTCTACCGGACGCTCCCGAACTCCGTTCATCCTCAAATTTCTTGTGGAGCACCCCCATGATGGTTGCAACATCCCTGTGGAACAGTTTTAGAAGATTCCAAACAGAGCACCACCGGCGCACCGAGCCGTCCGCGCCGCCCCCAACGTCGGCCTGTTTTGGCGTCGCGTTCCCCGTCAACTCGTCGACTCTTTTCAAGATCCGTTTGTGTCACATCGTGCCTCAAGGTACCCTCTATTTTCCATCCAAATTTGGTGCAATTTCATCCACTGGATCAAAAGTTATGGCCACCTAAAGATTAAATCTTGCCGGAGCCCGTTCTCCCTCGTTTCTGCGAGTTTGGCCGTGAAATTTTTATGGTAGACTCCCTTTGATGTCCCCTACACGGTGCTCACCCTAACTCAATGTTTTACCTGCGAGATTTGTGCAGAAAAATCAATCTTCCCGATCGGTCAAGCGTCTGACGCAATGAGGAATGGCATCGTGCGTTTTCCGTTGATCCAGAAGGTAAAAATCCGATCTCTTCACGTCATATTGTGTTCTAGGATCTCAGTAGGCTCTCTGAATTTTTTTTTTGTAATTTTTCATTCATTATTCTAGTAGTTATGGCTATTAGATCTATTAGTTGTAACAGCCGTTAATCGGCAGTTTGTGATTAATCCGGTGCGTCGCCGCCAAATACGCCTATACCGTTGAGTTCGTATCGCCACGTTCTACACCGTGCTCACCCTACCTTTGTTATTCCACTGTCCGAAAATTTTAATATTCATTTCGCCGTCGGTTTAAATGCTTGCCGTGCATCGCTTTTTGTCGCTAAACATCCTAGTTAAGCTTTGGCGAGTCCTCCCATCGATTGGGTCGTTACCCTACTGTTTTGGCCATCCTTCGAGTTCATTTGGTTTCTATTTGCCGTCAAAGCCTTAATCTAAAACCTACCGTCATCGCTTTGCCTCCGCGTTAACGTTTCGCCGTTAGCGTTCCATAGATTAACGTTAAAGTCGTTAACGTTTATGCCGCTAACGTTCCATCGTTAACGTTAAAATGTTAACGTCCCGCCGTTAACGCTTTGCTCTCATCGTGTCATTGTCATCGCATGGGTGCATGCAAGTGGAAGCCTTAGTGAGATGTCATCATCTTTTCTATCGCCTTGATGTAGCTCTATCACATTGAGTTTAGCCCCGTCTTCTTATCATCGCCGTCTTGTTATCATCGAGCCTTTCATCGATGTATGACTGAACCCCCTTATCGAATCACAATAGATGTTGACCCCACTTGTCCTTATCTTATCGTTGAGAATCTAATCTGCCATTAACCCAGAACTCATTCGTGGACTTGGTCGCTAGACCATTGACCATGTGTCATATACTTGTGCCATATCTAATCTATCAGCTTATCTTTCTTTTGTTTGATTGTGTATCTACTTAGTCAACGAAAGTCAACCTCGAGCATTAGCTTAGTTCATCATGAACTAACATATCTTTATGGATCCGGTCTATAGATCGAGAGCCCATATGCCATTGTCTGTCTAATCAAGATAACAGCTTCAAAGGAAATAATCTTCGGAATATTATTCCTTCTTTCCCAGTTATTAATCTTTCTCTTTGGTGTATTTTCCGAAAGCCGTTCTTTTTTGTCTAATCATCGACCTAATCCATTCAAGTTCCTAATTTCATCTAAGCCGTTGTGCCCAATGCTATTCGTTTTTAATTTGGAGTTTACTTTATTTGCTTTTTGAGTTTTGTTGTATTTGTGCTTGTTTATCGTTAGACGCGTTGTCCGGAAGTCATTCAAAGAAGCTGAAGATCAAGGAAGTAAAGATTGAAGATCGAAGATCGAGTTAAAGATAAAGAGTAAAGAATAATAAAGATAGCAAGGGCGAACAAGTCGTGCTTTGATCATATTGCTCCCAGTTTTACAAATTTACTTTGATTCAAATTATTGCATGCTAGTTCAAGATTAAAATGATTTAAATTAATTTGGGATTAGTTATTCAACCCAATTGCTAATATCACCTTGCCATGATTATTTGTATGCCATAATTCATTTGTCACCCTAAGATGGTTGCTTATTAGTTGGTGGATATTACTTACCAATGTGGGTTGGTTAGATCGTGTATAATTGCTTAGCCATGCCACGTAACTCATGTCTTTTGAAAATAAAAGGTTAATACTGATTAATGGATTATGAAATGTGTTTGTGAAATGGTGTGACGTGTTGCCACACGATGATGTTGATATGTGGAACCAGTGTGGTTCTACATGGATGTTGAGTTGTTGTTGGCATTGTGTTGCGCAATAATCAACTGGAGTGATAAAATGTTTTAGACCAAGGCAAGTGGCAAGAGTGGCATTGGATATGTCACTCTGGTATTTGGCGGTGTTGTTGGTAAATTATGTGATGGTATTGTTGGTGAATTATGTGATCGTATTGTTGGTGAATTATTCGGGGTAGTCTTGCCTTGGTCACCCTAAGGACTTCACCTTGCAAGCCTTTGACTGAGTCTCGTACAACCACATGTCGAATGGGAAGACCTAGTTTAGTAGGATTCGATATCTCACCTTTGATACCTCGGGGTGGCGATTACAGAGGGTAGCGTATGGGGGCGTGCACGTGCTACGGCTTGGTACCGAATCAACGGTGTTTGTCGGTCCTATACTTGGCTCGGCGAGGAAGTGATAGTGAAGGCAACTTTGGAGAGGTTCCTAGGTTGAGATAGAAGTTTCGAAAGGCTTTGTTATGATCGCTCATTCGCATACTCTTGTATGGCGATTCACGGTGACGTGATGAGTTGATTGTATCTTGTGGGTAAAGTGTACAACCTCTGCGAGTGTAAAATCTATTGAATAGCCGAGTCATGATCTTGGACAATGCTCGGGATTCTGATCAAGGGTAGAGTTTTGAAAATAAAATGAGGTTGGGAATGTGGACAATGTGATATGGAAATTGGTTAAGGATGAGAAATGTTTTACTTGAGAATGATTACGAAATTTATTATGGATATTATTTGTTTCTTGCTTTCTATCTATTTATGATTATTTGTGAATCTTTGCTTTATTGCAAAAGAACCATTCACCATTCCTTTGGAATAAGCCATGCACGTAGTAATAGGACTGCATTCTGTGCATGACTTGTTGAGTACGGTTGTGTACTCACCCTTGCTTTAACAAAACATCACCAGTTGAGGAGAAGTCTTTGTCTTTGAAGAAGGAGAAGTTCTACAAGAAGGCGATTATCTAGGAGTTGAACCTTGTCAAATGCCTGTGGTATTTTGATGGGATTCACCGACGTTCTTCGTTCCGCTGCTGTTCGTTTTACTCTGAGTTGAAGCTATCTCGGCTTCACAATTGTAAGTTGACCTTAAGGTTGTTCAACATATTATATTAAAAGATGAATACTTTATTTATTATTCCGTTGTGTATGATTGTTATATTCATCTTTGTTAGCTGTAGGCACTAGCTCTTGATCTGGGACTAGTCTTTGAAAACACTGAAGGTTTAGGATTTTAATTCGGGTCCCGACATTTACACAACGTACTTTAAATGTGGTCTAAGGGTTAGTTAAATTCCAGACTTGTTATACCCTCATGACGAACCTTTGACACACTAGATGATTCTAGCTATTTATCTAGTGATAACCAATAGTGTAGCATGGAACAACAAAATTTCTTAGTCCAGCTTAAACATTTCGGTATTATGCCATTATGGGAAACTTTTCAAATATTGTTTAAATTTATTTGTGAAGAAGCGGCAATTGATATTGCTGCTGTTATTTAAATGAAATAAAGTGAAAATAGCTTAGACCAGAGCAGATGGATGTTGGTGGGTGCTAGATGCACGAGACCTTGAAAGTGAATGTTCTGTTCTAGTCAATTAAGGACCAAAACCTGTGTTACCATAAACCGAGTATTACCGTACAATCACAAGTCTATATGGGTACAACCTCATTAATTAATTTGTGTGTCTTGTTATTGGCTTCGCCACTTGGTGGGATGTGGGTGCCGGATGGAGACACTCACAAGGTGCAAGAGGAGGCTTCTTGTAACATCCCAAAATTTACCCTTATTATTTTTTTATTATCATTTGTGCATCTTGTGGTTTCTCTGAATTTATTGGATTTTTCTAGAATTTATTTGAATTTATTTTCAATTAAGTATTTTGGCCTTTTGAGAAAAACTAGCTATATGTGGATAAAGTTAATACAAAGTTTGGCTAAAAATATTTTATTTAAATTCAAAATGTCTCAAAGTATTTATGAGAATTTTCTTAGATTTTTCCTTGTATTTTTATTGCTTAAAACTAATTCAACTAATTTCTAAAATTATTTTAAAAGGGAAAATCCGTGGAAATCCTAAGGAACAGTATTGGCCTATTGGGCTAGGCCCATTTACTGTGTACGCTCGGCCCAAGTTCTAGAAGCTTGTCTGTGGACCGTTGGATCGTCATCCAATGGTCAATAGCATTTAAGAAACCCTAGCAATCGCATCCGTTAGATTCTTAGTCAGGTTTGGATTGCGTCATGCCACCAGAGATCACAGCCGTTCAGTGGTCATGTGGGCAGTGTGGATGAGGCCTAGTCTGAGTTGTCGCCGGTGTCTAGGTTTCACACGTTCCCGCCGCTGTGTAATTCTTGGCATCCGTGTAGGGCTCGAATCCCAATGCTATAAATGATGTGCATGCTAGCCCGAGGTTCCCCGTTGAGCGCCGCATCTTTTGGTCCAAGAATCGCCGCTGGAGTCGCCGTCTTCGCCGCATGAGAGCTCACTGAAGTTAGCAAGAAAGCTGTCATGGTTTTTGTCGTCGTCATCGAGCCTTTGCCATCACCAATCACAGGACCGAGTTCACCGCGTTGAGCCTTGTCGATCGGACCAGTTCAAGTCATCAGATTTACCCTAAAACATCGTGCAAGTGATCATCTTCTTCAAGTCCGGTAGGTCTCACCGTTGACTTCGCCATGAAACCGTTCAGAAGCTTAGTGCTGTTTGATCTTAGTTAAGCGGCCTAGATTTCACCGCGTCATCTCCGTTTGTGCACAAATCTTAGACATTGGATGCTCATCGGCCGCTCACGATTGTGATGTGTGTCACGAGGTCGTTTGAGTTTCACCTGCACTTGTGGCCGTCCGATCTGGTGGGAGTGACTCGGATCATGCCACGTGAGGGCATCAGTAGCCCTTGGATCGAGAAGTGCCATGATTGGTTGGATCGTGTCGTGTGGTAGGCACAGGCGCCGAGGCACTATGAACCATGTCCACGATGGACCGGCTAGGTGAGTGGACCAAGTCCATGGTCCGCTGACACGTGTCACATCCCAGTTGGTCCGGCTCGGCGGTGACGTCATGCTAACGCAATAAAGTGTATTTTTGGTTTTAAAATAATTTGGTTTATTATTTGATTTTCAATTTTCTGAGTTTTAGAATTTTTGAATCTTCTGAGAGCTCGTTCTCCTTCATACGAGCTCCGATTGAGGTAATTCAAATTTCTAAAAATTTGTAAAATTAAGATATACTTAATGGTTTATTTGAATTTTAGAGTTTATTTTCTCTTTGTTTTGGTATTTATTTGCTTTTCTCTTTTGATTCGCGTAGATGTTGAATTGTGCGACTCATTCGAAGAAGATCCAAGGTCCAGAGCAAGAATAAGAGATTTTCTAAGGCAAGTTGTGCTTTGATTATGTTGAACCTATGTTTATAAAATTGCTATGTTGTTTTACCATATTGCGTACTATTTCATGTATACAATTGTTTCAATCTAAATTGGGACTTAATTAACTACCAATTTGGTCTATACTCTACCTTGTCAATTGTATGCCATGATTCATTTGTCACCTTAGATTGGTTTACTATAGTTGGTTAATACTAAAATCAACATGAGATAGTTAGATCGTATTAGTATGTTAGCCATGCCACGTCATCACATGTATTTGAATATTGATAATTAATCTTGACTAATGGAATATGGAACAATGTTACGAACTTATGTGCCATGTTTGGTCACACGATGAGATTGAGTTGTTATGGCGATGGATGTCACACAACAATATTGAATTGTTGATGGCACGTGGTGCTTGGTAATCAACTAGGTTGGTTATGATTTAGATTAGGGCAAGTGGCAAAGAGCAGTATGCCAAGGAGGGTCGTATGGCAGAGGGTATGTGGAAGTCTTGCCTCGATCACCCTAAGAACTTAACCTTGCAAGCCTTTGACCTGAGTCAATCATGCAACCACATGTCTGTTATGGGACAGCTTAGTTGATTAATTTGCAATGTCTTAGCTTTGGTACTATCAATGGCGGTGTGAGTCCCGAGTTATGGTCAACTCACATAGCGCAAGAGGGGGGCCCTGGGTGTGGTAATCATTCCCAGCAGTATTGAATTCTTAGCAGGTAGTATCGGGTTAAGACAGAGCATTGTAAAGGCTTTGTCATGATTTCTCTACCAGCACACCAAAGGAAGTGTGCTAATAGCTTGGCAACAGGCAATGATTATGTCATGTGGGTAAAGTGCATAACCTGTGTAGAGTGTAAATCTATTCGGACAGCCATGCTCGTGGTATTGAGCATAGCTCTAGGATTATATACAAGTGTTAGACTTTTGTAAAATAAAACTTGGATTGGATGGGAGGTTGCCATGGTAGGTTTGAACTTGACTTAGGATGGGATATCTTTGTTCACTTGAGAAATGATGAATCTATCTATTACTGTTATTTATTTTACTGTATTTTCAATCTATTTATTGTATTTGTTCATAAATGTTGCTTTATTGCAAAATAGCTTATGATAGCCATTCCTTTTGGAATAAGCCATGCATATAGATATGTTAGAATTACATTCTGTGCACAACTTATTGAGTGCTTTATATACTCACCCTTGCCTACAACAATATCACTAGTTGAGAAGTCTACATCAGTGCTGAAGGAGAAGTACCATGGAGAGACGAATGTTTAGAGTGCGAACCTTGTCAATTGCATGTGGTATACTGAAGGGTTTATCTACGCCTTCAATCTCCTGCAGTTTAATTTATTGTTCAACCTTGTGAGGCATAGTCATGTAAGTTGACCATAAGGTCATTCAACTAGTAGTATTTAATATATGATGTCTTTTATCTTATTTCCTTGAGTATGATTATGGTATCTTGCCGATGTTGAGTCTGTGTGCACTAGCGTGATTCTGGACTAGTGCAGTATACATGAAGGGTCCAAATTTGCATATTTGGGTCCCGACACTTCTGTACTGGGTGGCTAGAACTCTAACAATGGTCAAACCTTAGCGGGCGAGGTTAATAGCAGGATTGTACATTGTAAAGGTCTCGTTATGATCTCTCTGCCAACACACCAAAGAAAGTATGTTAATTGCATGGCAACAAGAGTAAATCATATCTTGTGGGTAAAGCTGTATACACTCTGCAGAGCTAAAACTACTTAAGTAGCCATGCCCACAATCAAAGGCAGGCGAGGTATGCTTGCACATTGTAGATCTTATGATTTTGTTTTAAATGAAAATGATGGTTTGGGAATCCGTTAGTGGATGGAACTCTTGGATTATGGTATGGCAGCTGGAACCAGTCAGGTGATTGGAACCTGTTTAGTTGTTATATCAAATGCAATTACTATTTAATTATATTTTGGTCAACTGATGCTTTGTGAAATTACTATTGACATTTAAAGCTAGGCTTTGCTTTATGCTAAAAATGCCATATTATGCCTTCAATTATTCAGCCATGCATATAGTTATCATGCATTATATTTCCAAGACTTACGAAGTACATTTTGTGCTCACCCTTGCAACATCCCAACTTTCCACATAGGAGTGCACAGAAACTGAATGTGACTATGAGTTCTATGCTTGTGATTATAATGAAGGCGATCTGGATTACTAGGACGTGTACCTTAGTTGATTGCTTGTTGGGCAAATGGACAGGCTTATCCTACTACTGTTATTCCGTTTCTGTTGTTTCTTATTGAACTCAAGCCATGCTATGCACATATAAAACCTGAAGTTTGTGTTTCATGGGTGTAATAAATGTGTGGTTGAAAAACTTCATTCATTCTCCTTCGGATTATACTATACACATATAAAACTTGAAGTTTGTGTTGCGATAAAAACCCAGAATTGATTAAGATCTAGCAGATCGACTGGGTTATCTTGAGTTGAATATTATGAGAATAATAATTATAATTTTGCTGGCCATAGTATAAAATATTTTCCTAGACTTGAAGTTTTCTTATGACCTAGTTGTGCTAAAGGAAAGCTCATACTTAGATCTTCTTACCTAAAAAGTTAGAAAAGAATCACTGAATTTTCTAGAGAAAATTCAAAGTGATATCTGACGACCAATTCAGCCCCTATCAGGCCCCTTTTAAGAAATTTTATGGTACTAATATATGCTTCTACTAGATGGTTCTATGTATGTCTCTTATCTACTAGGAACCATGCTTCTACCAAAATTAATTGCTCAAATTATTAAGTTAAGAGCTTACTTTCTAGAAGAAATGATCAAGTCTATTTGAATGGACAATGCTGGTGAGTTCACCTCAAAGCATTAATTGCTTATTGTATGGCTCTGGGAATCAATGTAGAGCATCTCATACCTTATGTCCTCACTCAAAATGGCCTTGCAGAGTCATTATAGTAAAAAAACAAAACTTATTGCTTGGCTGCTTTTGCAGAATAGTAGGCTTCTTACCAGTTGTTGGCGCCACACAGTGCTGCATACTGAGGTAATAATTCAACTCAGACCAACTGTACATTATGAAATTTTCCCGTTGCAGATAGTGCGTGGAAAAAAAACAAGTATTTCCCATCTGCAAAAATCTGGCTGTGTTGTATACATGTCAATTCTCAACCACAGTGTACCACCATGGGACTTCACCGAAAGTTGGGGATCTATGTAGGTTATGAATCTCTGTCAATTATTAAATACCTAGAGCCTATGACAGGGGCTCTATTCATGGCTCGGTACGCTGATTGTATTTTTGATGAGGATAATTTTCTAGCATTAGGGAGAGATGAGTACCACATTGAAGAATGCTAAGAAATAGATTGAAATGCCACATGCATTCAATCCTTAGACCCACACACTAAAGAAGCTAAACTTGAAGTTCGGAGGATAATAAGTCTGCAATAAATAGCCGATAATCTGCCAGATGCCTTCACTGGTCATAAAGAAGTGAAAAGATTTCATATACCTATAGTATATGCACCTGAAAGAGTGGAAATACCCTAAAAGGATATTGAACTCACTCTTGACCCTCATGATAAGAAGAGGGAGAGGTCTCTAGGTGCATGGGACTCAATTCCGTGAAGACATCCGCAGAAGTAGAGAACTGAACAAATGAGAACACTACCCATGATAGTGGAAGAAGCTCAACCTGATGTTGAGAAAATCCCTGAAGCGAGCCATCCTAGAGATGGTAACATCCATGAAGTTAGAACACCTAGACTCCATCGTTGTGGGAAATCATAAGGAGCTGAAAGAAATTAATATAGATATATCTCTAAAGTGATGCAGGAGAATTGAATAAAAGAAAGACTACAAATATTAACATATATTTGCCTCTAAAATTGCTAAAAGCTGGATCCAGAACCAAAGTCTATATAGTAGAGTGTCAGAAGCGCTCAGATAGGGTCAAACAAAAGAAGCAATTGAGGCAGCGCTCGCTTAATAAGAGAAAGTTTTTGGTCCTATTGACCGAACATCTCCTAAAGTATTCCCTATAGGATCAAATGGGTTTTCATCTGGAAGAGAAATGAAAATACCCATATAGTGAGATATAAAGCGAGACTTGTAACGCAAGGGTTCACGCAGAGGCCCAACATCAATTACGATGAAACCTGTTTCTCTTGTAATGAGTGGAATAACGTTCTGAAATTTAATAATAGTGGTAGTAAGCTTAAACTGATCAAATGCAGTTGATGGATATAGTGACCGCATATTTATATAGGTCACTGGAAACGGATATTTATATAAGATTCCCTAAAGGAATTACAATTCCGAATCCTGACAATCGCAACATGTATAGCGTCAAACTAAAAGATCACTATACAAATTAAAACATTTGGGAAAATATGGTATAACTAACTTAGTGAATTCCTCTTGAAGAAGGGATATTCAAATAATGATGATTGTCCTTGTGTGTTAATAAAGAAATCTCAGAATAGATTTGGTATCATCTCGGTATGTGTTGATGATCTGAATATCATTAGAACCACAGAGGAGATAGAGAAAGTAAGTGCTTACCTCATGATGGAGTT
Organism: Guadua angustifolia; assembly: GCA_036346375.1. Lineage (NCBI taxonomy): Eukaryota > Viridiplantae > Streptophyta > Magnoliopsida > Poales > Poaceae > Guadua > Guadua angustifolia. Next base: position 51,428,390 of record CM070505.1, read on the forward strand.
TTGAGATGAAAGATTTGGCTAAAACCAAATTTTGCTTAGGCCTACAGTTAGAGTATTTCCCAAAAGAAATTCTTGTACATCAGTCTTCCTATACCCGGAAGGTATTGGAAATGTTTAATATGGATAAATTGTATCATTTAAAAACCCCATGATCCTAAGATCCCTTGAAGTGGATAAAGACCCTTTCAGACGAAGGATGAAAAATGAGAAAGTCTTAGAATCTGAAGTCCCATAATGATGTATCTTGCAAATTGCACAAGGCCTGATATTACATTCGCAGTGAATTTGCTAGCAAGACACAATGCAGACCCAACCAGAAGGTATTGGGCTGGTGTCAAGACTTTACTCAGATATCTCCAAGGTACTCAAGATCTTGTATTATTTTTTTAGAAGAACCAAGACTTAACCATAGTGAGATATACAGATGCTGGCTATCTGTCTGATCCCCACAGTGCCAAATCATAGACTGGTTTTGTATTTCTCTGTGGTGGTACAGCCGTTTCTTAGCGGTCTTGTAAGCAGACTTTGGTAGCTACTTCTACCAACCACTTAGAGATAATATCTTTGTATGAAGTCTCACGTGATTATGTTTGGCTATGACATGTGATTAACTATATCCAGAAGTTATGTGGCTTTAATACCGTTGATACCTCCGCAATTATCATGAAGATAATACTACTTGTGTTGTACAAATGCAAATGGATTACGTAAAGAGCAATATCACGAAGCATATTGCTCGTAAGCTTTTCTATCCTCACGAACTCCAGAAGAATAGTGAGGTAAAGATTGTTCAAACTAAGTCATGTGAAAATTTTGCAAATTTATTCATCAAGTCCTTACCAAAATCTAGATCCAAAAGATGTGTTAAATGTATTGGAATGAAACGATTTATAGATATGCAAAGTTCGGGGTAGTAAATCTCTGAGTCATGACCCTTTTGTATGATCCTGAAGGTCATATTTTAAATCCTGAAGATTCTAAGTTGTACTTTTTTTTCCCTTAGTGAGTTTTCCTGAAGTTTTCTCATATGAAAAATTTTAATGAGACAACTAGTGCAGTATAGAGTGCGAATGCAATGTACTCTTTTCTCCATCTCCTTTTTCCCACTGGGTTTTTGAATGAAGTTTTTGATGAGACATATGCAATACGCGGTATTCGCCTAAGGAGGACTGTTATGAGATAAGATTTCGTAACCGTTTCGGATACAATCTATCTCTTATATGTAGACGAATCCAAACTCATCTCTTATGTTTTTTTATATATTGGACATCCCCTATATATAAGAATCAATTTAATAAAACGAGAGAACATTGCTTCCTATATTGTGTGTGCTCCCTGTTTTCATGATTCCCTTGACGTGTTGTTGATTGATCGTGAATGAACGACTATATTTTACAACAAGGTCTCCAAAGCAAGCTTGGATAGCGACGTAACCGGTCCAGTTGGCGCAAAGAAGAGCTCCGTCGTGGCAGGAAGTCTTGGCGCAAGGCTCTGCCGTGGCAATAATCGACAGAGCAGCAAGGCAGCGAGGGGACGGTCTCGTGTGGTCGGATAGAGGAAAAGGGTGCGAGTTTGGCAATGTTTCTCGGTTGCCAATGCGCGGGAAGGAGACAGTGATGGAGAGGCTGAGCCGGTGTAGGTTTTGGCTCTGCTGCAGCAACGTTTTTGCGTTCGTTTTGTTGCCGTGGCAACGCTCGGACGAAGCTATAGGGCAGTGCCCGGCTCAGAAATGAAACGAGAGTGCATCTGAGGATTGGAACGCTGGCAGGTAGGGTCGGCAGTAGGTGGGCCCCAGTGGTTGGTGAGAGCAGGAAGGTTCACTGCATTTCGTTACCTACCTCAGGATAGGATTTGGGCATTGAAAGAGCCATCAAATCGTGTTAAATATTTGTGACAATTTTTGAGATTGATCTGGAGATAATCTTCACACTACTGTAGAAATTTCGGCTGAAAATATTGTTTGTAGAAATTATTCAAATTCAGACAAAATTGCAGTACCTAAATTTTATTTTCTGTGTTTAATTTCTCTGGGAGTTGATATCTTATGAAACATTTTTGAAACTTTTTATAGGGGTTCTTCATAGTTATAGTATTCTTATGTAAAAATTTTAGAATAAGATATTTTGTATTTAATTTATAAAACTTCTAACATTGAGATATTAAAGTTTTAAACCTTTTATTTTTGAATTTTTAAATATAACAAACTTGATTATTAATTTTAATATTTTTACTGGTGATTGGTATATCCATTCATAGGGTAATATAAAATTTTCAACTCAATATAATGTAACATTTTTTATTTAATTCTGACAATGTTCTTGCTAGCGATCAAATTTTATTAAATTACCTTTCATTTCACATTTAAATATGTTGACATGACTTTTAAATTCAGAATTGAGTTTTTGGAGATTTTATGAGTTTAAAAAATTTTATACATTTTATTGTTATAAGCTTTTATTCTTATCATTTATCTATTACTTAAATCTTTATTAAAAAATTTCCATTTAGGGCAAAAATAAGAAAATCCAAGAAAATTCAGAAAAATCCAAAAAAAATGAAGAATTACACATAATTAAATTTTAAAATTTAATTACACATAATTAAATTTTAAAATTTAATTTCTTATTTTATTAAAATTTTGGGATGTTACAAGTATAGAAAAGATGATTGCAAACAAAGTAAAGCACGAACTAGAAAGTAAGCACAAATATGAACAAGATTTATTTTCTTCAAACCAAAATAGGCTTAAAAGCCTTCTATCTTTTACAGCGATGAAAAAAGAACATGGAAATTAACTTTGCTGGTTACATGACTCTGAATATTAGGACCGATATTATAGACAACAGTAATTACTACTCTCGTTCTAGGATGTCGGATCTCACTTAAGTCATATTTGTGTTTTGATCTCAACCCTTGATCTATTTTAACTGAAATTAGTCACCTATTATGTTTATTACCGACTTTGCTGCTTACTACAAATTTTAAACTCTCCTCTGTTTCTTCAATCCGCATAGCTTTGATCCTGACACTTGCGTTCTCAAAATTTTGGGGTGCTGGGGCATACCCGGCACTCCCAAGTTCTGCCTCTGTGCATTACCATGGGGGAAAACATTGTAGAAGGAAAGGCCCAGTTAATATTTTAAGATGCATTTGAAATGCTCACATGGTGATCCAAATCAGCATGTTTTGAATCGTGATGCCAAATGTATGGCTCAATCAAGAAAGAACAAAATGAAGCATAAAAAGCCTTATTAATTCCAATACCTAACATTATTTAAGAAAGTAAAAATAATCATTCAAACTTGCTCTACCTGTGCATGTACTCATACCTGCTCTATGGAGTGTTAATATCATTTAAAGAAACATTATAAACTGTATACTTAATGAGAAGATAACCCTTATTGATTGCTAGTAAATAATCACATTATGTTTCTAAATTCAGAAAAATTGGCACTTGAGGAATTCTACTTACCACGGAGTTTGCAGAAAGAACCTGCTAGAATTGCTTTAACAATTCTGGTGGGGAAGCCTTGTCAATTTCAGCTCTATGTATAGCAATGGGACATTTGACCACGCAGTATTAGATAACACATCACAGATCAAGCATTTGAAGCCCTTGTAGTCATCAACAGCAATTACAGAAGGGATTTACCGCTGAATAAACCAACCTTTAGTGTCTCTTGCTGCTCAAACTCAAATAAATCACACAAACGTACGACATGGCACACATAAGTAAACTATACACTATCATTTGTAGTTAAAGAAAACTATCTCTACAGAGATAATGATAAGCTGTTAATTTAAGAAAAAAATCTGTAAGGCCTTTTTTTTTTTTTTGCAAATCATTGAAACTCAGTACTTTCTTGTTCTAACAATAGTGCAACAACAACACCATCAGTATGGTCTGCAAATAAAAGGAAAACGTAAAAGGATGAATTCCATGAGTACCAGTGCCCTTCCTCAAGGCAATAAGAACTAAACAATCAATAGTGTCAATATTAGATCCTCAGGTTCACTCTCTTTGCTTGGAAAAAGATGATAAAGCTTAAGGGCTGTGAGTTAGGGAATTATGGTTAATCGATCAACAAATGGAAAAGAGATCAATCTCTACAATGGTAATGCAAAGTTATTTAGAGAAGTAGGGAAAGCATAACAACTTAACTCTAGAAAGTTATGAGATCACCTAATTTCTCGTGTATTTATATAACTTGCTTATAGAAAATAATCATAATATGCATATCTTGATATGTGGGTTAATCAGTGGTAATGGAAAAGTATGATAGCCTTCCTTTGGGTACCTTCAGCATCAGTAGAATGGAAGATGTGAAAAAAGAAAAGTTGAAATCACCTATGCTTGCAAGATGCAACCTTTTTTTTTTTTTTGAGAGATCACACCGTTGTAATAAATCACATAACGTGATTGCATCAGCTAAAGGGAAAATGATATAAAGGCGGTAATTAGTGGATCTGATTATATGGACGACAAACCTTAATTCCATGTGTAGATATATTTCGTCGTAATAGTGTAAATAGGCCAAGTCTAGATTAGCACGACACAAAGCCGGAATGAATCACAAATGGACCATACATGTGTTTGCTAATGGTGAGCTGAGCTGGTACAGCACGGTTCAGGCACACAGCCCGATGGGCCTATGCAGTGCCTGCTCGGCCTGGCATGACACCCATCTCTAGTTGGGTGGCAGTGAAATGGCCAATGACACGGTTATGTGAATAGAATCTAACACCATTGGAATCCTTCGTCCTCTTGCTTCCCTTTGGTTTGGCAATAAGTGCATTCATGCCGGCCATTTTTGCATTATACTTTGCTCGCGAGGGCCCATTTGTAGTCCATCTGAAAATTATTATCAAATTAACACATGAGCAAGAATTTAGCGTGAATTATGTGCACAGGAAACAAAACAGACAATTCAATCAGAAATTATCTCGTACTCCGAATCTTCCTCCAGTCTCGAAGGCCGCCGGCTCCTCCTCCTCCCGTTCCCGCAGCAGCCGGTGCTCCCGAATCCGTCGCCTCCGCTCTTCCTACGCCTCCTCGGCCGTGGACAGGACCTCCGCCTGCCGGATGTGGCGGTGGTCGGCGCGGAGCTCCTCCAGGTTATCGGCTAGGCGGCGGTCATCCCTGGCGGGGACCCTGGCATCGGCGTCGTCGTGGCGCGGGAAGGCCCCTGGTGAGTGCGGCCCGGGTGAAGAAAGACTAGAGAAAGGAAATCTGGCATACGTCTCAGCACGGGTGTCGATATGTCCGAGTGGTTAAGGAGGTAGACTCGAAATCTACTGGGCTCTGCCCGCGCAGGTTCGAATCCTGCTGTCGACGCTTTTGTGCTTCTGTCTTGTTTTTTTTTACGTCGGCCTTGCCCTTTTGTGGTTTCACCAGAGCCAGACTTGAGCTAAAAACAGAGGTGGTCAACACTGCACCGGCGCCCCGCTCGTCGTCGCCTGATCAACTTTCGGTCCATAGAGCCAGCTCGAGAGGTGAACATTCTGGATCTGTGAAATATACCGACAGAACGTTCTGGAAGTGATTTATAAGAATGCCTTCCAATTTTCATTCTTCAACAAAATGTTAATTCCTTATATACCACTACAAATTTCCAAAATACCCTATTGTTACAAAAGTAATTGCCCCTTGATAAAAAAATATAACCTCGATAAGCATTGTTCAGGTCTTAGACAAAAATTATATGGACCGGTGATCAACATTAATTTGTTGCAAAATCATTTGTGTCCTGGATAGAACCGCGCATCCAAACTGAGATGTGTTCTCATCGTTGTGTGTAAAAGGTGCCAAAGATCTTGGAGGATATGGTGTGAGAGCAGTGGCGGAGCCAGAAATTTTTAAAGGAGGGGCCTAAGAATAAAATAAACCTCTACTAATGATTGATTCATTGATATTCAAAGTTTAATATATAGTAAGTACAATATGTAACACTTGTAGCTTGCAAAGATTTAGGGAACGTACCACTTGATATAGTAAGTGCAATATATAAATGCTTTGGAAGGTATAACTATGACTTAAGAATTGGACTCTTGTGTGATCTCACCGACGTTAACCTGTACATTCTATATGAGATTTCTCTAACCAAAGAAAACAGAGGATACATATACCTACATATCTACAATCCCATACTATCTATTTGTAGCCTCAAATTCTAATACAAATATATACCATTCCAAATGTTCTTAAATTAGTCTACTTATATTCCCTTACGCCAACAAATCTAAACTAGGTTCTTTAATATGAGAAATGGAGCAAAAATATATGCTAGGAGACATTCTTCTTGGTTATCCTTGTGATTTGTTGGAACGCATCGATTCATCTTTGTTTTATAGTCTGCTCTGATCATCACAGTCATTAGGTAATTAATTAATTATTAATCGATGGAGTATGTATATGCTAGAAGTAAGCAATTGAATTTTTATTGTGAGTTAGTCAAAAAAAAATCTTTACAAGCTAGCAACGCCGACCGGGGGGGCCAGGCCCCATCACGCCCCCCCGGTGGCTCCGCCACTGTGTGAGAGTCTCAGGAAGCATGAAGGAGCCGAAACGTGCATAGTTTGTGAGGGACCATCATTGCAACGTTTCTGGAGGGCTTCGGATCGCAAGTATAAACTATAAATGATCATTGGTTATGTGGCATTGTACTGATGCGATGTTATGGTCAGTTTGTTGGTAGATGTAGTGGTTGAAGGGCATCGAATGGAGTTTGGGAGGGATTGATACATGTTTAAAAGTGGTTTCTGCTTTCGAGGCAAGTTTTAGGGTACTTACAATTAGTTTAATGGCATATCCAAGTTATGTATATTATTATCTAAAGTATTATAAGAGTACAAGAATATTAAATTTGGTTGAACAGTTAGAAAGTAATAGCTTTTAGAAATTTGCTACCTAGAAATTGGTTGTTGTCTACTATTTAGGGCTACATAAATGGACGAATTAACTTATATCCATAACTAGAGAAAGCTAGATAATTTTTCCTAGATCCAAAAATGCTATGGCTTACTATATTTGGACTCTTGAGTTAGGAATTATGGTCTTTCAACCACCGGGATAGAAAAAGGAAATCAGTTTGGCCAGGGAAAAAGTTAAGTCCGGGATAATGTGTAGGAGCGATATTGTTATGTCTGATGTATATACTATTATGCTATGTTTTCTAGATGGGTTTACCAAGGGGTTGTTTGGTTGCCGTCTCGCACGAGCCTGGCTACGGGAGCCTGCACTACCCCAACCTGGCTCCAGAGAAATAGTCATGGAGCTCGTTTCCCATAAACCTGGCTACGAGTGCTTTGTGCATCGTGCTGGTCTAACTCCGCACCGCGCGTAGGCAACCAAACAGCCATCTTGCATGCGTGGGTGCAGGCTCATGCGATACAATGAGAAACCAAACGCTGGTTCTCTGACTCCCACGAGTCTGGCCACGTGGAACCAAGCAACCAAACAGCCCCCAATTGTAGAAGGTGTGACTATGGGTTTGACATTAACCACACGCCATTCTGTTTCATGTGGGTAAAAAGGCAAGTGCATGGTAGAATTATGACATAGATTGTTATTTCTTATTGTTCATATTGGAAATTTGTTATCAGGTTGCTTTACATGGTTCATTTCATTTATTATGAAAATAATATTGATATGATGATGAGATTAATATATATGATGAAATATGTTAATGTTGATAAATTATGTCATTTGCATATGTTGCATATATGATGAAAAGAGGTGGCCTATATGTGTTTCTATGTCCTACTTAGCATAGGCATAAAAGACCTACTTTCATACGCACCTCCAAGGGATAGAGGAAATGAGAGGGTGCAACATTGATGAGTGTGTACTCAACGGTATCGGTATATGCTATGTGATGAGCATATAAGCATGTAGAAATATTTGCATTGCATGACTAATGATAAAAGATAATTAATGAGATAAATGTGATAAATGGTTATGTTATTATTTTATTATGTACTTGCTGAATCATAGACTCACCCTTACTTATTTAATATTTTTAAGTGATCATTGAAGGCAACATGCATAGGATTAGAGTAGTGCCATTATGTCACTTCATCTTCCATAGCTATTACTAGGGGTGGGCAAAAATAAACCGAAACCGAAAAACCGAACCGAACCGAACCGAATAAACCGAAAAAATCGGTTTTTTCGGTTTTCGGTTTTCGGTTCGGTTTGTATTTGGACTCTATTCGGTTTTCGGTATTCGGTTCGGTTTTTGAAGCTGGAAAACCGAAAAACCGAGAAACCGAAATTGCTTCGTAGCTGTCCTCCAAACTCTCCGTTCAGTTGGTCAATGCTCGAGTCAAATACTCAATCGATGAAATCCATCCCCAATCCAATTCCCCATTCGGCCATTTGTTCCCGCACCAGCCTCGTCTCCTTCCCTCTCCTCAGTCCTCACGCCCCCTCGCCTCCCTCCCTCACCGTCGCCGGTGCGCCGCCTCCCTCCCTCTCCCCGTGGCCCGCGCATGGCTCGATGGACGATGGCTCCATCCCGGCCTCGCGGTCCCGCCCGGCCGCCCCCTTCCTCCTCCCTCCCTCAGTCCCTCGTCTCCTCACGCGGGCACGGCCGCACCCGCCGCCCCCTCGCCCCCACCGGCCACCGCACGAGGCTCCCTCGGCCACCAGGTGGAGCTGATGCCGTGGCTGTTCCGGAGCAAGAAGGGCGTCAAGACCCTCACCGGGAGAGCATCATCGGCAACGACGGCAAGCGCAGCTTCGCCGGGAGAGCATCAATGCTAGGAGAGGCCACGAGCCCACGACATCGCCATCAAGAGCTCGCTCGTCGGGCCTAGGGAGTTGGAACTTGGAAATGTGGTTTTCTGTCATTCTGTGTGTGTTTGTGCGTTCTTGAATCTTGATGCCATGGCGGACCTGGCGGTGCCGATGTTGCTGGCTGTGTGTGGTGACGGACTGACGGTGGGTGTGGCAATGATGGGCATGGGCGGGGCGACAGGGACGGTGGGTGCTACGCGCAGGCTGGAGACCACGGCCGAGGCAGGCTTCGGGGCAGCGTGGGCGTGAGCTAGCAGATCGTTCGGTGAACCGAAAAAACCGAAAACCGAACCGAATTAAATTCGGTTAATTTGGTTCGGTTTTTAAATTTATTCGGTTCGGTTCGGTTAATAGTTTACAAAAACCGATTTTTAAAAAAACCGAAAAAACCGAACCGTATAAACCGAAATAACCGAATGCCCACCCCTAGCTATTACCGGGAAAATATCCGGTGCAAAACCAAGCCTACGGTGCAACCCAATTAAAAAAAGTTTCAAAAAATTCTGAAAAAAATCATGGATGTACATCTCAGCTTACCCCAGTTCCTGTTCATGATCAACTTTGTCTTTTTTGTAACTTCTAGCACAGGATGAATTTGATCATGAAATTTTATATGTAGATGAGGTAAGCTAAGATGTACATCCATGATTTTTTTCAGAATTTTTTGAAACTTTTTTTAGTTGGGTTGCACCGTGGTTGCACCGTAGGCTTGGTTGCACCGGATATTTTCCCATCTAGTATTAGTGATAACTCTTGAGATAATAATGTGTAGGCTAGTTTAGTTGATGAACCTTTGTATTCATAATAATGGTCATCTGAACTTAGCTGGATTTTAGTGTTAATAGAGGAGTTTATTTGTTTATTTAATTCTCTATATTCTTGATCATTGTCATCGCTAAAGGTAAAGATTTCTCTCCGACGTATGTGATCTGGGCGTGCCAAGTACGAAGATGTAACATACTAATTTTTGCCTCTTTAAAAATCTTTTTGAGTAGTTTATTCCTCTAAAATTTTTTGTTATTTTATGTGCTAATTAAATCTTAATATGAGACTATCATAAATTAAAAATGATTTAACATGATTAATGCTCAAGTGAGCAATTGCCAAAATTATTTTATCTATGTCCTATATGCTTGGAATTATTTTCTAGGTTTATCTCGATATTGTTCAAGTGCATTTGCTATTTTATTTGAGATTTCTTGTATTTTATAAAAAGAAAACTAAATTAAATAGTTGAAATCCCTTTGGGCCAAAACCCAACCCAATCAGCCTAGTCCTATTACTCGGCGTTGTTAGCCAAACCTGTGTACCAGCCCATCTCACCACATCGCACATCTGCCACTTTTGCTCCACAGCCCAGCCATAGCACTTAAGCGTTGTGCCATTGATAGGTGGGGCCTACCAGTCAATCATCGTCTTCCCATGTCCACAATGGACACTATGTCTAATTGTCTATGTCCCAAGCGCCGCCAACTCCGAACTTAATCCTACCAAACATGTAGCCGAAACCACTATTTAAGGAGAACCCATATAGCCAAGATCACCTCGTCCAAATTCCTAACCATAGTCGCCAAGATTCATCTTCATTGAATTGAATTTCAAGGTTTTTTTGCAAGCACCATCGCCAAGCTCTATGTTGGATTCTACCATTGCCGATGAGTCTCTGCCCTCTTAGTCTACATCACAAGTTTCATCGTGATGTGTTCTAACTTGTGCTCGACTTTCTCTTCACCGGAGCATCACCAAGGAGTGTTGTCAATATGGAGGTTGTCACCGTCGCTGCTTCTATTGCTCCATTGCTCGCCACTAGCCACCTCCGTCAATGTGGAGGTTGTCACCATCGCTGCTTCTATTGCTCCATTGCTCGCCACTAGCCACCAACTACCATGACACACAGGTCATCTTGATCGTCTCATCAAGCTCATGCTGATCTGGTGGTTCAGGGGAGATGTCGGTGAAGCTTTTCCACTGTTTGTTGGAGATCTCTGCCGCATTTCACCATCGTAGCACGACTAGCGGCAACCATTAGTCTCGTGCCCGTGTGAGTTGAGTTCATGACAATGTCCGTGTCAATTTGCATTCTTTTAGAGCCCAAGCTGTGTTGCCATTTGTCATGTTGCTATTCTTTGAAGTTGTGCCACCGTTTGTCGTCGCCACTGCCAATCAAGCCAACGTGACAGCCGCGTCAAAGCCATGTGTGTGCCATGTTAGCAATCATGCAAGCAAAAGTTCAGATGGATCTAAATATGTTAAGTCCACCTTGAACCGTGTATATACCATGTGGGGCCTAGATGTCAGTAAGTCAAGCCATGAAACGAGTTTATCATAGACCATACACTGTATTGATGGACCTAGCCCACAGACCAAGAGCCCACTTGTTAGTGTTTAGTTATTTTTTAAAATTTTGAAAATTAAAAGGAAATTCAGAATATTGCCTAGGCCCACTGGTCAGTCTCTAAGAGAGGAATAATGTCCTTTTTCTATCAATTTTTAGTATTTATTTGTTCGATAAATCTTTCAAGAGTCTGTTCTCCTTCATACGATCTCTGATTGAGTCTATTTAAGTTTTAAAATCCATCTAAACTCGGGCACTATATTCTAATATATTTTACTTGATTTTTAGAGTTTATTTACCTTTGTTTTATATTTATTTTTGCTTTCATCGATAGTTTCGAGTAGATGTTGAAGTGCCAGAAGTGCATGAAGGTAAAGAGTTGACTCAAGATCAAGACTAGGATTTATTCCAAGGTAAGCTGTGCTTTGATCATATTGAACCTAGTTTTATAAAAAGTTATTTTCTTTCAAATTATTGCATGCTAAGTTCAAATGATCAAATTTTTAATTGTGTTGGGAATTAGTTATGTAATCTATTTGTATTATGCCTACCTTGTCATTTGTTATGCTATGATCATTTGTCACCCTAGGATAGATAATTAATAGTTTGTCACTAATATATCACCAATGTGCAATAGTTATAACATGTTTACTATACTTAGTCATTCCACATGTTATTATTATCATTTTGAAGTGCAAATTCAAATATGACTAATTGTATATAGAACATATTTATGAAAAGGGTGTGTTATATGTTGTCACACAACGATCATGTTGATGCCATGTATTGCACAATAATTAACTAAGGATGGTAAATGGTTTAGATTGAGGCAAGTGGCAAAAGGCTATGTGCTGGGTGGGTTTGTATGATATTGGGATAATGATTCTGTGTTAATCAATTGATAATGGTTAATATGAACAAGTAAATTGGAAGTCTTGTCTCGGTCACTTAAGGATTTACCTTTGTAAGTCATTGAACTAGACTAAAACATATAACCACATGTCCATAATGGTACAGACCTAACTCGAAGTTACCAAGTAAGTTACTAAGTGTTGACATATAATACCTTAGGAGTTAGACTAAGCTATGTATGAGTCATGAAGGTGTGTGTTGCAGTAGTTCCATGTCTTAAACAATATTGTTCGTAGTTTAATGATAGTTCCTCCTATTCTTCTGCTCTGTATGAGGGTGGAGTAGTGAGATCAGACTTATCAAAAGGGTCTATGTCCATATAGAGTTTCCAAAATATTTTGTTATAATCTTCTTAGTCACATGTCGATTGGTACATGTAATAGCCAACATTATAAGATTAATCATATCTTGTGGATAAAGTGTATAATCCCTGTAAAGTGTAAAATTTAGTCAAATAGTTGTCTCTGATTATGGATAATGCTCAAAAATTTCACACAAGGGTTATATTTTATAATATAGAATTTGGAAGGAGGTTGTATGATAGGAAAAGTAAAAGGTGTAGATTGTGTGCCAATTCAGTTAAGTTTAGTTTAACTTGAAAAATATATGAGAATCTCATTATCACGGTTATTTATTTTGGTTGTATTTTCAATCTGTTATCATATTAAATTGCAAATACTACCTTATACAAAAGAAGCCATGTCAGCTTTTCTTTGGAATAAGCTTGTATATAGTTATATTAGACTTGTTCTATATGCACAACTTGTTGAATACTCTATATGCCAACCCTTGCAATAATCAATTAGATGGAAAAGAAGAGCCAACACCAACTCCGGAGGAGTACCATGATAAGATTGGTTACTAGTATTCGAGCCTTGTCAATTGCCTATGGTAGGTCGATTGTGTGCCCGTTGAAGTTTCTATTCAGCTACAATTTATCTTATTTAGTGAACTCGAATATAGGTCATCACACTATCTATTTATTTACCAAATCTAGTCATTTATTACTATTACATTATATGTGGAGTTGATATTTCATCTATATTGCCACTATATGCACTAGTGTGATCTTGAACTAGTGCAATATACATAGAGGATCCAAATTTGTATATTCGAAACCTGATAGAAGACATGGGGTTCCCAAGCGCGTGGACTCGGACATGCTTGGGAGCATGGTTCTAAGGTTTATTATTGTTTTTGTTGTTGTTTTATGTTGTTATGCAAACTCCTGTTAGTATTGTATGTTTAGTAGATGTGTTAATTGTTTTAGAATACTTTTTAAAATTATAGTTAAAATTATGTTGAAAGTAATGAAAAATATAAATAATGGTAATATCTTGAGAATATGAAGTGCTGGGATGTTACAGTTTCAGCAAACAAATAAAGAGCTAACTAATGGTCTAATAGAAAAAGACCAAAACTCACGAGAGAATGGCTCATAAACTATTAAGTCAACTGAGCCACCTTCCCAGCTCGATCCTTTAGGTTGTGTTTGGTTGGTGGGATGATATTGAATAAGATAGGATGATCCTATATCATTTGGTTCTATTGTTTTGAGCGAATGGAATGGTTCAGCATCTATAGGGGATATTCCTTAAATTTGTATCTTACCATCCAAGACAGGATGGTTGTTGGATTATTTGGGCCAAGCCCATTTAATTGAGATAAATAATTCCTAGAAAATCTCAAAAGCCCACCTCATGAGGAGGCATGTGCACTAACAATAGTACCACATTGCTAGCCTAAAGTGGTGAACACTAGTTTATATAGTGGAGTGTGATCCACCATGGTAGAACCATGTGGGAGAGAGGGAGGAAAAATACACGCGCGTACTCGCCTCGCCTCGCCTCACCGGGCCGGGCTGGGCTTGGGTACGGGTCGGGGCGGGGTGGAGGGCGCGGGCGTGCGGCACCTGCGTGAATGGTCTGCCAAAATTCGGTCCAAGGCCTTGTGCAGACGCAGCCTCCTTTTGCAGTTTATTCTTTTGCTACTATTGTCGCGGTTGCAGTATGAGATAAGGACTCTGTAACAGACTCCGATCGTGGCACGTCTTCGAGTCACGTTCTGTCACGACTATCCCTATATATACTGTGCCCTGCCACCCTGTGGAAAAATATACAGAACACCTTGAGTTAGGGTTTTGCCACCTCTCGCTGCTACGCCGCCATCGTAGCCTTCTCCATCCCAAACGCCGACGTGCATCTGCGATCGGGAGAGCAGGTCTCCAGAACCCTTCGTCTTCGAGATCCTGCACCGGGATAGGGAGAATAAGGTTTTTGGGAAGCGCTCTACGCGACCGCTCAAGATCTTCACCACGGCTCGTCTTCCTGTTCCTACTGTGGACGTTGTCGCCAGCGGCTCCTGCGACGCACCATCATCAATGTCGTCCACGTCAACACCGCGAATCGCACCGACTCGTCGTGCGCATCTTCTTCGCTTTCGATGCGCTCGATCTGTTCTAATCCCGTGGTTAATTATGTCTATCAAGATGATCATGATGTTCGTACTGTCTAGTGTGTTAGAGAGATGCATGCTAGTTTCTGTGATGCTGTTCATGATCTATATTCGGAATTTAATCCTGAAACTATCTAATTATTCAACAATCCAAAAACCTTATTGTAGATAATTTCCTGGATTAACAATGGCTGGTTTTGCCGACGCACTGAGGCCGGAGATTAAATTCTCTAGTGTGCACTTTAAGAGGTGGCAAGTCAAGGTCACGCTCTGGCTTACGGCTATGAATGTATTCTGGGTTAGTAAAGGCAAGCCTGAAGGTGATCTCTCTCTGGCAGCGGCGAAGAGTTTCACGGATGCCAATACTCTCTTCGTGGGATGCATTATTAGCGTTCTTGCCGACCGCCTCGTGTGATGTGTACATGCACATAACAGACGCGAAGGTGCTGTGGGATACACTGAATGCCAAGTTCGGTGCATCGGATGTAGGCAGTGAACTGTATGTCATGGAAAACTTTCATGACTATAAGATGGCTGATAATCGCTATGTTGTAGAGCAAGCCCATGAGATACAGTGCATTGTCAAGGAACTTGAACTCTTAGAATGTATCTTACCTGATCCTTTTGTTGCCGATTGCATCATTGCAAAATTGCATCCCTCGTGGAGGAGTTTCGGCACTACTCTAAAACATAAGAGGACAAAGATATCAGTCGAAAGTCTGATAGCGTCCCTTGATGTTGAAGAGAAGGCTCGGGCTAAGGACTTCAATGGTAAGGGAGACAAGGGCCAGTCCAGCACCAACATAGTTCAGAAGAACTACGACAAGAACAAAGGGAAGAACAAGCCTAACAAGACTACCAACTTCAAGAAGAAGAAGATGAACAAGGCTGAGCTGCCCTGCTTCACATGTGGTGAGGTCGGGCACTTTTCCAAGGAATGCCCATATCGTGCAGACCGTCGAGGGAAAAAGGCCAACAATGGACAGGCGTCCAAGGCTGTCAATACGGTGACCGCTAGCAACGCTGGAGATATAGGGTATGGTAATTTACCTTCTGTGTTCTCAATATTTCAGTCTTCCAGTTGGTGGATTGATACGGGTGCTAATGTTCATGTGTGTTCTGACATTAATATGTTCTCTTCTTATCAGGTCACTCAGGATTCCTCCGTCCTGATGGGGAATGGGTCACATGCTTCTGTTCATGGCATTGGCACCGTGGATCTGAAGTTTACTTCGGGGGAAGATCGTGCAGTTGAAGAACGTGCAGCATGTCCCTTCTATCAACAAGAATCTCGTTAGTGGCTCCCTTCTATGCAGAGATGGGTTTAAGGTAGTGTTAGAGTCCAATAAAGTAGTTGTGTCGAAGCATGGACTATTTATTGGTAAAGGCTATCAGTGTGGAGGCTTGTTCCGCTTTTCCCTTTCGGATTTCAGTAATAAGTCTGTGAACCATATTTGTGGTAGTGTTAATAATGATGCGAGTATTTGGCACTCTCATTTATGTCACATTAATTTTGGTCTTATGAATCGGCTTTCCAGCATGAGTTTAATTCCAAATTTCACTATTACCAAAGGTTCTAAGTGCTATAGTTGTGTGCAATCGAAGCAACCTCAAAAGCCTCACAGGGCGGCTAAGGAGAGAAACTTGGCACCTCTAGAACTCATACATTCTGATCTGTGCGAGATGAATGATGTGTTGACAAAGGGTGGAAAGACATATTTCATGACATTGATTGATGATGCGACTAGATTTTGCTATGTTTACTTGTTGAAAACTAAGGACGAGACGCTAGACTACTTTGCGACTAGATTTTGCTATGTTTACTTGTTGAAAACTAAGGACGAGACGCTAGACTACTTTAAAATCTATAAAGCTGAAGTTGAAAATCAACTAGAGAGAAAGATCAAACGTCTTAGATCGGATCATGGGGGCGAATATGTTCCCAAAATCTTTGATGATTTCTATGCGGAACATGGTATTATTCATGAGAGGACACCTCCCTACTCGCCCAAATCAAACGGGATTGCCGAGAGGAAAAATTGCACGCTGACTGACTTAGTGAACGCCATGTTAGACACTGCTGGTTTATCTAAGGCATGGTGAGGGGAGGCTGTGTTGACTTCATGTCATGTCCTGAATAGAGTTCCTAACAGAAACATGGAGAAGACCCCTTACGTGAAGTGGGTTGGAAGAAAACCATCACTTTCTTACTTGCGCACATGGGGATGCTTGGCAAAAGTCAATGTACCGATTAAAAAAAGTGTAAGCTCAGGCCTAAGACAGTGGATTGTGTCTTTCTGGGATATGCTCAGCGGAGCATCGCTTATAGATTTGTAGTAGTTAAATCTGATGTGCCTGATATGTATGTTGATACTATTATGGAGTCTCGCGATGCTACATTTTTTGAGAATATGTTTCCGATGAAAGATATGCATAGCATTTCCAGATTTTCTTCTGAGATAATTCCTAAAACTATTACACCTATTGAGTCTTCTGAGCAACCACCTGAGAAAGTCCTAAAGGAGGATGACAATGAAGCTCCTAGAAAGAGCAAGAGACAGAGGATTGAAAAATCCTTTGGCGATGATTTCATTGTGTACCTCGTGGATGATACTCCCATGTCCATTGCAGAGGCATATGCATCTCCAGATGCAGATAATTGGAAAGAAGCTGCCCAGAATGAAATGGACTCGATTCTCGCCAATGGGACTTGGGAGGTAACTGAACGGCCCTATGGTTGTAAACCTGTGGGTTGTAAGTGGGTGTTCAAGAAGAAGCTTAGGCCTGATGGTACTATTGAGAAGTACAAGGCTTGACTTGTGGCTAAGGGTTACACCCAAAAAGAAGGCGAAGATTTCTTTGATACTTATTCATCTGTTGCTAGAATGACCACCATTCAAGTATTACTTTCCCTGGCTGCCTCGTATGGTCTTCTCGTCCATCAGATAGTCGTGAAGACCGCTTTCCTTAATAGAGAGTTAGATGAGGAAATTTACATGGAACAGCCTGATGGGTTTGTAGTAAAGGGTCAAGAGAGTAAGGTGTGTAAATTATTGAAATCTTTGTATGACTTAAAACAAGCACCTAAGAAATGGCATGAGAAGTTTGACACCACTTTGACTTCTGCGAGCTTTGCCATTAATGAGGCTAATAGATGTGTATACTATCGCTATGGTGGGGGTGAAGGAGTTATATTGTGCCTTTATGTGGACGATATACTAATCTTTGGCACAAATGTTGATGTGATCAATGAGGTCAAGTCTTTCTTGTCAAAGAAATTTGATATGAAAGATCTGGGAGACACTGATGTAATTCTGAACATCAAGCTTATTCAGGATGAGAGTGGGATTACTCTTTCGCAATCCCACTATGTGGAGAAGGTCTTGAGCCGGTTTGGCTTTATGGATAGCAAACCCTCTCCCACTCCTTATGATCCCAGTGTGACACTGAGAAAGAATAAGAAAATTAGCTTAAACCAATTGAGATATTCTCAGATTATCTGTTCACTCATGTATCTTACTGGTGCAACGAGACCTGATATATCATTTGCTGTGAGCAAATTGAGTAGGTTCATGTCAAACCCGGGTTCTAATCATTGGCATGCATTTGAAAGGGTAATGCGCTATTTGAAAGGTACTATGAGTTATGGGATTCACTATTCAGGACACCTTGCAGTGCTTGAGGGATATAGTGACTCGAACTGGATTTCTGATGTTGATGAGCTCTATGCCACCAGTGGATATGTGTTTACCATTGGTGGTGGTGCAATGTCATGGAGGTCTTGCAAACAGACCATTTTGACAAGGTCAACCATGTAGGCGGAGCTCACTGCTTTAGATACAGCCATTGTAGAGGCAGATTGGCTGTGTGAGCTCTTGATGGACTTGCCGGTGGTTAAAAAACCAATACTGGCTATCCTTATGAACTGTGATAATCAATCTGTGATTGCTAAAGTGAATAGTGCTAAGGATAATGCAAAGTCATCAAGACACGTTAAAAGATGACTGAAGTATGTCAGGAAATTGAGAAACTCTGGAGTAATAAGTGTGACTTATATTCAAACAGACAAAAACCTGGCAGATCCCTTTACGAAGGGTCTATCACGGAATGTGATAGAAGGTGCATCGAGAGAGATGGGTATGAGACCCATATAAGTTGCCATAGTGGTAACCCAGCCTTTGTGATCAAAGATCCCATGAATTAGATCCTGGGTAAAACAAGCTATTGGCGAACTGAGGAGAGTAATCTGTTACCCTCTCTAAGTGAAGATGCAATACTCTCAAAAGGCTGTAAGGCAGGATGGCGATATGCCTTAATGTGTTTCTATTGGCTTTAACTAGCGAAGATGCTGTCCTACAGAGCATTCTTGAAAGAACACACCTATATGAGCCCGACTGTCTAAAGTCGCAGTCTATGAGACTCGGGTGATCTCTAGTAAGCTCATGAAGAGACCATGGAGTACGACTCATATGCTCCACCCATGGAGAAGGCTACTGGCAGCCAGGTATCAGTTATGACTTTGAGTGAAACCTGTTCACACAAAACTTGCAATTCAAGGTGTAGTCTATTGTTCAAGTTGTGGATGGGTGTAGCTTGGAGCTCTAGGCAGAAGTTCAACTTAATAGTCTCTGCTGAAACGCTGGTATATTAAACAGTAGTGAGTATTGGCAAATCTCTAAATGGACTTTGAGATCTGGTGGGGGATTGTTGGATTATTTGGGCCAAGCCCATTTAATTGAGCCAAATAATTCCTAGAAAATCTCAAAAGCCCACCTCATGAAGAGGCATGTGCACTAACAATAGTACCACATTGTTAGACTAAAGTGGTGAACACTAGTTTATATAGTGGAGTGTGATCCACCATGGTAGAACCATGTGGGAGAGAGGGAGGAAAAATACACGCGCGCGCTCGCCTCGCCTTGCCTCGCCGGGCCAGGCTCGGGCATGGGCCGGGGCGGAGGGCGCGGGCGTGCGGCACCTGCATGAATGGTTCGCCGAAATCCGGTCCAGGGCCTTGCGCAGATGCAGCCTCCTTTTGCAGTTTATTCTTTTGCTACTCGGGATTGTCGCGATTGCAGTATGAGATAAGGACTCTGTAACAGACTCTGATCGTGGCACGTCTTCGAGTCACGTTCTGTCACGACTATCCCTATATATACTGCGCCCTGCCACCTTCACCACGGCTCGTCTTCCCTGTTCCTCGCTTTGGGCGTAAATGCCAGTATCTCTGCGATGCACCATCATCAACGTCGTCCACGTCAACACCGCAACTGCACCAGCTACGTCGTCTACATCTTCTTCTGCTCAGTACGTTCGATCTGTTCTAATCCCTTGATTAATTATGTCTATCAAGATGATCATGATGTTCGTACTGTCTAGTGTGTTAGAGAGATGCATGCTAGTTTCTGTAATGCTGTTCATGATCTATATTCGGAATTTAATCCTGAAACTGTCTAATTATTCAACAATGGCTTCATTCAGACAACCAAATACTTAAATGATATTTTTCTTAAATCATCATATACCAGTTGATAAAGTAACCAAACACACCCTTAAAGAGCCGGGCCCGAGTTGGCTCATTAACTACTCGTTACCTCGCATATACAGATTGACAACTGGTCTACGACTGATACTACTCAGCCGATTTTTTTATTTAATATTTATTTTAAATCTTTTTTTTCAAAACTAATCGCCTGGGCAAAAAAATTGCAAAATTACCCTCCCGTCACCCCCTGCTCGGGCGATTGCAGGGCAGCCCTAACGGTCACCAAACGGCCACTCCGACCGTTTGCGCGCGCGGTGCCACGTGTCGGCCGTCGCCCATGGCTGGGGCGATTGCTTGGGGCTAGGGCGATCGGCGGCATTTTAAACCCCTCGCAAGCGGCACTGTTCTCATTTCAACCGAGCGAGAGCAAGCGCAGCCCGGGCGCAAGGAGAAGGAAGGAAGAAAAGAGAAAGAGAGGAGAAGGGAAGAAAGAAAAGAAAGGAGAGGAAAAAGAGAAAGGAAAAAAAAGAGGAAAAAAAGTTGATTCTTTGGTTTTGCGGTAAGTTCGAAAATTTTATATGTAATATTTAGAAATTTAATATAGTATTTAGTATTGTTTAGTATTTAGAAATTGTAGTATTTAGTTTATATTTTATGTGGTGATTTTTGTAGGTAATATTTAGAAATTAATGTAGTATGTAGTGTTTAGAAATATTAGGACTGTGTAGTATTTAGAAATATTGAGATTCCATGTAATAGAAATATTAGTCAATATTTAGAAAGATTAGGACAAACGAATAATATATAGTAGTAATTCCGTAATGAAAACAATGGGTAATCGAATTACTTATTTGTAGTCAATCACGTGCTACGCTAGAAATTAGTATGTTTAAAAATATGGTAGGCTAGCAACATATCATCAATCACCGTGCTACGCTAGAAATTAGTAGAGTAAAAAAAGTTGAAAATTTGAGGCACCGTTACAAATCAGTAGAGTAAAATTTGACAATATAATGTAACATTTATATAGCGGTTAGATGGAGAAATGATGATTTTTTCGGTTCGACGTTGTAGGCAGCATGTCGGAGAAATTGTATTTTCAAATATTCTATGGAGATGGGGAGATAGCACAGGGACCGGATGGAGTCGATTTGTCGGCATTTTCAACAGTCATACGGGGTATATCTAGGCCGAGAGATAGGACATACAGGGGTTTGTTGGAGTGGATGTTTCGGATGTTCAGTTTGGATACCCAGAATGTTCGGCTGCGGGTTAGAGCAGTAGTAAGCCGTGCGCATGACTTTTTTATGGAGAGCTAGTTCCTATTAACGCGACATCGGCATGGAGGAGCTATGTTGGGTACGCTGTAGAGCGGGGCTGGCCGCTCATGTTGCTGGTAGATTGGTACCAGGTACCTCCATCGGTGTCGGAGGTTCGTGATGTCGGGGTAGATATTACGGAGGAGGCCAGGACAGATACGCAACAATGCGATGATGAAGGTGGCGAGGACCCCGGAGAAGGGCGACACGAGGTTGGCGGTGGCGATGGGATCGGGGGGGGGGGGCGAGGAGGCAGCCGTGAAGGCGCGGGGGGTGGCCGACGAGGGGAGGAGGTTGAGCACATAGTTGACTTGATGGAGGAGGAGAACCGTGCGGATGAGGAAGTCCCTGATGGCGAACGCTCGGACGAGGAGGAAAATACTCCTGAGGTGCCTGTCCCCAGTGCGTGGACTAATTATAATTTCGAAGACCTAATAATGAATGAAGGGAACAGAGATGCATGGGAGTATCATGAAAACGAGGTCGCGCAGGGGGCCATATATAAAGACAAGGAGGCCGTGATGGATGCGGTGAAGTACTGGTCAATGTCTCTTCGGCGGCAATTCAGGGTAGTGAAGTCTAGCGAAAAAGACTACGACATGAAGTGCGTAGTTGACTCGTGCCCATGGTGGGTGCATGCATACAAGGGGAATGGAGGGACTATTGGAAATGTTCCATAGTGACGGAGCATAACTGCCAACTGGAGGAAGCGGAGCAGGAACACCGCAATCTGTCGTCCACTTGGGTGGCAAATGTGTTTTATGGTCAGATCGTGGACAATCCTCTCCTGCAGCCTCGATCCATTATCGAGCCGTGGAGGAGAGGTTTCAAAGACAAGATTAGCTACGGAAAGGCATGGAGAGCAAAAGAACAACTTTGCAAATACGGTTCGGGACATACGAGGCTTCTTACGAGAATATTCCACACTTGCTCAGGGCAATATCAAGTAGGAATCCCGGTATGATCATCGACCTTGCGGAGTTTCCCGCGGATGGTGCGTGCGCGGGCAAGTGGGTCTTGCAGCGGGCCTTCTTCGCCCTCGGTGTATGCATAAATGCCTTCCGACACTGTCGCCCGGTCATTTGCATGGACGGCACATTCCTCACAAGGAAATACAAGGGTTAGATTCTAACTGCAATCGCGGTAGACGCCAACAACTAGGTTCTACCGGTCGCATTGGCCTTCGTGGAGGGGGAAAACACGGAGAGCTGGTACTGGTTTCTTGAAAGAGTCAAGATGGCAGTTGTCCAGGACCTCCCTGATGTATGTGTCATCCATGACCGACATGCAGGGTTACTGAGGGCGATCGTGGATATGCAACAAGGCTCCGACACCGTGGGAGCAGCAAAGTGGCCAGACCTGAAGAGCAGGTGGTGCATGAGGCACATGGGTGGCAATTTTTTTCGTCAGTTCAGGAACAAGGAGCTTATGAACATGTTCAAGCGGCTGTGCAAACAAAACCAGCGGAGGAAGTTCGACTCGCTGTAGAGGACGTTGGATGAACTAACCCAGAAGCAATCACTGAATCCAAGGGACGGCGCTAGTTCATCGAGGAACCCTATGGTGTACCACGAGCAAGGAGATGACCCCACAGCTTTGTGCGCGCTCCCGACCGACGCACCAAACATTCGGCGTAGGCCGGGGACAAGCATAAAGAGTTTCATGGACTGGATATGACACGAACCGTTGGAGAAATGGTCCCTTCTGCATGACGAGAGCGGTTCCCGTTATGGAATAATGACAACCAACCTGGTGGAGATTTACAACTGGGTAATGAAAGGCGCGAGATGCCTTCCGTTGGTGGGCATTGTTGAGGGTGTGTTACTAGGCACCCAAAGATATTTCGTTAAGCGGTACAAGGCCTACGCTGCATGTATGTCGGACAATCGCCTGTCCTACTCGACGGTTGTCTCTACGTACATGGCCAACAAGACACGGAAGGCACAGACACATCGCTTGACACCGGAGAGTGGCATGGAACAGAGGTACCACGTGCACTGTGGTGACCGGGGTCGAAGAGGTGCCCACAGGGAGAGGACTTCCCATCTGTGCATACTCCGAACTGCTGACTGCGAGTGCTCCTGCCAGAAGCCACGCCTGCTGCACTTGCCGTGCTTTCGCGACGTGATTGCCGCATGAAGTAGACACACCAGTCATGTCGACCGTACATCTCCCACTACTACTACAAGCAAAGTGTTTTCAACAAGTGGCATAACGAGGTGTACGGGTACCAAGTCGATGGATCGTTCACGGCGGCCCCCCCTCCAGGGCATCGATGGGTACCGGACATCCGAATGTTGAAGCAGAAAGTCGGGCGTCGCAGGACACGGCGTATTAGGAACGATATGGACGAGTCTGAAGCGCGTCGTAATTGTGGATGATGTAATTTTTTATTCTATGTACCAGTTATTTGTTGTTCCCGTCAATGTAATTTTTTATTCTATGTACCAGTTAGTTGTTGTCCCCGTCAATGTAATTTGATTCTATGTACCAGTTATTTGTTGTCCCCGACATGTAATTTTTGGTTGTATGTGCGTGATCGAACATATATTTGAATATGGAACATTTCATTACTTTTTGTCCAGTTTGCTTTACTTGCTTTCTAACCATGAATTTGCTTTGTAACCACGCAGGCACAGGCGACGATGGCGAGAGTTGGGCGTGCTGCTGAGGCTACTCCCGAGCTGCTAGACCAGCACGTGGACTTGACCCACCGGTCTAGGTTGTCCGTAGTTGAGGGTCATGGGGACACCTGCGTTCTCGGTGCGAAGGAGTTTCTTGGATCGACCACGCTGGCCGACAAAGAAGTCAGCCGACTTTACCTACTCTTTTACTTACCTGTTAATAGAATTTTAACGACGCTACACACTACGTGCAGGTTACAAGCTGCCGGCTTACTTCCATTCTACCGGATGGTGGAGCAGACGACTGTGGAGGGCCCGCACGTCTCAGGCTTCTCGTACGACCGGTCCCTGCTCACCGCGCTCGTGGACCGGTGGAGACCAGAGACACACACGTTCCACTTGCCCTGCGGAGAGATGGCTCCCACGCTGCAGGACGTGTCTTACCTCCTAGGGCTCCCCTGTGCGGGCCGTGCAGTTGTGCCGGAGGACGCCCCCGCCGCGTGGCTTGCGGACCTGGAGGCGCGCTTCGCCCAGGTGCAGCGACACCCCCGAGACCCGCTATACGTGCCCCACAAGCCGGATGAGCGGCACGATGTCCAGAAGGCGTGGCTGCTCCAGTTCACGGTTAGTACCTCGTTCGTTGTAACTTAATGGATACGCACTCAGCTGCTGACAATATTGAACCAAATGCTGCAGGATGAGCTTCTCCACCCAGATGCCGACGCGGAGGACCTGGCACGCCACTTGGAGGCGTACCTGCTATTCCTGTTCGGTTGGTACCTGTTCCCGTCCTCGCACGGGGACACGGTGGACCGGCACTTGATCGAGTTCGCCCAGTTGATCGCCGACACCCCCGCGGAGGAGGTAACACATTTCGTTAAAATCTCTTATGACAGGATATGTCTAACTTTGCCGTTCTAAACAGATGGTGCAGTGGTCATGGGGCTCTGCCGTGCTTGCGTGCTTGTACAGGGTCTTTGCAGGTCAGTCTCGGGTAAGGACAGATGCGACGTTGACGGGGTGCGTTCTACTACTGTAGCTGTGGTCCTAGGAGCACTTCTCCGTCGGTAGGCCCATTGTTAACCGGTCGCCGTACTCACAGGACCTATACCACCACCACCACTAGATCGACTGGCCCACTATGGGCCTCTACTGGGTTCAGCGACATGTATGCCCCCTTGTATCTAACCCCCTACTTTGGACACTTTAATAAGATGCACTACTTTTTTCCCCGCAGCGGGTGTAAGCCCACCTGTAGGTCAAGAAGGTGTACGCCGAGTTCGTTCGGGAGTTTGACAGGCTGCAGGAGGAGGACGTGCGGTGGACACCGTACAGCACGCGCGAGGTCCAGGTCCGAGCACCTTACGGGCTGTCTGAGCTTTGCTGGCGTGACCAGCGGCTCTGGCTCACCCGTAAGGTCCTCCTCTTCGACCTATGCGTTGAGGAGTACTCGCCGCACCGAGTGTTGCAGCAGTTCGGCCTCTTCCAGAGTTTCCCCCTGGAGACTACTCACACTGTATCACGTGGCGCGCACAAGTACGTGTCCTGAGCACAATACTTACTATTCCCGCGGAATGCATGTTGTATGTAAATTGTCGTTTTTGCATTGCAGGATGACCCGGTCGGGGCATGCACTGGGCACTCCGTTAAGCTCATCGCGTGCTACCGTGGGTGTTGCGATGGGGCGCGGCGGATCACGAACACGGTGGGCGAGACTTGGCGTCGACCACGCCGCATCTGACGATTACATGGAGTGGTTCGCGCCGCGGACTCGGCTTAGGGTTGGGTACACACCAGCAGCGTATGTCGCAGCTCCGGCATCGATGTCAGAGACGTACCCTTCAGAGATGTCCCAGAGGGAGAACTATGCGGTAAGGGTCACCCCCGTCACCCAACACGTATGTTTTTTTACGTAAATTACCTCATATCAAGCTGGCATCACTTGCAGGCACATCTTGCAGGGCAGATGTACGGGGAGGCGGAGTCCATGTTGGCAGGCCTCGACGCGGACATCGCGCTCACCCCCGCTCAGCAGCGGGAGACTTTTACTCGGTGGCGAGGCGCGATGACGCGCATGTGCCGCCTACTCACCTGCCGGGGGGCCGAGACGTGGCGCTTGCGCAAGACGCCGTCCCCGTCGGCAAGACCTCCTCATCACCAAGACTCCTCATCCCAAGACCTCCGCCCTAGTGGAGCCGTGCCCACACCTCGCCCAGCCAGTCAGCTCGCACAGCCCGACGTCACCCAGTACGAGGCCTCGTGTCCTCCCGCACAGACGCAGTGGCCACGGTGGGGTGACGAGGCCACCGCGTCTCGCCTGAACCGCGATGGCTGTGGTGGGGTGACGGGCCGATCTTCGTCTCAAAGTCGCAGCAGGCCTCACGGTGCTTCGGCTACTCGGGCTACTCATGCTCGACGACATTGATGAGCGCCAGTTTTCCGTGGACGATTCATGTCCACCGAGTACCTCGGCCCACCACCCCAGCAGACACCCGAGTCGCCGATAGACTACACTACCCCTGAGCCGCAGGGCCAGGCTAGGAGGGCCATCCGTCCGCCATCGCCACTCATGTACCCCACCGGGCAGATCAGGAGGCGTCATCGTGACTGAGTTATTGTACAGCTGTACTTTTGTAATTTATTTATCTTCACCACCATGCTGTCTAACTATCTGAACTAAGTGATTGCATTTGCGTATGTTATCTTTTCTTAGCCATGTCGTACAGCTTATTTTTCTAATTTTCGCAACTTCGTGCCGGAGTAACGCCCGGCTAGCTCGACAATAGATAAGTGGTACGTAGGTTTCGTGGGCACTCTTGATTTTGGCTAATGGATAAAGGGAGCTGCATCTCTAATGGCTATTAACTCTATACTGCACAAGCAAGGGAAGAATATTTATTGCTCCTCGCTTCTACCATTTTACTGCGTATGGGGCGATCGCCCGATACTGGGGGGATAGGGCCCACCATATTTGTATTTAATATTTGTTTCGAATTGTTTTTCGTATAATAAACGATAAAAATAACTTTCTTTGTGAAAATGTCAGAGGCACCTTCGGCCTCAAGGTAAATATCGCCCTGATATTGGGCGATCGCCCCATTTCAGGGTAATATTTACCTTCGGACAGTGTGCCTCCTGACATTTTCACAGCAGTGTGTTGTCAAGTCCGCCTGAAAAGGCTCTGAGGCTGCAGTGCGTTGTCAAATCGGCTTGAGAAACCGTGGGACACAGTGCTGGGACGGAGGCTTACGTGCTTCGTGTTTGCTCTCCGAGTGCCCCTAAGGCCTATATAAGAAGGGACGATGTGTTCTAAGAAGCACAAGAGAAGAGGAACAACCAAGGTGAAGAAGTCTCTAAGATATATCTGTTCATTTTAGGTTAGGATCAAGGCAAAATGCCGAGGCGTGCAAGTTCAAAGGGAAAGGGCAAATCAAAAGAAGAGGGAGGCTCTTCGACCTTGCCAGCGCCTGCATCAGATCTCTTCCTACCGACTAGGGTTGTCGCACCGATGTGTTTGTGCGGAGATCGTTGCAGGCTTGTCCGCTCATACGAGCTTCCAACTTGGAAGAGGCGGTATTGGAAGTGCCGCAACTACGAATTCGACCCGCCGGAGAAGGCCCGGGAGCTTCGCCTTATGGTAATAATCATACGTGTTTCCTAATATTTCTATATGGAACTTTCCTAATTCGCTTTCATGCGATCGCCTCCACATCCTTGGTGAATTTATGCGGTGGTACGACGAGGAGATCGACCCGGAGGATCAAAGACTCCTTGATGAAGAGTTCCGGAACCGGGAGTTCAGGAGGCGGCTCCAAGAGGATCGTGACGCGGCACGCGAGGAGGCACGTCGGAAGGAAGCGGAGTAGAAGGAGGCCGAGAGAGAAAGGAAACGAGAGAGGGCACGTCGTGCCAGAGAAGCCCCACCGGAGACATGGGACAAGGGGAAGTGGCCTCGATGCACTCAGTAGATGTCTCGTTATTCGATGTTCGTAATGCTCCTCCAGTTTTATTGTTCTTCATGCACTATGTAGGCTCTTACTACTTTCGTTGTTCGTGCTGCTCCTCCCGTTTGAAGTCGTAATAAAGAGATTGACCTACCTTATTATCTACGAAAAAATTCGAGCTCAAATTCCCCATTTCGCAAACTCCTTGCACCCCATCAACATTATCACGTCACGGTTTCGCGAGTGCCTTTTCGATTTTTCAGAACTTCTGCCGGAACAACGTCCGCTATCTCGCCCATACGTAGTGGTAGCCGCTTAGCGTGAGGTCGCCTGCTGATTTTTCTCGTATTTTTGGGCGCGCATCGGCCTGTCCCCGCAGCCTCACGAAAACCCTTAAGTGGCCATGATTTTTGTGGTTTCGTGGCGCGAGTGCCTTTTCGATTTTCGCAACTTCCGCCGGGCAACGCTTCGCTATCTCGCCCATACGTAAGTGGTAGCCCGAGTTGCGTAGGTCACTGTTGATTTTTCTCGTATTTTTTGGGCCACATCCGGCTTGTCCCGCGGGCCTACGAAAACCCTTAAGTGGCCACGATTTCTATGGTTTCGTGGCCACGAGTGCCTTTTCCGATTTTCGCAACTTCCTACCGGGGCAACGTCTGGCTATCTCGCCCATACGTGAATCGATAGCCGTGGTTATAGATCACCCGTGATTTTTCTCGTATTTTCTTGGCCATATTTGGCGGACCTTACGAGGCTACGAAAATCCCTAAGTGGGATGCGAGCACTAACAAAACAATTTTTTCGCAAAACAATTTTTTTGGGTTCAATACAACAAAAGTTATTTACCAGAAAATTGCAAAAAGCTCGATAGCGGATCGATCAACCGCAAAAAGAGGTAGAAGTCGGAGAGTTTATGGGACCCGAGCTGTGTTTTACTCGAGCGAAGAAGAAAAATCGATCGTATGATGGTCGGAGCAAGAGGCGACAACGAGCACGAGACAAGAGTTTATATTGGTTGGAGCCCCGTGAAGGTAATAGCTCTACTCTAGTCGCCTCGCATGGTGATTCTTGTTATACGGTGTCTGAGCGGTGTTTACAACTTAAGACAAGAATGGTGATTCCTAACTCGAGTCTGCTGTGTGTATTGTGTTGTCTCCGAATCCCTCCGAGCTCATGCATCCTTGGTCTTTATACTTCCTTTATGCATAACGGCGGAGCAAACCTCTGAAGGGGGCCTCCGTGCACCTTGAGGGTCGGGCAAGAATCGCCTCAACTTGCGACACTGAATCACCCCCACGACCCGCCTCCGCAACCGTCGGTACAAATGCCTCGATCCAAATCCTAGGGCGGACCAGGGGCTTGGCGAGACCCCGCCGAGCTCGAGGTCGAGAGGTGCCGAGCCTCGGGTGCGCCAAGGCCAGGTCGAGCGCCCAGGCACCTGCCAGTCATGGTCGGGCCTTCCGAGCATGGGAATCTGCGACCACATCCCGCTGGTCAAGGGTACCCACCCTCGTCGGCTATCCCCGAGGCTCTAGGTCGGAGGAACCCTCGGATCGACCTCGAGCCTTATTCTTGAGACGAAAAAAACCTTCATAGGTCTTGACTCCTGGTCGAGGCTCCAGTGAGACCACAAGGCAAGTCTCTGGCCACGACACCGGCGACCTTCGGATTTTCGATGTTGGTACGGATGTGAACGGTTGGTGGGCACCGCGGCGCCTCGACTCCATAGCCCAAGCCTTAATCACAGTACCGTCAAGTCATAGTTGGCATGCTTTTTAAGGCGTAGTGGACTCGGATTTTACCGTGTTGCGGTTCATAATCCCAAGGCCACATCTTCAAAGAAGAAAAGCTCTCGCCTTGAGCCCTTCGCTTTCCAAGTCCTCTCGCCCGAAAGAAGGTCCTCCTCTCCCCTCGACAAAACCAGACGATTGCCAAGACCAAGTTAGGAAGGAGCACTCTGTCGGATTCGAGGATGAGAGAGCTCGAGTCCCCGGGCCGCTGGACCCGCTTGTATATACGCCGCCGCAACAAGACCGAAGCAGCGCCCCAAGGACGATGAGATCGTCTCGCGACCGAAAGCACTACGCCCTCTTTGGCTTGCGGACCCGGAGAGTGAGTTCGCCGCGGGTCCTCTCCACAATGACATCGAGCTCATCAACTCGGTGCCAAACTCCGTTCTTCTCCTCACCATCTTTTCCCATCTATGCGAGGGGTTCTCGATTCTCCCGACTTCGCTTCTTTCTTCTTCGATTTTAGTCTCTTCCGCTCCTGAAGGACCCCGTGGTCGGCTGCCTCTACTTCCGCAGAACGGGCTCAAGTGGGCCTTCCTAAGTTCCACCGGATTCCCGCGGAACGAAGCTACCGGTTCTACCTAAAGAGGGTGTGAGGCCGACGCCGGTGTACGAAGGACCCCATCGCCAACCGCAAGAAGGAGACTCCGAGCCGGACGACTCGAGGTTGACGAGGAGGCCATCGCCTCATCCATTTTTGGTTGTAAATTTTCAAAATTATATTTATTATTAAATTGCAAATACTACCTTATACAAAGAAGCCATGTCCTTTTTCTTTGGAATAAGCTTGTATATAGTTATATTAGACTTGTTCTATATGCACAACTTGTTGAATACTCTATATGCCAACCCTTGCAATAATCAATTAGATGGAAAAGAAGAGCCAACACCAACTCCTGAGGAGTACCATGATAAGATTGGTTACTAGTATTCGAGCCTTGTCAATTGCCTATGGTGGTCGATTGTGTGGCCCTGAAGTTTCTATTCAGCTACAATTTATCTTATTTAGTGAACTCGAATATAGGTCATCACACTATCTATTTATTTACCAAATCTAGTCATTTATTACTATTACATTATATGTGGAGTTGATATTTCATCTATATTGCCACTATATGCACTAGTGTGATCTTGAACTAGTGCAATATACATAGAGGATCCAAATTTGTATATTCAAACCCGATAGAAGACATGGGGTTCCCAAGCTTGGACTTTACATGCTTGGGAGCATGGTTCTAAGGTTTATTATTGTTTTTGTTGTTTTTTATGTTGTTATGCAAACTCCCGTTAGTATTGTATGTTTAGTAGATGTGTTAATTGTTTTAGAATACTTTTTAAAATTATAGTTAAAATTATGTTGAAAGTAATGAAAATATAAATAATGGTAATATCTTGAGAATATGAAGTTGGGGATGTTACAGCCAAAGAAACAAATAAAGAGCTAACTAATGGTCTAATAGAAAAAGACCAAAACTCACGAGAGAATGGCTCATAAACTATTGTCAACCGAGCCACCTTCCCAAATTCGATCCTTTAGGTTGTGTTTGGTTGGGGGATGATATTGAATAAGATAGGATGATCCTATATCATTTGGTTCTATTGTTTTGAGCGAATGGAATGGTTCAAAGATCTATAGGGATATTCCTTAAATTTGTATCTTACCATCCAAGACAGGATGGTTGTTGGATTATTTGGGCCAAGCCCATTTAATTGAGATAAATAATTCCTAGAAAATCTCAAAAGCCCACCTCATGAGGAGGCATGTGCACTAACAATAGTACCACATTGCTAGCCTAAAGTGGTGAACACTAGTTTATATAGTGGGGTGGATCCACCATGGTAGAACCATGTGGGAGAGAGGAGGAAAAATACACGCCACAGAGCCTGCCCGCCTCACCGGCCGGGCCGGGCTTGGGTACGGGTCGGGCGGGGTGGAGGGCGCGGCCAAGGACCTGAATGGTCGCCAAAATTCGTCCAAGGCCTTGTGCACGAGCCTTTTTGCGTTTATTCTTTTGCTACTATTGTCATGGTTGCAGATGAGATAAGGAACTAATGCATCCGATCGTGGCACGCCTCGAGTCACGCTCGTCACGACTATCCCTATATATATCGTGCCCGCCACCGTGGGAAAAATATGTAACACCTTGAGTTAGGGTTTTGCCACCTCGCCGCCACGCCGCCATCGTAGTTTCTCCATCCCAAACGCCGACGCACTTGCGATCGGGAGAGCAGGTCTCCGTAACCCTTCGCCTTCGAGATCCGCACCGGAAGGGAGAATAAGGTTTTTGGGAAGCGCCCACGCCACCGCCAAGATCTTCACCACGGCTCGCCTTCCCTTTCCTCGTGGACGCTGCCGCCAGCCGCCTCGCGACGCACCATCATCAATGTCGCCCACGCCAACACCGGAATCGACCAACCACGCCGCTCCATCTTCTTCCCAAGACGTTCGATCCGTTCTAATCCCGTGGTTAATTATGTCTATCAAGATGATCATGATGTTCGGATGCCTTAGTGTGTTAGAGAGATGCATGCTAGTTTCGTGATGCCGTTTCATGATCTATATTCGAATTTAACCTCAAACTATCTAATTATTCAACAATCCAAAAACCTTATTGTAGATAATTTCCGGATTAACAATGGCTGGTTTTGCCGACGACCGAGGCCGGAATTAAATTTCTAGTGTGCACTTTAAGAGGTGGCAAGTCAAGGTCACGCCGCTTACCTATGAATGTATTCGGGGTAAAGGCAAGCTCGAAGGTGATCTTCTCCAGCGGAGAAGGTTTTTCCGGATGAAATACTCTTTCGGGATGCATTAAGCGTTTTTGCCGATCTTCCCGGTGATGTTACATGCACATAATGACGCGAAGGTGCGGGGATACACCAATGCCAAGTTCTGCATCGGATGGAGTGGAACTGTATGTCATGGAAAACTTTCATGACTATAAGATGGGATAATTGCTATGTTGTAGAGCAAGCCCATGAGATACAAAGGCATTGTCAAGGAACTTGAACTCTTAGAATGTATCTTACCCGATCCTTTTGTTGCCGATTGCATCATTGCAAAATTGCATCCCGTGGAGGAGTTTTCGCACTACTCTAAAACATAAGAGGACAAAGATATCACCGAAAGTCCGATAGCCCCTTGATGTTGAAGAGAAGGCCTGGCTAAGGACTTCAATGGTAAGGAGACAAGGGCCACCAAAGACCAACATAGTTCGAAGAACTACGACAAGAACAAAGGGAAGAACAAGCCTAACAAGACTACCAACTTCAAGAAGAAGAAGATGAACAAGGTGAGCTGCCCCGCTTCACATGTGGTGAGGTCGGGTTTTCCAAGGAATGCCCATATCGTGCGCACCCCGAGGGAAAAAGGCCAACAATGGACAAAGGCCCAAGGTCACAAACGGTGACCGCTAGCAACGCCGGAGAATAGGGTATGGTAATTTACCTTCGTGTTCTCAATATTTCCCAGCTTGGTGGATTGATACGGTGCTAATGTTCATGTGTGTTCGACATTAATATTTTCTTCTTATCGTCACTCCAGATTCCTCCGTCCCGATGGGGAATGGGTCACATGCTTCGCTCATGGCATTGGCACCGTGGATCTCAAGTTTACTTGGGAAGATCTGCGTTGAAGAACGCAAGATGTCCTTCTATCAACAAGAATCTCGTTAGTGGCTCCCTTCTATGCAGATGGGTTTTAGTTTAGAGTCCAATAAAGTAGTTGTGTCAAGCATGGACTATTTATTGGTAAAGGCTATCGCGGAGGCTTGTTCCGCTTTTCCTTTCGGATTTCAAGAATAAGTCTGGGAACCATATTTGTGGTAGTGTTAATTGATGCAGTATTTGGCACTCTCATTTATGTCACATTAATTTTGGTCTTATGAATCGGCTTTCCAAAGATGAGTTTAATTCCAAATTTCACTATTACCAAAGGTTCTAAGTGCTATAGTTGTGTGCAATCGGCAACCTCAAAAGCCTCAAGTTGGGCTAAGGAGAGAAACTTGGCACCTCTAGAACTCATACATTCCGACCTTGGAGATGAATGATGTGTTGACAAAGGGTGGAAAGACATATTTCATGACATTGATTGATGATGCGACTAGATTTTGCTATGTTTACTTGTTGAAAACTTGGGACTAGACGCTAGACTACTTTGCGACTAGATTTTGCTATGTTTACTTGTTGAAAACTAAGGACAGACGCTAGACTACTTTAAAATCTATAAAGTCAAGTTGAAAATCAACTAGAGAGAAAGATCAAACGCCTTAGATCGGATCATGGGGCGAATATGTTCCCAAAATCTTTGATGATTTCTATTGAACATGGTATTATTCATGAGAGGACACCTCCCTACCGCCCAAATCAAACGGGATTGCCGAGGGAAAAATTGCACGCCGACCGACTTGGTGAACGCCATGTTAGACACCCTGGTTTATCTAAGGCATGGTGAGGGGAGGTTGGTTGACTTCATGTCATGTCCTAATAGAGTTCCTAATGTAAACATGGAGAAGACCCTTACGTGAAGTGGGTTGAAGAAAACCATCACTTTCTTACTTGGCACATGGGGATGCTTGGCAAAAGTCAATGTACCGATTAAAAAAGTGTAAGCTCGGCCTAAGACAATGGATTGTGTCTTTCTGGGATATGCTCAGCGGAGCATCGCTTATAGATTTGTAGTAGTTAAATCTGATGTGCCTGATATGTATGTTGATACTATTATGGAGTCTCGCGATGCTACATTTTTTGAGAATATGTTTCCGATGAAAGATATGCATAGCATTTCCAATTTTCTTTCCGAGATAATTCCTAAAACTATTACACCTATTGAGTCTTCCGAGCAACCACCCGAGAAAGTCCTAAAGGAGGATGACAATGAAGCTCCTAGAAAGAGCAAGAGACAGAGGATTGAAAAATCCTTTTGGGATGATTTCATTGTGTACCGTGGATGATACTCCCATGTCCACAGAGGCATATGCATCTCCGATGCGATAATTGGAAAGAAGCGCCTGTAATGAAATGGACTCGATTCTCGCCAATGGGACTTGGGAGGTAACGAACGGCCCTATGGTTGTAAACCCGTGGGTTGTAAGTGGGTGTTCAAGAAGAAGCTTAGGCCTGATGGTACTATTGAGAAGTACAAGGCTTGACTTTAGGCTAAGGGTTACACCCAAAAAGAAGGCGAAGATTTCTTTTGATACTTATTCATCTCTTGCTAGAATGACCACCATTCAAGTATTACTTTCCCGGCGCCTCCGATGGTCTTCCGCCCATCGAATGGTCGGAAGACCGCCCTTAATAGAGAGTTAGATGAGGAAATTTACATGGAAACTCGATGGGTTTGTAGTAAAGGGTCAAGAGAGTAAGGTGTGTAAATTATTGAAATCTTTGTATGACTTAAAACAAGCACCTAAGAAATGGCATGAGAAGTTTGACACCACTTTGACTTCTGCGAGCTTTGCCATTAATGAGGCTAATAGATGTGTATACTATCGCTATGGTGGGGGTGAAGGAGTTATATTGTGCCTTTATGTGGACGATATACTGATCTTTGGCACAAATGTTGATGTGATCAATGAGGTCAAGTCTTTCTTGTCAAAGAAATTTGATATGAAAGATCCGGGAGACACGGTAATTTAACATCAAGCTTATTCAGATGAGAGGGATTACTTTTTCGCAATCCCACTATGTGGAGAAGGTCTTGAGCCGGTTTGGCTTTATGGATAGCAAACCCTCTCCCACTCCTTATGATCCCAAGGGACACCGAGAAAGAATAAGAAAATTAGCTTAAACCAATTGAGATATTCTCGATTATCTGCTCACTCATGTATCTTATGTGCAACGAGACTGATATATCATTTGTTGGAGCAAATTGAGTAGGTTCATGTCAAACCCGGTTCTAATCATTGGCATGCATTTGAAAGGGTAATGCGCTATTTGAAAGGTACTATGAGTTATGGGATTCACTATTCAGACACCTTGCAAGGCTTGAGGGATATAGTGACTGAACGATTTTGATGTTGATGAGCTCTATGCCACCGGGATATGTGTTTACCATTGGTGGTGGTGCAATGTCATGGAGGTCTTGCAAAAGACCATTTTGACAAGGTCAACCATGTAGGCGGAGCTCATCGCTTTAGATACGACCATTGTAGAGGCAAGGCAGGAGCTTTGATGGACTTGCTTTGGTTAAAAACCAATACCGCTATCCTTATGAACGTGATAATCAATCTGATTGCTAAAGTGAATAGTGCTAAGGATAATGCAAAGTCATCAAGACACGAAAAGATGACCAAGTATGTCAGAAATTGAGAAACTCGAGTAATAAGTGTGACTTATATTCAAAAGATAAAAACCCGGCGATCCTTTATTTAAGGGTCTATCACGGAATGTGATAGAAGGTGAGAGAGAATGGGTATGAGACCCATATAAGTTGCCATAGTGGTAACTCCACCTTTGTGATCAAAGATCCCATGAATTAGATCCCGGTAAAACAAGCTATTGGCGAACCGAGGAGAGTAATTTACCCTTCTAAGTGAAGATGCAATACTCTCAAAAGGTCAGAAGGCGGATGGCGATATGCCTTAATGTGTTTCTATTGGCTTTAACTAGCAAGATGTCGCCCACGAACATTCTTGAAAGAACACACCTATATGAGCCCGATGTCTAAAGTCGCAGCCTATGAGACTCGGGTGATCTCTAGTAAGCTCATGAAGAGACCATGGAGTACGACTCATATGCTCCACCCATGGAGAAGGCTACCCAGCCGTGTATCGCTTATGACTTTGAGTGAAACCTGTTCACAAAAACTTGCAATTCAAGGTGTAGTCTATTGTTCTGTTGGGATGGGTGTAGCTTGGAGCTCTAGGCGGTTCAACTTAATAGTCTCCACAAACGCTGGTATATTAAACAAAGGAGTATTGGCAAATCTCTAAATGGACTTTGAGATCTGGTGGGGATTGTTGGATTATTTGGGCAAGCCCATTTAATTGAGCCAAATAATTCCTAGAAAATCTCAAAAGCCCACCTCATGAAGAGGCATGTGCACTAACAATAGTACCACATTGTTAGACTAAAGTGGTGAACACTAGTTTATAAGTAGTGAATCCACCATGGTAGAACCATGTGGGAGAGAGGGAGGAAAATACACGCCCGCCGCCTTTGCCTCGCCGGGCCAGGCTCGGGCATGGGCCGGGGGAGGGGGGCGTGCGCACTGATGAATGGTTCCCAAATCCGGCCCGTGGCCTTGCGCAGATGCGCCTCCTTTTGCGTTTATTCTTTTGCTACTCAGATTGTCGCGACAAGGATGAGATAAGGACTGTAATGCACTCGATCGGGCACGCCTTCGAGTCACGCTCGTCACGACTATCCCTATATATACCTACCGCCACCTTCACCACGGCTCGCCTTCCTTGCTCCTCGCCGGGACGCCGCCGCCAAGCCCCTCGCGATGCACCATCATCAACGCCGCCCACGCTAACACCGCAATCCAACTTAACGCCGCTACATCTTCTTTCCGCCAAGACGTTCGATCTGTTCTAATCCCTTGATTAATTATGTCTATCAAGATGATCATGATGTTCGATCGCCTAGTGTGTTGAGAGATGCATGCTAGTTTTAATGTCGTTTCATGATCTATATTCGAATTTAATCAAAACTGCCTAATTATTCAACAATGGCTTCATTCTGACAACCAAATACTTAAATGATATTTTTCTTAAATCATCATATACCGTTGATAAAGTAACCAAACACACCCTTAAAGAGCCGGGCCCGAAGTTGGTTTATTAACTACTCGTTACCCGCATATACGATTGATTAATCGGGTTCACGAACGATACTACTCCAACCATTTTTTTATTTAATATTTATTTTAAATCTTTTTTTCAAAACTAATCGCCCGGGCAAAAAATTGCAAAATTACCCTCCCACCCCCGCCGGCAAGGCAGGCAGCCTTAACGGTCACCAAACGCCACCCGACTGCTTATGCCAACGGTTAATGTCCGCCGCCATGGCCGGGCGATTGCTTGGGGCTAGGGCGATCGGCGGCATTTTAAACCCCTCGCAAGCGGCACTGTTCTCATTTCAACCGAAGGAGAGCAAGGCGAAATTAAGGCAAGGAAAGGAAGGAAGAAAAAGAGAAAGAGAGGAGAAGGGAAGAAAGAAAAGAAAGGAGAGGAAAAAGAAAAGGAAAAAAAAGGGAAAAAAGTTGATTCTTTGGTTTTATTAAGTTAAAAATTTTATATGTAATATTTAGAAATTTAATATAGTATTTAGTATTGTTTAGTATTTAGAAATTGTAGTATTTAGTTTATATTTTATGTGGTGATTTTTGTAGGTAATATTTAGAAATTAATGTAGTATGTAGTGTTTAGAAATATTAGGACTGTAGTATTTAGAAATATTGAGATTCCATGTAATAGAAATATTAGTCAATATTTAGAAAGATTAGGACAAACGAATAATATATAGTAGTAATTCCGTAATGAAAACAATGGGTAATCGAATTACTTATTTGTAGTCAATCACGTAACGCTAGAAATTAGTATGTTTAAAATATGGTAGGCTAGCAACATATCATCAATCACCGTATACGCTAGAAATTAGTAGAGTAAAAAAGTTGAAAATTTGAGGCAATTACAAATCAAGAGAGTAAAATTTGACAATATAATGTAACATTTATATAGCGGTTAGATGGAGAAATGATGATTTTTTTTTCGACGTTGTGAAGGCGATGTCGGAGAAATTGTATTTTCAAATATTCTATGGAGATGGGGAGATAGCAAGGGACCGGATGGAGTCGATTTGTCGGCATTTTCAATACCATAACGGGGTATATCTAGGCCGAGAGATAGGACATAAGGGGTTTGTTGGAGTGGATGTTTTGATGTTCGGCTTTGGATACCCGTAATGTTCTAACATGGGTTAGAGCAAAGAGTAAGTCGCCGGGCATGACTTTTTTATGGAGAGCTAGTTCCTATTAACGCGACATCGGCATGGAGGAGCTATGTTGGGTACGAGAACGGGCCGGCCCATGTTGCCGGTAGATTGGTACTGTTACCTCCATCGGTGTCGGAGGTTCGTGATGTCGGGTAGATATTACGGAGGAGGCCAGGACAGACACGCAACAATGCGATGATGAAGGTGGCGAGGACCCCGAGAAGGGGCGACACGAGGTTGGTGGGCGATGGGATCGGGGCGAGGAGGCACTGGGCTGGGGTGGCCCGAGGGGAGGAGGTTGAGCACATAGTTGACTTGATGGAGGAGGAGAACCGGCGGATGAGGAAGTCCCTCGATGGCTAACGCCGACGAGGAGGAAAATACCCGAGGTGCCCGCCTCAGGCTGGGACTAATTATAATTTCAAGACCTAATAATGAATGAAGGGAACAGAGATGCATGGGAGTATCATGAAAACGAGGTCCTAGGGGCCATATATAAAGACAAGGAGGCCGTGATGGATGGTGAAGTACGGTCAATGTCTCTTCGCGGCAATTCAGGTAGTGAAGTCTAGCAAAAAGACTACGACATGAAGTGCGAGGACTCTGCCCATGGTGGGTGCATGCATACAAGGGGAATGGAGGGACTATTGGAAATGTTCCATAGTGACGGAGCATAACCGCTTAATGGAGGAAGCGGAGCAGAACACCGGAATCCCCCACTTGGGTGGCAAATGTTTTTATGGTCGATCGGGACAATCTGCACCGCAGCCTCGATCCATTATCGAGCCTGGAGGAGAGGTTTCAAGACAAGATTAGCTACGGAAAGGCATGGAGAGCAAAAGAACAACTTTGCAAATACGGTTCGACATACGAGGCTTCTACGAAATATTCCACACTTGCTCGTGGCAATATCAAGTAGGAATCCCGGATCATCGACCTTGCGGAGTTTCCCCATGGATGGTGCGGGCGCGGCGTGGGTCTTGCTGGGCCTTCTTCGCCTCGGTTATGCATAAATGCCTTCCGACAATCGCCGCCCGCCATTTGCATGGACCGGCACATTCCTCACAAGGAAATACAAGGGTTGATTCTAACCGAATCGCGGTAGACGCCAACAACTAGGTTCTACCCCGCATTCTTCGGGGGGGGAAAACACGGAGAGTCGGTAATCGGTTTCTTGAAAGAGTCAAGATGGCGCTTGTCCAGACCTCCTCGATGTATGTGTCATCCATGACCGACCAGGGTTACCGAGGGCGATCGGGATATGCAACAAGGCTCCGACACCGGAGGCAAAGTGGCCGACCAAGAGGGTGGTATGAGGCACATGGGTGGCAATTTTTTCCCGTCAGAACAAGGAGCTTATGAACATGTTCAAGCCGGGCCGGCAAACAAAACCAACGGAGGAAGTTCGACCATTGAGAGGACGGGATGAACTAACCCAAAAGCAATCATAATCCAAGGGACGGCGCTTAGTTCATCGAGGAACCCTATGGTGTACCACGAGCAAGGAGATGACCCCACGTTTTAAGGCGGCCCCGACCGACGACAAACATTCGGGCGAGGCCGGGACAAGCATAAAGAGTTTCATGGACGGATATGACACGAACCGTGGAGAAATGGTCCTTCCATGACGAGGGCGGTTCCCTTATGGAATAATGACAACCAACCCGTGGAGATTTACAACCGGTAATGAAAGGCGCGAGATGCCTTCCGGTGGGCATTGTTGAGGGTGTGTTACTAGGCACCCAAAGATATTTCGTTGCGACAAGGCCTACGCTGCATGTATGTTTGGACAATCGCCTGTCCTACTCGACGGTTGTCTCTACGCAATGGCCAACAAGACACAAGGCATGCAACATCGCTGACACCGAGAGTGGCATGGAAAGGAGGTACCACGGCAATGTGGTGACCGGGTCAAGAGGTGCCCACCGGAGAGGACTTCCCATCTCGGCATACCCGAATCGCCGACCGCGAAAGTTTCCCGCCAGAAGCCACGCCCTGACTTGCCGTGCCAAGACGTGATTGCCGCAAAGAAGTAGACACACCACCATGTCGACCGCACATCTCCCACTACTACTACAAGCAAAGTGTTTTCAACAAGTGGCATAACGAGGTGTATGGGTACCAAGTCGATGGATCGCTCACGGCGGCCCCCTCCGGGCATCGATGGGACCGACATCCAATGTTGAAGCAAAGCCCGGGCCGCAGACACGGGCGATAGGGAACGATATGGACGATTCTGGCGGCCGTAATTGTGGATGATGTAATTTTTATTCTATGTACCGCTTATTTGTTGTTCTGGCCAATGTAATTTTTTATTCTATGTACCGCTTAGTTGTTGTCCCCCAATGTAATTTGATTCTATGTACCCTTATTTGTTGTTCCCCGACATGTAATTTTTGGTTTATGTGCGGATCGAACATATATTTGAATATGGAACATTTCATTACTTTTTGTCCGCTTTTTTTTGCTTTCTAACCATGAATTTGCTTTTGTAACCACGCAGCAAAAGCATTTATGGCGAGAGTTGGGCGGTTGTCGAGGCTACTCCCGAGCCGCTAGACCAAAGACGGGACTTGACCCACCGGCCTAGGTTGTCCGTAGTTGAGGGTGGCGGGACCGGGGTGCCAAGGAGTTTCTTGGATCGACCCCTGGTTTCAAAAGAAGTCACCGACTTTACCTACTCTTTTACTTACTCGTTAATAGAATTTTAACGACGCTACACACTACGCGGCAGGTTACAAGTCACGGCCATTCCATTCTACCGGATGGTGGAGCAGACGATCGTGGAGGGCCCGGACGCCTCAAAGCTTTCAGACGATCGTCCCGCCACCCAAGGCCAGGACCGGTGGAGACCAGAACACACACGCCCACTTGCCCGCGGAGAGATGGCTCCCACGCCGCAGACGGTTCTTACCTCCTAGGGCCTCCCCGGGGGGCCGGGCCAGCCGAGGACGCCCGCCCTGGGTTTTCCGGAGGGGGCCGCCCAAAAGGGCGACACCCCGAGACCCGCTATACGTGCCCCACAAGCCGGATGAGCGGCACGATGTCCGTATATGCTGTCTACCACGGTTAGTACCTCGCTCGTTGTAACTTAATGGATACGCACTCACCCCGACAATATTGAACCAAATGCCGCAGGGAGCTTCTCCACCCAGATGCCGACGCTGAGGACCCGCACGCCACTTGAGGCGTGACGCTATTCCCTGCTCGTTGGTACTGCTCGCCCTCGACGGGGACACGGTGGACCCGACTTGATCGAGTTCGCCCATTGATCGCCGACACCTTCATGAGGAGGTAACACATTTCCTAAAATCTCTTATGACAGGATATGTCTAACTTTGCCGCTTCTAAAAGATGGTGCAAAGGGTCATGGCTCCGGCCCGGGTTTTGCGGCTTTGTAACAGGGGTCTTTTACAGGTAGTTTCCTTAGGGACCTTTGCCGGGAACGTTGAACGGGGCCGCTTCTACCTAACCCCCCTGTAGCCCTTGGGCCTAGGGTTCCCAGAGGCCCCTTGTTTAACCCCTTTGGGCCCAATAAGACCTATTTTCCCCCCAATGTGAAGCCCACCAGGGTCAAGGGTTCCCAGTTGCCCCTTTGAATCAAAACCCCACCTTTGGACCCTTTAATGAGCACCTTACCTTTTTTCCGGCCAGCGGTGCCCACCCGTAAGGTCCCCGAAGGGTAGGAGTTCCGCCGGGAAAGTTTGACAGTCGCCCCAGAGGCCGGGCTACCACCGGTGGCCCAAAGACGCGCCGAGGTTTCATTCCCGGAAGCATTTTAGGGCCGTTCGAGCCTTTGGCCGGGCTGGACCGGGCCTCCTCACCCGAAGGTCCTTTTCGGACCATGCGTTGGGATTTAACTTCCGCCGCCCACCGAAATGGGTGGTTGCCCGCCTCCTTAGGGGGTACCACCAGAACAGTGGCGCACCCCAGCGGTCCCGGAGCACTCTTAAATTCCCCAGGGAAGCATGGTTGGGTAGAAAAGTATTGTTTTCGGAATTACCTTCCTATCAATCATACCTTGCCGCCATCTTGAGGGGTTGGGTTTACGGGGAGGCGGAGTCCATGTTGGGGTTTCACGCGAATCCCCATTTCGGCCGAATGGGAGACTTTTTTCCGGGCGAGGGCGCCGATGACGAGCAAAGCCCTTCCACCGGGCCGGGGGCCGGAGACGGCCAGCCAAAGACGCCCCGCCACCAAAGACTCCTCGGTTCCACCCAGACCTCCCCGCCTAGTGGAGCCGGGCCCACACCTCGCCCACCAACAACCGACACCCGACCCACCCAAGACGAGGCCCGTGGTCCCCCAAGACAGACGCAGTCCGGGGGTGACGAGGCCCCTTTCGCTCCGCAACCCAAGGGAAGGGTGGGGTGACGCGGGCCGCCTTGCCTCAAAGCCGCAGCAGGGCCTCACGGGGTTTCCCTACCTGCTACCATTACGAGACATTGATGAGGCGCCGGTTTTCACGTGACCGTCATGTCCACCGAGTACTCGCCCACCACCCCAAACAGACACCCGAGTCGCCGAAGACTACACTACCCCGAGCCGCAGGCTGTGCTAGGAGGGCCATCCGTCCGCCATCGCCACTCATGTACCCCACCGGCAGAAGGCCATCGGGATCGAAGTTATTGTACAAATTGTACTTTTGTAATTTATTTATCTTCACCACCATGTCAGTTTAACTATTCGAACTAAGTGATTGCATTTATGTATGTTATCTTTTTTCAGCCATGTCGCAAATTTATTTTTCTAATTTTCGAACTTCGCGTTTGAGTAACGCCTTGCTAGCTCGATAATAAAGATAAGTGGTAGAGGTTTCGTGGGCACTCTTGATTTTGGCTAATGGATAAAGGGAGGATTCTAATGGCTATTAACTCTATAAGCAAAGCAAAGGGAAGAATATTTATTCCTCGCTTCTACCATTTTATCGCAGACGATCGCCCGACATCGGGGGATAGGGCCCACCATATTTGTATTTAATATTTGTTTTGAATTGTTTTTCGATAATAAACGATAAAATTGTAGGAATGTCAGAAGAAAATCCCTCGGTAAATATCGCCTCGATATTGGGCGATCGCCCATTTCAAGGGTAATATTTACCTTCGACAAAGGTGCCTTCCCGACATTTTCACAAGAAGCAGGTTGTCAAGTCCGCCTCAAAAGGCTCCGAGGTCAAGGGCGTTGTCAAATCGGCTTGAGAAACCGTGGGGACACAAGGGGGACGGAGGCTTACGGGCTTCGTTTTGTTCCCGAAAGGCCCCTAAGGCCTATATAAGAAGGGACGATGTGTTCTAAGGCACAAGAGAAGAGGAACAACCAAGGTGAAGAAGTCTCTAAGATATATCTGTTCATTTTAGGTTAGGATCAAGGCAAAATGCCGAGGCGGCAAGTTCAAAGGAAAGGGCAAATCAAAAGAAGAGGGAGGCTCTTCGACCTTCCGCCAGACAAAGTCTCAGATCTCTTCCTACCGACTAGGGTTGTCGGACCGATGTTTTTGGCGGAGATCGCAGTTTGTCCGCCATACGAAGCCCAACTTGGAAGAGGCGGTATTAAGTGCCGCAACTACTTAATTCCACCGAGAAGGCCCGGAGCTTCGCCATGGTAATAATCATACGGTTTCCTAATATTTCTATATGGAACTTTTCCAATTTCGCTTTCATGCAAACCCCCATCGGTGAATTTATGCGGTGGTACGACGAGGAGATCGACCCGGAGGACCAAAGGCTCCTTGATGAAGAGTTCCGGAACCGGGAGTTTAGGAGGCGGCTCCAAGAGGATCGTGACGCCGCACGGAGGAGGCACGCGGAAGGAAGCGGAGTAGAAGGAGGCCGAGAGAAAGGAACGAGAGGGCACGTCGTGC
The DNA here is from genome assembly GCA_036346375.1 of Guadua angustifolia. Taxonomy (NCBI): domain Eukaryota; kingdom Viridiplantae; phylum Streptophyta; class Magnoliopsida; order Poales; family Poaceae; genus Guadua; species Guadua angustifolia. The sequence continues at coordinate 51,472,850 of CM070505.1, forward strand.
CGGAGAAGCCCCACCGAGACATGGGACAAGGGAAGTGGCCTCGATGCACTCGAGATGTCTCTTTTCGATGTTCGTAATGCTCCTCCGCTTTTATTGTTCTTCATGCACTATGTAGGCTCTTACTACTTTCGTTGTTCGTGGCCTCCTCCGCTTGAAGTCGTAATAAAGAGATTGACCTACCTTATTATCTCGAAAAATTCGAGCTCAAATTCCCCATTTCGCAAACCCCTTGCACCCCATCAACATTATCACGCACGGGTTCGCGAAAGTGCCTTTTCCGACAAATTCCCGGGCAACGCTCGCTATCTCCCCATACGTAAGTGGTAGCCCGTTATGAGGGTCGCCGCTGATTTTTCTCGTTTTTGGGTCATCGGCCTATCCCGCAGGCCTAAAACCCTTATGGGCCATGATTTTGTGGTTTCGTGGCCGCGAGTGCCTTTTCGATTTTCGTAACTTCCGCCGGGCAACGCTGGCTATCTCGCCCATACGTAAGTGGTAGCCCGAAGGCGAGGGTCATCGCTGATTTTTTCGGATTTTTGGGCCAATCCCGCCGTCCCGGGCCTACGAACCCTTAAGTGGCCACGATTTTATGGTTTCGTGGCCACGAAAGTGCCTTTTTCCGATTTTCGAACTTCCTACGGGGCAACGCCCGCTATCTCCCAATACGAATCGAGAGCCCGTGGTTATGGATCACCCGTGATTTTTCTCGATTTTCGGCCATACGGGATCTTTACGAGGCTCCAAAACCTTGGGATTCCAGACTCAAAGGCAAAAAAATTTTCGAAAAAGAAGTTTTATTGGCTTGCCATAAAACGACAAACAAACCAAAAACAAAAAGTTTTAAATACGGGAGCCCCGGAAGGGTAAAGTTTATCCCGGCCGCTTTCCCAAGGGAAATTCGATACGGGTGGGTAACAAACAGAGCGGTTTAAACTTAAGCCCCAAGGAATGGTTTCCAACTGGGCCGTGTGATTTTGTTTTCCGGCCCTCCGGAGCCTTCAAATGGGATTCCTTGGTCTTTTATTTTTGTTCCGCCCTCCGGAGCCCCTGAACCTTGGCAACCCTTTGAGGGCCAAGCAAGAAAGGGGCCCCAACCTTGGGCGGGGAACCCTCAATTACCCCAAAACCCCCGACCCGCCTCCGCAACTGCGTACCAAATGCCTGATCCAAATCCTAGGGGACCAGGGCTTCAGGCGAGACCCCGCCGAGCTCGAGGTCGGAGGTGCCAGCCTGCGGCCAAGGCCAGGGTCGAGCGCCCAGGCACCTGTGTCCGGGTCGGCCTTCCGAGCATGGGAATCACGACCCAACTCCCGGCTGGTCAAGGGTACCCACCCGCCACCCCCCGAGGCTCTAGGTCGGGAACCTCGGACGACCTCAGCCTTATTCTTGAGACTAAAAACCTTCATAGGTCTTGACTCCTTGGTCGAGGCTCCATGAGACCACAAGGCAAGTTCTTGGCCACAACACCTGCACCTTCGATTTTCGATGTTGGTACGGATGTGAACGGTTGGTTGGGCACCCGGGCCTCGACTCCATAGCCCAAGCCTTAATCACAACCGCCAAGTCATAGTTGGCATGCCTTTTAAGGGCTGTGGACCGGATTTTACCCGGTTGGGTTCATAATCCCAAGTACACATCTTCAAAGAAGAAAAGCTCTCGCCTTGAGCCCTTCGTTTTCCAAGTCCTCTCGCCCGAAAGAAGGTCCTCCTCCCTCGACAAAACCAGACGATTGCCAAGACCAAGTTAGGAAGGAGCACTCGTCGGATTCGAGGATGAGAGAGCTCGAGTCCTGGGGCTGGACCCGCTTTTATGGCCCGCCGGCAACAAGACCGAAGGCGCCTTCAAGGATCTATGAGATCGCTCCACCGAGCACTACGCCCTCTTTGGCTTGCGGACCCGGAGAGTGAGTTTCACGCGGGTCCTCTCCCCAATGACATCGAGCTCATCAACCGGTGCCAAACTCCTTCTTCTCCTCACCATCTTTTCCCATCTATGCGAGGGGTTCCCGGGATTCTTCCGACCCTTTCCTTCTTTTCGATTTTAGCCTTTTCCCTTCCGGAAGGACCCCGGGTCGGCCGCCTCTACTTCCGCAACGGGTCGGCCCGCGGGTTTTCCTAAGTTCCAACCCGGATTCCTCGCCCGGGAAGAGCCCGGTTCTACCTGGGTGAGGCCGGACCTTGTACGGGACCCCCCATCGCCAACCGCAAGAAGGAGACTCCGAGCCGGACGACTCGAGGGACGAGGAGGCCATCGCCCTCATCCATATTCGCAACGCCGGTTTAATGGGGCGATCGCTAACGATTTCATGGAACCGCTGTCCTCTCAAAGTGAGGGAGCACCCCTTCGAGATCCGGGTCCCAATGCTACCCGCGAGGGCACGCCTAGTAAGTCTTTTTGTCTCAAGGTCCGCTTTGCGACACCCTTCGATCCTCTTTGAACCGCTTGTCCTGCAGGGAAAGAACCGGCCCCGCCAGATGGTCGAGATGTTTGGGAAGTCAAGACGAAAGTACGCCATGGTAACCCCGTCCCCAAGAATGTAGTCCGTGAAAGGACGAGGTAGGTCACCCACCAAGGCCGAGTCTTATACCCACGGCCCTTCCTAAGCCCCGCCCGCAGCAGCTCCATCAGAGTTACCGACACGGCCAGGAGAATGGTTCCCACGCCGGCCAAGGGGCAAGAAGGGGAAGAAGCGACTTCCACCGGCCGGAAAGGGCCGAACGGAGGCGAAGAAGCGCCATGTCGAGCGGGAGACGGCCATGGTAAGGGCCCTTCCGGTCGAGCCCCGAGCCAGGTTTTCCCGCCGCTTTGCCGCTTTTGACGAAGTTTCCCTTCGTAGGAAAGAGGCGGGCCGCCGCCGCCAGTCTTCGAGTACACCCCAGAGCCTCGAGCCCCCTCGCCCTGGTGATGCGGAGCGCCGACCTTCGAGACTCAGTCGCGAGGACGCGCAAGAACGTGAACATCCTCAACACCGGGCAAAGAAGACCTTCGAACCTTCGACGAGGAGGAGTAACCTGTAAGCCCCCGCATCCGGGCCCCGCCGCCTTTCGCACTTTTCGCTTAGTGTATGCTTTTGATCGCAGACCTCAAAGCACCGAGCTCAAACTTGCCCGCTTTGACGATGGTCTGGTCCGGGCAGTCCGAGTCCGGAGGAGGAGAACGCCAGCCGGGTACCACGCCGCGATCGCCGTGGGACACGACTTTTTCGGCCCCTTGGTGGTGAGTTCTACCAAGGGCTCGGACGACTCGTCCCAAGAAAAACGAGCCCAGGCCCGGGCCACTATTACACGGTGAGGCCCCACGCCAAGAAGCCGCCGACGGCTTCCCGATGCCTCCGGGGGAGGATACTCAGGCCTTGAGGCCACGATTGAAGTGGCCTCCAAGACCCCACCACCACGATCGCCCCGGCCGAGGCCGCGACCACGGCCACCGAGGGCGACGGCCGCAAGCTCCACGACCTCCCACCGGATTGTCGAAGCGCCGAGGCCGCTGCACCCCAGGCCACGGAGGTCGGGAATACCGAGGCGGATCCGCCGCCATCCCTTGGCGCCGAGACGAAGGGACCTCCGACCGGAGACGGGCCGTTTCGCCGCTATGTTCTCCCGCCGGGGGCCTCAACCCACCGGAGGAGGCAACGGAACTGCCGCTTCGGGCGGGACTTGGAGTTCCCCCCAAAGGCGCCATCGGTGGCCGTGGTCGATCCCGAACCCGGCATGGGTCGACGAGGAGGAGGAGATTCCTCGCATCGTATTGACGACCGTGGAGGACTTCCCCCCAAGACGCTCGGGAGGGGCGACTCCGGAGGTGAGGGTCTTCCCGCTGACTTCGTAGCTCGCAGTTTGACTTCCTTGTCCCCTCTCACTTTTGGGCCATCCTTTTCGTCGTGAAGGTGATCGACTGTGCCTCTCGAGGGTTACAAGGCCTCCGAGAGTATGGTCAGGGGGGGTCTCGACCAAGGGGAGGCGCTGGAGGTTGAGCCGCCGGCAGCACTATTGAGGTCGAGTAGGGGAGCCTGAGCAAGGCCCAAGAGCTCGGATTCCACGGACGATGAGGGCGCAGGAGATAGTCCACGCGAAGAGCTCGAGGACCAGGGTCTCCGAACGCGACTTCTGTGTTAGGGGCCGGGAGCAGAGCGCACGCTCAGCCACGCGCCGAGGCCGAGCGGGCAAGATCAAGGCCTCGAGAAGGCTTCCAAGGAGGCGCCAACTCCCGAGCTCAAGGCCAAAATACTCCAAATTAAGAGGAACTTGGGAGCCCAACAAGACACTTGAAACCGAAAGGGCCAAGGTCAAGGACTGGAGAGGGCCGGGAGCAGCACATTCTAGGACGAGGGCGCCCCCGAGCTCGAGGCCAAAATCCTTGAGCTTGAGGGGGAAGCCACCAAGGCGCCGAGGTCTAACGCTCAAAGTCGAGGCGCCGAGAAGGTTCCCGCGAGGTGCTTGGGCCCGGACTAAGGTCCCCGGCTCAAGAAAAGCTCGAAAGGCTTAAAGGGCAAAAGGAAGAATTTCCCGCCCAAATTTTGAAGACTAACGACGCCGAGCCATGGATGCTTCCCAAAAGCCCTTCACCTGTGGTGAGATCGAACCTCAAGGCAAGAGTGGCCCACCGAAAGGCAGAAAAAGCTTACCCCGGAGATGGCCACCAGGAAACATCAAAGAGCGAATGTACTAACAAAAAGTGGTTTTTTTGGTGTACAAAGAAACCTCGGCCCCTCAAAACCGGAGCTTGGGGATACTTGAAGTCTTCCTTGCTTTGCTTATTGGTCGTTCCGGCTTAGGTCGGGCGCCGATAGGGTAGCCTTTACCCAGCCCCCCTTTGGGTCCGAGGTCGAGCGAAGGCCGGGCACAAGACTTAAACATGGACAGAGGCCACGACCGCAAAGTGGAGGAACACCGAAGGTAGAAGGGCACGGGCGGTCATCGAGTGCTCGAACGGTCCCTTTGGAAATGATATCGCCCACGGCTAAAGCGGCGAGGGTTCTCAAAGAGCCCGAGCAAGGGAAGAGCTAGATTGGCAAGAGGTTCGGCACGCTTAGCCTGCTTCACCGGGCGGTGAACGCCAAACCAAGGCCGCTAGACCAGAGCTTGCTCCGCACGAGGGTCGGGTTCGAGAAAAACAAACGAGGAACCGTCAAAAGAAATAGCAAAGAATATCACGAAGCGCATATAGAAATGAAAGATCAAATTTTTATTGAAATGTGAGGCATAGGGTTTATACATAAAACTTCCGGGATCTATATTCCACAGCCAAGAGCTTCCGCCGGGCATCGCTAGCCGGGAAGCCCTCGGGATCTCTGAAACAACTCTAAGGGCCCTCCCACCGGGGATAACTTGTTGGTGCCGGACGAGCTCTAATCCGCCTCGGGCTAAGTCCCCAACAAGGAGCTTCCCAGGTCGTAACAAGAGATTTCTCCGCGAAGAGTTTGCGTGGTGCTTGATCGAAAGGGCACGGCATCTTACTTCTTTCCGCGAGGGTGAGGTCGAGAGACCGTTCACGCCAAGTCGACTTGGTCAATTGCCGACTCGCGTAACCCCCGGACCTGGAGGCGGTGCGGCCGAATCAACACGAAAGGGAAGGGTGTGGACCCCCGGGCTCGCTTGTTGTGGACGAATAGACCATAGGACGGGAAGTTCGCCCACCCGTGCCTTGCCATCCCGAGCCTCATCCCGGACTCGCCTTTGACGTCAACACGGTTCGCATTGCTCACCGCTCCGCTGTTCGGGTGAGCCACCGGGCAAATTTTAATGCCGAAGTTCTAAACCCCGAACAACCGCCGGTAAACCGAGTACCGTTGTCGCGATAATCTTGCATGGAACCCCTACCGTGACCCAATAAGCGGAAAAATGAACGCCGCCCGAGTAGTTATGGTCGGACCGGCCCACCTCTATCCACTTGGTGAAGGTGTCACGACCAAGAAAACCTTTTCCTCCGGCCGCTGAGGAAAAGGACCGAGGATATCCAAATTTGTGTCGGAAGGGCCACCGAAAGGGATGGTCTGAGCGCCGAGGCGGGTTGATGCGATTTCCGGCGTGGAATTGGCGGTCGGCAAAAGCGGACGATATCAAAGCATCCTGCCGAGGGCCAATAGTACCCCTTGGCGGGGCCTTCCCGACCATTGTCCTCAGACGAAGAGTGCCCCTGAGGCCTCGAGGAATGTCATGCAAGAGGGTACTTACCTCCTCCGTGGAGATGCACCGCGCCGATGTTTAAACATTGGCGCTCAGTTCCCTCGGCGCGCAGGCGATCGCCCGGCCGCTGATCCCGCCTCCCGGCAGGTCGGGAAGGTGTCGCCCGAGCAAGGAAATTGGGATGGCCTGGCCCAGAGGGTGTACCGACCATGGCGAGCGACCTCTTGGTCGGAGATTGACGGGCCCTTAGTGTCTCCTGATGACGCCGGGTGGGACTTCCTGGAGGAGCCAAGCTTGGAGAGGGAGTCCGCCGAGTTGTCCTTCCCGGGATGTGTTTGAGCTCCAAGTTCGGAACCACTTCTCCATCTTTGGCTACCGGCGAGGTACTTTGTCATCGAAGTCCCCGAGCACCGGTAGTCCTTGTTGAACCGATTGATGAAGCCGGGAGTCGCCTTCCCACCGCGATCCCAAGGCCTTGCAAGCTCGCAGCCGCCAAAAGAGCTTTGGATTCCGCCACATTGTTGGTCGGAAGCCAAAACGAATTACGCTTTGTCGCCTTGGGTGAGGATATGATCCCACCTTCGAGCGCTGAAGGATCTCGAGCCGTCAAGAACATGACCTGTTTTTTCGCCTTCGACCAAGCTCGAGCGGCTGCGACGCCGCCGTTTAATGGGTCCGAAAGCACTTGCGATTTTATGGTCGTGGGCCACCGGACCCGAACGCCGCCAGCCCATGGCCCACTTGGTGATTCGCCCCCACCCCGGTTCCTCAGATGTCCCCGAAAGGAAGTTGTTTCGACGCCACAGAGGTGCCCCAAATAGTGCCGAGCTTGGCGGCCTGAGGAGAGCATATAACACTTCAACTCGCGGGTAGCGCCCTTCGGGCCCAAAGACCCACCGCATAATAAATGGGTGTCCTTGAGGCCCCTGCCTGGCTACCAAGACGCAGACTAACAAAGATGGGGGTGGCCGCGAGGTATAGCAAGAATCTCACCGGTTGGTATGCCAAGGAGGGGTGGGGAGACAGTTGCCTTCGTGTCGCGGCGATCGCTGGCCCTCGAGTCCACTCCCTCGTGTTTTGGGCAAGGTTTGGAAGAATGGGAGCCCATACCCGAGCCTCGAGATGAATTCCGAGGGTCCATGCCGGGAGGCTTTGCACCCGCTGATCGAGGCCGGGTGCCATCTTTTCGACGCTCGATCTTTCCCGGTTTGGTCCAACCCCAGAGCCCCCGATCATGTAGCCGAAAGACCCACCGACGCGGCACAACACGCACTTCGGGTTGAGCTCGATCTTGTGCCTGCTCAGGTTGGCGGGTCTCTCGAGGTCGCAACGGGTCGCCTTGCGGGGCTTTTGACGATGATGTCGCCCACGAACCCTAAGGTTCCGCCCGACCGAGCTCGAAAGTCTTGGTCATCGACGCTGAAAAGTGGCCCCATTGGCAAACCAAATGACATGGTCAGATAGCAATAGGTGAAACCGGGAAGGAGGGTCTTGGTTGCCAACCGCCACTTGATCCGTGGTACCCCGAGTAAGCATCCAAGAAGCTCAAGATTTAGCATTCGCGGAGTCCACGATCCGGTCGATGCGCGAAGCTGGAATTGTCCTTCGCAAGCCGAAGTTCAACCTCAATGGTCGCAATTTATTCTCCACTTTCTCCCTTTTTTCAAGACGATGACCGGTTGGCCCACCACTGGAGAAGTTGATCTCACAATGAAGCCGGCCTCAAGAGCTTGTGGGTTTCCTTGGTTGACTCACCTCCGGAGAGGAAGCCTAACCCTTTTTCCTTTGCCGGGGCCTCCCCCTGCAGGTGGCTCAATTCCATTTCCTCGAGCCGGCTTCCGCGCCCTCCTTAATAACCCGGTTGCTGGTAAGGGTGGCGGCTCAATTCCCTTTTGGGTCCCCCGGAGACGGACACCCGCCGGGTCCTTCAGACGAGGCCTAAGGTTGGGTTTAAAGGCGTCCCCGGGGGCTTGGCGGGTCCCCCGACCAAGGAAAGGGATAATTGCAAGGGGCCCCAAGGTTGGCCCAAACAATGCCCCAAGGGGGTCGCCCCCGGATATGAACCGGGTAGCTTTAACTTTCATGGGAATTCGATGGCCAAAGGTTGGCTGCCGAATTTGACCAAGGCAAGTTCCCGGGTGGCCGTGGCGGGGTCACCCTGGCCCTTTAAGGTTGACCAACCGGGGAATTTCCGGGAGAAGGTGAGGGGCAACCCGCCCCGGGGTGGTCGCCCGGGGGCTTCCCAAGGGAACCAGATGGTGGGGCCCTTGACTTTCCGGACGGGAACCAGACCTCCGAGCGCCCCGCCGCTTTGGAAGTTGAGGCGCCGCCCCGCCCAGCCGGCCACCCGGCCGGGTGTTCCGGGAGGTGGGTTCACCCGCCCACAAAGGCGGCTTTAGGTTTTCGGCCAACCCGGGAGACTCCTCCCGGGAAAAGGTAATTTGGTTTGGCAAACCCCGCCCACTTCGGCCGCCGGGGCTTCCTGGGGACCGCAGTGGTTCCCGCGGGCCTTTTGCCTTCGGGCCGGCCTTGGCCGAGGCTTAAGTCCCCGACCGGCCTTTTGCCCGAACCTTGTCCGCCAAGGTCCCGGCCCCGCCCACCCGCATTCACCCGGTTCGGGTGGCCGCTTGGGCTGGGTTACCCCGGCCCTCGGGGCCAAGCTTATTTCGAAGCCCCCCAGGCTCGTCCGGGGCCCGTCCCCTGGGAAAAGTTTTTGCGCTAAACCCCGGGTGACTTCCGGCCGCCGAGACGCCGCCGGGACCCAACGGGCCTTGTGGGCCTTCTTTCAAATGCCGTCGGCCTTGGCGGGAAGGCCAAAAGTCCCAGTTGGCCCTTAGACCTCCAGGCTTTCCGCCCCCGCCAAAAATCAAGGGAGCCCCGCCACCCCGCCCGACCAAGGGCCGCTTCGGGGTCCTTGGCCCCGCCCGAGTTGGGAGGTGGCCTTCGGTTTAGCCAAAGCTTAATTGGCAGAAGTCGGCTTCCCCGGAACCGCACCGCTTCCAAGGCCCCGGCGCACGGCCCGCCTACGCCGAAAGGGTTGACCGAGGTCAGGTATTCCGGTTCCCGGCGCCGATCACGACTTTCCTTGGGGCCCCTTGTTGAACGGCCCATTGCCGAACCGGAATTCCCGGCGGTAACGCCGGCCCAAATCCGCGGGCGCCGGGCCGCCCCGGAGACCGAACCGTGGCCCCGCCGCCGGCCGTCTCGGTTGGGCGGGCCGGGCGCCGGGGCGCCACCGCCCCAAAGCCGCGTTCGATAAAGAGGGTCCAGCGGCCTGGCCCTTGCACCTTGGGAGGGGTTAAGTTTGCCATTCCGAGGTCTCCCCCGCCAGAACGGTTTAAAGGGTGGAAAGAACTCCGTCGGTTCTGGTTCCTAACCCGGCCGATCCAGGCGCCCTGGCCTTGGCCCGAAAGCCTTTGGCCTAACGGAAGGCAAGGCGGTTGAGGAACCGCCATGGCCAAAGTTGGGGTTCCGGACAAAGGACCGCCCCCATGGTTTGCCCATGCCCCTCCTGCCGCCGACCGGGGCGAAGGCCCAGGGCCGGGTCGGATTCCGCTGGAAAACCATGGGCCGGCCAGTCCCCGGCTTGGTTCGCCGCGGGCCCAATCCCCCCGGGCGCCTCCCGCGGAACGCCCCGGAGGAGGGTCCGAGAGGGGCCCGAAAGCGCTTCCAACGGCCGGTTCGTTCGCGGGTCCGGAGCCGGCTCCCGGCCGAGCCGAGCCGTTCGGGGCCCCGGTGAAGGTTCCACGCCGTCGGGCGGGACTTGTTAACGGGTTCCCAAAGGTTGTTTATCTTGCGGAAGGTGCCTAACTCCGGCCGCCAGGTTTTGGTTTTCCGGGCCCCTCCGACCTCGCCATCCTTGGTTTTATACCCGGCGAACCCCGGAGGCCCCCGGAAAGGGGGCCTGCGGCCCTTAAGGGTGGCCGGCCCTTCCTTCGGGCCTCCCACCCCAGAGCCCGCAAGGCCCTTGGTTGATCCAAATCCACACCGGGCCAGCCCCGGGTCGGGCGGATCCAAGGCAAAGGCCAACCTGGTTTCGGCCGCCCCATGGCCCGTCGCCGGCCGGGCCTTCCGGCAGGGCGTGAAAGGGCCGGGTCGGGTTCCCTCTTCGGAAGAAAATTCGCCAGAAGGACGCCATTTTTCTTTCCCCGGCCTTGTTTGTTTCCCGCGAAAAGGCAAAAATCGGGCCCCAACGGGCCGCCTAAATTGCCGAGGGTAATTCGGAAATCGCCAACCGAAAAAGATTTAAATAAATTTAAATAAAACCCCAAATTTACCCTTAATTTTAAGGCCCAAGAAATGACCGGGCCTGGCCGACCAATGGAACAAAACAAAGAGAGACCCAAGTTTTAATCGGGCAGCCCCTAAGGAAATCCACAAAGCCCCCAAAGGGCCGGGACTTGCCGGGGGGCCGAGGGGGTTTACCAACCAAGACCGGGTGACCAACTTCCGCCTCGGTGGTTTTGTTGCCTCCCCCCAGCCACAACCTTCAATTCCAACCGCCAACGCCCCGACCTTCCCTCGAAAGGGGGCCCTGTTGGATTTGGAGGGGTTAAAGGAACGGCTAATTTGCGGGCTCCTCCCCCAGACCCGTTTCCCAACCGTACGCCCTGATAAATTTAGGGGAACCAAGGGTTTCCCCCCGCCAGTAGGTGGGGTGCCGAGCCTTAGGCCCTGGAGTGGTTTAAGGCCCCCCATGCATGTGTTTCCGGGTGGGCCTTAATGGGAATTGGACCAACCCCGGCCTCAAACCCAGCCAAGAAAATTAACGCTTAAAAGGGCCTTTTTTTTTTTTTTCCTCTCCGTTGTTTGTGCCCTTGTTTTGGCCCATGAAAGGAGGGCAATTGCCTGCATCAGGAACGGGAATTTAATTTTTAATTATTATTCTTTGAAAAACGATTTTTTAAAATTTTTATTAAATAAAAAATTTCCTCAAGCCTTCCTATTTGTTTAAAGGCCCAACCCAACCCAAATGGGTTGGGTAACCTAAAAGAACCAATTGCCAAAGTTCAAAAAGAGAGCCCTTGTTAGCAATGGTTAAACCGAGAAAAAGGCCAAATTAAAATCCCACCAAAGACTATAACTGTGAAATTGCGGGGGGAGGGGGTTTGGACCAACCCACCCAAATCCGGGCCAACTTTAAACAAAAGACTTTCGTTTGAAATCCTTATTGTCCCCAACCGGGCCAAACCTTAATATGTACCGCCAGCCTTTAATTTGCTTCGTTGTTCCGTCATGTAATTCCACCATTTGCTATGGTTGGCCAAGTTTTAGGATTAATTTGTTTTTGGCTCTCCGCTTATTAACCCATTTTCATTGACCGGCCCCAATAATTATTTAGGGTTCAATTGTGGTTTCCCTTCCCGGCATGAAGTGTGGACCGCTTGTGCAAGCCTCGTGGAGTGGTTATGGCCTTTCCCACCATCCGTTGGTGAAAACCGGGCCCTTAAGTTGTTACAACTCGGGTCTACCCGACGGAAATTATCTTGCCTTTTAAAGGGCATTTTGTTGGGAAATTTGGCCCGACCCTCCGGTTGTGGGAGTGGGATGGAAGGAATTGGGAAAGATGCCTGCTGAAAGAATCGGGAATTTAATTTGTTTTGGGCCCCGGTAATTCAAAGGGACCGCCTTGGTTTTGGGGCTAGGATTGAATTGGTTTTACAAGACCGGAAGGCAGGTTCCTCGGGGAAAGCCCGCCGAAAGGTTTGCCAAGGGACGGCCTTTTGGATCCCCTCAAACCCGGGAGTAATCAACCCCCGCCAATTCCATTCCGGAGCCTTAAGTTCCCAAAGAAAGGGTATCCATTTTGAGCCAGGAAATTAAACCCGGGGAAGGCTAAAATAACCTTCCCCAATTGATTTTAAACCTGGAATTTTATTGAAAGGGTGAGGGGGCCCGGGGAGGCCAACCCCATCGCTTGCCAAATCTTGAGAAGGTTTAAACCCAAATTATGAGCGCCGCGAAAGCCATTGTCCAACCTTGGTTGCCCTGTTTATGGAACGCCAGACCATTTGCAAAAAGGCCTTGTTCCCCAATGGGAAACCTGTATTCTTAATCCGCAATATGGAAAGTTTCCATTTTATGGGTTGTATTTTTCATTAGCTTATAGCAAAACCAACCCCTTTCCCTTCCCTGAAGACCCACCCCCATCCACCTGAGGGGCCGAAGGTTGTGAAAGGAGCCCAAAACCGGGCAGAAGGAACCGGAAGGAGGCCGCCCGTTCGGCGGGCCTTGTGATCTCCCTTGGTTCATGCGCAAAGTGGAATCCCCGAGGGATTCCGGGTTGGGAACCGGCGCCGAGGCCAAGGGTTAAGAACCGTCGGAAATTGCCGCCCGTCGGTTAGGTGCTCAAAGGGGAGCGCCGAAAATCGCCCGACCCTCCGGTTGGATGGGAAGTTACCGAGAGGGGAATGCCAAGGGTGGCCGGGCGCATGGGTTCGCCTGAAAGGGCCAGGCGGGGATCCGCGGCCTATTCCCCCGCCTCCCAAGGCCGCCTCCAACCCCCCCGACCGCCTGGGTGGATGCCGGGCGTGAAGGATGAGGGGGCCGGCGCCATCCAAGCCGAAAGGCCATTTTCCGGCTCGGGCGGGCGCCGGGGCCGACGGGCCCAAAGCGTTCGGCCGGGAGGGGGGAGGTTTCGGGCCCGCGCGGGGTGCAAGGTCTTGACGGCGGCGACGAGGACTCCACGGTGGTCGTGAGGTCAGCTTGATCCCCATGGCGGCGGCGCCGACGCGTGGACGAGGATGAGAGATGGCGGCCAGGCGTGGTGGCGCGGAGTGCAGATGGCTGCAAGCCCTGGATCGTGATACCAGTTGTCAAGGGCGCTCAAGCCCTCGGTCGTTGGACTGCTCATGGAGTTCAGTAGCCACGATCCGTCTTCTCCGTGAGGTTTTGCCCTCTACCGTAGAGGCTTAATGGAGAAGCGGAAGAAGGAGATTAGATTGGAATTCTTTTCTTAACCTCCAACCAACGTACGTCAGTAATATATAGCCTTAGGCCTCAAACAAACTCTCCTAATTTTGGGGAAGTAAAAATAGAAACTAAATATCTCCTTCTTGATTTAGCCACTCGCGGTGGCCTCCTCCAGCGCCTGCTGCGTCGTCGTCCCCGCTTGTCGCTCGTCTGTCGCACGACGCACATCACAGGCCCGGTGGCGCCTGAGTGTACGGTCGCTCACATGACATCTCTCCTCTCGAGAGCGGCTCGTCCTCGAGCTGAAAGTTCGGATATTTGGCGCATTTAACGGCTCGACATCTTCCCACGTAGCCAAAGCAGCCGACTCGCCCTTCCATTGAACCAACACCGGCGCACCCACGAGCTAGGCGCATCTTGACCAGCTGTTCCGGCGCGGACGACAGCTCCATGATGGATGGGCGGCAGAGCGGTGGACATCCTGCGCGCGCTTTGGAACTTCTTGAGAAGGCCGGCGTGGAAACGCGTCGTCGCGACGAGCCCGGAGGTAGGTCGAGGCGGACATGACGCGTGATGAGCTCGATGATGCGGTAAGGCCCGTAGAAGCGCGCTTGAGCTTGCCGGAGCGGCTTCGGGCGAGGGACGCGCGCGCTATGCGTCAGAGACGAGCGTACGATCGCCCACGTGCGTGACTAGGCGATGAGCCTGGTCATAGTGGTGCTTTTGGACCGCCTGAGCTTGTTCGAGGCGGTGACGGATGTCGGCGAGGAACTCATCCCGCTCCTCCATGGTCTTGGCAACGGCGGCCACCCGCGTCTCCCCGGGTTCATAGGACCGGATGGATGGCGGATCACGCCCGTAGACGACGCAGAGAGCGGCGTGTCCGATCAATGCGTAAGGCGGTGTTGAAGTACGACGCCCATGGCAGCCATCGCAGACCACTATCGCGCCGATCTCGTGAGGCAGCCGCAGTACATAGACGATGACACGGTTGGCGGCCTCCTGCCCGTCCGATGCAGATGGAAGGCGAGTGGTCATGTGCAACTAGGTGCCCACTAAGCGCATGAGCTCACGCCGTAACTCGAGGTGAAGACGGGTCGCGTCGACACCATGGATCGGGGACACCATGGAGACGAACTATGTCGTGAAGAAGGCTTGAGCGATAGTCTCCGGAGTACGGTGTGACAACGGGATGAAGTGGCGATTTGCCTTGAACTCTGCTCCACCATCGTCGGATGGCCGACTTGCCCGGACGCTGGGGAGCCTCGACAAAGTCCAAGGCGATGTTCGTCGACACCTGCAGGCACGGCAGAGGCGGAGGAGGCCGCCGGTGCAATGTTCGACTTGTATCCGACAAGTGGGACATGCACGCACAAAATCTGCACAAGCTGTTTCATGTTAGGAAATGGAAATCACGCCGAGCCGGTTCAGACGTCGTTGGACGCCTTTGTGCCGTCCTCGTGGACAGCGCCATGATCTCCGCACGACGAGGAGAGCGCCATGAATGTAGACCGCCCTCCGTCTGCACCATGCCGCAATGATTGCCCACGGCAGCCTCTTGGACCCAGCGCGACTTCATCCGGAGTGCAACGAGGGCCGGCGAAAGTGTGGCTTGGCGGAGGCGCTGGAGTCGAATCGGGAGCCGAGAGGACCAGGATGGCCCCGTCGCCGGTCGGCCGGAGGCGTCGCCACGCTTCGCGGCCGAGCTTGTACTCGACGAGAAATCAAAGCCAGAGGCTTCCCCACCCAATGATCTTTGGGGATCGCGCGAGCCTCGGTCCAGCAGGTATTTGAGGTCTGTAATGATCGGTCTTGACAAGGAAGCGGCCCCAGAGGTCGGCCGCAGTACGGATGGCGTGGATGAGGCCGATGAGCTCCCGCTCATAGGCGGCGAGGGCGCGTGTGAGACCCCGTTCTGATGAACAGGAACCTCCATATGATTACTGTGCTATTCCCTAGATCAGTAGCTAGCACTCACATGTTTACAACAATTGGAAATCACAACCATACATTAATTAATTAAGCGGAAACGATTATACAATTAAATATTACAACTCAGAGAATAAATGGCAGCAAAGGGAGCAATAACTTGCAGTTTGCCCATCCAATCCGAGCAAGACCGACTGCATAACTCCTTAGAAATAAAACGCTTCAAAGAAGAACCCGCAACTCTGCGATTTAAAAGAGACTCAAGATCGCTAGCACACACCTACAATATAATTAGGCAAGGGTGAGTATTTTACATACTCAGCAAGACTTGAGCAAAACCTACAATACATGCAGCCATTTCAAAGGAGGCTACTACAGGTTAATTTGCATAAAGCGAGATTTGAATTTGTAAATCAAGTTATTTGCAAACGGAATTTATAAAAGCAGTGATTGATCGATAACAAATAAGTAAAGCATAATAACACTCACCGTCCTCCATGACGTGAGTTCGAATCCGATCCTTGCCATCGCATGGCATATATCCAGTTCTTTGTCCACACAGGGCACAACAGCTGATTCCAATACTTGCCCACATAGGGTATAGCATTGGGTCATCTGTGGGGTAAGCTAACTTGTAAAATAAACCCTTTTGGAAACAATAAAACATTTAACTCGTGCAAGTTCACCAAGACACCCATGACCGCTGGTACGGCTAATCAATTAGATTTAAACTCGCAGAGGTGTACAACTGATACCCACAAGGAATGATCCACTCACCACGTCGACCGTGGATCGCCATACAAAAGTATGCGAATGAGCGATCATACATAGTCATTAAATTCTAGACAAGGCTTTACCCCAGCCGGACGTTAACCCTCGCCTCAAAGCAGAGACACTCACCCAAGCCGTGGATCCACATTTATCACACCCAACACCACGCTCTGTCCATGGCAAGGCGTACGGCATTAGCAAGTAGAA